>OY986049.1:10055932-11255932 GCA_963920205.1 Stenodema calcarata
GGTTTTTTTTATTTTTGGTCCAACGGTTTACCATGAATATACTTAATAAAATTTGTAATTCCTACCTACATATCCAGTCTACACAGTATACCTGAGAAAGTTGAGAAGTTCTAGCATCAAAATCAGTTTGAAAACCGACCTGATCTAGTATGAAGTGACTGAAGTACCTACCTCGAAGACCAGTTCATTGCCCAACCTGATCCGAACAAAAATATAATTGTCCACGTAATTCCTCCAAATGAGCTACACGGTAGTAATGGGGTAAGTCGTTTCCCGGTTAACCGTTCGTTATTTGTTCACTCCTCAAGAGGATTCGTAATCCCCTCCCTCCATTAGTTAGGGAGTCAATCCCAGAGCTATCGTTGGTTGTTACGGAGTTGGTCGTTCGTTCACTTTCATCTCAAGGATTCGTCCAGTACGACTCTCTACAGACCAATCAAAGTAACTATAGAATGAACGTAAACGGAACAAACGACACAAAGAACGAACGGACCCCACGGGAAACGGATTCCCAGGTCTGTCAAGGTGGTTGCTGAATACACAGCTCCAAGTATCTCCAAACTAACTTCATTTTAATGAGTCGCTTAGGAATTCGTTTGTTTCTATTCGTTTTTCACGAGAGAAGCACAACTAGTAATTCTGGTATGTTGTGTCAAACCAACATTACTTAAGGGTCGATTACACGAGGCGAGTTTACTAGCTACTACCGGCTACTTTGCTAGTTGATAGTAACTTGGCTCTGTTTAATCCTATACTAGCAAACGAGCCGGTTAGCAACTGGTAAAGAAGCTGGGAACAACGTTGAAGACCGGGCTACTTTACTCGCTACTCGCTGGCGTTTGAGCAAGCTAGCTAGTAAATTAGCTGTGTGAAAGGGGAGTAGCTAGTTGAAAAGCAGCATTGGTGGTGAAAACGTCGGGAGAGTTAGAGATAGCAGGAGTTGTTGTTTTGTCAACGGTAATAAAAACGAGTTATTACGTAGAGAACACGGGGAAACGAAATGTCGTCTATGGAGAGTGTGGGTGATACGAGGACGGGCAAGTTATGGTGCATCAAATACATTATTAGAAAAGCTGAAAAACGAAGATACTACGGCATATCGAAATATTTAAGAATTACCGGTGCAAAGTTCGATGATTTACTGGGTATAGATGGAATGCCGAAAAAAGGACACGGTAATGAGGGTGGCAATCCTAGTAAGGACTAAACTGGAAATAACATTGCGTTATTTAGCAACTGGAGATTTTATTTAAACTTCTGGAGTACCTGTTCCAAGTGGTAAGCTACGTGTAATCGTCAAGTAGCGTACTAGCCCGCTATAGCGATCGTACTCCTTCTATAGTAGCTAGTGAACTCGCCTCGTGTGATCGACCGTTTAGGTGGGGAAGGGAGCTGGCATAGTTGTTAGCTCAATGTTCTGATTCAAATGAAACTTTGGGATTCTGCAGAGAGTAGTCGAACTTGGATGATGTGGTGACTGGCATCTCAGGAATGACGAGGCTGCAAGGTCTGATTTGAGTGGAAGTTTAGGAACATCTTCTGGAACTATACTGTAATACATAATAGAGATATATTATTATTGGAATCACTAGTAAACATTTTGGCGAAACTAGAGGATGACTTATACGAGTACATCCTCCCCATGTAAATTGGTAAATCATAGAAAGGTAACGTCGGGGATAGCGTCTCTTGAGAGACCTTGGGTTGAGGGCCCAACATCCGCAAGGCCCCAGGCCGTCTCAAATCGCCGTCCCATTCTTATTCCGAGGCGGCGGAAACCGCGTTAACCGCCCCGCAAAGGCCGCGGTTCCCCCAATGAACTCAAGGACCTCCGTCACCACGCCAACCAATGCCATCCGAAAGAGCATTGGACCACAGATGATGAGATCACGACGGTCTGAGGGCCAGGTTTGCAAACCACCTAGATAGCAAAGACCTTATTTTCAATAGGAAACTATTGGGGGAAAAAAATATTTATTCCCTCCCGCTTTCCTCTCTTATGTAGAAACCAACGATTTTTATGTATACCCGTACTCGGTACTTAACCCTTTTAACGTTTATAAATTGAATGACCGCAGCATTACCTATCAATCAAGTTTTACTCTCAAGTTTCTACCTAACCGCTATAGTCGGCCGTGCCTAAGACCATGTCTAATCCAGCAGACAAATGTTTAATATGTTGTACAGCTCTTCACAGCTTAACGAATCAAATGGGTAGGCGATTTCAAAAGTACGCCACCAGATAGAATGTCCATCAAACTTTTGTATGCGTGCGTCATGGGATCCTGAAGTTCAAAGATCGGCTGGAATCAGGATGGTCGGGAGAAGGATCTGGGAACACGAGTGCCAGGAACTGACAGGACCGGTTGAAGGGAGCTCCAAGGAACCAATGGAGAAAATGATGAGAAGAATGTCGAAATCACATTGTAAATTCGAGGAGAAATTTCGAAGCTTTTCTGCTTAGGACCTACATTACTCTGGAAAAATTGTTTCTTTGTAATATAACATGATTCCTGAAACGTTACTGCCATTGATGAAATCTATGTGACAGACATTACATACCTAAGTGTACGAAAAATTTATAGCCTATGTAGCCTAACGCAACATGGTTCAACCAAACATCAAACTCATGTACTGACATCATGTACCAGGTTTTATACCCTATTCAGACAAGTAGAATGAGGTACCCATTCACTCTGGTACATTCCTTAACATCAAACTTTTTTGGAGCACGTGAATCGTTGACGCTCGAGCGAATACGGCCGCTTTACTGGCCGTCCTATTTATTTCTTTTGTGTTCTCAAACTCTAATGGTCCGGCCCTCTCCATCCGGCCCTGTACGTGAGACCTCAGAAGGACCATCTCTCCTGCCGCAGGATGCTTGCACGATCAACGCGTTTTTGTCTCAACGGTCAATTCTTCTTTCGTCAATCTCTCTTTCATTGCTTCTCAAGCTAGTTTTGAAACCAAGGAGTTGACTGTGCAGAAGGCAATTCAAAAAGTGTCTCTCTGAGTTGACCGGGGCGAGATGTCTCTTGCTAAACAACCCCAAGAACATAGAACTTTAATGGTTGTAGTTGTAAAAAAATCAAGTGTAGCGACGATAACAATGGTATGAGTACTTCCAATTAATTACAATAACTTTTCGATCCAGTCCGAAGTTGTTGTTTCAGATGATAAAACTACCTAAGATGCTGAACATCACGTTGAGATACCAAGGAGAGCAAAACAGAATTGTAGGTTTACTGAGATATCATAGTACTCATACAAACACTACATGCTCATCAATAGAGCCTTTGACAGAGTGATACAGACCGGCCAATAGTTCTGGTGCTGTATTTTTCATTTAGTTGTTTTGTCTCATCATCATCATCTTTGTTTGATTACGGCCTATGTAACAGAAACTGCAACTGAAAGAACTGCGCTCAACACAGGGTACGCCCTTTGGATAGGTTGCACATAAATAATACTCGTAGTTGTATAAATTATACATTAAATGATACCAGGAAGGTTGGGAGAGTGAAATTGGTTCGTTGTTTGGTACTCAATTTGTAGAGCTTGTACGAATGACTTAGCCTGCTGGACAATAAAAGCGTAAATCTCTTCTGGCCCTAGCTCCCCGGCATTTACTGATCGTACAAATTTCAAATTTTACACCTCTGCCTTTTACCTTCCAGGCACGAATATCGACATTCCTGGAGTTTGTTGCAGAATCATGAAAATCTAATAAAATCCCATATAAGATGAAAAAATGTTATTTTCATTATTTATTATTTTCAAACGGATTTGTGTGTAGTTATCTTCCTGTATTAGGGTGTTAGTACATTTCACTCTTCGCACATTTCAAAACAAGGGCCCTCGTCATGTACAAGCGTTGCCTTAGTGGGCCTGCGCTGAACTTCGTCCAAGTCGTTATAAAGTCGAAACACGTCTATACGTACACAACAGCGATTTAGATATTCCTTTGTCGGTTGATGTCGTAAAAGCTGAGAGAAATTCTCGACATCGTAGTCGTATCCCGTTGCTAACTCTTTCCGTTATGCATTCGTACCTACTTTGCGATTGATACATTGACTCCTTCTCCTACCCACCTCAATTATCGGGGTTCCGTTTATAATCCATCAATTCAATACGTACGCACTTTAAGGTACCATCCTCTATCGAAACACAAATTAGCGCCCCGCGCACCCCTTGGCTACAAGCACACGGTATTCAATAATTACAGTTATTAGAGAGAACGAGAGTCTGATAACCGGCCGGTAGCTATATTGACGTTTATTTTCGCATGGCTTCGCATCGCTTTCTTCACAATACCCTGACCATACAATACAATACAGTAGACCTGACAATACAATAGCATCATGAATTGAACTATTCCTATCTAAAATATTCGGTTGCAGTACTATTTCAAGATCGTGAGTAGATACATGATATAACATGCATTACTATGTAGTCATTTCTGAATTTTGTCTAATGCCTCGCGATTAGTCTTGCTGTACAAGTAAGTTTTTAGTTTGCATGCGCCTTAGATGCAATGGGTGGGTAAACCGCTCATTTTACTAGTGTCATTAAAAATAAATGGAGACAAAATTTGTCAAATACCCAAATTTATCAAAAATTTTGATTTACCCCTTCCACCTCAAATTTTACTTAGCGTAAAACTACTCCTGTTTTGATTTTGTGGGGTGTCAAGTTGGGAAAACATTGGCCGAAAATGAATTTTCAGAAAGTTTTCGGCATAGGGGTAAGATGCCGAAAACGACAAATAGTGATGAAATTACACAATTTTGGTTTAGTATGGTATCAAACCCGGAAATTGCGCTCATTGCTGGGCCAGCGACTGATGGTGAGCGTAGGTTACGGAGAAGAATCCTGAGGGACAACGCACCCACTTAAGAAGGCTCATTGTTCCACATTCATCACAGACAGAAGTTGATGATGAAGACGTGATAGAAGGAACCGAATAGCCTCATACCTAAATACCTATAATTACACCACAAGTTTAATATGACCCATATTTGAATGAGATGTTCCAAACATCACAATGTTCCAAACATCACAATCAATGTCATTGAACATAAAAACAGTTATTTTTTTCGAAAAGTCGCTCTCATAGCCATGCCATATGACTGTGGATTTTTAGGGTATAGTATTGTTATTTGATAGTTCCCAATGTTTTGCATTATTGAAGGGCGTTTAAGATGTTATTTTATTAAAGTCTTTCATTGTGGTCAGGGAATCAGCGATATCAACGTTATATCTCGCGGCATCTTCCTCATCCACATTAACAACGAGGTCAGCGCCATTCGCCAAGTGCTCAAGTGTTTGACCTCCTCTTGACAGCCTCGAGTGGTCCACGAGATGGAGGATGGACGTCTCGAAGCGGAGGGCCCCCATTACGTAATTTCCCTAAGGCGCAACCACATCTCCGGGATCCATCTACCGTCATAGTACTGTAATGTCCTAAGACCATGATGTTTTCTCACCGCTTTCGTACTTAATGATCAATCCTCATTGTGTCCGGGTTTTGGAGGAGGCCTTCTTCCCGAGTCGCCGGCGAGATAAACATCCCTTCGTAGCGAGAATCATTGTGATCGTTCATTCGAGTTACGCGTGGGCACCTTTCCATATTTATCGCAGCCCATCGTGAAACAAAGCTGCTAGCGAGTACTGGTATCTCTGTTACCTGTGCCCAAGACTAGTTTGTTTAGTACAGAGCGAATCTTCTACAACTCGGATAATTCTATACTGATGAAATCATGACATTGGTCGATATGCCATACAAACAGGTGAGTCAAATGAAAATTCACTTGGAATTATTGCAATCAAAGCGCAATCAGAAAACAAAAATAAGTCGGGGGGAGATAAGACCACCCAGGAGGCTCGCGGGTGAAACACCTACGTGTAAACTGAAGAATGATCTTTCTGGAAGTGCTTATAGAAAACAGTCGGGGGTGAGAGGAGGCTATAGTCAGGGGTGAAAGGTAACTGATTGAAGAATGTCGAGGCTGTGAGTGGGGAGGAAAACGGGTAATCCTAGGCTGGTGGGCGGCAGATAGGCCTTCCCTCCAGCTCCGCTTTCCCACAGTAATCCTGGCTCCTTCTCACTGCGTTCCAAACAGGAATCAGCTTTGAAACAGTACATACCTACCTTCCACATACATCAACCACCGTTCATGGCATGCGTTGAGGTAATCACATTTGATCACTATAGGATTCGTTTCTGCACGGGCGAGCGCAGCAAGATCGCTTGATAACGTGCATTTGCCCATTTTTGAAGGAAGGCCCTACTGAACTAGCACCTGACAGGGGAACCTGCGAAGATTTATTTCACATATACCTATACTAATAAGTACAAACAAACTTCATAAGCGCAAAACTGGAGGGACTCTAAGAACAACATGAGATGCACTGATTGATTATGGACTATATAACTAAAGACATCCTGAAACATTATATCTATACAATAAAGACTTTCGACACCTCAAGGAAGGAGAAAAATGAATATTGCAATGTACGTTATATTGGGGTAATTGCAGCCTTTGGTATAGAGTAATTACTTGAAGAACTTAGAAAGGGATAAGAACTCGAAAAACAAATGAAGTGAGATTCAATCACTTGAATGCATTGAATTATATTACTTATAGTGGGATAGTTTTACTACCGTGAGTGGGAATTTTGATAGGCAATTCAGGGATCCGCCCATTGGTCATATACAGACTAGTTTGGGTTGAGAGGGCGATGGAAGAGGAGATAATACTAGATGCCAAAGAATCGGTGATGGATAGATGTACATGAATCATCGGATCACTCACTAATGACTCTTGGGCAGTTCACACTCCAAGGTTGCTTATGCCTTTCTCACCTGAGAACAGAAAAAAGAGGATGTTAGGCAAATGTGGTTGAGGCCTTATCTAACTTTTGTTTTTCATCACATCTGACTCGCAACTACAACAATAGTAATTTAAATGCAATTAGCAGTCAGGGGGATGGCTGTTTCCGCTATGGACCGCCTCTCCATCAAAATTGGAGAAGAAACGGCGCGTTCGTTCAATGGCAATTGCTTCATGCCTTTGTTAGAATTCCGGGTTCATGGATAGTTAATTTGTTCATTCAAATTGACAAGTGAACAAATACGAGTGTGTCCATGAAACATTTGAATGAAGAACCGGAAGAATTGCATATATTAAATGAAACAACTTCACGTACATGTGGTACCTAAATAACAAACAATAAGTTGAGAAAAATAGTAATCAACATAGATTCCGACACCATAAATTTTATAAACTTTTAAAGTTAAATATACGTTAGAGCGCAGTTAGTTGGAGAGCACAAATTCGTTAATAATAAATGGAGTAAAACAAGTAATTATTATTTCAAACGAAATTAGAGAGTTCATAAGAGATATGTCCATTCAGATGTGGACATATCTAGTGGCCACATCTAAGGCGAGCAACTTTTGGATGCTGACCAAATGTGTCCAGTTTGGCGGAAGTGATCACATGTACAAGTAACGTCAAGTCACCTTAGCACAACGCTAAATCCATCCCTCCCACTGCTTTTCTGATCTTCCCACCCGTTCATCGCTCAATTTTCTTGATTCAACTTCTGAACATGTCGGGAGTGCTTGATAATTTGTTGCGGCTTTATCTCGAAGTGCTGATGTCGCACGACGATTTGTTAGGCGGCAAAAGGCGCTGCACTGTTATCCCGGAGTAAGGTTAAATTCAATCGTAAAGGTTGTGTCCCGGGAGAGGAATGGACACATGTATGTGGCCGGTTGTGGTCGACTTGAGGCAATGTGTCCGAACACAGCCGACGCGCATGCGCAGTTGAGATAAGTTCAAACTTATGTCCTTAGAAATGTCTCTCTAGGAACTCTCTATTATTTGTTCTACGCCATTTATCATATTCTTATGAATTATTATAGCAAATTGTAGGTGAATTATGATTATCGCAAATTCTACGCAAAGTCTGTTGAGGAGTTTGATTGCAATTTGACTACTATGTGAAACCAGCTACTGTGCTATTGATAGGCGAGCGGACTTTTCAAGTAACATTTACAATATTTCAGAGATGGGGTGAACAAGGCAAAACCTTGTCTCCACGCTGACGAATTTGCTGGAAACTTTTGAGTTCTGATCAGGGATTTGCAGCATACAAAATCACCCTGCAGGTACTTACGTCCTACTTCGGAGGAGCTTGGGTCTCTTGTATAAGTATTGTAATACACAATCCCTTACTGACTGTGCTTTCGTATTGTTAACTCCGTTTACCTCGCTCAGTTATGAATGAAATCGAGCAATTTTGAAGAGGAGAAGGGCGGTGCACCAAGAGGGAAGGAAGCCAAAGATGTAATCTATGGAGTGGATAAGAACGTAGCGTGCGGCTTAGGACGCCCCTCGACCTCTCTGATTAGGTCTACATTACTGGGGAGGCCATCGTTTATCAGGAGTCACGCCAACCTCTGCCATAGTAACCGCGACAACTGCAGAGCCCTTGTTTCTATTCAAAACTCTCCGGTCGTACATCTTGCAAAATATACGGCAGACTGCATATCCAGAAGGCACGACATCCTTGGATGGGGAGGGAATAAAAAATATGAGCATTATTCTGGTTGCAATACACTGGAAGCCTGGAAGCCTACAGTAAGAATATGAAGAGCCGGGAGACGTTGGAATCAAAGTCCTACATATTAAATATTTAAGGTTTACAGAAGAAGATGGTACATGATAATGTACCTCTAGTTTCAATAATCTGTATACAAGTGTGTTGAGGCTTTGGCAACAATCGTTTGAATTAAGAAACTTTTCTATCACTTTTATCACACCAGTTCTACTCGAAATCCTTCGTTAGAAACTGAATGATTCATTGCAGGTTACAGGTAAATTTGTGGTTGGAAAAAGTGAAAAGTGATTCATCATAACTTCCCCCTCATTACTGACTGGTAATGGGTTAAGCCGTAGTTTCTCCAATCATTTACTGAAAACCGCGAGGGACGTCAAGATATAAGACGGATGGGAGCTCAAAGCCCAGCTCTCAAGGATAACTTCAAAAAGTCGGAACTTTTCTCCCCGTTACCTAATATTATAATAATGATCAAGTTAGGAGTTCCGCTGTGTACTGGGATTAGAGTAACACACTACTTGCTGGGGAGTAATGGCGTGGAAACCGGGGGAAAATCTTTCAAGGATAACTGAATAGGTGGAACGGGCATGATGACCATGAAAACAGAAAGGATACGTTGATGACAATGCTATGGAACAAGGAAATTACTGGAGTCGAGGTTTGAGTGATGTATTGGCAAATATTGTGTGTTCAAAAAGTCTGTCTGTTCATGGTGTAGGGGTTGTACATTTTTGAATTCTCCGTCGATGCCAATGGATTATAATCGGAAAGAAGAAAACAAAATAAAGGATGAGACCGAATGCAAAGCGGTGGAGTATTTATGTAGACGGTAGTCCTGGAGAGCTGGGCGCCGGCAAGGAGGTGATAAGGTAAGAACCAAACAGCGGGATGATGAACGGTAAGGTATCTTTTATGGAAGACATGATATCCAACGTGTAAGTACATTCTACTTCGGTTATCGAGATTATGCGTATAGTTCAGGGAAAGCGGTAGGATTGGTTCAGTAATAGCAGGTAGTGCGAATGTGGTTTGTGATGTAGTGGACTGTAACTCATGCTAATACTGGGGCTCAGTTCTACAGAATCGGACGGAGGACAGATATCGGGAAACCATCTAGATGAATGAGGGGACCGTAAAACTTGTTAGGGAGGTAAAAAGGTGAGATCCTATCGTGCTTAGGTGCAAAATGCATTGTAACACAAGGCTGAAAATACTTTCTTATTAGGGACGGCAGGGGGGGAGTTGATGACCAAATACGGGAGAGACAGAGCGAATCTCTGTGGCCATTAGGAGAGAAGCTGCCATGACCTGAGATGTGAGTAAAGCAAATGGAGGAGGGGTGTTGCACTTAAATCTTTCCTCATGGCGCAAGAACGAGCACCGATGTCGGTAATAAAATGAAACCGGTTCAAGAAAGCTGCTACGTGCACCTTTAGCCGGAGGATATTGGCTGTTATTCGAGTGAAATGCCCCTGAAACGGGAGTGTTAAATGGGGAAAAGTCTGGAACGATAGTGGGAGGGAGTGTCTCGGCCGTATATGGCACGGAAAAAATTGAGATTCTATGCGAGCTCCCCAAAAATATTCATCAAATCTAATGACTTCCAAAACGGGGGTTAGATGGACTGTTGTGATTGCGTGCTAGAAATCAGGAAGCGCAGAACTTTGCTGAACTTTCTTTATCCTACTCGTGATTATTTATATCAACCGAGGGCGGACTTCTAGGATTTTCCTTATAATAAAGAGTACTTTTGTCTTTTGATATGCTACCAACTGTTGCGTACCTCAAAATCCCTATCGAGAGAGTATCTTGGCAAATACATAACATCCTACAGCAGCAGGAAAAGCTATGGTATCCACTTTCCCCGCCCACCCTTTTCCTTCCAACTAAAGAGATGTCCTATCCGTACCCGTTGCAAAATCTTCCCTTGGCGCCACATATATGCACATAATACAATCAATTGTTGAGCGGGTTTAATGCGTACAAAACGAAAATAAAGTGGACATTTTTAGATTATTCGAACATTTGATGTTTTTCTATTGGTTGTCTCTCTTTTACTAATTTTTCTTTAGGCGGGCCATCTATGGGAAAAACTTACTTGAGATCCCACCTTTCCAACGGTGTACTCAAAATGAATTAGCGACTGAGATTAAGGGAGAAAATGACGTTTTAATGCAAAAACCGGGAGAAAAACGGCCATTAAGATAGCATTTGGTTGGGAAAGCTCGGCATGGTTGATAGCATTAAATTTTCCACTATCGACTGAAGGGTTTTCATCCAAAGACATTTGATTATGAATAGTCAAATTATGAATTATGAAATTGGTTTTCATCCAAAGACATTTGATTATGAATAGTCAAATTATGAATTACTATTATTATTTAATAATAGGTAAGTAATAATAAATAATGATAAAGTAGGTAATAATAATTCATTTTGATGTTTTTCTTACAACTTACAAAACTGAAAAAGTAGGTGATCTCGATAAAAAATAAGAATACATAAATAAATATACTACAAAGCAATGACAAGCAATGACATTCACAATTACCAGTGATTAATGCCTCATATTACCAACATCCACCTGAGCGCATAGTCTTGCTCACCTCACAGAGGGCCTCACAGAGGATGAGTTAATGCTTTCTTAATGGCAAACATGGTGTTTTGTGTGAAGTAAGTAAATCAATAAGTAAGTATGGGGCTTTACGTTCAACTGCATGCCGACGTTGCAAACCTGATCGACTCATCGATTGTGGAATTCTAATTTGATGAATCAGTTCGATCACACTCACAATAATTGTTATAATTATTATAATTGTGTCGAGTCGAATATGAGCAGGGTGAACTTGGGAGCAGGAAAGGTTCGAGGAAAACATTTATTATTGAAGTTTGTTCCCATAAATAAAACATGCGAAGCAGGTTATAAATCAAGTGAATGGGTTTTCCACATATATTGTCTAGGAAGCACTCTGCATGACTGTTTTTTTGCAAGGTAGCAATGAAACGCTGCACAATAATTTTTTTCCACAAAGGTAGGTATATCATTTTCAGTCCGCCATACGGAATAATTGGAATGATGGGAGTTGGTGAAACGAAAAAAAAAAAAAAAAAAATCACATCAATTTATTGGTGGAATACGGTATAAATCATTATATAAATACCACAACAATATATACTGGACCATCGTTATGAACAGAGCGAGAGGTATTTCATCGATTTCTCCGTGATATAGCGGGGTAATAGCATCACATTCGTTCTATGATGAAGGTCGAAAACTAAGCACCAGAACATGACAGTTCAATATTGACAAATGAAGGTCATTATTCAGACTATTCAATTGATAGGCACATCGCAAATTAGCCTGACATCGCACACTCGCCATCGCCCCAGAGGGCCAAAGTTTGGGTAATCCACTACGGGAGTTTATACACAATTTCCACAGCCCGTTGTACTCCGTATTCCCGTTTCTCCACCGCTTGGGAAATAAGCAGGCTGTTGGTCAAGGGAATTCAGCTTGTTGAAATTCGTCGGGAAACAACCATAAATTCCAGACACACGGAGTTTGAGCCTCCCCTTCCACGGCTTCTGTATAAAATAATGCTGATGTCGGGTGTTAGTTGCGCTGTTCCTGGGCGCTCGTTCCTCTCCCTTTTCGTATCTCAAGGACTGGTGAAATGGGCTAAGTTCCGACTGCTTCGACCGTTCTTCGAAGATAATGAAATTCTTGGATGCCTCGAACTTGGTTCTAATTTTCGCGATAGATTTAAGGGTCTAGCATATTCAATCTGATAGAAATCCCTACCGTATTCAACAAATGTGAAAGGCGTCGAGTCGAGGCACGATGTCAGTAGACGATTTGTTATCGGTTATATTCGCTCAATCCGCATCACACCTTGATGATCTCCCCCTCAGGATTTCCAATAATGTAAACATTTGGTGAATGATTTCATATATGACCCATTGGAAATTGTTTTTGCAGTTACATACAATCGTACTATAAATATTACGACCGGACCGTAAAAGATAACGGATGAAAAGTGAATTGAAATTAGAATGCAAGTAGAAGGCTTGGGCTCCGCACTCCAGTTTTACATATTATTTATTAAATTCCATCATACAACCGGTCACGGCCGCGCACCAATGGTTTTCTTCACAAATTTAGATTTATAATGTCCTGCAACGGATTCGTATGTCCTGCGTACGTATTCTCTCATTTGGTTTCAAATGCCAGAAAAATGATCCCAGATTGATCGAAATTGTTTCTCAAAGTTAACACCTAGTGTGAATTTCAAATGAGTAAAACACCCTTTAGGATGAAATACGAGGGTCACTCAATAAGTAAGGTCTCCACATTTAAAATCATTGATTTATCCCATGTTTGATACAGCTTTCGTACAAGTTCGCATCCACGAGGGACATTTTATGTATTTGCACCCCCTCCCACACCTACACAACGTACATCAATATAAATGATTGAGAATGATCACCTGTGTGTAAACAATTATTTAAACAATCACGCTCATACCGCAGCTTGTCGGCCACGCACCCTGCAGTGGTTAACGTAATATGGTTAGGTAAATCGAGAGATATCCAACGAGTGGTGAACGATTTTTGTACGATGATAACTGACGAAGTTAAAGTTCCGTAGCAACGAATCGGTTGTACGTGAAAATCATTAGGAAATTTTCATAACGCTTTCTTCGTCACACTTTTTGAGTTATGGGTCAAAAGCAGACAAAGGAGCCGAGAAACACGATTTTTATTAGCCATAAACCATCCCGTATCAAATCCGGTTATATAGGGAAAAACCGCATTAAAATCTATCCAGCGGTTGAAGCGCCAAACGGTTAACATTCTTCGTCACACTTTTTGAGTTATGTGCCATAGTAAAGACATAAAATGTCACAAATCAGCCATTTCTTAAAGAAGCCTCGCTTCCGAGAGTGTTCATTTCGACAAAAATAAAATTATTCGGTATCCTCGAGTATATTGAGTAACCTCCCGTAATGGGTCAGTAATATCAGTTACAAGTATGAGGGAGAGATGAATGTACATGAAGAAATAATGAATTTATTTGATGAAAATACGAAGGTCGGGAGCGAGTGGCACTTTCTCGTTTTTCATTTTTCATATCCTTCCTTTAGAGGTGGTTTTGAAGTTGCAACCTTAATCTCCAACCCATAACGATCCCCTTTTCAAAACTAGATGAAATTTAAAATGAATGCGACCGGTACCCCAAAACCTTAGAAAAATTCCACTTTAAGAGCCGTCATTTGTACAATCAACTAATCAGACCTACAAATAGATTGTACTCGTATTTGCACTCCAGTTTACACGTCTCATGATCTCATCACAGGTAGTATTCATTATTCGTCTATCTGCCCTGTTAAATAAAAACGCCTAAAGTCCAATGTTTACGAAAATGGTGTTTTTACGGAACCCCCCTATTTTTGACCTAGCCTTTTCGATGATGGAGTCCAGATTTCAAAATTTGAACCGGAAGTGGGCGAAATTCTGACCCTAATCATACGAAAATTGGTCAATGTTAGGGGAAAACGCCTCAACGACACGCTCTTTAGGTAAAACGCCTCAACTCTACGATGAAAATGGCTCATGACTTATTCATTTTGGCGCTATTGCTAAGGTAAAACGCCTCAACGCACCAAAATATTGAGATAAGGCGTTTTACCTACAACAATTTATTTATTTTTTGCGTTTTCATAACAAAACATCCGTTGTTGAGTTGTTTAAGTTAAGGTGACTGCCTCCCGAGCAAGTTGACGCATTTTACCTAAACAAACAATCCCAAAACGGAAGCTGGAAATTTTAAAATAGATTAATTTGCGAGTTTTTTTTTCACCGTTGAATTGGTTGAAGTCATATCGATATCTCACCAAAAATGGGGGTTTTTTAATGAGTTGACGTCAACTTACATCAAAGGTTTCAGTGAAACACTTTGAGGCGAATTTCCGCAATGTTTTGAATTTTGAGTTGAGGCGGTTTACCTTAACAGGGCAGTGCTCAATATAGAGTAAAACTTTACATTAGAACACCTGGGTTAACATAAAGAGCGAATAAGAACAGGATATTTCGTCGATTATTCTCCACGCTTGTGTTTACGCTTGTATTTAAACTCTCCACACCACAGTTAATATCTACGCACCTCAATCGTCGCGGTGTATATTATATACGCTCACCTGTAAATACTCGTTTAACATACGAGTGAGCATAGATCCACTGAGATCCACGGGTTCAACAAGCCATAAGCAACGAGTTATCGGCCAATAACAGATCAAATGAACTCTAAAACTGACGTTGGGTTATAAAAAATTGAAAAAAATGTTTGGAAGAGTGAGGGGACGTACACAGAGAATCAGTGGACAGCACATGCGCATCCTAGAAACAAAAACCAAAACGTAATGTTGGCGTTTTCCGTGTCATACAATATGAAATGAGGGTTCTCTCCAGGGTGGGACCGCTTTCTTTATTCCGCAGAAGCGTTTAGAAGCTGTCTAACCCTCAATAGGCGCTCAACTCAACTCTGGGACGCCACTGGTTGGAATTCTTCCTTTTTCCCGTTGAGCTTTTCTTCCTTTTCACCTTCAGCCAGTCCCTTCCCCTATCCAGAGTCTTTCTTTCCCCGTCTCCCGCGGGAACCATCCTTTTGTTTCAGTCATTCTTTGTTCTTTCCATACCAAACAGCTCTCTATTGTTCAAAACCAAGCCAGGATCTCCCCCACGGCCGGCGATTTTTTATTTTCGTTTTTGCCCAATCATTTTATTCTTAAGCTCACCTCCCTCTGATTATCGTGGAGGCACTGAAGATAGAGCAGCACATTACCATACGTATAAACCAGAATACAAAAAGCAAACACGTGTAAAAACCATACAATTTGAGGGAAAATTAAATTATGCGTACGGTCAGCGGAATTTAAGAACGAGCTTTCACTGGTTATAATGGTTATTTGATAATTCATTAGATATATTCAATCCTCTAGCGGATTTTCACGATTTAATTAAAAGGCAGCCCCAATGATTTCCGAAAGATTCACTGAAGCATTCGGAAAGAACGTATCTCGAAAACATTCCTAAAATTATGGGAACCGAATAGTTTTACAGATAATTCTATTTCAAACAAACTCCCAAGATTTATCGGTTGAGGGCAGATAGTTGATGTGTCTAACTAAAATCGACGTCTAAAAGTTCTGAGATGAGTAGTTGTACCACTGGTAAATCTGCATCAAAACGATGAAAGTAATTAGGTGGTAATCCAGACGTACTGGCGTGATTCTCAATAATTGTGCGTCAAACTTCGAGTTGAAGCAAAGAAATGGGGGTTTTCGAACTCCCTCTTCAAGCTCAAATATTCATGTTCTACAGCCCAGGCGTTGCACACTGTTGTAGGTCTCTGCTTATTAGAACCTCCACGGCCTTTGATGAATTTCATATTCTCGCCAACCCGACGTGCGACCTTTGATTGAAACAGCCTTTGATCAAGCCCGGATAGAAACATGATTGATGCCCTCATCATCCCCACACAATTTTAGAATGTGAAGGAGCGTTTCTTTTTCCCGTTAAACGCATTAGAAGCGAGCGTGCAGGTTATGATCAACTTCGCGAAGCCGATCTGGTCAACCAATGGGTAATGAACGTTTTATACCTCGATTTCTATCTGCGGCTATCACTGACTCTGACATACAAAGCTTTGTTATCATTCATGGTTACTATAGTGGGATTTATTTTTACGGGCTCACGAACAGAGTGGGGGAGGAAAATGTACGGATTACTCGTGGTTACTACATTGATGAATGGTGACTCGCTATGTTACAAACTAATATCTACACAAGTTATTTCAGGTAAATGCCCAAGAAGTAGCGACGGACTAAAATTAACTACCCATTTCAAATGAAAGAGCAGACTGCGTCCAATAAATGTGAACAACCAAAACGGATCTGGGTTGTATATAAACAATCCATATATGCATACAACCTGAAAGTTCGCGATGAAACCTTCAGAAAACACAACTAATCCATTCCATCGAGTTCTGGGAGGTTGAGTGGTTTCACATGCTCGAAACATTCTTACGTTGATGTTGTCTCCTGGTAATCGAGTTTTGCAGTAACTTCATCCCATCCAAACTACAGGACAAAAACGTCACCAATCCTACATATCACAGGGAGTCACTGGTACTCGTACTACTACTCGTTGTAGGTGAATATTTTTATTTTAGATTGTGGTATTTTGGTAAACGTTGCTGACATGGAGATGGTTCATATGACTCGCCTCATTTTGACAGCTTTAGAATCTTCATGAGTTAAATTCCACGTTGATGATAATCGTTTTATCTGAACGAGGAACACCCGTGGAATTTGCATAGGTAAATAGTGCTGAAGACCACAGAAAGATTTACTTGGTAAATCGGAACATGGATATTTACCAATTACTCGTCGTTTCAGTGCATTTTTAGCAGAAGAGGAATTCGTCCCTAAAGATCCCACAGGTTTTTCGGCAAAAGTAGTTAGGATCGGATTCTAATGCGAAATCTCTATTTCTGTCTTTCTCGCTCATCGGTTCGCCCTTTATTGCCATGCAGGAAAAGGCTTCTTCAACGTAGAAAAGCCGTGATAACCACGGGAATTACTACAGTACGTTGGAAAATCCGTTTTTGTCTCTCCTGAAAAGTTGGGAAAACTGAGTTAGACCTCAAGGGACGAATTACACACAACAACGAGTTGATTGGAGAATAAGCCATAAGCCCGTGCATCCATGGATCCATTCTATTTCTCCACAAGGATTTGGATTGTTGTTTACTTGAAACACCTCACGATGAGAATGATTGTCGATAGTCCTTATGAATCTTTCGAACGGAAAACACCTTAGGTCCAAGTTGATGGTGTTTTCCGTTTCTTTGTACAGGGGTAATAAAAATAAATGGCATAAGAATTGAACTGACAAGTAACTTGTATGAAATAACAATTGTCCTACCGGAGTAAAATGCAATCATCGATCGGTAACATTTTCTGGATTTTGAAGGAATCACCATAGTTTGTAGAAGACCGTTGAATTGGGGATAAGAGGGAACTATTGTTTTGGCAGAGCGATCCTAAAAATGGACGTGTCATGAGCAAGGGAGGCTTTCCGGGATAGAAAAATGTGTCACCGGATCCTGAGGAAGACTGGCGAGGGTTAGTTCGACCGTGGGGTCAGGAGCGCCACCAATTTGTCGTCTTGACTCAAAGGGCTCTAGTCGCCCTTTAATCAATGGAAAGGGGTTTTAAGGGGCTTCTTCTCACATTTATCTGGCTTCCCGCACTTTTGTAAGATGCCCGGGCTCTTGTCGCTTCCTTTCAGCAAAATCTTTGATCAACGTCACGGTTTCCGAATTTAGCTACGGACTATGTTGGCAATGTGTTTAACATGTTTTCTTACTTATACTACTATTAACGACTAGGAGCACCGACTACTCGATCTCAGTCCTTTTGGTGTATTTAACAATGTGCCTGTACATCTCCGAGACTGGATCAAGTTACAAACAAAAAAAATTTTTTCTAGTTAGTTGGTAGCGATGAGTGACAGCAACAGTGAAAAGTGTTTGAGTAGCATAATAATATTATGCTAATATTATAATAATATTAGCATATTATGCTATATTATTGGTATATTGTACAATTGTAATCTTATAATTTCTTTCCTTTTCCAAGTCTACTGTCTTTTCATTTGTGATTACCTCTGTCCATTTTAGTCCTAAGCCGAACTATCGACTCTAACTCAACACTACGGGCTACAAATATCGGACTAGCAATTACAACTAGGTATTTCTCCACCGTGAATCGTCATAACTCATAACCCATAAGTTCGAACCTTGGATAACCATCAGTGAATTTTATTGCCGTAAAGAATGTGATAAGGACTATCTTGTTTAACCTGGCTTTCCGCACCGCTCCATCTCAAGTGGATTCAGGTGGCCCAATTAATAAATCAGCGCAACACTGTGGTTATGCAGATGAAAGATCCTTTCTGTCTAGAAAAATGGGCGCTTTAGGATATTTGTTCGCTCGGTTGGAAAAAGAGGTCATTCTACTAAAAAGCTGTTACGAGGTCGTCACCTGTCCAAAAGAATCAATGTTGAACTTTAGCGCTCTCTGAACTTACGGTCGTTTTTTTGGCGCATGTTTTAGTCTGCGAGAGAAACATTTTGTGGCGTCTCTTTAGATTCAACGCCTGACCAAAGCTTTAGCAAATCCGGACTATACTAACTGGTGGAGGAAAACTACTTAGAGCGGTTCATGAAAGTCTAAGATGGATTGGTGATGTGCAGAGGATGCCCTTGCCGAACGAATGGACGAGGAGCGGAAATGGAGAATAAAGACTGGATACCGATACGATGGAGTAGTTCTGGAGGCCACGGCTCAAACTGGGCTTTAGCACCGGAAGAAGAAGATCCGTGAATTTAATTTTTTTTTTCTTAGGCATATAATATATATTATAACAGAGGAACGTCCAAGAGATGATGTGGCTGCAAATCTCTCTTAAAATTTGAAAGTGAAAAGAGTGACCCGAAGAATGCTAAATATTCCATAAGCCAGTCAATTAATATCCATTCATGACAGCTCAGTTGCTCTAATCGAGAAATGATTATGCTCTCTCTGAATTACATAACAATTTCTTCATTACCGACACCGTTCATTGAGTTACCATTGGAAGCTCTTAAAAGCTTCACTTGAGGCTTGGACGCGGACTGAAGGGTTGAAAACAACAATTAAACCCAAGTCCTCGAGGACGACTTAGAATGCGGCGATGGGGCCGAGAGTGCCGATGGTAGTCGAAGGCAGAGGGTTGGAAGCGAAAAGGGGAAGTTTAAAAGAGGGACGAGCACGAAAGAGAAAGGGCTTGCCTCGAGGGTGTAACTGGAATTGGTAGGTAACATTGCACTTCCAGTCCATTGAGAAAGGTGGCAACCCGCTCCTAGATCCCCTTTAGAGCACTTTTGGGTTAGTTTATGGTTATCATACTCTTGCCGGATCGGGGGTGGGGGAGAGGGGCTCATCTCATAACGGCACTAAACCGTTGGCATCGTCATCTTATACGTGTTCTCCCTTGACGTTAGTCGAATAGCAGTGCGGCACCTGAGCTCTCTCTCCCGTAGTCCCAGAACCACAATTACAACTTTGTTGAACGTTTCCTGTATAATTCGAAAGTACGCATTAGTTAACAAAGAGATCCAAACACGCAGGGTTCTGTGCAATACACAAGGTGGTGGGAGGAAGGGTATTTGTTTATTTGATAGAATACAGGCTGTTGCCCGCTACAAATGTATATTACATTAAGTTACTACACATTCCATATATTCCAGGAGGAGAAACAACAGTGCGTATAATAGATGTAATGAGGAAGGAAGATAAAAGTGAAAGCTTGAGAAGTAGAGGGGTAGGAGTTTTATGGTTGACCCTGCTTGGGACGTGAAGGATTGCAGGGACCTATAGAAAAAAATCCAACTCGGGCGATAAGGCAAGCAAGAGGTTCGCCAACCGTGGGAGCCGATTAAGAGGCTGGTGGTACAAATAGTTGGTAGGGGCGATCTGGGTTGTGACAACGAAACAATCCATAAGAACAACATTTTCTGAATGAACAAAGACACAAATGAACAAGAACAAACTGCTCTGAATGAACCAAGACACAGTTTCCGACGCCAATGCAACCACAAAATAAGTCAATCAAACTGTATCGTCATAACTGTATTCCCATTATTGGGTTACCTAACACCGAAAGCTATGAAAATCGTATTATATTTCGCTACTATCAAGCAAATATTTGCACAGTTAGGCACAATGTGTTGGGTAGAAAATCATACGTTTTGGTTTATTATTTTCAATCATAAACTTTATAATCGACGAAGAATTTGTTTTAAGTCCCTTTTAACCACAACGAATTCATAAAAATCGGTCCGTCTGCGCCACTTTGCCCAGTTACAGTTGACCTAAAATAGTGAAATTCATGCTACGGGTTCGGACCAGAATCAAATCAAAATCACAATTTCTCCTGGAATTCAGCCCATAATTGCTGAATTATTTATAGATAGATCAATGGAATCCAGATGCTTGTTACATTTAAAAGAAAAAAAATAACGATTTAGAGGTTTCAAAACCACTTATTTCCCTGAAATCATCGTAGATTTTAGCCTTTAGTTTTCCTGGAATTGAGAATGATGATTGATGGTGGGCAATCGTAGTTGTCTCAGTTCAATTCAAAAATAAATGTGGTAATGAAAATATATTGAAGTTTAATGAATGAATTTTGAACAATTCGACACTTTATTTTCAAACCCTTGAATAAACCTTGTTCTTGTCAGGGAGGATCGAGTTTCACAGAGTGAAGTGTACACAAACACGGAAGGAGGATTTGGGATGCGAAAAAACAACGTAATCTCCGCAACGAGGAACTCAAGCCACAAGAGATCAGAGTTGGAACGTAGGAAGTCAACGCGAAGATGATAGGGCGCTAAAGGTGAGAGCCGGAAAGGGCAAAAACTTAACCCGTACCATCAAGGTGGAGAGGAAGGAGCCCACTAAATCCAACTCCAGAAGGTAATTAAGGGCGAGCCGACTGTTTTGCCTTACCCGCTAGTTATCACTCCGTAATTAACTTCCATAGCATCCCTTGCTTTTCCGAGGGGTTGAAGGTGAAAGTAGAAGGTGCTTCCCATCCATTACACAGTAAAGGTCCCCTACGACCTTCTTCCATTCCATCCCTTATTTCGAACCTCCAAAAACTCCCAGGACCGTCTCTCCCCTCCCATTCCTTCCTTCAACCAAAGAGCCAATGTTTCGGAAAAGTTTTAGCAGACTTTATATTCTTCTCGACCCGCCGGGCCTGGAAGGAAGATAATTTGTCAAGATTTAACCCACGGATGGGTTTCTACCAAGGAGGGAAGGCACGAAAAAATACTTAAGGTAGAAGGGGAAACCTCCATTTCCCGAGGATTTCACTAACATTCAACTTATATTGAGTTTTCACTCTTCGGTCCCCCCCATCGACGGATCAACCAAAGTTTCAGTAACCACCGGCTCGTCTTCCAGCAGTGATTTTCGGATTTCCACAAAAAAAAAGAAAAAAAAAGTGAGACTACACTAAAGAGTCCAGCTGGATTGTACATTTTATTCCGAATTTCTCACCGCGAAGTCATCAATCAATTCAGATACTTTTTCACCCTCCCTTTCCCTCTCTCGAAAGCAAAAGTTTTTTTACAAAAGTTATACCATTTACTACAACTTTTCTGAAGGCTCAAGAGTTGACTTTGTGATGGCGAGGGCTAAGGGGCGAAGCTCGTTCGAGAACTGAATAAATTTTCTGACGAATCGGACGGACTTCTTTTTTTTTCTCATTCCAACTTTCTGTCCAACCGTCACCGGAATGAAAGATCGGAATTCGAAATCGGAGTGACCGAGTATGAATAGAAATTCATTCCAGTGGCAGAAATTATCACCTCATAATGAGGGCGAAGATACTGATTTAACAGACGAATATTGTATTTGATTATACAACATGACGCAAAAGGACCATACCTTCATGAGCCGCAGATTGGAAACATTCTTCTTTAAATATTATATACAGGATCAATACGTCTAAATATAACAAAACCCTGCAACTCCAATCAAGTAAAACTTGTGCTAGGAGTTGGAGCCTTAATTAATAATAGAAAAATGATTAAAATTAAATCTACATCTTTTTTCGAAAACAAACGAGTTTGTCGCTCTTTTTTATCGCTCAAACTGGAGTTATATACACATTTCAACTTCCTTTTTAAGAGAGTAAAATACATCGGAAATGAAAATAGAGCTGAAGAATAATTGAATACGTTTACATCAATTAGTGTGAGTTTGTTTGTAGCAGCAATACATAGCGGACTGGTAAATAATTTCGTATACATAATATATTATATTAACATTGTTTGTTTGAAAAGTGTAGACAACGGCAATACTTCCATTTTTTGATACACTTCCACAGACGGATAACAAACTGAGTTTCTCAAAAGGATATTAAGTAAACATTTTTGGGTGATATAAGTATACCTACAATGCGCTGACCCCAGGCCACTATACCGTAGACCAGCAAGATACCCACATACCTCGAAACATATTGGTATCAGCCTACGCAATTTGGAGCAGAGGGATTTGACGTTCATGATCCCACAGCAAACATTGGTCAATTAGAACCCCCAAATACTGGGTGTGTGCGGTTTGCGTAATGGATCCTTCAAGGGACACGAGAGATGACACTTGAAAGTGCGTACTGCTGGTACCAGACCAGTTCGCGATGCAAATGCAATGAAATTGGTTTTCTGAAAATTCAGCTCTAGGCCCATCTCAGCGAACATAACTGCATGATCTGCAAACCGTCTGAGTAATCTGCGCGTAACCTCTACACAAGTTTCCCCTTTAATAACATCAACTCAGAAGACACCATTTATGCAGCACAACCAGAGAAGAGAGCGAAGCACCATTCCTTGCGGGGTACCATAATTAAATGACAATTGATCACTCAAGACAGTTTTAACCCTTTGTTCACGAATATTCAAGAGATTTGCGTAACCTTCATTCATCGAGGTTTAAATTGCAATATTCATGAGAGTGTGATTGATCCAGAAATCCTTTGTAAATTCTATGAGCCAGTTCTCAAAAACCTTTCGAGGCGACCGATTGATCACTTCACAAAATAAATGAGACATTTACGGTTGAAGAAACCGAATGTATGAGTTACATTAGTTAATGAGAGAAGGAAGGAACGTACGGTACGAGAAGTACGGAGCGATAGTAGCTTGAGAACGTCTCTAGGGATGGAGTCGGTTTAGCCCGTGAATCCACCGTCCAAGGTTTTCCGATGTTCCCTTTCGGTTCCCAGTTTTTTCCTCGGGCGTCTTGCCTCTTGAATTATACATACACAAAGCCTTTCATGTCCTACACGGATAGGTATAGTTGCAGGAACACAATAAAAAAAATTTCTTCACTCTTCAAGAATACGGTGGACGTTCACGAAGACTGATATAAAGTGGTAAAGCGACAGAAATAAATTTTACTACTGGTGGATTATTATGACACTTCGAGACGACAGAAAGTGTTGAGATGAATCTAACGTTGGAGTCTGGTGAAGTAGCAAAAACGGGACGAGGACTGACGATTGGGTCAACATGAAGAGCACGATTTCGATCCTAAAATTGTCTCTGTGAAGGAGAGAGTTGGGAGTTTGTCGGGGAACTGGTGCTTCCAGTAAATCAGGATGGACGGTGAAGTTCGAGGGGTGTAGGGGGTATCGGATGTCTGTTTGAATAATCGCTGCGAGACTCGCGGAGGGCATTGTCCCTATTGTTACATTGTCCCAGGGTACCCGAAAGGCGAGCCCTATCGCTCATTTCGGATTCTCCCGGTCCTCCGTTTGAAGCTTGGAAATGGTACGAGTGTAAATTGCGAATTTGAGGTAGAAATAGTCTGAAGGACGGAGAGATTGAAAATATAACAACCAGACGAGAGTCAGTCATAATGTAACTTGTAACTACAAGTACGCTATATTCCAGCGGCACTGTCTGAGACGCAACAGAAAATTAATTGACTGTGAGAAGGAATCGCATACACAAACAACTGGGTTCAATACCGAATCCCATATATTTTAATCGTATACCGGTAGAAATCAGAATTGAGGAATCTGTTTATGTTTGATGAGGATTGCCGAGATTCTGCAAAAATTGATGTTCTATGGACCAAAATTCATATACTCATAGGCCAGGGACTGTCCAGTTCTCTCAACGTTTGATAAGTGTCAAAAGATGTCACTATTTCTTTACATAATCGCCATTGAGGTCAGTAGGTACCTACGTTTTGAAGCTTAGGGAAAAGATTTTGTATACCCCCGTCGTATAGCTCCCGCTCCACCCCCCGAAGCCATTTTTGACAGCATCCTGGACCTCCTCGTCATTTGCAAATCGTTGCCCACCCAAAAAATCCTTCAATTTATTAAGAAGATGATAATCCGATGGTGTCAGGTCCGGGGAGTACTTAGGGTGGGTGAGTCTCAATATCCCACTCAAATGAAACAAACAGGTCCTGAGTGAGAAGCGTTGTCATGAAGGAGTGACACGCCAAGAGTCAGCATTCCCCTCCTGTTGTCCTAGATTTTTTTTTTTCAACTTCTTCAGTGTCTCACAGTATGCGGCTGCATTTAGGGTAGTTCCTTTAGGCATAAAATCGACCAATAATATCCCTTTCCGGACAGATGCCACTGTAGAGACTGCTTTTTTGACTTAGGGTTATGGTGATACATCGACGTTTCATCAACAGTCACAATTGACCCAAAAAAAGTTTCACCCTAGCTTTCATACCGTTCAAGAAATTCAGAGCGTATCTCACACCTGCAGTAGGTGGAGCGATTGGAGGAGAACTGTTCGCCGCGTTTGGCTACTGTGACGATATTTCGTACCTAACGGACCGAGGCCATTGATTTGTTTCGACCTCTCTGCCCTTCTTATGATTCTTACTTATTTCTAATATTATAATTACTAGTTAGTAGACGATACTACACCTTCGTCCTACACAGCCCTTGTAAACTTACTTTCTGGACGTCACTCGTACATAGAACGGAGAAAATCCACAAGGGAATTTTCACAGCTCAACATAGGTTTTTTTCTACTACAATTCACTATTTGGAAAATAACTAAAACAATCTCGTTTTTAAAAGCAGATTAATGTCAACATGGTCGCATTAATGGCGTTCCAATGTCATTTTTGAACATCATCCCTAAATTGGGATGCGAGGCAACGCAGTTCTGTAGAAATATGTACTGTCACAAAAAACGAAAAAAAAGAAAGAATAAACGAATAAATAAATGACTTATCTGAAAAGTAACAATCTTCTATGAATGAGAAAAATCATACAATTGGTTAAGAACCAAAGGAATGTTAACTTCAAAAGATAACGATGAGGGGTCGTTACACGAAAATAAGGAGAGAAATACGACAACTGACTACATCATTTGAATAAAGATCGCCTGTTTCTCTAAATCGCTTGTTTGATCCAATCGTTATAACCCCAAATGGCGATTTAAGGATTATAAAACTCAGATACTATGATGCTCCCATAGAGCTACCATTGACATCGTTCTCAATCTCGACAAATAGACAGCAGTTATTCCCCGAACAAACGGGCGTGGAGAGAAAGATATTCGACTCGAAATTGAATTATGAGTGAATCTAAATGAAAGAGAATATTAATATGCAAGAGGGAATATGGGTAGTAAAAATTAATGCATTAATTTATTAATTGGGATCTGTATCCGTGATGAATGTATTCATTCATTTGTTATGAAGTGACCGCAGCTTAGCTCAGTGACTAGGTAAAGGTGGTTTTGACTAACATTAGAATTACATAATAATATTATGTAGTACTTGCAGTAGAAGTTTATGCACAATCGTATTAGGTAGACACGAGACAAACTGGAATCCTCGATTGTAAAATGAGGAAATGGCATTTGCAATGAATGAAACAACTGTATCACTGAAGCAAAGTTGAATGTGATTGAAGAACGGGGTTTCCCCCCCGCAGGTTTCCCTCTTAACTTGATTGATTTACGTGTTTAAGCAGACCACTGATGCCGAAGCAATTAAGAGACTGAATAAGTAATACTGAAACGTACCCTCTGATCCGACGCCATATGCACTCAGTCACCTTGTTAATTATTCAGTTCAAATTGTGAGTAAATACAGGACTTAATAGGGGACATTTGTTATGCACCCTGGGAACAGCATTCAAAAATGATTGTGAGAGGTTTTAGACACACCAGACCAGAATCGTTTGCATACCTCGCAAATAACGGGGCAGGAGAGGTATTTAAATGGAATAATAATGAAGTGGAATGATTAAATTAGAAGTGAAGTACTGAAGGAGTTAGTGGGATGCATGATTTAATAACAGCAAGATTTGGGAAAAATATCACAGGACCTTTTCATCGAAACATGATGAGCGAAAAATCGCCCGAGCCGTTTCAATTGAGAAGTGACAAGTGATTAGTGACTGGGCGGTATTAGGTACATAAATATCGAAAAATTGAAGATTCCAAAAATATTCTTAAATGTTACCCATAAATAATCAGGGAAAAGTCTTCAACAGGCAGGATTCTTTAATTGGCAATATTGGATTGAGAGCTGAATCGAGCCGCCTGATTAACTGTGTAACTAGTAGATGACCGGAGCATTGTTCGAAACCAGCGATGTTGACCTCATTTCCGCATCAAAAATTCTTCAGCCTCTCAGTCTTCCTAACAATTTCAACATGCCTGATGGTTTTTTAACGAGTTTCCATTGACTAACTGGTTCCTCGCTAACTCTATCACATCTTCCATTTTCTCCTTCCCGAGTTTCTTTCAGCTCTCGACTTTTTCAAAAGAAGTCTCCTTATTTTCGTTGCGCCTCCTGCTACCTCGGACAGGAGATCAATGCCGACGGGAGCCACGGAGGCGCCGCGAGTGCAATGACCCAGCTGTTCGCGCGATGACGTGCACTGGCGTCGTGGAGGCTCGAGGCCAGCAGAAAAGGCCGTAAACCGTGATCGATACCGCGGGCTCCCCTGATTAGATCGGTTGGACTTTTAGGGAAAATGTCGCCAAAACGGTCACTCGTTAGTGGTAATTTCTGACATTCAATTGCAGACCTTGGAGTGTGGTAGTCTGTTGTAACTAGGTCAAGATGATCTGTATGATTTGATTGATGATCGATAGTTTGGACTGAGTTCAATTGGGAAATTTAATTGAGTTAAAAAGGTATCAGATTGATCTGGGGGAAAGAAAATTATAGAATATCTCGAAGATCGTTAGAAGAACGTTCAAGATCTTTGAATTACTCAACACGAAGTTTGCATCCTATCAATGGGGAATAATATAGGTACCCTAGAGTTCTACCAATATTAAAGCTGTTATTCCAAGGGTATTGCCAGGGTAATAAATTAGTCATATTTTAATAAGTTTCTTGGAACGGTTTTAAATGCAACAAGTATTCATGATTCATGAAGTAAGGCAACCTATTCACATGAGATCATTGATGTAGGCGGAGGTGACGCCACTTCCTCTCCGGAATACCTAGGAATAGGAATTACTCCCTTTAACCTTTATTGAACAGCGTAAGCATTAAACAAGGTTTCATCGCAGTTTCCACTTCGTTTACGAGGCCTCCACTACCTTCTGGGCCCCTTTGAATGGTTCTACCTCGAGCGAGTTCGCCCTCGTCAATGTAAGTGAAAATTATCGTGTAGGTACACACTCATTCCGTTTCGACGAGGTATTTCAAGGGCGCTGAAGGATAAGGTGGATACCACTCCGGTTATACAATGAGGAGAGCGCGTCAATTCAGTGAAATAGTATCCAGCAACGCAGCCTGCTCATGATCCTCCTAGAATGACGTCGGGGTCTTGGACTCTCATTCAATGTGATAACATAGAAAAACTCAATGACATTCCCGAATCGATGATCACTGAAATCTAAGGACCTGTTCGCGGTCTAGATCAACAGATGCCGGGTATGCTCCATTTTCAAAACTCTCGCTGCAAAGATACAGAAAGTTTATCCGTTCACAAGAAATTCTTCGATTTGGGTTAAATACAGTTACATTTACATAAAAGTGAATCTCACTACACGTTCCTCATCAAAAGAACGATATTTCCGTTGTTTTTCATTATATAAACTTTGGTTGGCATTCAGTTACGAAACCAACACATAGTCCCACTGTACAAGAGATCCGCAACCGGTACCTACGCCTCGAGCGAGTCTGTCCGGGAATGCAACCAGATTCTGGATTCTTTACCGTGGGAAAACAGACCCAGGTCTTGAACAAAGACACATACAATTTAATGATTCAATCATAAATCCATTGTTGGCTTATGTACACACCGAAGCGATTCAACTGTAAAACGAACAGGACTTGAACTAGTTTGCACCCTGGTTTGCATACTGTGGTCTTATAAGACATTTCAGATTGGCGATGATGAAAGCTATTCATAATCCTCAATAAATGCCACGGGTGAGATAAGACGGCAGGGAATCGGAATAGTACCTGCTTAATCAACTAGCTCACCTAGCTTCTCTTTGCTTTCTAGATGAAAGGGCGAGGTCATGAATCAAATATAATTTCACCTTACGTTATCCTAAACAAGTATTTAAATAAGGTAAACAACTGCGCATATTGAAAAGCATTGATGTCATTTAGAAAAAAGCCTCTTTCCCACATCTCACTCACAATGAGTAATCATTCTTACTATCCGTTAATGAAACAATGTGAAATACAGAGAACGACTTGCGAACCCACACCTTTGGAGGTCATGGTGATGATTTAAGATTCTGAACATAACTGCATACTTCAGTTTTGGACAAGAGAAGACATAAAACGCCGAACGCAGAAAAGAAGTTAAAGAATGGAGAAAGTTGAAGATTCACCCACTTGGAAATGCTCCAGTAGAGGAGAAAGCAAATAGTTCTATTGGCGTATTGTCGAAAAAACTATACAATATTCATCATTTGAATCCAGAAAGTCGGTACAGGTGTGGAATTCTGTAAGAAGTGTGAAATTCGTAAAGGAAGGCACGTGGGCGTGAGATACATTCACACAGAAATTATACTCCTCCAGATTCTGCTGGCCTCCACTTACCGCAACAACTGTCAACCTCCGAGCGTTTTAACCATCCCACGGTTTCCGCTATATTAGCAAGTACTGCTGGCACTGGATTCGATAGTAACTGACAAGTGAATTATAGGACCGCCAGTATGAATGAGTGAACAAAAAAAAACCAAAAAAACCCATGATCTGGAAGGAACTTAAAACGTGGGTGCCCTCGAAATACTACACCGATCTTACATTCGAAACAACTCGGAGATGAGAAAACTCTTGCCTATGTATCGAGCAGAAAAATTATCGCCTACATCGTATGAAAAACTGATGGGCCAGGTTTTAACGACAATTTGAGTGAACAAAATCAAGATTAATTAATCTCTGGAAGAAGTCAATGTTTGTATAAAGTTGGACTTTCTTTAAGTTCAATTTTGAATTAGGCGTCACTACATTAGGTATCATTCGTTGAAAAAAATTCACCAAATCGCATCTAGTTGCTCTTCTAACTTACCTGAAACGCTCGATCTGCGATTACGACATATGACCTCAACATCAAAAGTTTTCTTTAGTGTTTACTGAAATTATACAGTTTATGCCCATCTCAAGAGCAAACTCCAACCTAAGTTCATTCAAGTATCGGAATAGTATAGCCAAGTGTCTGTTATGCCTTGTGAGACGGCGATAGAGGGTAGAACGGTAATAATAGAGGAAGTTCTTTACGGCGATGAAGTCTTAGAGTGATATACCTAGCGTAATATTTGATCAGAGAACTACCACATATACTTGAGTCAAACGACTTCTGCGACATTTGGAGGTCCGGCAGCACCGCTACAGAGCCTGGGGCCTAGATACAGTTTTCCACCACAGTTCACTATTGACACTAACATCAGGGCCGAAGGTAAAGTGCGGGGAAAGGGGAAGAAAAACAGGGAGAAATTCCCTCTTTAATGTCAACTTGTGCCCTGAACCATCAGTGCTCCACGTTCGGAAAGGATATCCGCTGTTCCCGCTGCGCCCGGACCAACAAACGACCCCGAAATTGGAAAATACCTAGAGGCAGGTCGAGCGGAATAACCCTTTCCCAGCCCAGGAAAGGTCCCCCCGCGGTATCCCAGAACGGTTTTTATACCCCGTTAGTTGTAGGTCGTTTTCCGTAGTCTCTCGCTACAATTCCACCGATATCGGAACACCGTTTTATTTCTTTTCTTTTTTTTTAATCTTTTTTTTCCATTATTTTCAAAGAGAACTCGATGGTGGTGAAGAGGGTTTCACGGACAAGGAAGCGCTAGAGCTTCCGTCCGGCCACCGCTTCAACAGCAGCTTTTGCGAATGTTGTCATCCTGTGTTTCTGATAATCATTGTATTAATTGGTGCACCGCAGGGCGATTCAACATCCAAGCTTTCAGGGAAGTTACCTTTGTGGATCAGGAAAAATAATGGACTCACCAACAATCATTATTTAGTATAAAGGTATTATAGCCTGATGGATGGTTGGTTCTTTTCCATCCTTAGTTAAAAGATCAATCCCCAGAAAAGATCTGTTTGAGGGCGTCATCAAGGGCTGATTAGGTTGGTAATCCTATGAAACTTCTTATTAACCCAATTTGAAGTGGTTTCAGAGTGAATGTGGAAACTAAGCTGGACGATGATGGTCTGGCTGCAAGGGGACCCTGACGTCATAATACGGTCGTTTAGATCCCGCAGACAAGATCGAATAAAAAGAATAATAGCAGCCAATTTACCCATCCTGTTACATAAAGCTAAAGTGAATAACTCTTTAGATTGGATCGAATCATTGCACAAGAAACCTCTCCGGGTGCTCCGCTCAGGGGATATTGCCAGGCCCAACGGCGCCTTGGGGAATTTTTATGGATATTCACGCCCCGAGCGTCAGGGCGTATAATTCACGCGGGTTGGCGTTTAGAGCGGAATTTTCGGTCGGGTATTACCCCCTCCCCGCACCCCCGCGTACTGACACTCACGCCCCTTCCGATTCTACCAACCTTCCCCGGAACTGTTGGTGAACATTAATCTGTTGCTATCTGTTAAGCTCTGGTGCCGGGTCACATTAAGGAGATAACCTATCTCCACCGGGCACAGTAATCAACCTAAAAAGGGCTAAAGTAATTTGACATATTTTCCTTTATTTGCACTACATTATCCTCGAATGCAGAAAGAAACAAGAGGGGGAAAAGTTAAAGCCTGCAGCCACATTTCCTCGTTATAATAAAAGATTTATTATTTTTTCAGTGTTCACAACGCTTCAACTTTTAAATACTAGAACGCAAAATGCATATACAATTTGGGCATATATTGAGCTTATGTGTAGTTACGCTACCGCATATTATAGGCATTCGACTAAGGATGTTTAGGAAAGGAAAATACCTAAAGATTGTGATGAATGGTTTGCTGAGCTCTCCCTTGTTCCCGGGGAGGTTAGCCAATTCTTCCCACCCAGAGGGATGTCCTGATCTGCTTTCACAGACTTGGCCATCTCCAGAGTGGTGGAATCAAAAACACGGGAAGGAAGCAAACTCAGCAAACCATTACACTCCACCTTCAAACAAGGTATGCCGGGTTGTTGTAGATAGAAAAAAGGGGAACTGAAAGTAGTATATGGAGTTCCAATCCAGGAATATCGACTGGAAAACTCCAAGGTATGGTTAACCTCCATCGTAATGGTACTACAGCAATTTACTACTTGTGGAGAACTATGCTCGTACAAGCATGTATATTGGCAGGGGATAGAAAAAAAGAAAACAGAAGAACCGAATGAAGTGTAGAAACATAGAAAATTATAATGTAGAGGATTGAAAGTGAGAATGAAATTGAACGATGCCATTATTAATGCTTATAAATACGCAAAATGGGTTTGATCCCTATGTAGGAGTCCCTTCTGGGAAAACTCCTTAAAGAGCTCGTTGAAGCTCCAAAAAAATAGTGGAGGAGGTACCGAGGCAAAGCCAGCACGTACCTACCTACCAACCACGCTCTGCTACCATGTGATGAATGGTTTGCTGAGTTGCCCCTTGTTCCCGGGGAGGTTACCCAGACGTCCTGGTCTGTTTTCAAAGACTTGGCCGTCTCCAGTGTGGTTGAATAAAAAACACGGGATGGAAGCAAACTCAGTAAACCATTAAAAGATGCTAAGTTTAAATATCGCCAGCTTATATGGCTTTTAAAGGAACGGAAATTATCACCTCCCCCTCCTTTAAGTTTCCCTAAGGAGGATTTTAAATAAATTATGAATTTTGATGAGTAGATGCTGCTCTACCAAATGACAAATGGATCAGGACTATTGACACGGAGTGATAAAGTCAAGGGTTTCGGAAGGTGATACGAAGTGGGTAAGTAATAGGCCGAAAATATATTTTCGTTGGCATCACAAATTGCTGTCGAAGTTCGCACAAAAAGGAGAGTGGAATTAATGAACACAAACAGAACACTTTCAAACGCAATCAAAAATTTCAAGCTTACACAATCAAAGAGAGATGAATGCTCGTATAATAAATTATTGTTTACCCTATTTCTCTTGGCTGAACAAAGAAGGAGGGGAAGGTTCCCCTCCAATCGTCTCGAACAATGAAACCAAGGATCAGTCAAATCCTTTATAAGAAAAGGGCTTAGAAGGTCGTAAAGTTAACCTCAGGATAATTAGGGGATGGAGAGGGAAGGAAGAGATGGGTTGAGTTCAGGGTGGGAGGGAAAAGAGCCAGAAGAATAATTAGGTTCCAATCCTAAGGATAAACTCGCGGAAAAGGCTAAACTTCGACCATCCCCGACCCTACAGTTGAGAAATCCAAAAACCTCCCGCCCCCTGCCGTTCATTCACGTAATAAATTAATAAAACAATAAAGCCATTGTGATGACAAGCAATAAAAGAGAGGAACAAAGGATAGAACTGCCTTATTCCCTCCACCACCACTCCCTTCTTTCTCACAATAGGCTATAATTGCGCTTTGGATCCGAGGGAGCCTAATTGATTTCGAGGCGACAAAGTCACCTAGAAGGTTCCTTGAAGCTATAGAAACATCTTGGAGGGAAAAAGGAGTAAAGCCCTACGGGGGTTTATTGGAGAATCCTGGCCTATGAGAGGCACCCAATGGAAAGAGATCGATCGGAATGACGGAGAATAAATGCGAGAAGAAGTAGAAAGAACAATGAACTTATCGACTGCTTCATCTGGAATGCGCAACTCCGGTGATGGAACTTTTAATTCGATTCTAAATGCGGAGAGCCTCTTCTGAACTCCACCTAAAAGTCAAATTGGAAACGATTGGATCCAGAAATATTGTTTTTCGTCGCCGAAGTCGATCGAACTTTTCTGATACACAATTAGGTTAAGGAACATGAATTGTTAGTACGATATGAATTCATCGATTACATAGTCCAAGTTGGATCGAACAAATTTTACAAGTAAAATGTAGTATTCAATAAGTCTCAAATTTTAATTACCTATAAGGCATCTATCAGATTTTCAGGGATGGAATCTTAATTATTTTGGAACAAGCACTTTTTGCAAACATCTTACTTTCATTTGTTTCTACCGGTGGGGTAGAATTTAGTAGTAGGCCTGAAATTTAGGAAGAAACTGAAGTAATAATATTATCTGCGATATTATCTGCGTATACGCAAACATGAAATTCCTGGCGATTTCCGAACTGATTGAAATCGTTTTGAAAAGCCGGTTCACTCGAATGGGTCTCGGAGATTCCAGAAGGAATTTCAAAGGGGGTAGTTTCTGCATGAACGCGAACATTAAGCCCCTCTTCAAACACTCATTTCCTCAAAAATACGTCGTGCGATTTCTCTCAAGTTAGATTAATCTTGTACATCCGATGTTGTACCGGCCACCCATATGGTGTACTTTTTGGGCGAGTTTATAACTAACTTAGTAACATAATGGTTTTCCCCTACAGTTGAAGTATGTAGTAAACAAAATACCTGGTAATCACAATAATACCACCATGCTCCTGAAATATACGATGCGATGAGGTAAATATTCTGCACTAATCCAGGGAATACTTCGAATCTCGACTCAAAATTTCACGACTAATTTCAACGGTGTCTTGATTTTTGGGAATAACCGAAAACCCAGTAGCTAAGTATCATCAGTTTTCACCAGTACAAGTACTTAATCTCATAATGACTATTATCCTCTCGGTATATGAGAAGATAAACATAAATGATAAATGATGAATGAGATTAATAAATCCAAGTAGGTATTTCAAATTGGATGATTCACTGTGATTATGTATTTTATTTATTTAGTAATATTGGATCATATCGATACAATATCAATTTCTTGATATTATAGGCTGGACCAATTACATTCCAACTCAAAATTCTACACAACTCCTACGTACAATACGCGATATCAAATGATAAAAGCTTACCAAATGCGGTGGCAACTGCAGTAGATAGAAAGTAGGTTTACCTGTAACAATGTAAGAGAATGTTAGTGATGCAGTAGAATAATAATTATTATTCTCATTATACTCATTATAATGAGTAATTTACACAATGATTACGAAATGGCAATAATGATTCTCATGGTGGATTGCGAAAATTGTAATGAACTTTTATGATAGCACATGAAGCTATGACTAAATGACACTGAATAAAATCGGAAAATTTGCTTCTGAAAACTGATTAATATCCAGAACTGTACTGAGTATAGGTCATAAACATATAATAAAACTCATTTGAAGCGCTCCGTTGCATATTTGTGATAATGAGTTCGGAGGACGTTGTTCCAAAGATGGGAGAACATTTGAGGAGCCAACTGTGTAAACTTCATTACCCTATCGTCATTAACGCGGTAATCGCTGCAAAGCTGTAGGCAAACTTAACCTAATATACGTGAACCAATTAATATTCATAACGTCACACGTCCTATTTGAAGGGCATGGCGGTTAACAAGACCAACACAAAACTCTCCTTCAAATAATGCAGCGTTCCTTCGAATCTGAATTTTAGACTACGTAACTACGGATTAAGAATGCACTGCATACGAAGGATCCCTGAATAATCGTCATTCTATCATAATCTCATATGAAAGCTAATAGCTTGATTGAAACGATGGCGGAGATGAACGATGTCTTACTGACTAAATCTGTAGATCATTCAAATAGGCTTTATCTGCCCCGTTTCAAACTATACCAGCTGATAGTTCAACAGCTTCGCCTTTTATAGATTTATGAATACCTAACAGTGCGTTCCGCCAGGTCCGGCTCCCGTCAGTATTCGTGAGCCCATGAAAAAGTCTGTTGAAGACCAGTCGATGTGGGACGGAGTCAGACAGTTTTTGATGTGATGGCGAAGAGGAACTCTCTCCCTCAATCCTCCTTCGCCCGGCGTTATGATGTTTTAGAAGACCAAGCACGTAGGCATCAGTATGCCGGTCGCTTCCCAATCAACCGGCCAACGTCGGAAAATACCCGCACCATTACCGGACCTGACCCCTCAACCCTCCGATAACATCCCTTACCCTCTTCACTGCCCTTCTGAGTCCACAAATCAACGTAACCTTCATGCGTATTGGCCGACGTCTATAACTTCCAGGTCCACTCGAGGGCATCGAGAGTTGTGTTTTACGTTGGAATTTTCGCAAAACCTATCTCCTTATCCGAGGCTGCTGTAGGGCTTGAAGGGCTTCTGTTTCAATCCAATAATCGGAGAATCCCCCCGGGGCAATCGTTATCCCACAGTTTATGTTGTCTTTTAATTTACCGGAAATTCGCTTGGACTGACGGTTCCTCTTGTTTGTCGGTCACGCAATTCAGCATCGGTTTTGTAGCCTCTGAAATCCCCAATCAAAAACATCAAATCACTGCTCACTCCAAATCACTGCACACAATAAGAAATCCAGGGGAAAGGTCATTGATTACACGGGGTACCTACCTCACAGGAATCAGAGGTCCAAAACCCTTTTTATGGGTGAGATTTGGATGGCCTTACGTTAAAACTATATGAGAGAACCGAGTGATGCACAGGATGATGGAGTTATAACAAGCTCAACGAATTGTAAATGGTTATAATACAATGCCTCGTTTCAGAAAGCAGTTAAAAGAATAGTATTCTTATCGGTTGAATCCACCAAGAAGTTGAGGGTCTTATTTTGAAAATTACAGTGGCCCTAGTGAAAACTAATTTTGACAGCTGTGGTCCATCATAAAGGGCTCATTTTATTTTAGGGCATAATTATGAAGGACATAGGAGAATTTCAATGAAATTCCATCTTCCCTCTTCCTAGTTTAAATTATGCATTTCCTATGATGCTAGAACAACCCCCGGCATATTCCACTCGCTCAACATAAAATGATGTCATTTGAACTTACATAAAATAATGTGAAAATATCGTCAAATCAATATCGATGAGATTAAGGTGATAATTATGTCAATCAACTCGAATACGTTCCTCCCAAATAAAAGCAATGGTGTCATGATGTAAAAGCAATAGAGTTGCTGTTATTTAAATGTGTTAGGATAATAATAAGATTTGTTTCGATAATATTATTCGTGACAATAATTTTGATGAAGAACCTATAAATTCAAGGACACAATTTTACTTAGGTACCTACTTCATTTGTATAAAATTTATTTAATAGTCCAAGCAATTGCTCTTTCGGATATTAGTTAGCAACTTGCGAGAATCTATGAAGGAATGCAGGGCACGACGACGAGTCACGATATCTAAGCTATGAACGATTCTTAGGTATATTCGGGTGGATGCAAGACGCGTAATGAACTAGAAATCATCGATAAAATTCTGGATGCTATACAGCGCGCGTACCTCCATAAAAACTGGGGTTTTATGTGGCCGGATTGACTTTCCTCTGTTGCCTTCAATTCATGTATTGGAACATCCATTCTTATTTTAGGACTACCTACTACTGTAACATCGTTATACTACTGTTCGGACTTTCCATTGTACGGTTTGATAGCTAAGGGACGGATTGGAACCATCGAAGTAGAACAATCGGCCGGAATGATCTACATTCGAAACAAAAATATTTTGATTGCCCTTCGACATCCATTGATACAGAACAATATGACACTGGCTGGTGCCCTGGAATTCACTGTGCAGATTAGTTTGTAAATGGTTCATCTCCTGTTCATACCTACTCGCCTCCAGCACGGTTAACTGATACACTACAGAGAATTGTGAGTATCATATGGGGAGGAGGGCATCAGTACTTTCAGTGTTAGTCGTAACATCGGGCAATATTGATATGTCCTTTATTAGTAGTATTGGATTTTCCAGAACAGATTCTTTTACAGGACATTAATAACAGAACAGTTAGATGCTCTATGCTCAGGAATAGATAGGAGCATTCAATAACAGACAAGTAACGTTGATTATAAAAATGGAGAACGGAATTTATACTCGATCAAGAAAGAGTACAAACTAGTTTCCGAAGATAAATGTCAAAAAACTACCTTAGGGCTGGTAACACATGTCCACTTAACGTGACCTTGTCTATCTCTGAGCAATTAGGCGGTAAAATTGGGGCATTAACCGGAATAATAACGCATAATGAGATCTGAAACTCGTGCTGTATTCTCAATAACCACAACGGCATTTCAAGTGCGTTGTTTATTTATAGTCACTGGATTACAATAGATGAGAGGTTAATCTATTTCCAAACAATCCCCCCGGATCCCGCCGATCCTGCGGTTGTATTGTTCAATATTGCAGAGTTGAGCCTGGTCTCCTCAAATAAGCTTCGAGAGAATTATCACCGAATCATTTCTGCGGTGGGGTTCTGCAGCGCTTAACATTATGTTCAGTTCACGACACGTCCCCTGATGCTCACGGCAACGTGACAATCTGCTGAGCCTCAGATTTGATTATCAAAAAAATCAATAGTTTCAGCTAACCTGTTATGATTAGTGACAACCAATGTAAATAAATGTGGGTCCAACCTGATCAGGTAGGTGCAACCAACACCACTATAACATGGCGCTATTGGGCACAAAACGTAGGTATTGAGAGACAGGGGATAGCACCCTGAATCCTGCAACTTATGACGGAGGGGGGGGGGGGGGGAGATTTTAATTCTGAGAGATAGGTTCCAATGCAGGATCGAAGCGAAAGAAATCCAGACATGCAGCATGACTAAAAGAGCGAATTTCTGAAGAAATAACCGGTTTTATGTAAAATGTCGCCATAATTAATATAACATATTTTTGCCGAGTACCACCTCAGTTTATAGATTTTTCAACGCTGAACACCATGGTGATGTCACAATTGCGATCTCATTCCGTTATCAGATTAGAGCAGGTGAATAGTAAAGAACATCTCAAGTAACCACCACGTTTCTTCATCTTCAATTGCTCTAGTTTGAGAACAGAATGAGATAACGCAATTCTGACTTCATCAACGTTTTCAGCGTAAAAACCCTTTATAATGGGGTTTCACTTGTCAGAAGGGTTCATTTTTGGAATTTATGGGTACCTAATCCCCCCCCCCCCCCCGGAAACTCTTCTAAACTCCCTTAGAGTGGCCCGATTCTGCTCATCTACGTACTTACCCTTCCGATTGCCAACGATATTTTGTGCAAATTTGACTTTTCTATCTAAATTTTATCGAGAGTAATCGCCTGGAACGACACATAATATGTTATATAAAAATATTAATATAAACATACCTACATACCTACATATATATGTATGATTTTTGGTGTCTTTTGGCAGGGAATTCATGATGGTCTGAAACGGATTTTGGTGTAAAAACAATCCGCAAATTCGAGTTTTAATAATTTTGGACCAAGAACAATAGCTTCCTTTTTGTTCGAAAATTCGCTAAACTCCATAACCGATATGCACAGCTATGATGGAGAAAGAGACGGAGGGAAAACCAAAAATAACAGACTAATTCACTAGATATACATAACACAATATGTTTCTAGAATATGGAAATCGACTGTTGGGAGAGTACGTTATATTATCTCGATAAAATGTGTTTGTTGGCGTACTCCTTCAAAATTAATGTTTGTTTAGGAAAAGCTTCAGAGACCATCGAGGCAGCACATGTTCGTCAAGAAACCCCAACATCCCTTTTCACTTATAACATCTCATCAATATTACTACATGTCCCATAAGCCAAGATGGTTCGAGAGGGGCGGCATAAAGTTCAAGAGGAGCAGATGACTCTGCGGGGGGGAGACTATTATGGAAGGGAACTACATCAAAGAGTGGGGCGGCAAGTCTGAAGGCCTCTCCCGCCTCCACAGTCACCACAGAAGCATTCCAGATTCAAGGGGGGAAAGGCCTGGCCAGGTCCTCCATTACGGTTAAGGACGTTGCATTATGTACACCGGCTGAGGGCAACCGCGCACAAACCGCTCCATAACCGATCCTTGCGGTTAATAATGCATTAATGGAGGGGACAGAACGAGAACTATCAGATGCGGAAACACTACGGTATGACGCTAAACACCCGCAAATGGACGGCTTTTGATGTTGAAAAGACGAGTTTAAAGGGATTAGGACGACAATACTTCAGCCTCCTCTGTGAGACCGAACTCCATATTATATTCTATGTACTTGGATACATATACTCAGAGAACTTCGGGTTTGCCCATGAAAAATCAGATACTTCAAGAAAACTACTGTAAACGTGAATTGGGGACTGAAATATTCAATACCAACACTACAATAGCCAATGAGGGGGACCACTATATTCGATATAGAATTATCACAATAAATACCATCTACCAAGAGCAGCACACAGACGGTTGAGAACTGCACGTCCAGGTTTTTTCCAAGACAGCTCAACTATCCCTTCACACGGGCCTCCCCTTTGTAAGAGAGGATGGTAGGGAGAGGGAGTCCCTATATAACATCGATCAGCCATAAGCAACTATGACAGTCTGGTAGAAGCTCTTGGTACGACCCTACTCACACTCAACCCTTATTATTCAAATCCACAAACCTTTCCTCAAAAGTTAGCTTAGTTATCAACAATTCAGCTATCTCTAAAAATTGGTCAGTTTTTCCTCTCATTCGAATTAAGTGAACGATGTGTGCAGATACACGTAAATGGTAACGCTTGTCCTATAGCACCTTTTTTTCCCTACGATCTGGAGTGAGGAGGTAACAACCTTCGGTAACACAGGTTATTCCTCCATCTACCTTCTCTTTAACTTCTCCTATGAGTAACAAGGCGTGCGGATGTACACATCTGGCAACACTTGATACACTTAACCCTTCCCTCTAATCTGGAGTGCGGGGCCTAATGCCCCCGGTAACACAGATTATCCTTCACGCTATCCCAAAAACCTTTCTCCAAACCTACTGAACTAGAAATCCAGCACTCACAGCCAATTTCTTCAATTGTGAGCGGCAGGGTTCAATACTTGATCATAATATAAGTGAAGTTATTGGGTTACATTTTAAAATGGCATAATATGAATCGATTCATATTATGAATCGACGGAACACAGGATAAAATACAAGATAATGTTATTTAAATATCCAGATGATGATGTTATGAATAATTGAATTCAACAATCATTATTCAACATTATTTCTTATTTTTTGCATACTTGCCTAAAGTAGAAATGAAAGGTGTTGCACAAAAAGGGTTGGGAAATGTCAAGGCTGGAATGATGGAGAAAAGGACAAACTTATTTGGTGTGTAGGGAACTCCAATACACTCACTTTTCCAGTATTATATATATTTCACTTGTTATACACATATAATTTTTGGTGTCTTTCGGCAGTGGATTCAGGATCATCTGAAACGGGTCTGAGCGGTATAAAGAATGTACGGAAATTGCAGTTTTAAAAATGTTGGACCGAGACCAATACCTTCATTTTCATCGAAAATTCGCTTTGTTGGGTATATGATCATTTATCGAAACATACCATACAATGTCAATATATTTGAGCTCAACGAATGGAATCATCAATATTAAGGCTTGAGTTATTTACTTCCGTTGGATTCCAGAGTTGGCACCTGTTGGCAGAACGGTGTCTATTTAATCCAATGCTGATATTAGTACGAGAGAAATTAATAGAAGCTTGGATTCATTCACGTTTCACAAGCTCCAATTTGTTAGCGACCAAACAAACTACTTTCACCGTAAAGGCAATTGAAGATCACTTCATTCAAGAGGCACAATTTGAGCAACGTTTGGGCTACTAAGGAAAATAGTACTTACGGCATAGGTAAGTAGTAGGACACATCAAAGCCATGTTTGGATGGATATATCAAAGCCATGATAAATAGTCGTGGGGAGTGTTCTATTCGTATTCTGTCATTTTCTTCCCGAGGCAACGGGGGAATATCTTGAGAAAGACTTACGGTTTTGAGGAACCGCAATCCGCAGCCGTGTGAGGTTTCACTCACTAAAAACCCTCTAACCCTCATCCTCTTGACCTATTCCACCCCGAAATCACTTATTCAGCGTTACTTCCGAGGGGGGTCGAGTTATAATGTCACACGTTCTTCGCACACAGGCAAAGTTCGTGGATAGTGTTAGGACTGACATCACCGTCGTTGATTATCGTCAGTATTGATTCGACAGTTCCGAATTTTTACTCGCACCCCGGGTTACGTCACGGTGGCATTCTCACGCTAAAGTTCCACGATGATAATCGATAATCCCGAATACGGCTCGTTACATAATGTAACTGGCTACTACTGTGAGGCTTTGTTGGAACTTCGTTCAATGGGGAGACAAATGAAAAAATTTTCCAAGGCGAATCCCTCGACACAATCTGCCGGATCGTCAAAACCCCCGCAGTTCCATCACCAGCATTGCCTAACGTAGCGCGGAATCAAAAACTCGTTTCCGTTTCAACGGTTGGTCGAACCAGCTAAGGAAATGGAAACAACTTATTTTATCTCCAATCAGAAGTGAACCAACACCAATTCCATTGTTGGATACTCAAAAGTGCAGTATGATTCAGAATCGTAAATTAGTTCCGAAACAATATAAATTAATGTGAATACTTCCAACGAATGAGCTGAAGAACTAAAATGTTTTATATTCATCTTGGTAAGATCCAGTTACTATAGTAGTATTTCCGTTTCAAGATTGTAATAAAATTCCTATTGACAGTGAGTAGGAATCTCAATTTATAGATGAACTTATGCCAAACCATCATCACCCCCAGGTGTTAGTAATTCTTACATCGACCGAGAGTGGATTCAGGTTAGTGGATTACGAATCACCTCGTTATAAATTCGGAAACTGCTCTCAATTTTACGAAACGTCGCATTCAAATAGGTCTACCCATACAGCGATATAAGGGTGGACCACACAAGCCATATTCGTCCCGGCAAAAGAGGCGCATACATGAAGATTATCCTCGTACAAAGCTGTAAGGATGGTGACCAGTTAGCCCTCTGTTCGGGGTTGGAGCACATTCTACATACTCCTCGTTCTATTTTGTCTGCTGATCATTCTGATCGTGTTTTCCAAAAGATGTGACTTTTCCTAATGGGTCAGAAAAATGTCCACAATTCGATGAAGTAGAATGTTGTAATTCGGACCTGAACAGATCATTTGTCCCATTTACTCTGTCTTTATACATGGCACTTGATATGGTGAATCCAGAATCTTTCATTCAAACATGGCCGCCATTCATAGCACATGTGCGGTACCTCACAAAACATCACAAGGGGAACATTCTCCTTAAGCGATGATAAGGTACTGATCAAGTAATATACAGCCAATAAATTAAATTGATAGAATTGACGTGTGTCAACTATACAAAATTATGTGTCCTTATCCAGCGCTGGAAACGAAGGTGCATTAGAAGAACCTCAATTTCCCCACGTCCACCCACGTTGACCCGGGAATTAGGGACATAAATCTTGCGCACCGTTACGTAACTCGGTTGAGTCACGGGCTTTAATACGTTAACCAACGAGATACCACGGGGTCGGGTGACATCAGCAACCCAAGCCAGACCAGAGAAGGCCCCGTCAGTTTTCCTGAATCAATGAGTGTGAACGATAACTCGGAGCGCGTTGATTTTGAACACGTGATGGAAACGGAAAGGTGAGAGTTCAATAAAGACTGAGACATACGCAATGGAGTAACAGGAGTGGCTATTTATGAGCAGGGTTTTCTCAAATATACTCCACCATTATAAAATAACAGCTGCAAACGTAATTAGTTCAATAAACTATTATGATTAGTAACGACTATTATTATATTGTGCAATGCAATTAGTGAATTAAATGATTGAGATTAGGTACGACTATTATACGTGATAAGATTATCAGTGCACTATTACCATCGATTCAAATTCCATTAGACATTTTTCTTAATATGAAAATTTTTTATTTGTTACAACTGTTTAGAACATTCAGAAACTGGAATGTCATACATAATGAAGTGTAAGTCTGCACCAACTCCCACTGTAGAATGTAGTAATCCGAACCAGACCAGATCCCGTGTATTTATGTAGGTGAAGTTCAGCGAGTCTTGGCGGATGCTCAGTGAGATGCAGTCACCAAAAGTGGGGCGTTCCAACAGATCTCAGGTTGTTGACTCCGGCTGCTTGAGGAGTGTGGGCGAAATGGCCGAAACGCAGCCGAATAGTAACTCACAGACAACCTACTCAGCTCATTGCATCGCTGGCAAACAATCGAGTAGTTCAATGTCTCCGCGTTCCACCCTCTTCCGGCTCACAGTGATGCTGCAGTGGATGCAACTAATTCACTGCGAGACGTCACGAAACGCGTTTTTCGGGTATCCATATCTCGACCGATCAACTTGAAATGAGGTGTGGATCTTCTTAGTGTGGATAATAGAAAGCTTTGAAAGTATCAAGTCGCTATGTCTAAAGGGAGCCGAGTTAATAACTTCAAAAACCCTGTTTATTGACCTTATTTTGTACTTCTCATGCTTATTCGAACAGGCTACAACCTCTCCATCTTAACCGATTGAATTAAAATTTTACACAGAGCTTCGTTTCAGATTGAGAGAGGGCCTTTAAAAAATTTAACCCATTATCTCAACCCAAAACAATTTTAGAAACAAAAACAGAAATTTTTGGCTAATATTGTCCACTATGACGAGTCTGAAGCCTGACCTCCATTATAACATGATCTAGTGCCATTTAAAGATTTAACCCATTATCCCAACCCAAGAACATTTTAGTAACAAAAACTGAAATTTAGGCTAATTTTGGCCACATTGACCGGTACTCAGCCGATCAACATGAACTATGGTGAAGATCATCTTGGTGTGGATAATAGAAAAAACCTTGAATGTTTCAAGTCAGTAAATCTAGAGGGAGGCAAGTTATATAATTTCAAAAACCCCTTATCATGTTTCACCTCTTATTCTGTTAGTTAACGCTACAGCCTCTCCACCTTCACCGATTGACTTGGAATTTTGCACAAAACTCATTATATTAGGTAACTCAAAAAATGTTTAGAAACATTTCAGGCCTTTTTAACAGGTCCTCGGTCGATCAACAAGAAATTTGGTGTGGATCTTCTTGGGGGTGGATAATAGAAAGCCCTGAAAGTTTCAAGTCGCTGGGTCTATAGGGAGCCGATATATAGAACTTCAAAAAGCCGGTTCTTATACCTTACCATGTTCATGAAAACATCATTTGGTCAAGCAAGGCTGTTAGGCTCCCCTTTATCCTTGCTCAATTTATGTATTTTATTCATTTATAATTTCATTATTAAATAAATAATTTCCTATTAATTTATTAATAATCAAGTAATTAATAGGTGTATTTTTTTTGCTTAAATTAATAATTCAATAAATTGGTTTTATTCGTGCAAGTTGCCTCCAAGGTCTTTTCAACTTCAACAACAACAAATTGTGATATCCCCCAAAAAACACTCTTTCACTGTTATAGCCCTTAAGAATTCAACAAATCTTGTAAATGTACGTGTAATGTACACTGAAGGAGGCTTTTTACACAATTTCAACTTGTATACGCACTATGATAAAAAAAAGTCCGACAAGTTTCAATTTGGAAAACGCCAACAAACCTCAATATGCGTCGCCTGAAAAAGTTCAAAATCCAATAGGCTCGACTGCCGAATAACCTGACCGATTGTCAGACAAAGAAATCTCAATGCAAATGAAACGCGATAACAGGATTCAATGGGTTGCAAAAGAAAGACAAGGAAATACAAGAAGAGAAATAAAATCGTCGAAGCTATTCTTCCCTCGAGGACATCAGTTCTCTTTTCTTCGCGCAGGTTAGTCGTATGAAGGCTCCATGACTTGGAAAGTATCACTGACGCCCCTCCGGCGGCAAATGATGTAACGCCCATTTTCAGGGAAGGAAAGTCGACAATGGGAGGAGGAGGACCGGCGAGTCGTCACTTCTCACAAAAAATGACAAAAGGATCGACATCAGTCAACTCGCTCGTGGTTGGAGGGCATCGCGAGACAATTTTTTGTTTTTTTCATTTTTTCCCCCACCCGTACACCATCTCAAATCTCTTGAATCAGGTCATAAAAACCACAGCCTTCCGAGAGAGAAAAAAACAAACAAAAAACCTTTGGGGTTAGCGAAGTTGCGAGGAAAAAATATTCATACTACGTAGTTTGTTTGCTATGAGAGTTTGGGAAGCGGGGGTTCGAGGAGGCAGGAGTGGTTCGGAGTGATATAGCCCTGAAGGGAGAAATGTGCACATCAAGTGCTCGGCTATTAGAAACAGAATCGCTGTACCCGCAACGTGGCGTAGAACGTTGTGCTTCGATGGAAATGAACTTGAACTGTTTTGAAGCGAGGAAAAGAGCAAAAGAGAGGCGGGACGGTTAATCTTCGTTTCGTCGACCTTAACCTTGTTATGACGGATGATGGAAAAACGATCATTCATCGTTTTACCAAAGAAAATTCTAACAGGAAAATATCATGTTCATTAGGTCACACTGTAGACTACGAACCTTAGACAGGTCAGATGTTGCAACTTCCGATGTAAATCCAATGCAAGGACAACCACAAACAGAAAGTGGCCAGAAGGAATTTTCTACATTACCGAATAAGGAATGTTCATAATTTGCATTCTCTATCACATTAAACCCCACTGAAGCAAGCTTTGTTTCACTCCTTGTACAGCATTTTCAGAAGAGTCTGAAACTCCAACGTGTCAAATAATATGGGGATTATCGGAATATTTTAGTTCAGAGTGCAAAAAGGTGGTAACCGAGTAGGTAATATAGTATAGTGCTGAATATATACATTGGTTGTTGTAAAAGCGGGTCTGGTTTGACTACATCACGGCTGGGCTTCCCTTTTATGGATACTCCACCGCGTTCTCCCAATTAGACCTTCACAGCAGTGAACTATCTCAACGTCAAGCATCACGCCATTTTGGGGAATTTTTGAAGAAAAAGAAGCTCGGACCGAAATTTTTTAAATTCGAATTTCCGAAAATTTGCATACCAAAATCCGTTCCAGACCATCCTGAATTCACTGCCAAAATAAACCAAAAATCATGTGATACATGATTCATATAATATATTATGTAGTATGAATAATGTGTTTATATGTAGGTATATGGCAATAGATAGATTGTTCCTAATAAGATCGATGCGTGGAGGAATTTTAGGTGACACTCTACGTATGATTTTTGTTCAATGGTTTAAGGAAGGATAACCTGTGGAGGGGAGAGGTTCTACCCTGTCTTCTCCATCAGGGTTGCCAGTCTCAAAACAGTGTTGCCATAGACTTCTTCTTTCTACTATTGATAGCCCTGGTGGCTTCCTGTGCTGTCATAGACTACTTTGTGTAGATGTCAAGCACCGCTACTCGAAGAGGCTTCAATTCGGTGTTTAATGTTGTTGGTATTATTCCAGCTAACTACTGTTGGCTAAGCACTCGGAACTACTATTGAATAACAACAATGTTTCAATGATCAACTCATCGCTTTTTAATTGAGTAATGAAAAATTCTATGAGGCACTTTTTGTTGCAAATTAGCTGGAGAATTGGACCCTTGAGTTTGTCCCATAATTTCTGTAGACACCCTGTATAGTTACCTTTGTGTCATTCCAGACGATAACTCTCGATACAATTTCGATAAAAAGTCAAATTTGCTCAAAAAATCTATCTCGGCAATCGGATGGCTAAGTTAGTAGATGGGCAGAATCGGGCCACTCTAAGGGGGTTTTGGGGAGGCTCAAGGGGGGATAAATTACCCGTAAATTCCAAAAATGAAACAGTCTGACAAGTGACACCTCATGTTAAAGGTTTTTTGATGCTGAGCTGAACACGATGTTGAAGCCAGAATGACGAAATCATATTCCGTTATCAAACATAGAAGATAAAGAAATGTGGTTGTTACTTCACGTAAAGAAATGTTGCACCATCAAGTTCGGCGTAGTAAAAACTATAAACTGTGGTGTTACTCAGCAAAAAAGGAGACAAAGTTTGTTATAAAATTAGTAAAAAGGAGACATTTTACATAAAACCATTTATTTCTTCGGAAATTCCCTCTTAAAACCGTGCTGCAAGACTGTAGATTTTTTTCTTGGATTAAGAACCTATAAACATAAGATTTTAGAACGACACTATTTTTAGTAAATTCCCGTCATGCGAAATTGAATAACTAACGTCAATGCATAAACAAACGTAATTAACATAAATAAATAAACATAAACCAACTGTTTTCACACGGGTAGCCATACGGAGAAGAGGATTTCACACGTAGGCGGAGAACTGGTGGGTGTAAGGGTCACTCATCGGGTCACTCATCAACATAGAACGAAGAATACGAAGATAGGATCTGGCGAGAGGGAAGAGAGGAAAAAGGAAGAGAACGATGGGAATGAGAAGAGCGGAGGAGGAAAACCGGATTGGTAACACCTGGGGCGGGTCTAGCCGGGAGCTACATTGGTGCATCCGACACGATCATAACCTTTCACAAACCGATTTACCATTAAATATTGTTAATAGGGTCACTGCGATCGTGGTTAACTACGGTCATGGCAGACCGATCACACGTTTATTTGGAGATTGTAACGCCAACATATCTCCGGTTCTATTCCACAGAATTATTGACAACGGGGCTTGTGTGCCTTGAGATAGTCCCCGCTGACTCAGTGATCGGGGCAACATTTAATCCTATTAAAACACCAATATAGACTCCAGGGTCTTCAAGTTTGATGAATGGATTAAGGAGAAGGAGAAGAAGAAGAAGAAGAAAGAAAGAATTTATTGACTTATGAAACAATATATACGATAACATACATAATATATGTTATAGGTTACTCAGGAATTGAAATATACATAATTTAATATTCAGCATCAATTACCCCATAGCACTAGACCGAGGTCTGTGTTGCTACCGTGTTGCTGTTCGCTTCATTGTTTCTCTTTTATTCCTTACAAGAGCTTCGTTATGTGTACCCCTACATTGTAGGCGAAAACTGTAGGTACAACATAACCAAATGCGCGTTAGAGAGCATACGATAGAGAAACGCTATACATGTTCCTGTGACAAGATGACCTCTTAGTAAACATAGTTGCTTATTATAATTTTTTCAAAATGTTTTGGCCCATTTGTTATTCGGTATAAATGCATAATAACAAATACTTCTTTTGTAGATGGCCCTTGTGAACGTTTTTGGATTTTTCAAGTCATGATCCAGATTGTTTTGAATAGTGCCTATTACATATCTGTTGTGAGTTGCAACTGTGTTTACTATATTTGCCTCCATTTGAAACATGGTAGGGTACTCATGTACGGGGACAGAATGAATTATTTCAGGTTTTTTATGCAAGTATAGGTTTTAGTTGTTTGATACAGCTCATTTGTAGGAAATCTGCGTGGTAGATGTAAACGGATTTTCAATGCAGCCTTTTGCACCATGGTAAGTTTGGAAATTGAATTATTATACTTGTTGTACTTATCAAAACCATTTCCAACAAGTATTTTGAGTGTATATTGAAATTAAATAATACTTACAAATAAAAAATCAAGGAAGACTGGAGATTTTCGTAAATAATAAAACTAAGGATTCAAAGTCAAGGCTCGTTCAAATTGAAAAGAAACTTACGATTTAAAATTCAAGGAAATTATATTGAAAGTGTTTTGACGTGGCGACATGTATTATCTGAGCCAATCGGATAAACAAAATAGTGCAACAAACAAAGGCGTACTCTATTTCTTTCCTTTCTTTACGGTGTTATGATCGGATAGGCAGATGAAGGCAAATGATTTTTTTTCTAATGTTTACATTAACACGTCCATTTCAAGAAAATACCTTCCCCATCCCGATGGAAACCGAAGCTTTTTTTGTAGCACTACCTTTTCAAAATGTTCATGGTAGTTCGTAACTTCGGTCTAGTTACGCGATGAAAAAATTTTTTTTGAACAATTCGTCTCATGTGTGGCATATTAAATCATCCTAGAACAGGAATTGAACATTATAATTATTTCACTATTTTTCCCTGTTATATACCAACTCTGAAAAATGGGTGTCATTTATTTACCACTATCTTGACTTTAAGCCTCAATAAATGGGGCTAAACATTAGTCCGGATGATATTTGAGCTATATCTAGATGCAGTGGCTAATGTACAACAGAAACACGAGCCAGATGATCGAAATCGAAAATTTCGAATTTTTTCTGCACTTGCCCCATTGTGCGTCGTAGGAGTGATGATTATAAATGTGGAATATATTCCAACTAATAATATACATCGAAGTAACGTTGTGAAGAAGCCATACTACCCGCCCATATGACGGACCTTCATAAATGGTGGTTTTATTTAGTATAGATTGCCCTGATTGCTCACGTTGAAAACGGTAAATTGGAGTAATAATAATATACGGGTACCCCGAATATCGGAGTCTGAATCGGCGGCTAATTGGATTTGCGGCAGTCCACGTAACTAATACACATTTATCAACCTACCCTTATGTGAATTACAGTTACATAACTTTGACGTAGTGGCAGGTCGAGGGTGAGACCGGAGGGTGCAGATTGATTGCTAGCAGTGAACGGCAAGGGTGGGTCGGGATGAGCTGGGGCTGGAGGGATATGGTAATCAAAATCTTCAGACATCCCCCCTGCTGATCCCTTTATCCTTGAACTAACGTCCAAACACATTCAATTCCAATTGAAGGAGAACAAACATATTGAGGGACTGTCACAGTTACTAACTTAGGCCATTACAATCAGAAACCTGTACATGATGTACAACTGATAGTGACCTTCCGAATCGCACATCATTTAATCAACTCCTTCAACGATATTTGATGAGTTGCCTTACTTAAATACTAATCTTTGCTTTTAAATACTAATCTTTGCTCCAAGAAAAAAAGGTGTTCATTCGTCTGCCAAAATACTTTCATTATAGTTCAATATTCAGACTTCAATGTCTAGCAACATGAACAGACGAACTTTTGACGAAGAGGGAAAAGTGTAAATTATTCTTCCTTGGTGGTTCTAGAAGTTTATTATTGAAAATAAACCAAAATACAAATAATTTAACTGCATGCCACGTATATTTTTAATTAGCGGGTTAGTAATAAATAAGATATTGCAATGAAGGATTTATAGAGATATCGAGTGTTAAATTATTCATTAATCGATAAATTAAACAGTGATTAATGTAATTCGTTGCAATGGAAATGAAAAACCGTTCTCGCGTGATAAAGAAACCGCAGAAAGAACTGGTTTTTGAATCACAGCTGGATCCCGCAGCAGTTGTTACAGCTGTAGAGAATTGAATAGGATAAGGATGGTGGATAGGGGAAATGGGCAGAGCAACTAGTTATACGTCGTAAACCTCGACACTCCAACTTCACACAAACCCATCTCGATCAAACCAGTGTGTGGGGGAAGTTCAGGAGGGGCATGAGGGGTACACAATGGCCATGGGGATGGATATATACGTTTCAACAAGTTTTACGGCTCATCGCATTGAGTCCACATAGCCGTCACGGGATACCGGGGGGTTTAAAATTTTATTGCGAGGGTCCTCGTGGGTGGTGGGCGTTTTTTTATTCAGCTCCCTCATTCAAACCGAACAGCTATTCCCTCATAACGATCAATTGATACGATCATAACTATGAAATGAGTCTGCAACAGTCATTTTAACTCTCGCTAATGGTTTTTAATACAGGACACAGTTATCAGTTCATTTCAGCTTCAAGGATGTGCAGGCACCTGAAATTAAGCACACGGGAAGATCAACTTAGAGAAGATTCAAGAGATTTCTAGCGAAATCCTCATTAGACCTTTGCCAACCACTTCGAAAAAACGAAAACTAATTCTAATTCGGAGTGCCGTATGAGAGGTAGACGTAATTAGTGAAGATCATTTTAGGTAGGTATGTACTTTTTGGCTCCACAAAGCCTATTGAATGAACAGTGGTACAGGATTGTCATATTTTGGGGTTAAATATAAACAATTTTATACGAAACCCGACTTCATTCTTTATACAACTAATCTACATAAAAAATGGTGGGATACACAAAATTAAACTGAAGTTAGAGTGGTAGGATCGGTTTCAATTAGGCCTACTCATCATGACTTAAGTATGTGAACTGTTACATCCAAGCAGTTCTCGTATCACGATATAATTACCATTTCCATATTGGGAAAAGAAAAACTTTTACACAATAACACCAAATAATAATAATATTATTAGGGATGTGAATAATATTATTATTCACATCCCTAGGAAGAGCAGCAAATAGCACTCGGGAGCATCTAGCCCTTGTCGTTAGTTGACAAGTAAAAGCTTTTAAACCAGTGTTGACCCAAAATAGAGAGCAGCTGCTTACACAGCATCATTCCGCCTAATTTGTCTCCCGCATTTTCACAGTCTACTGTTATAGGCTTCTGAAACGCGCATCATTCTGATAACGAGTTCTAACTTTCAAGTGTCAGTTTACGCCAGGTTAATCCCATATCGTTCATGGCGACAGGTACGTTTCAATACGTGGCCTTGATTCACGACAGTTGATCGGCTCTTCTGTGATTCTTAAGGAAAATTAACGCATTGATTGCAATCGTTATCAGAAGATCTGAGGTTCCCCAAAGACGTTTTGGTCCCAGGTTTCTCTGCATTCCTACGAAAAATAGTGTTTCATCGTACTGACAATCTGTACAATTCCACAATACCCGTAAGAGTGAAAACCCAAACGAAACATCATTCCATGGAAATCAAGGTTTGTACAAACAATTTTACCCCCGTCTTTACTACATACATAAAAGCATTTTCAGACCCTGATAAATTGACCTGAACAATTCTGAGGGCTTTCAACAAGCATACGAGACGTACGTATGTATAGCGGGTCGAAGGGTTCATGAATAGTAATTGGAATACAGTAGAGTTATCAGCCATCCCCAATAGCTTGCATGGGAGGGAAGCTAAATATTCATTGACACTTTAATTCACTGGGTGAGCCTATAGTTGACTGTTTGTTCCTCTTCCCACCCACGATGGTCCACAGAAAAATCCATTAACGCCCTTCGGAGGCCCCCTGAATGAATCAGCGCTTTTGAGTGTCCTCAAGAATTGTACTCGGTGATGTAATGTGCAGGCAAATATTAGTCTGTAATAGCTCGATTGATACATTTGATTCACCGTTTCGCACAGAGGGAAATCATCAATTCAATAAAGAGGAGTGTTTATTTTCTATATTCTTCAGATGGGCAGAGCTTCTAACGTAGGTACAATGGCCCTCAGCCTGGAGAGTCGTTAGTGCCCATAGAATCGAATGACAGGATTAACATGACTTTCGCGAATCCCCCAAAAAAGGCCAATCCTATAGGAGTATACTCGAATCGGTAGTCAGCGGTGAAAAATGCATGTTCGTATGCGCTTTCAGACCATTTGGTGTTAAATATGTCCACCAAAGAAAAAAGAAAGGTGGTTTCCAAGACCTGTATATGCACTTGGGACAGATCTCGGATAGCTGGGCATTCGATGATAGGATTATTGTAGATGTTTAATATTACTGGGTTACAGTAAGAATTGTATTCGTGTTAAGGGATTGCAATATGTTATTATACGAGTAGAATGGAGAGGAATTTAATCTGTATGATATCGAGATATACCGGATTTTCCAAATGAACGCTCAACCAAAACTGACCACGAATTGAAACGGAGTCACATCAACGTTTGAGAGCCACATTGTTATCACAGACAGTTCCATATTCGGGTATCTGAGTTTCTAAACGACATCACAACAGTTCAAATGGTGCTGTTGAAATCGATTGATCAAACACACCAGTTGTGATTGCGATGGCCGCTCCTGCCCCGTGTTTGACCATGGATCCAACAGATACCTCAACCGTGCCGCGCTTGCAAGTGATCTAATACCCTTTATGGCCCTACGTGTTCCGAGTGCTTGCGTGCCAGATATATGTGCATGTCGTTAGTCTATTTACATATTAACTACATCAATATGTGCTTTGTAGGGGAAGAAACCCCCTCTCACCAACACAATTTCTCGGGCTCCCTGGCGCAACCTTCCTCTCATATTAATGAAAAGCGCTAAGGCATGCAATTTAACAAAAGCGTGGGTTACCAGCTATTGCTTCGCAAGGTATAAGATTATGCGATGAAATGTAATGCCCTCATACATTATTAAATTTCGGATCTTATAAACACGTACAAGTGATGAACGCGGACATTAACCATTCGAATGACTGAATGAAACATTGCGAGTACATCCATCAAACACATAAATTAACCTAATATGTTAATAATAAATTATAACGTCGATAATTATCAAGTTATGATAATTTACTTCCAAACATTAGATTTCATCGCATACTTCAAACTTTGATTTAATGAATCCAAACAATACTTGAAATTCCGTACCTTGGATCTCACAATACAACCATATCACCAATTTGGGGTACCACAAAGTGAATGACGTCATTTGGTCAGGTTTATATTAAGCCATTAACTGTTTATTCGATGGAAGATTACCAGATACTGTTTTTAATAACTCAACAGCATCTTATTTGATAGTGCCAATTAAACTTCTTGAAATGCAAGATGCGCTATATTAGCAGAGTAAAAAGGGGACCAGAGAACTTTTTATCATATTCAGATTGCAGTTAACATTACAGTAAATGTGGAGCAGGTTACACAATGTATGATATAAAGTTAATACAAACCGCAAATAGGTACGAGCTGATGGAATTCATACGGGAGTGGGCGAACCGACAACTATCGTCCGATTCCACCTAGTTAAGGCTATTCATTTATATTGGTTTTACAGGGAAATGTTTTATGAGTACCCTGCCCAGTAAACGCCTGGTATGGAAAATTCCAGAGTGATGATCTTCTCTATTTTCCTTTCCAGGGTTTTGATCGTTTAGTAAACTCCAGGGAGGAAGCATATGCACTAAACTAAGGGTAAATAATAGAGTTGCCGATTTTCATGGACAAGTGGGTATGCAGAGGTGAGCATCGCGTAATATGCATGCATGAGTGAGCTTCTAATGGATGGGTTACGATGTCTAAATCGTACGAGAAATCAGGAAAGGGAAAAATGCCTAAAAAGGACCAACTACCGCAACCTCTCTAAACCTAACCAACTAATGGCCCCGTTACTTGACATGCAACCCCTTGGTTGCTGACCAAGCCGCCTCACTCCCTGACCGCTGATTAATGCAATTATACGATCTTTGCTAATACGTCACGGGGAACCAAAGGGGGGGATGTGAGGGCGTACGGGGACAAATAACCCTGGGTAACAGCGGAATTAAGCTTGCGGTCAAACAAGCTGATTAAGTAGGAGCTATAGATCAAGTTGGGTCGTTCGGTCGAGAATGAACGGCGTGTCGGTATTGAGAACTGGGGAGTATATCCCACTTAATAGTTGATAGTAAACCATTTACCTCAGGCGCCGCCAAGCGAGGGTCGCCAAGGTCTGATGGGAGCAAACACAACGTACCTGCAACACAAACACAAGACTTGATGAACTTTCAACACGAAAACTCACGTTAAACTTGTTGATACATTTGGCCACCATGTCGAAGCTATTCTTCGAGCGAAAAACCTCAGGACGGATACTAACAAGACTGGATAATGGCTTCGCACCCCTCACTTGGATCTGGATTATCCTATAGAGTTCTTTATTATGTCCTTTCGTTAAGAGAGTATCAAAATATGTACATTCAAAATTCAAAGTTGGATTCGTGATGAACGAAAACAGATTTGAAGTTCAGAACGATTAAAGAATCATCTACATCAAATTAGATCCAATTGCATGGTTTATTTTTATCGAAAAGGGTGCATTAGGAACAATTATCGAAACAGATTACCGTAAAGATCACAGAAATCTCATTGATTTATTATTCTCCATATTGAACAATTGAAATCGATTGAAAAAAAATGCGTTCTTAATGTAGCTGGTTTACATTTCAGCATGCATACTGTTACGTATCAATTATCTAGGCAGAAGAATGATTTATAAAGATAATAATAAACCGCTTTTGAATAATTCAATAGAAATAATTCAAACTACAACTTTTACTGGCGAAAAATAGTGAAGCAAAACCACCAAACTTTCCAAAATTAAGCTGAGTCATAAAATTATCTTCCTGAATGTCCACTGCTCAAGCTTCATTAGCCATAATTGAGTAGATCAACACTTCTAAACCCTACAAGATCATATGAGTGTCAACTCCAACGTATTCAAGTCACAAACGATCCTTCGGTACTTGAAGACATTTTGGATGAATCCCCTCCAAGTGACTGACAAGCAGTACGTATTCGAAATTATATTTCATTGGAGTACCATCGAAGTTGTTCAGTTTGAACGGCTAAAAGCCGTTTTTATCGAAGTATATCTCAAATTGTTGGTATGAATGACAGTGAGTATAAGACAAATTTCTCGAATGAACGAGAGTGAGTCGTCTATGATTATGACGTTACAAAAAAGACAATGAACCGTGATGCGGCTCCAGCTACAGCTGTACTCAGCGGTCTGCAGTGAGAGGGAACAATGTAATGTAATCACGTTGTGGGAAAAAACTTTCGATTTCACCCGCTCTCTTCATCCGGCTTCTGATGATTATGAACCAAAACAATGCGGTATAAAGTTTCTCATGGTGGACGCTCCAGTTAGGGACCGTGTGAGTAGGTAATGCTCAACTGTAGGTCAATGATTTGATCATCAGGTCGCAAGTAATGAAAATTCAATCAAACATTTTATGGAGCACTTCTATTTGTGGAGTGTCTGGTTTACGTACTAGAAGAACCAATTTACCGAGCTTGAATATTAGAATTCGTCACAATGATCATTGTGATTATCGATAGATGAAATAGGACATTGTAGAGACAATGGGGACAAATAGGCACTGACGTTTCAAACTGCCACTTGGCGAGAAGAAAAAAATTAGCAGACATTTGTGAGTGTCTATTCCCATTTCTATCGTTTTCTCGAGTTAATTATTCTTTGCTTTTCGGTGGTTGTTAGCGAATTTTCGAAGATGCTATTACCTCAGTCAAAAATTCATAAACTCGAATATCCGAAAATTTGCATACCAAAATTCGTTTTAACACCTAAATTGACGGTTTCTTTACGCTGAACACGATGGTGAAGCCAGAATTGCGATATCTTATTCCATTCTCAAACTGGACCACTTTGAAGATGAAGAAACGTGTTGGTTTTTCGAGATGTACTTCACGGTTCATCTGCTCTAAAGATAACGAAATCTTATATCGCAATTCTGACTTTACGATCATGTTCGGCATTAAAAAATATATAAGCTGAGTTGTTACTCGGAAAAAAAAAAAAAAAAAATGGTATACATTTTGGTAAAATGTCTCTATTTCACTGGATTTATACCAAATGTTTTCTTTTTTTTTCGGAGTAACACCTCAGTTTATAGATTTTTTAACGCTGAACACGATCGTAAAGTCAGAATTAAGATATAGGATTTCGTTATCAGATTGGAGCAGATGAACCGTGAAGAACATCTCGAAAAATAAACACATTATGTCATAAAACCAGTTATTTCTTCAAAATTTGCTCTTATATCCATGCTGCAAGACTGTGGATTTTTAATAATATTATTCTTCTAATAATGCTTAACTGGTATTACAGTCTTCTTACATTGACTCCCAATCGCCCTGCAGTTTGGCAAAAAAATGCCATGGATAGGTAATATACAGAGGCAAAGATCAGCTGAGTTTGCTACTTTAGATGTCAAAACAGACCAGAGTTTGGAGGGAAACATCACATCCGTAACAATTAGTCAATGACGAACCATCAATAATATTGATATTATCAAGTATTGACATTTAAATTTAATATATTAAATATTTCTTAGTGTTACGAACAGTTGCCCATGCGACACGAAAGTAGGTGGAAACAATTTGACCAAACGCATTGCGATATTTTTCTTGCTTGTCGAAAATTGCCATTTTGTAGGCTAACGCAAGCCAAAGCTAAAGCTACTTATCACAAGTTATCAAACAGCTTAACGACGCATTCACGGAACACAACATACGAGAGCACAGGTGGTATGAGGTCTGTTCCGGTCTGAACCCAAGTGCCCTCGAGGCGGAACACAATGGCTTGGGAGGGAAGCCCTTTCTCGAACTTCCGGTCAGTTTCAGAACTGAGACCAAACCTTCACTGTGTTATCCCATTCATCTACCAGGACCTTTCATTAAAACCTCGTTGTATGGGCCTTTTTTCCGTTCGGCAAAATGAATGGGAAAGAGGGTCAGTTATGGGGCCGGTAGAAAGGTAACTTCCAATTCGAAAATGTGGTGGTGAACGATTTATTACGGGGTTGCGAGAGCTATTAAACAGAGTTGCGTTAGAACGAAAACGAGAGTATGCGAACGAAATAGTTTTCAAGGTCTCTCGAGTAGGGTCTCGATTGTTCTCAGGCTGTTTACGTTCAGCGTGCTCTGGTTCACTGGACCAGGAGTCCTGGGAAAAGCTCTGACCGGGAAACGAAGAAGGAAGGAGGAAGCGGAACTCTGGTAATCACATTTCCACCCGTCTAGCCACATTAACCATTCAAAGTCAATTTTCTAGCCCTTTTCTTGGAGTATATGCAACCAAACCACACTAAATTTTTGGTGAGAATTCCATTATGTGTAACACATCGTGATTGTATTGTCTACGTCTACTGATGGCTCCAAGATTAAGTCCATTTTTCATGGTACGTCCTTGGATTACTACTTGGACTACTAATAATACGTCCATATTGGCTCAGCAACAACATCTGTCCTCCTGATAAACTGGGAAGGAATACGACCATAAATGTTAAAAGGATTTAGCACCTGGAGTAACATTTAGGTACTGGAAAACTAAGAAAAAGTCGATGTTGAGATCCTTTTCTCTTTAAATAGGAACTTCTACGAGGATGAACATTTGGGTCTCAACCAACAGCTTTGAAGTACTAGTGCAGAAACTGATGAGAATTGCGAGAAGCAAAAACGTCAGTTTCAGCACATATTTGGCGTTTTTGTGTAGAATGGCTCTGAGGATCTTCATAAAAATATGAGTCTTTATAGTAATAAATAGCAAGCAGTAGGAAAAGGCACTTGAACATGTGTGTTTGGCGTGGTTAGAACAATTCTCCTAGGGGAGCTGTGGAGTACAGGTAGTACTACACGTTAGAGGTGGATTTGACCGCGGTAATTCATTTGAGACGCACTGTAAGTGCATTACAGAACATATAAGTGGGATTTGAAATGACGTCAGAAACAGACCGAGGTCTGGAGGACCTCATACTGGACATATGGGGTTAGCTCATCTTTCTAAGCTATGTCCTCCTCTCCCCCAACCGAACGTTCCGAGCGCACGTCCAAAGATTTTTAATGATCTGTCAGTAGCATCTGCGTATCCACCCTCACGCTTCGCCCGCTGTTCTGGACGGTCGGCTCATGAATATTTTTCGTTTAATACCTCTCACGCCGATTAGGCATACGCCTGAGCCGATTTTTCTTCGTACTGAAAAAAATCCACCCGTGATTAATCTGTTGAGCTGAAGCAAGTGAAACTACAAGTTTAGTATTCCTCGTTGTGACTGCAAGGGGAGTTCTTTCCAATGTAAGTACCGAAGGGTTCGCCCGATCGTGCATCGTGCAGAGATGAGATGCAGCGGAGCGATCACGCTTCAAGGAACGACATGATATTAATACCCAGAAGAAAATTATGAACTTTGATTCATTGCTCAGAGGTGGAAGGTTCGAAAACTTCCAATACTCAACCAGTAACTTTCACCAGTGACTCTTCATTTTTTCCGATTTAAAAAACCTTTGGCGCACGATCTGAGGTGGTGGTAAAGGTATGAAGAGAGGATAATCGGTGCTGAGACGTCTATGAAATCATTCGCACATTCTTGAATAGTTTGTTAATGGAATTTCAGTAATATCGTAGTTGTTGACAGTGAGGGATAGATGTGAGTAACTTCAGAGTAGCTGGAAAGTTTGAAAACTGCGATATCCAAACATACCTCTTGGTCTCAACCTGTAATAGTGGTTTTCAACTTGAATAGCTCACGAATCATACGAGTATAACATGAGCGAAGAATAAATTACTGAGGAGTGTGTTATCGTTGTGACGATACCTCCCAAATCATTACAGATAATCCTAAAGGATGTCGTAGGGCCAAAGTACATTAGATGCAGGATAGTTGCTGGCGATACATATCGTTAAAGTCCCATTTGGGGTAATGGAAGTGGATTAGGAGGAAGGAGAAGGGTGCTCAGGCAGCGGAGCAGCTAACCGTATTCAAATGACGCTGCAGTCGAAGGCGGTCGATGTTTAGAACGGGAGGAGAAGGGGCAATTATTGTTGTTGCCGCAACATGAAGATTGATCCGATCGATCAAATCTAATACTCGCTAATAGGACGATCTGTTTGACTAATCCGGTTGATTGACTCCAGGGCGGAGGTTATCGGTTATGGTTCATGGGGTTCGCCGAAGCTCACATCGAGGTCACGATGCCAACCAATAACATCTACCTTCAGAGGTAAATGTTAGCCAAGCATAAAATGTTAAATAATATTATACTGGTGCCAATCAGCAATATTACAATGTAGAAGTATGTAAACCATCAGGAGCGGGCAAACGGTGTAGGTGTATGTATGACCGTCCACAGGAAAACGTACCTTAGCTTCCGGAAGCAAATTTTTCAGCAGAACGAAAAAAAGAAGTCAGGGTCGAAAAATCTACATTTCGAGTCGATTTGTATAGGAAATCTAACTTTAGTTTCAGAATCTGTAAGCCGTTTTACGAATCGATTACTGGAAATCATCGACAGATCGCAAAAACCAACGCGCGGAATAATGTACCTTAGCTTCCCAGAGTCATCACCTTATCTCTAGAAGAAGAAGGAGAAGTTTCTTATCGTTTTGTTGTGTTTGTTTGTTTGATGTAGTCTTGATGTATCCAAACGGGGTGCCACGGAAGAAGAATGAATTCTTTCATTATTTGCACTCTTGTTTAACAAAAAATTATTTTCTTTAAATAAACTTTTAAGTAGGTAAGTCGAGATAGAGGACATATTTTGTTGACCTACCCCCCCCCCCCCTCACACCCCAAACATTCTGGTTTCGTTATTATGTTCGCAGCAAACTAGGAATGCAGTCAAACAATTCAAAATTAAACAAAAAGAAATCAAAACGACTGTGGTAACATTCAACACAAATTTCTGCGATTGTCCCAGCCTAAAAAAAAAAAAAAAAAAAAAAAAAAAAATGAAAAATTATAATCCATCTTTCAGATGGAAACCTACACTTATAAATTCTCAACCATAGCACTAGTGCTAATAAAAAATAAAAAAAATCAGAACCAGGTTGAAAAGGTGAGAAAATTACATCAAAACAGTTTCTAAAACTTTGATTGCATTTTTCTCAAAAACATCTTGTTTGCAATTCAGAGGTTCAAAAAAAAAAGATAACTTTTCAACGGATTAAGGTATAAAAAATCTGGAAACGGCATCGTGTTCAGAAGCTCTTCGTCTCTCAGGAATGACAATAAACCCGAATTCAAAATCCGGAAGCTAAGGTACGTTTTCCTGTGGACGGTCAGATGTGTCAAACCAATATGCCTTGCCTGAAAGCTTACGCTCAATCTCTTCGCTATCTGGTTTCAAAAAAGACCTCAAGAAGTATTACAATCAGCAATATCTGACTTGATAAGAAGTTAACTTAAAAAACGAAATTTCGGTTCATTTGTTCATGGTTTTTTTTTTCATTTCTTTTGGTTCATTTTGTTCATGGTTTTTGTTCATTTTTTCACTTGTCAGAAACAACTAAATTATTTTGTTGTTTAACTAATTTAACTAGTTTAACTAATTTAACATGCACTCAATACATTTTTGTTCATTTATTTTTTGTCAGGAACCACTAAATTAGGTATGTCATAACTTAACATGTAGGTAGGTACCCTAATTGTAATGCAAATTATTATTGCAACTCCTCCTCACAGCACCTTATGTCCTAGACTTATGGTGGGGAGTAGCATTTGTAGTAGATATTACTCCTGTCAATTTATCATTGTAAATATCTTTAAATAAATGCATATTAAAAAAAATATATATATATTGCACTACTATCTACGGCGAAAAATCGACTGGGCAGCTACTCTTTTCAAAATAAAAAAATTATAATTGTCGAACAGTGCAAAACAGGGGAGGAACGTGAACGAAAATCGTAATTTCATTGAGCTAAAAAAAGCCTTTGGTGCATTCCACGGTATTTACATTGGAAGCTGCCATCAGCGGCCGCTCGCGAGATCTTGGGAGGGACTGTACCGCACAGCGTCCTTCACGAGCTTCGGTTCCTCCTCTCGTCTTCAACAATGAGCAAGTTCGAAAATCCACGGGATAAACCGGACCGGAGCAGCTATGAAGCGATAAGATCGTGGATTCTGTAGCCCAATGACTGATATTGTAGGTACAATTATTATACGCAATAACAGTAATAATGCAGGTATTTGGTTGAGGAGAATTTAAGTGCTTGCAAAGTCATTACAATATTGAATATGAACAAATTTGGTGTACTAATAAACATTTTTTGTTCGAAATTCTGCCCATCCAGAGTCCCGGGAAAACCCGATCTATATGTGGGAGTATGCAATCTATTCTACGATCATTCCTGGCCTCTATGTTGCATTCATATGGACAGCTCTCCAGGTTTGCTAACTAGTTACCGCAACGAATAGTGAATTTACATGTTTAGTAAAGTAATTACGAAAACGTTGGATTTGAAGATGAATACGACTAACACGGCTTCTAAATTAAAGTGAGGGCCAACCTTGATGACCTGATGAGACCTTTCCGAAGGAAACGAAGAGTACCGCTTGTCGATTAAGACTAAATTTATTCAATTATTAGGTAACTAAATCGGTTCGTATTTTTCACGCCAAGACCTAAAGCGTAACCAGCTTTCCATGATGCAACCAAAACTACAACATGCCAATTGTTTGGCGTCAAACCTGTGTATTGGAAGCGTAAACAAAATTTGTTTACATTTAATGTACCTTCTAAATTTCAAAGTTTGGCAGAAAATTAGCTGAGGACCCGAAATTCGTACAAAACGGAGCAGCGAATTCTGGGAGTCCGAAGAGTAGACCTACAAAACGTCCAGTCCTAGGGCCGAACAGGAAGGTCATTTCCAAAGGAGCTAATGAACATTATTACGATTATCACCAATTATTAACACGTGAAAACCCATATTTGGCCAAAATGTTTCCATGTAAAAAAAAAAAAAAAAAAAAAAATCGCAGAGATCGATAATTACAACACAATTGAAATCTTGTTAATTTGAAACTAGGACGTACAATTGCGCGCGGTTGTGACGTCACCCAACGTCGGCCCTCTTGCAAGTTTCGAGAGGTTTCTACTGTTTTTTGTGTCGGTGCGGTGGCAGCATTGATTTACCGACCAATCAGATGCTTCAGTGATTTTGACGAAGCAGTGGTCTATCAATAAAAATTCCAAACTAAAATCAATTTTATTGATTCATTTTTATGCCTATTATTCTTACCCAACAACAATAATTGTTTATGTTAGTGAAGATTATCGAATTCTGAATTACGACGAATCAAGTAGGTGCGCAATAAGAAGGCGATGAATCCCCGCAGGAAATGTGGAGATGAAAAGACTATCTGTAATGAGTTTCAAGGAGACAAGACGAAGCGTACAAAATATTTTCATACATGCTTCATCGAACATATGAGAAGTGAGGGATCTTATTAGATGTGAGTTTCCACACAAATCCATTAGAAAAGCAATGTATATTCAAATCACCAGGAGCTAACGAGAGGTTGGTAATGTTACGAAGACGAGATGGAATATTCAGATGTGACGCCGCGTCAATTAGAGACGGCGCAGGGGAACACGTCCGTTTTCTCCATCCTAACATCTAAGGAAATGTGACCCTAAAATGTTATGACATTTGAACTTCCCCATGACTCTAGACGCACGTAGGACGGCTCAAAGCGGCGTGAAACGACGGATGGACAAGTACCTATACTTCAACCGAAAGTTCAGCAAGGAAGTTAAGGTTAAGGAATCCAATTGGTGGAGCTATCCGTGATCCGCGAGCTATGCATGCACGTAGGAAGATAAGGACGGAACAGCCAGCTATTATCACCGCAGGAGATCATATAACGATAATAGATGTCAGCTCCACATCACCTCAGGAAGCTATTCGTTTCCCATTCACTTTGTCAGTATTTGCCTCACATTGATGATTTTAATAAAAAAATCAACGATCTATAACCCTCAGAGAGATCATGCCTTCAGGGTGATGAGGGTGTGGGTGGTGGTTATGAAGACACCTAATTATTCCATCGTGTTGGGATAGTAATGTGACGGGTGGTAATCCATCACCTTCTTACATTGGTACCTACATGCTCTTACGTCTCAAAATGACAAAAATCTTGAACAAAATAATCAGCCTAACTTGAACCCCTTCCATTTGACTTAGGATCATGAAAAGTTTCAAAAATAAACCTTCGTTTGTAGGACAAACAGACGGATTTTTTATCGTTTCATCATTAAACTTGAAAACCATGTCCATTTCTTAAATGTTTCAATACCAGTTATTTCGTTGAGTGAACTAGTTAGAAAGATGATCTAGACAGAAAATAATAAACCCTCGAAAACGAATTTGCAGTTTTGTTATTTCCAAATTCTGCTCGAGAACCTCATCCAAGACAACGTTCAGCTGTAAAGGCGAAAAATCGAAATCCACTAAAGACTGAGGCGAGAGCGGTTCTACTATTCCCCGGAAGCAGAAGGAGAAAAATGAGAAAGTTACGGGAAACACAGATTGGCCTAGTTGTTCGAGAAAAACGGAACATGGGGGGCCGGGGACGCAGCAGTAATGATCGTCGTTTCCGTACAACCTTTCATCTTTTTCGGCAAAGCGGCAGGTTCGAGGAAAAAAAAATACACTGATGGAAGAAAAATGAGGACATGGAGGGAAAAGAACGAACGGAGAGGAAAGAATTCGCTTCGAAAATTTCCACAGCGACAAGAATCCAATTTGAAGGGATGGACAAATTAGAATAACGTTACGAGTGAGTGGGAGGTGTGAGACGAGTTGATACCAAACTGAGACACAAGTCAAGATGGACAAGCCATCCAAGGAATCAGGACAAGAAAGTCCACTGATGAACATTTTACCCTCGTTAGTCGTGATTGTAAAGGCACTCAACAAAATTATGAACTAAAGAGATTCTCAGTTCTAATGTACTTGCTAAAGTTTCTCACCCTCTAAATTTCAGTCTAGACTCTTCAAGAATACATTTCAAAGTAATAAACGAATGATGACCCGATTGTCCCCAGTTGTCCGTGATTGTCCGCGCGCTCAGGACAGGAACTTTCTTGGAATCGTCATAACTGTACCTGAAGATTATTTCGTACAAATAAATGCCTCGGAACTTAGGTTTCAAGCAACTTTAGAATGTGAAACAAATCTCATAAACACCTCTCATAGATTAAATTCCCAGCATTTTTGAAGCAAATGGTAACAGATTAAGTTTTGGTCGACCAGCGTAAAATATTGTCACGTACTTACTCAATTATCCATTTATTTGACCATATTTTACCGCTCTTGACAGTCAAAATTTTCAATTGATCTTTTAATCACTACAGGTTAGCACATGATATGAACTTGTGTTATAGCTTTTTCAAATGGAATTCGACCTTTTGGTTTATTATCTTCGATAATGAACCATTGGAATCGCCCAAAGAAAAAATTTTATTAACCCCCCCTCAAAATTTGTTGGTTTACGTTTCAAGATACGTAGATTCAGAAAATCGAATAAAAAAAAATCCGTCCGTCCGCCGTACGCCGTCCGCGCCACTTTGCCCAGTTAGCGTTGAGTTAAAATTACGAAATTTTTTTTATGGGTTTCGACCAACCCCACAATGGTCCTCGAAACTTTTCAGAACCCTAGGTCAAGGGGAAGGGGTTCAAAACAAATCTCGAAAATTTGAAAATCTCATATCTCGAAAAATTCATATAGAACGGTATGTTTTTTATTTCATATTTAGATAGAGTTTGTTCCGTAGAATTTTTTAAGACCATCCGCAGCTTTGTACGACCAGCCGTTCGTTCACAATGACGGCTCAAAGATTGTGCCTCACAACACGATCGTGACTCAAACTGTTGAAATACAGGTCCATTTTCATACTAACAAGCTCTTTGGAACATCATATGGCTTAAGTGATGTTGAGTTTGTTGTTCTGAGGTGCGTTTCGTGCTACGGAAATGAAGGTAATTTCGAATGTTTGTTGGTAGGGACTTCTTTTATAGAACAATTATTACCGACGTAGTTTTAAAAACCCCAGAATTATATCGTATTAATTAATCATAATTAATAATAATTATTATCAATAATAAATACGAATTATTAATACCTAACAATAAATTATAATAATTTTCACTAGGTACTTGATAAAATTGTTAATAATTAGTGATAATTTATAATAATAATTAATCTAACATTTAGGATCTAGACATTTAGACCTAGTGATCTAGACAGAAGGGTGATCTGTACACAGAAGATAATGAACCGTTGTGTCAAGAATTTGCAGAGTTTTACAATATGAATTCGTCCTTTTACAAAATGAATTCGTCCTTTTACAAAATGAGTTCGTCCTTTTACAAAATGAATTCGTCCTTTTACAAAATGAATTCGTCCTTCATGAAGAGGGACCAAATCTTGAAGTGGTTCTGGAAGAAAACGGTGGCGCTAGGAATGCGGTCTTTATGCAAGGGCGCGGAAATCTTCGGTATGTCATTCCTCATCTTCACTACATCGGACACAAATTACTCTTCCGAGTAACTAAATGTCTTCTCAATGGGGCTTCCTTATCTTCGGTTCCGTGATAGCCAAACCATTCTTGTCATTCAATTGTTCACTATTGTTTCTTGCATACCTACCAAAAGTTGAAATGAGTGACTCAATTGGGAGGATATAGTATTAAAGATGCAGCTGTCAAGTGTGGCATAAAGTATTCATCTGGCAAAAATGTATACAAAAACACCTTTCTAATGCACCACTAGCACCGGACGTGGACACCGGCAAAAGTTGTTCAAGATTTGGTCCTTCTTTATGAAGTACGAATTCATTTTAAGAAGGGACGAATTCGTTTTGAAAAAGGACGGTATTCATTTTGTAAAAGCTAGAAAATATCGTGATGTATTTAAATGTTCTGAACATGTAAGATTGTTCTGGAGACTTAGAAGACATTTTGCCACTTCTTGTAGTCAAATCGCTAACAAGATTGGTGGTAGGCGGAGAGAGGGGTTAGTAAGAGGGGTCAGCGGTGGGAATGGACTCGATGGAATTGGAGGGACCAGATGGGGATCTCTTTGCATACACTTGACATCAGCCATTAGCACGAGCTCCTCCGCTCTTATGACGCTTAATGCCTGGCATAGTCCACTTGTGGATTGATTGCTGCCCTCAGGGCAACTGTAACGACAGGGTGCCAGGGAAGGGTAGGGGGTAGGATTCCCGTCGTCCACAACTCACCCTTTCTGCCCGACCCTTATGGCCTTTCTCGGTTTCTCTTCTCAGGCACCCCCAGTCCTCCAACGCAGATAGTTTAATCTGTTCTGCGGCTTATTTCCCAAGGGTGGGTCCGCTTTCGACCTTATAAATAACCAAAAGCTTCTCCGCCCTCATCCTTCGATTTCCAACGGTTTTCTTACCGCTCGCCCGAGACACCTCCGTCCTTTGCCCATCGCAAATCCCACCTTGTAATCATCCCAGGAGCCCTCCCTATATTGGAAAGTATGTTCCACAACTCCGAAACCACTACATCCAACTTTATTGCTGGGGTGGTTTTAAAAATAAACACGATATTCCCTCCTCCCATAACCACGGCGATTCTTTCTATCCTTCAACAGTAATTCATGATTATGTTCTTTTTTTCCATCTACAACACCTTAGCACAACCATTTTCCATCCAATCTTGCTCCACAGCCCTGCAATAACTTGGACCTACATCAAAGCAGAATAATTGTATACATTGTATAAACCACAAAATCGTACATCACATTGATGGAAACGTCCAGTCACGCATCATGCATTATTGATCCAGTTGACCCACTCCATCTACTCGAGAAGTTATAACAATATTCAACACTCTCCGTTTAAACCATTCAACATCCAAATTGAACAATCAATTCCTCTCAATACTTTAGTTACCACATGCACCACATGCACTAGTGAACCAATAAACATTTGTAAAATATTATTAGCTCCTTAAGCCTCGAAATGAGTAGAGATTATGATCCAAATACCTGAACTAGAAATTTAACTTTTAAAGCTACAAATGAATTTAAAAAAACAAAGTTACAAGGTTTTTATGCGACCTACATCGAGCCTAATAACTAGTTTGCCTCTCAGATACTAAGATTACTTTCTCTGTTGGTGTTTTCAATTTGCATTTGAAGGCTGTAAAATTATCCTGGGCGTGCGTGTCTGAGAGACGACGCACGGAGAAAAATATCAGATACGTTAGTAACTCATTGGCGCTGTCATAGGAAGGAGCAGTTTGGCTACCGAGTACCTACAAAACTGCCTCAGAATTAGCATCGTGAAGTTGTATGGTAATATAAGACTGGTGCTGAAGATAATTTGTCTATGAAACATGCAGATTGATATGAGAAATAGTGAACTAAAGTTGAGTTGATAGTTCTACAATCATCGACCACTAGGAAATCCTTATACTCTCAGAATTAAAATATAAAAATACTGATACTGAGTGAAATACTGATACTGAATCACTACCAACGACATTCATACACAGAAGGTGACTAGGAATGTTTACGAGATAATGTATTTACAGCTAACTGGATGTTTTCTTTGGTGTCAATGGAAGCACGGTTCATCATCTTCTCAACAACCCCACAAACTGGCCAATACCACTGACGTAATCAACAATATGAACAGATGCAACCCACCAATCATCTCCATATGACAAAAAGAGGTATTTTCGGGGGAATGAAGAGACATCCGGAGTCCATCTTTCAAAACGAAAAGAGAACGTAGGCGTTAGATAGGAAGAGTGCCAAGGTGGGTAAACCTGGCACTCGTAAACATCAGCTGTAACATGCCAAGATTTTTATATTTTCGCACCTGCAATTGAGTTGTAATGAGTGAAAAGAAAATCTTGAGCATGATCTAATGAAGAAAGAGAGTAAATAGTCCCATAATGAACCGCAATCATCTATAATAATTAAATCGATCGAACATGATAGTACTGTTAAGGAAAAATATCTCAGGAACATAAAAAAAAGAATACATAGGTAATATGTAACAAAACTCCTGCACAAGATTGCACAATTTCCGGTGAATTTCCAGGACATAAGTTAACTTGAAATCTTTAAATAATTTGTAGACTTTCGGACTCAGACGCGAAATATTTTACTATTTCAAGATATTCAGCAGAGTCCCCTCGAAAAAATAGTACTTATGTCCTGGACATTCACAGGAAATTGTGCAATCTTGTGCAGGAGTTTTGTTGTTTGTTATGTAATATTAGGTCGAAATTCATAGATTATATTATTATTTTAACCCAAGCTAGCTCGGATTTTGAGACATTTTAGTAATGGGCGACTCCTATACGCTAATATTACTATCGGTTTGGCCTTGTTTAATCGTTCTTCCCTTTTACCTCCCAATCGTTCTTTCCCTTTGAAGATTTTACGACCGAGGAAGAGGAAACATATCCAGTAAAACTAAGATAGGTACCTACCACCAACGCGCCGCGGTCGTATATTATATCCTGTGTAATTTATGGGGAATTACCAACGTCGACCTAATTGCCCTAAAGTTTTTATTTTCGGTGAGTTATATCCACGCGGGTCTAGTCATCCGTTGGATTAGTCTTTTAATGGTATGCGTGGATCATTCGTCCATTAGAAGTGGAACGGCTTATGAAAAAAAGAAACTCCTGTCATTCTTGGCACGGGCAGTGACTTTATTTTATCCAACGATAACAAGTATTGGTGATATTTATTTGACACGTATCAATGAGGTCTACTCGTTCAGACGTCGTAAATTCCTCACGAAAAATAAACTCATCGATTATCGGAATGAGAACATGATTATTTCCACTGTAAATCCCTTGTTGGCAGCATAACATTCAAAATCTTCTTCAAACTTCTATTCACTATCGAACGCACTAATTGAAACATTATTGCGAGGTAATTGGGCTGATGAGGACAAAAATGTAACGTTTAATATCGGGGGAGGTAATTTCGCCTTAATTGCAGAGATCTGTGTTGTCACTGTGATGCCCGACGTATTTCCATATATTAAGGAAGACTGCTTCAGAGACAGTCGTCTTCCCAGATGTTTTAAATTTTAAAATGAAGGCAAACCATTCCCCACGACTACTGTCTGGAAGCGACAAATTTCCCTATTGGAACGCTGCGCTCAGGGAACTCGATCACGATAGTAGATGGAGTTTAATTGTTGGTTTATCAATCCTCAAATCCGGTGAAGTGCTTCAAACCAAAATCGACAGTCATAACTGAAATCCTTCAAAACAAATAACTCAGTTTTTCATTTTGGAGAAAATATTTCAGTTAGGAATTATTGCTAAATGCAGCTAAACAAGCAATTTATAGTCCGGATGATAGATGAGCGAACGATAATCAACACAATTGGTGAATGGATACAAAGGGTAGAAATAAGAATGAAAACATAAGACATTTTGCGTAAGCATCGATGTTAAATTCGGATTCCATGGAAAAAATGCAATAATTCAAAGCGAATCTGGCACGGCCTTCTTCCGCCAGTCGGGTTATTTTGGATGAAACCGTTTTTTCTCTTCGAATTTCTTGCGTATTGGAAACAGAGCCTTGCATGGAATAGAGTTGGGTTACGTTTTCTATTTTTGATGGCTTGAGGTTTACAGAGAGCCTTCCTCTACAAGACTTGGAGTCGACGGCCTTCTCTCCACCCAGAGAATGTTTACAAGCAACAAGCGATGAGAGGATCTGGTTCTTTTCAAACTCAGGAGACGATAAACAACTCTGGATCAACGAGGTGGTTATTACAGATTGGGAGAATTCAACACTCGGTGTCGAGGAGTTGAACTATTTAAGAAAATTAAAATGTTAAAATTTAAAGTTAAAATTTCTATTTATTAGAATATTGGATTGAGCATTTACAGCTGGAAAACAAACACATGATTAAAATTCACAAAGGGAATTGATAGCTCATAGAATTCTGAGGCCGGAATATAGTTCGAATCCTCTAATCGATTCAATAATAAATATTTGTTGCCATTCTTTAGAGATTATTTCGATCTATTCTAAGAGAAATGTTCAGAGTGGCAGCGCAGTGTGAGGCTCATTCGTAAAATAACAGTTAAGAACGCAGTTAGGTCCGGTTGTACGAACTCGGAAAGAAGTCTAGATAAAATGTATTCCAAGAATATAGGATTGTATGACCGGAATTTGTTCTTGGGATAGGTTCTTCAGTAATACCTTCGGGGACAATATAGTGAACTATCCCTGGAATATAGTAAACGAACGACAATGGCCTCCCACTATGACGGTACACAATACACAATGTGGTATTTAATACTTAATAATTTTGCTGTCTGAAGTATCGCCATAGAGGGAAGCCATTATCGTTCGTTAACTAAGTCGTCGTTCGTTTATTATCAAGTATTAAATTTTATTATTGAGTTCAGTGATGTTAAGTTATTTTTTACGAGGTTTCGTAGGAAGAAAACGTCTCATCGATCGTATCCATAGCAATTTGGAATATATCACTGACAGGTAGGTCGCGTATTATGACTACTATTACTATAAATAGTAGTAATAGAATTTGAGGGTGTTACTACCAAATTCTACCCGAATAACACACCCTCTCCATCAAATCCAGAAAAAGAGATGTCCCTTCCTGGATTCTGCCATAGAATTTGCAACTATTCATTCATTTGTGTGACAGGAACACGAGAGGCTCTTCGCTGACGTGGAGTGACACAGCATGAGCGCTCCTGGTGATAAACCGCCCCACAATGCGAAAACTGAGGAAAAAGTGCTGCCAACCTCGCCCACTGCTGCGCTAATGTTATCCTGGTCTACTGGCAATAAAATTACTATACCGGGAAACAAAATAACATGGTCTTTATACCGAGCCTTGGACAACTTCCCCGCGGCGATTGTACATTGTACGAGTTCTTCGAACAAAACCGACAGAAGTTCAGTGATCTGAAAAGCGTGCAAAATGTCGCACAGAAGTCCTATAAAGAATCAACCCGGAATGATTGAAGACGATTCCGGACCATGTATCTATGCCGTGAATGAAAACGACAATCGATGAATCGAAAACAGCTACACTTAACCGGTCTTATATCTGCCACCAAAAAGCCATAGTGGGAAGAAACGTTTAGCTCGATCATATTTTTTGAGGATCAACTTCAAAAAGATCCGCTGAGGCAATCTAAAAATTACTTTAAATAATTCCCAGTCAGCTTGATATTCATATGCCTGCGACCCGAGCGGATCCTTCGCAAACACACACGAAACAGCTTCACAAAACAAGGTCCACACAAATAATGTAAATCAATAACGAGCTATTCATTAGTGAGTTCACAAGATTATGACAAGGTCCGCTAAAACACGTTCGAATAAGCTACAATAGTGTTGGTGTATTCGGTGTTCAATTTCGAATTCGGATGATAAATTGAACGATCCAGTACTACAGTTCAATAAGCCATAAGGAGTAACACAAAGCAGTCGCCGACATTGTACGAATCCTACACGTTGAATTAAGAAGAAATTGGGATTCCACACTAGGATTTCATTAGCGACGAAAATTGGGAGAATGATGAGTTTTCAGTCACTACAATTCGGTTCAGTGTAATGCGCGGGAGATTTGGAGCTGGAAGCGCCCATTAGTTACAGATGGGGTTCAACCCAATGGAGCTTCAATTCACCATACGAATTCCTCAGCTTGAAACGACCAGCTTTGTTGACCGACCTCCACATCTTGGGTGGATTAAAAATCAATGGTGACCCAGTAGACGTTTAAAAAAACCAGCATCCGCTACCTGATGAATAAGAACTTGAAAGTTATAACATCTTCATGGGTCGATAGCAATAACATTTATACTGGAAACAACAGCCAATACACCTCAGTCCCAAACAGCATAAGGGTTATTCCGATACTGGGGAAATCAGGTCAAATCAGCGAACTTCCACCCGTAATAATTCCTGTCCAGCCCCGAGCCAAATTACCCTATATACCGGCTGACGGGCTGCATATATCCTCTACAAACATCAGTTTTGCATAAGTTTGTAAAGCAACTTGAATGACCTCATAATGAGGTTGGAATTGAAGGCGGGAATTTCTGATTAGTGCAGTCGATGAGAGACCGGCCTATCGAACCTATTCCCACACATCTATCGGCTCTCATAAATTATAAATCTTCTATTAGAGGAAAACTCATTGCTTTCAGCTGGATGAAAATGCATTTTGTATCGGTAAATGGATGAATTCACATATAAGGATTTACTGATTTTTTGGATTTTGTAAGTCACCGCTTTGGAGTAAAAGAGTGGGATTTCCTGGATGATTCCTAGATATAAAGATAGAATTGAGTTTATTGATCAACTTATCTCTGTGACATATCTGTGGGTTCGATGAGGAGCAATGAGCAGATATGCGTACGGACTATCATCCCGCTAAAATCCAAACCCATGATTACAACGAGGGAGAGCAAGTAAAAATAACTCACTAACGGTCACCTTCATAGTTGATTATGGATAACTTATGCTTGATGCAAGGGCGTAATACACTTTAACATACGAGTATATTAGAAACATTGTAGAGAGCAGTTAAGGAGGTCCCGAAGAATAAAGGTGATTTAACGGAGCATTCCATTCTAACACCTACTCCAACCTTCCCCTTGCCTTTCCAAGACCAGTTTGTAATCTGCTGCATTATATCTGTGACCGAAGCCGACCTCAGTGTTCAAGCTTTCAAACCACACAACCTCGTAAAGTACCGAGTCGAGTAACGTATAATTTGGAGCGCTGAAAAAGGTAACGGCCGGGCGCGAGTTTAATTCGCCAACGAGGGAGTTTAGCGAACAATATAATCTGATTGTGGAGGAACAAAACTAATTCAAGGCGGCTTGTGTGGAAAAGCGTTCGAATTTATAACGCCAGGTATCAGATATACCGAATTTAAATTATAAGTAACATAATGGAGAGTGATAATTTACCTGAATCCGATCGGAACAATGATAAATGCGAAAATGAAAAACCAGATTCATACATTTAGATCCCGACTAAAACACGTTACTGTATCACGTTGGTCCACTATTTCACTCAAACAGTGCCTCACCGGCTCAATAGAGAATCTAATGAATTTGACGTTCATTCTACTATACCCTGATAGCGAATGTTCATTCACATTTAGTCTTCATTCCCTATATTATTGAAAAACCTTTCCGTGCATTTTTCACGAAAAGATGTGGGAATTTGCATTTGTATACTCGATTCTATGACTGATAATCCATCTTTTAGGCATCGAGATAGACCACTTGATAGACATTAAGGAACATCAGAGGTAAATCATTTTTAGGTGGCTTTAGGCGTCAGAGTACTCGCAGGTTGTGCTCTCCAGATTCACTCTCCCAGCCCATTGCATGTCAGAGTAAAATCCTTGCGAGCTTACTCTCCGAGGATCCGAAAATACAGTTTAGCCATACGAAGGTGAGGTCAGTCTCGAGAGTGATTTCAGCTGGTCTTCAACCAGACAGCATGTCGTCAATCCGAAAAAAATAGTAGCATTAATTTTGGGATTATCGAAAAGGCAAACAGTTCAAAAAAATGAAATAAAGTGGGTCAAGGAATGGATAGAGATGAGAAATAATTTGGGCGAAACACCATATAGTGCGCGAATTGGATCATGAAGACGCCCACATATTTAGGCATTTTTGTGGATTTTTCTATGTGATGAAGTTGAAATGCTAGTGGAATTAGTGGGACCGGTCAATTTCAAAACAGCATGGCTATAAGAGCAAATTTTAGAAGAAATAACTGTTTTTATCAAAAAAGCCTCTATTTTACTGGTTTTACATCGTGTTCAGCGTCATAAAACAAATAAAATGAGGTGTCACTTGTCGGACTGTTTCATTTTTGGAATTTACGGGAAATCCCTCCCCCCTTAAAACTTCCCAAAACCCCCCATGGAGTGGCCCGATTCTGCCATCTGCGAACTTGGCCTTTCGATTGCCGAGACAGATTTTTTGTGCTAATTTGAAATTTTGTTCTCAATTCTCGATTGCCGCGCCAGACAGGCAAATCAAATTATATTATCAAATCAAATTATTAGGCAAATCAAATCAAATTATTATTATTATTATTATTTTTTTTTCAAAGGGGGCTTAGATAGGCTTATGCCTCTGGTCACGTAGACCTCGAAGTGGGTCTATTGTGACATTATACCCCTGTTCCTTCAAATCAAATTATACTCCAGGATCGATAAATAGGCAGTTTTAGTGTATCTTGTAAAGTAGCAAAAGTGAGATAGGTCATGTTGCCACTTGAACGGCGATTTAACTCTCTAGTCTAAACCCACCTTAATGTTGAACTCCTCTCTCTTCTGAGACATTTGAGATGATTTATTAGTGAAATAATGAGCCAAAGTCATGACGGAATATTATGTTCTAAACCATTACGTCTCCAATTATTTGAGAGTTAGAACGGAGGGGCAGTACACATCATATACAGACTTACAAAATATCGGGATTACATCAATTCAAAGGGTGGTTCGAAATGGAAGGGAAAACCTCTCCGAGTAACACGTGATCAGCTTATCGAAAACGGTAAGGCAGCAAGGTGAGGTAGGTGCCTATACGGGGTCTTCTATCTCTACCTCTTTTGAGACGTTCGCGAGATAAGCGGATTATTCGGGTAAGTCGCTATTCCGTTCTATCGGCGGGTCCCAGTCAATGCCGCGCCTTTCGAGGATAAACGGGATGTTCCCGCTGGAACGGTCTGTGTACCGCATTATTCAAGATAGACAGCCAGAGGAACAAGTACACTCAAGTTTATGTGAGAAGGTTCATGTTACCAAATACCTGGTCCGAGAAGTTACTATGACTGCCTTCGGGGCAATTAGTTCGAATGGTTCTAATTGAGAAATAATTATGAGGCATAGACGAACGATGCCACCGTTCCTTGTAGGAGATTGACGATGGAATTTGAGATTTGAGTGTTATCACTTTTATCACTTAAAATACCTTCATATCTCAAATGTAGCCCACTGAAAACGACAAGCACTAACCTTCGTAGCCTACCTATTTAGGTGCGGTATGTTGCAATTAAATAACCTAAACCTGGTCATTTCAACACCCTCCATTTGAGTGGAATGTGTTTGACTAAAACTTGGCTTTTCCACTTTATTCGGTGTTTCGAAAAACAGCCGAATGGTATGCGGTTTATATGACATGGAGCAACTACTCGTTGAGCAAAATTTCTTGCAATCCGAACACAACTATGACCATCGGATGATAAATAGCTTTGTTGTGGAACTCAGACCATCAACGAACACCATGAAGGTCGTTTCACAACCGCAGGACCTTTATCACCCTCAATAGCCTCAGCCCACGGATGAATAGTAGGGATGCAAATAAATAATCGATTAATCGGATAATCGATTATTTTTATTAATCGATTATTGTTACTGATTATCGATATTATTACTAATTAATCGGTATTTCGAATACATCCTGTCTTCAACTCCTGAGTACCCCTGTCAGGCAGGTCAGGTGCAGCCTGGGCCGGTTTATTTTCATACTAGCCCAGCTGATTCGAACAGCACATGGTTTTCGGATATCAAGTCGATAATAATTTATAATAATAATTAATCTATCTTTTAGTGATCTAAACAGAAGGGTGATCTGCACAAAGAAGATAATAAACCGTTGTGTCAAGAATTTGCAGTTTTTTAATTCGATTTTTTAATCTACGTAGGTGTCTTGAAACGTAGTACCTGATCCAACCAATTTTGAGGGGGTAGAAAAATGTTTTTCTTTGGTCGATTCCAAGGGTTCATTATCGAAGATAATAAACCGAAAGTATGTTGCATCTGTGGCCACGTCTGCTGAGAGGTTATTCCCAAAAGCAGGACTGAAGCTGACCCAAGAGCGGGACCGCTTGAAGGGTGTGATATCCTCTCAAAAGTGTTTTACAAGATGTCCCAAAACACTACTTTTTTTAATATGTATATTAAAAAAAGTAGTGTTTTGGGGCACCCTTTTTATCAGTTCAATTTATAATAAAAAGCTATTTTATGCGATTTCATTCGTTTTGGCATTCCTTTATCTTCATTAGCCTTGTAATTTAACAATAGGTCACCTATAGACGAAGAAAACCCTCGGAAAGCCAATAATTATGCGTTTGAAATAAATACTAAAATAATCGATTGCATCCCTAATGAATAGTACTGGCAACGAGGCCTTAAGGTTTGATCCATTTCCGTTCACTTCACATTCCTGCTAAGAGCGGGACTCTCAGAATCAGCGATATGTTGTTCTGTTCTCTCTGTTATCGATTCGTGCGAAATCGGGTCCACCACAAATACCCTCTCCCTATTTGCATACAAGTAATCCTTAATTAGAACAGCGTGCTTATCATTTCGGCGTGCGCCGTATATTCTTGGGATCAATTCCCTTATCTTTTCCGTGGTGGTCGTAGGCAGATGCGGTACGGTGAATTATTGATTCTTGAGAAAAACAACAATTTAAATTTTTAAAATTTGAATTACTGAAGAAAAAACTACTTGTGACATTCACACCCCTCACAATAATAGAACCCCCTCCATCATATATTTGATCACCAATGAAATAACTGCTGCCTGGGTCATATCCATAAAAAAACTACCATCCTAAGGAGTTAAATGGCTGGTGCCTCACTTCAAGTTGCTACAATGGATGTATCAAGCTGAGCCACCGTGTCGTTATAAATTGAAAACCTTCTCCTCGGATCATAAAGCTAATGAAAAAGAGAACCTTTAAGCCTACAAAGGAAGGAGGAATATAAACATTATGCTCGGAAAAGGAGAGAGCAGAAAATATCCCGAGCGCGGGGCTTCGTCAAAGACGACGGAAGCTCCCTCAGGATAAGATATTCTCTTCATAAAAGGGTTTAAATTCAACAATGGCATCCACCTTTACATCCCAAGTTTCCTTTGCCGCGTTGAGGCTTGAAACGCTTTTTAGTACTTCAAGGACCGAAATAAATAGTAAATTGATTCCGCCAGTAATTTGTTCGCTAAGATTTGTAAGCCTGAGCATATAATCGTAACTCTGTCTTAATATACCAAGCTTGAGCAAACGCGTTTAACGCAAGTTATTAGTTACTGAGATTTACTGCTGCCAAACGGTTGGGGAATCTGAAATAAATTTTGCTCAAGCTCAAGCCATCTTGATAGAAGCATTGAGCCTTGTTAGGTCGTGTATGTTGTACCTCCTTGGACAATGTAAATAGGACTCGAATTTCCAAGTTTTTAGCCATACCTTGTTAGTGTTCTGCAAGTTTGCCCTCTTTCTTCACAACATCGTACTAGTTGAGGTGAACTTAGTTTAGACTACAGGGGATGCGACTCGTACAAAGGGCAAGGAGAACAATCATTGAAACCAAGAGAGCTAAGATCGCTACACTATATATCTGCAGATATGGTATCAACTAGTTCTGCTAATCAAAAGTTATGCTATTTATAGTATCTATGAAGATATTCGAACACCTTGATTTTCGAACATTCGCCTCGGGTTTCTGTTCCGTAAATTTCCTATACAATTTATAGTATTTTTTATTAAATTCTGCGTAAGGCGTTACGAAAGCTTGAACTGAGACTGTTTAGTGACTTTAGTGAGGGCGTGAAGAAAGGAAAAGGAACTACAGCACTAACTCCAATAAACCAGTCAACTGTAACTGATAGTGCGCGCCTTAACTCGGCAATTCATGCTCGAGAGAAGCACGAACCGTATTGTTTGAAGGAGGTTTTCAGCAGTTTTCCTGCAGAATTACGGCGCGGGAAGTGTTGGGGGTTTAGCAAGGTGGGTGTGAGCTATCGCATATGTACACACTTTATGGAGTACACACGATACGGAACCCGGTTTTATCGTTATTGACAGACTGATAAGAGTTGAAATTTACTTCAATAACGACACGCGGTGTCTTCATCCGTATTTTAGAAACAATGAACGGTAATGCTACATCGCAGGACGGCTTTTTAATACTGGACGTATTAAATCGTGGATCTATAAATACGGATATACAGTAGTATGTCTTGACTGGTCCCATGCAGAATGAGGGTAGGGATGTTAGCTATCCAGTGAGTTATTTTGATAAATTTACGCTCCTACGTAGTTTCTACCTGATGAATGACCATAATCTTGAGGATATAACTGATTAGTTCTCACATTTCTCAAGTTGTTGCACAATTGTTACAATGTACATTTAAAAGGTTGACAAATGAAAATATCAACAGAGAATTTTTTTCAATTCTACTGTTTAGATAACCATTGATTAGAATACATTTTTTACAATCTACATGATTAGGGCCCCACTACAGGACAAACACATCAATTACTGAATTGATTACGGAATTTCTTCACTTCCATTTTACGGATATACAGGGTGTTCGCCACTTGGTGTAAAAGAAAAAAAATGGCTAAAACTAGATGAAAATAGAGAAGAACGCCACCACCCGCACCTTTCTATCGCAATCCGTTCCCAAAATATGATTTTTTTGAAGTTTTTTATTGTACAACATTTTTTGCCAAATAAACCCACGTTTCTTCACTTTGAAACAAGTTTTTTCTACTTTTGACCACATTTTCGGATTCAGCGTTATTTACTATATAGGTACGCCTAATTCACGTTCGTAATAAAAAACGATGCCCTAAGGACCGCAATTGCAGTTTAACCATTGACAATTTAAAAAAAAAAATTTAAAATAATTGTAACTGCATTTCCAAAAAAACTTGCTGGAAGCTGTCAAAATCAAAGCTTTCAGGAAAACTCGCAAATTTATGGCCAACTTTGTGATTCTTTATCGATTTCATGGAGAAATTCAAGTTTGAAAGCGGAAAAACAGTAGGCACCGAAAAAAATACCTACCAGAAAATTAACGAACGGATTCTCAATTTTTTCGGGTTTGCAGTTTTATGATTCAGATTGATAATTTCAAGGACATCAGGGCAGAATGAAATCCTCGTTGTAAGTCTGAGGTCGTTTTAATAAAATTCAGTACAAAAAATAAGGAGGTTAAAATTCATTACAGCGGATTGAGATAGAACGGTACGTTTGGCAGCGTTCTACTCCATTTTCTGTTTAGTTGTACCCAATGTTTTTATTTTAGGTACATCAAGTGGCGAACACCGCGTATATACACACAAGTCGCTAAGGGAAGTGTAAACGACTTCCGTGAACCAGTTGGAAATAATGAACCGTTATCTTCATTTTTCAGGTTAACAGGATAGTTAAGGATAGAAAAATAAAAATGGTCTTAGCTGTATAATATGAAAACTGAAATAAAAACAAGATACAGTGGCTTACTTCCACCATTTTTGAAGGAAGATGAGTTTTCTCTGGGCTGATTCCGATGGTTGGTCATTGAAAGAAAAAATGAAATTAACTCTATCTTGGATTAGGAAAAAATATTAAATATTTCTAGGAAATCGCAACTCAACATTTGGCTCCTTTCTGGAGCTGACTCCTATTATTTTGAATTTAGAGATGAGCAAAAAACTCTTATTTGAGATTATCCTCACAACTTGTAGTGACTCTTTCAAACCATGATTTGTACCATCCCCCGAAAAATACTCACGCAATATTCACTTTTGCTCTCGTATATTTTCTTTAACCTACGCTACTTCCATGTACCATAAAACCCCACGAGAGGATCCCCTAGCAGACTTCTCCCTGCTGCACCTTCTACAACTACGCGGCTACCGCACTTTTTACAGCTCCCTCCAACGCGAAGAACCGGTAGACGTTGGAATATTGATGGGTTCAACCCTCGCGTGCATTTATATTGCACAGGAACATTACTCATAAAGTGAAACTGTTCCGTAGATTCCGTACCCCTCGTAGCGTCGTTCTCCGCCACCTTCTAATATCTTCTCTTTCACACGGAAGGAAGAACGCCCCTGGAAGTGCTCTGCAGCGGGGGAGGGAACCACGAAAAGACTTACAAGCTACAATATAAAACCACGAAAAAAACTCTGCAAATTCTTGACACAACGGTTTATTATCTTCCTTGTGCAGATCACCCTTCTGTCTACACCAGACTGTGTTGCAAATCGGCACCATACCATATTCTCACCGTACTCATACCATACCATACGAATTTCTTTCCTATCATACCATACTGTACTATACCAAATCATACATACAATAATATACCATACCATACTCATACCATGTCATACAAACCGAGTGAATATTGAAATGTCGTCCATTTCTGACCTATATTTAAAATTTCAAGTATCTAGCTCATCATCAAAATTTAATTTGTTTAAACAAATAGGTATTATTTAAACAATTTTACAGACAAGAAAACGAGTGAATATTGCATTGTGATCCAGTTCTGAACTATTTTTAAAATTTCAAGTCAACAGCTCATCATCAAAATTAAATTTGTATTATTACAAAAAGGTATTATTTAAACAATTTTACAGATGAGAAACCGAGTGAATATTGCAATGTGGTCTATCCCCGACTCACGGTTAAAATTTCTAGACTGTAGTTTACCGGGAAGATGAAAAACGTAGTTTTATTCTGGGCGTCTGGAGGTTGGGTCACATAACGGCCGTTTTCGACGCGAAAGTTTAGTGTTTTTCCTAAACCTTTGCGCGCTCACTGTGAACGAACGGCTGGTCGCACAAAAATCCAATTGGTCTTAAAAGATTCGTAATTTTTCAGGTCATTCAAAAGTGAACTAAAAATTACACTGTTCAGTTGAATATTGTGAGATATGACATCGTCGAAATTTTAAATTTCGTTTTGAACCCCTTCCCCTTGACCTAGGGTTATGAAAAGTTTCGAGGATCATTGTGGGGCTGGTCCTAACCCAGAAACCAAATTTCGTAATTTTAGCTCAACGCTAACTGGGCAAAGTGCCACGGACGGCGGACGGCGGACGGCGGACGGGGGACGGCGGACGGGGGACGGCGTACGGCGGACGGACGGATTTTTTTTTATTCGATTTTCTGAATCTACGTATCCTGAAACGTAAACCAACAAATTTTGAGGGGGGGTTAAAAAATTTTTTTCTTTGGGCGATTCCAATGGTTCATTATCGAAGATAATAAACCAAAAGGAGAAAACGCAACATTGCCCTCTCGAACTCTGAAATAAATGCGATTGTTTTTGTAACCTGCATCCGGGAAACGGTAGCCATGAGAAGGGCCGTTTTTTGCATATTTCAGCCCGGAAGAGCTGCAAAGGGACGTAAATCAAAGAGAAGGTCGAGTGGGGTCTGTACAAGCTCTATATATCGGCCGTGGTCGAAGACTTTCGGGAGTTTTGCTCTCTATCAGACTTTCGTCCACAAGTCTCGAACCACGTGAGCTCCCTTCATTACAGCGGGTGCGGGGATGACCTAATTAGGTTTCGTGGGATTTCATATTTGTTTTTGTGGGGGTGGGGCTGTTAGTGATTCTCAGTTTTGTAAACAGGTGCTAATGAGAGCAATATGATAATAACCCCAAGTATCCACAAATACTACCGCTCTCCTGTGTGCCACGTTAACGATGTTGGCATGATTTTCAGAGTTGTTGTTGTCCTATCGAAAACAAAAACTTCCAGTCATGGCTGAATGACCCGATGAGCGAATGGTCGAAGTAACCAAAAGACTTATAGAGGCCGGATAAAGTGACCCGGTTTTTGACCCGATTGTCTCAATATGTCAGGTTTCATGGAAAAATCGTGGGTATTCAGCCGTTTCCAGGCTGACGAAACATTTTAATTTCAACATTGAAATCTTTCAAGCACACTATTGAATGTCACAATTCACCCAACTGATTTTGGGACGGATGTCTTGCTCAAGGCATTCTTGACGGTTTTAATTAATTTCACAGTATGACGGCACAAAAGTACATTAAAGCCACATTCTCGCTCGAAAAATGCATGCTTTTTGTACTCCAAACATGTCACAATTCTATACATAGATATTAATAAATTGTGGATCTCACTTCTATAGAACTTGTCCAAAGATTCACCCAACATACCTGCAACAACAACAAATTCTAATCAGGTTCACAAAAATATATTTAAGGTAATATCTTTAAAATATATCGTCGGTGGAACAGCAACATGCTATAAGTCAATTTTTCGCCAAAATTAGTTAGAGATCATTCCTTATTCAAATTTTAGCGCCGAATCGACTGGAGAAGTCAGTTTCTCGAAAAAAACGACTCCCTCGGAAGTTATTGATAGTGTTGCCAACAAGCAATAATTCAGTTTTACACCAACATGCTATAAGTCAGTTGTTTCTCAGTGCAGTTGTGGCGAGGCAACGACTCAGCATGGAAGACGACGAAAGTTTCGTAAACAGTTTTTCGTCTCTCCTGAAAAGTTGGGAAAAATTAGTTATAGCATGTTGCTGTTTCACCGACGACATACAAATTAGGTATACAAGTTACTGAGTGCATATCTACAACACCCTGGTCCGGTTAATCATCTTCGTGATGCAGGCAGTTGATATGGGAAACGATACTCGACTACAACAAATATTTAATATTTTAATGCGATTTGTTAAATGTAACAATGACCATATCATCACACAATAATCATAAACAACCCACTGATAGTGATATACTGAACCGGTAAGATATACAATTGCTTAAGGTAAAGCGGGAGCTATTATTAGTTCGAAGGACACTACTGGGTCATCCGACGCCTAAAAAGAGCGATTTTATAAAAAGCCATGTGAATTTCATACGAAAATTAATTATGCAACAGGGATACCCGGTAAAGTTACTTCAAATTAGGCCGGCCGGCATGGCCCATGTGTGTTCAACGCCCGGGCGTTTACGGTTGATTTAGTCGACGGCGAGGGAGATTACGAGAGAAAAGCCGAAAAATGCCGTGGACATAGATCAAAAGTCTCGCCGTAATGATGAAATAAATTATGTAAAATATATTCACCACAACTGCAGGGATGTCATTTCTAAATCACCAAATTTGATAGAACACGTTCACCACATTGATAACCCGTAAATCTCAGTTTGTATTATGTTCATGGACATATGACATATTATGTAGTTATCTGGAAAAATCAAATGTTCATTCAATTTATTTATTACATAAACAGTAAATGATTATTCTTATTCTCCCAACCCTTCCACAAATATTTGGTTATACCACTACCGTGCAAAAAATTATTTTAGTATTATTGCGACAATGAACATGATACAAATAATGCACATTTGATTTTTCCAGATAACTAGATTAGGCATCTCCATTTTTAAAAGATCTTACATTAAGCTCGATGCTTTACGGCCTTCCTAATCCTAGTATCCTGGACCCCTTGCAGTACTGAGAGAACTTTTATGCACTGAACTTTTATTCGTTTCCTTGTCACAAATGACTCGGATCAATCAATGATACGCGTATCGCATCGAATCTCCCTCGGTAGAATATGATTATACATTGTATAATGTAGAAGGGCCACTAGGTACCTGTCGACTACTCTATTTTCAATAAATCTTTAGTTAATCCCCAATTTTCACGAATCACTCAAGTGCAGTAACACAACATGGTGGTTATTTCCAATAGCCATTGCAACCACCAACCACATGTGGTTTGGTGAAAACATTGGGAAACTTTTTTCCATTCATAGAACTAAGTTATTGAACTTTTGGACAGCATAAAACCACCGTTTAGCACTTTTCTTTGAACCCCCAAAGGAATGTTCATAGCAAGAAAGTCAACGAAATTTACGTTGTTGGAGATTATATTCCGTAACAAATGAATTTAATCGCATCTGTCGATCAAATTCCATTTGATGATTATTTGAAGGCGTTGTGCACTTCTTCAGGTAATATTTCAATTTTTCCTTACTAAACGTTTATGAATTGTTTGAATTGTTCATCTGAAATAGAATTAAATAATTGAATAGGATTTGAACTTGATTAAAAAATGCTGTTCTGTCTAAAATGAAGGATGCGACACTATTCCAGACCAGTATACTAAAACAGACGTCACAAATCAGCCACTTATCGTTTCATAAGTGTGCATCCATGGATACTAGATTTAGGTAATAGAGAATAATACTACGTTCACGCTGTATTATCAGAGCGAGGAACGCCCATGAAAATGAACTGCGTCATGTTATAGCAGAATGAAAATTTCCAAGCCGAACCTTTGTGCCAAATGACTCTCAAGTTTACGAGAGCCAGATAAGCAAAAACAATAGACGGGAGGGAGGAAGAATAAAATGCTTTTAGGTCGGGGATATAAAAGATAATTAGCCGCCGTTGTTCCCATCAGCACCATCTTCCACTCTGGTGTCTAAAAACTAGTAGAACGAAGCAGCCAGCTTGAAAGATTTCGAGAGGTGACGCGACAAAAAAAAAACGGAACAGACAAAAGTGAAATTTAAGGAAGCCGTTGCACACAAGTCATCTACAACTAAAAGATGGTAGGTGATTACCGTGAATTTGAAATATTTTTAAACACACTGATCCATGAAGTGAGTTGTGAGTTTATAGGAATAATGAAGTTTCCTATCATTAGATCCACTGAAGTAGTATGTACACCTAAAAAACACTCCTTTTGCTTCCAACTAAAGAGATGTCCTGACCACTTCACCGTCACCTAACCAGTTTCGAAATCTCCCCTTGGTGCCAAGGGGAGACTTGCTTATTACGACACATCTATGTATTAGATAAAAACGTCTTACCATGGCGCCAAGAGGAATTTCGAAACGGGTACGGTGCTTGTGAAGTGACATCTCTTTAATTTGAAAGATAAGGGCGGGCGGAAAAGTGGATACCATAACTTGTTCCGGCTGCTGTAGAATGTTTGGGGGCGGGGTAATATTTACACGGAGTGTTCCTTGGGGGGATATCACATCTTTCAATCAGTGAAGGTGGAGAGGCTGTAACCCTGACCATCTGACAAGGAGAAGAAGAAGAAGAAGAAGAGAAGGAGAAGAACACGGTAAGAACGGAGAATAGGGTGTTTGTAGGTATATGACTAAGCTCCCTTTAGACCTAGTGATTTGAAACTTTCAGGGCTTTCTATTATCTACACCAACAAGATCCACACGAAATTTCAAGAAGATAGATCAAATAGGAGCCAAGGTATGGGTACCTTGAAAATGCTTTGCATGTCGTCCAGTAAACATAATATGTTTAACGGACTATATTATAGTGCGTTCTTCTCAACTTGTTTGCTGCTTGGCGGCGCGGAACGCTACTTCGTTCCTATATGTAACTATCTAGTAGGTCTAGCTGAAGATAGTAACTATGACACCAACGTACTATCATACGAGAATTTACATGAAAGTGTTCATTTGAATTTGTTCAACAACACCAGGTCGTTGTCTACAAACCAGTGTGGGCATTTGTGAGTAACCCTTCAACAGGCCGGTAGCATGAAGCAGGGTTGAACATGGAGCGTTTTGCAGTCACGTTTCTAATCCCTCCTTCCGCCTTAGATTTGCATTAGACGGAGAGGCAGGTTATCAATAATATCGCTACATGACAAACCGTAAGCCAAAAATGGTTTGGTACACTCCAGCAACTCGTTTTGTAAATCCTTACGTCACTGTTGTAACAAATCACAGGGAGATACAAATTATACGACATACCATGAGGACATCAAACATGACAAATTAACGAGAGGTCGCGAAGCCCGAACGGGCCCAGACGGATCGGATTGTCTCGCTATTGAATAGAAGAGGGTGAGCTAAGAGTTTCACTCCTTTTCTAGAAGGATTATAAACCTAACCTTATTATTCCTGAAGGCACGACCACAATCTTCCTTTCACCACAGTTATAGACGAGGAACTTCATCACGAATTCTAACAGTCAAGATCGAGTTTAAGAAACTGTGTTTAAGAACATTTTCGAACACTGGGATAAGATGTTCGATTAAAAATGGTTGGAAGAGTCATCCTGGTAAGGAGTGGACCAATATCGCAAAGCGAGAAAATACCAACGTGGTATCAACAATAGTCAATATTATTCCCTGCAGGGTTTGCAATACTGCGTGAATATATGCACTACTTGAGGGGAGCTGGGCTTCACCTTCATACTCTACATCTACGTCCAATTTATTGCAGCGAAGCGTGTATTGCCATAGTGGAGGTGGTACTTTTGCGGTAGCTAATGTTCAAAGGAATCTTGTAACGAGGTCGTCAACTCCTCTCGTACAACCGATAATGCAGATCTACTGGAAAAGGAGCGAAGAATGCGGTCTAGACCGAGAGCTTCTGAACAACAAGGATTTCACGGTCCCCAGACGAGTCTATTGAGTAACCCGATTCTATACATGGCAGATTTTATTCGATAGAATCTATTTGGTAAGGAAGATTCTCGTGATAACAGTTGTATACAAGTAAAAATAGCGAACAATAAGAACGATGGGCCATAATCTTCAACTACAAAAGGACACTTCATACGTAATAGGTCGACAAAGGAGAGCGGAGAAATGCCAGCCCAGACAATTGCCTCTTTATTTAGAACAAAGATGCCTTCGGAGTTTGAGGGAACAACTTGGTGTTGTAGGTAGTCGTTTGAAAACTTGAGGGTAATTTATCGTGGCAAATTCGCGACAGGCGAGAACTCCACTCCAAAGAACGACCTCATTTTGTTTTCACTGGTCCATTCAATGGATATTGTAGGTACGAAACTTCATTAAACAAAAGACTCTCTAGGAGGTGATAGAACATTTTTTTAATGGACGTAATGGCGCAGTTCGAGTCATGCACCGTGACCAAAAAAGGAGAATATTCGCAGTAACTAATTACTACCCACAACATTTTTTTGTATAATGTATTGGTGATTTTAAGAACATAAAAATGCTCATTCATACTTTTTTCATACGTTTAATAGTATATTATCATAATGTTATATATTATTATTATTCTATTCCTCAAAAATATAATAAGTATATTTATTAATAAAATATAACATATTATGCTTTCTTGGTATATCATCATTGATAATGAAAATCGCCCAAGGGAAAATAAATTATTCCCCCCTCTCCTTGAGGGTTAATTTGGGTTTGAATTCACAATAATTGTATAAATCATCGAATATGGTGTAGAATTATTCTATACCATATTCGATGATTCATCGATTTTGTTTTAAAATTTCCAATAATGAATTACAGGAATCGACCTAAGGATTGATAGTTGACGTTTCAATGTATGCAGGAGAATTTACCCTTTTGGAGAACATAAGAAATAAGAATTCGGCATCTAAGCTCAGATTGGGGCGAGATTGTCCTAAAAACTATTCGTAACGTTAGTGCTCCTATTATTCCAAATAAATGTGGGACGAGTATAACAGTAATCTAAAGCATCGTGGAATATTTGCAGTGACATTTGTTTGTTTTTTATTGGTTCTCTACCATGGAATAATTTAATGCAGATGGAACAAGTGGTAAGTTACCTGTCCATGGAAAACCTGAAGTGTAATGAAACAAATTACGACACAACATCTTACCAGAACTATTTCTGTGCGGTGCAGATATACATTCACAACTGGTAAATCGTACAAGACCACTGACATTCGAGCGAATCCCAGTGTTATCACAAATATTAAGGAGAAAGTGAGACGTGACGCAAGCGCTACAAATGGAGGAGAGATGAAAGTGGAGATTACTGGATCTATATAAGTCAAAGCGACAGTAAGGCTAGTTACAGTGCACTTCTACCTGGTTGTGAGATGAAAAGATATAAGGCACGTTTGAACACAGTAACTGGCCTATAGCTAAAAACTCAGCAAATTCTTGACACAACGGTTTATTATCTTCTTTATGCAGATCACCCTTCTGTCTAGAACACTAAATGATGTATTAATTATTATTACGAATTATCATTAATTATTAATAATTTTATCTGATAGTGAAAATGATTAATATTTATTGCTGGTTAATAATAATTTTTATGCTTCATTATTAATTATTATTATTTATTTATTATTTATGAACTCATACTTGAAAACCATGTGCTGTTTGAATCAGCTGGGCCAGTTTGAAAATGGACCCGACAGGCTGCCTCTCAATTCACTCTCATGTTGACGATTTTCGATCTGCTCCAACTTTAAGCCGTCATTGTGAACGAACGGCTGGTCGTACAAAGCTGTGGATGGTCTTAAAAAATTCTAAAAAGTGAACTCTATCTAAATATGAACTAAAAAATACACCGTTACATCTGAATTTTCGAGTTTTGAAATTTTTGAAAATTTCAAAATTCGTTTTGAACCCCTTCCTCTTGACCTAGGGTTATGAAACGTTGCGAGGATCATTGTGGGGTTGGTCGGAACACGTAAAAAAACGCTAACTGGGCAAAGTGCAGCATGCGGCGTAAGGCGTACGGCGGACGGACGGATTTTTTTTTATTCGAATTTCTGAATCTACGTATCTTGAAACGTAAACAAACAAATTCTGAAGAGGGTTTGAAAAAATTCTTCTTTGGGCAGTTCCAATGGTTCATTATCGAAGATAATAAACCAAAATTTTAACAAATTAAAAATAAATTATACGATTTCTATACGCAACTGGCGCAGTTTTGTGGATTGATACACGAAATGAGTACGTGGGGTTACTAGGAGATCACGATAGCATCCATCACCTTCAATGCCACCAACAAGCAATGTAGCATAGGTATTGCAATATCAAAGCCTTGTGAGACGATTCAAGAGACATCTATGCTATGGAACAATTAAAACTGGTAGTTAACCAGTAATTGGACAGTGAATGTTCCTCTCAGTCACTCAATATAAGATAGCCCTAAGGCCCAACAGCCTAATCTGGTGGAATAACCCGGGTCCCGAGAGATCGACGGAGGAAGATGCCTCGGGAGTGGACGGTGATCGCCGGGACACGTGGTGTCATCTCAGAGTGTGACTCACATAGGCTGTAGGGTGATCCCCTCTACACTCAAGAGGGCGAGGCAAGAGAGAAATTATCGGAACGTATTCTGATCGTTAGTAGACAGCTGAGCTGAACATTTCCGCGACGATGATAGGGCAGTTGGATATGCTGCATTATGCTGTCAACCAGATTAGTACCAAAGGAAGTTACAAAATGTATTCTAACCGACTCCGACATGTTCTTTCTGAGAGAAATAAAGTTGGATTATCATTCAAGTAGGGTTATCATAAATTGGTTACCTGTTGATTCTGAACAGATCTTCACAGATTCGTTGAGTGTTGTTTCACCATCATCCCATCGAACTCACCTCTTCAAACAACTTGAAGGCCCCACGTTACACCTAGTTTGATGCTGGAGGCAATAATCGGGATCTACTGCCTCACCGCTGATTGTTTGCTCAAGAGTGTTAATTAATGGCGGATATTGTGAGAGAGGGTATCCCGATTTCATATCCGATGTTGAAACAAACCCGAACTGGCTCTGCTTCCGTACGGCGCTAAGTGATTGTGTTATAATGAGTTGACGAGTATAAATCGGTAATGCAGCATACGCTAAACTACGACCGATATTCATCTATCGTAAGACCGATATTCATCTATCAAGACGCTACGTGCTAGATCGCAAACCGAGAAGCTTGAGGTGGGAGTGTAAAACGACTATCTATACTTATAAACTGGGGGAAAGGTAAAAGTAGAAATTCCTTCCGTTTGACGAGGTCCAAGACTGGTGTTAGTAGCGCCTTTTGAATTCCAGCCAATCCGCAGCGGAACGGATTTAAACACTACGAAACGTATAGCCCGAGTGTTTTGAAGGGTTTCCTTACGGGAATAACTCCGCAGACAGATCATCTCGACAAAACCACGGCTTTTAACCGATTCAAAGAACCATCTTCAAAGATGAATAGAGGAATAACAAAAAAATACTCCGAGGGAAGGGAGGTCCATACACTTATAACTTGTCATGGGGAAGCTTTATCCCGCAAACGATAAAGATAAAAGCGGGAACGAGCCGGCATCTACTTTAGCTACTTGGGATCCTGAGAAACGTTAGGATCATAGGAAGGACTGGGATCTAGGGGTTCCGAAATCTCAAGAAAATGTTGGGAAAACAGTTGGGATAGGGGATGCTGCTATTGGGCCTGGTATCGGGGAGATGGGAAAAGAGAGATGGTATAGGGGTCTCGTTGAATACCACGATCACTCACACAACCATTGTCAGTACTGCAGGCTTTCTCTTATAGTACGAGTATGATAATGCAAACGAGGCTGCCACTGATTGGAACCAGTGTTATATTTACAATGCAGAGAAAAAATACCATCCCCCATATTTTCACACAGCGTCATCCTTGTTTGGGGACCCTTTCAACGTAAACAAAAACATATGATTACCATATCTAACCTAAACAACAAATCTCCGAAGAGTTGATAAATACTCACTGCATTGGGAGAGAAAATATTTTGCGGTAGTGAGACTGTAAATTTGTACTTAAATGAATTCGATTTGCCCCGGTGAGAAGAGGCGGCGGCCTATTCTAACAAAACTCTAATAGTTGATCACTTCAAATTGATTCCACGCATAAAAAACAGGCGCCAGATGACATAAATAATTAATTCGTGATGGTTTATCGGTAACAGAACGAGGAATCCGTAGTAAAAAAAACATCCTCACGCACCATCTGGGCCCATACATCACCAACTTCCACCACCGCCCACCCGACAAAAAATATCTACAAGGTTCGCACTTGGTGCACCTTGCTGAGTGCTTTATTTATAGACCTAAGAAGGGGGCTTTAAAAGACCGCAAACGTTTCGAAATGCTGCCTTAATCCTGACTGCACAGCATAACTCACTCAGTTTGCGCCGTAAATCCAACAACGGAGCTAAACCACAAATATCAGATGGAACTTTAGCAACGGCTGAGCTGATTAATGCCTTGGCGAGCAACTCATATGCAGAGGACCGCAAATCATTTAGGAACCGTCACATTCTCGAACAGTGTTCGTGAAGAACTGGGTATCTTGGGAGGAGATTGTTTTTGTTCCAACAAATGACTGAGGCATAAATATTCATAGTGTCGAATTCATCAGTATAATTAGGCTATGTGATTGATGAACGATGTCATGAGGATTAACATGAGGGTTAAACTGATAACTACTTGGAACGTCACGAAATGCATGAATATCTCCACCAAGATCACTGTTTGTATGCAATTTCCTAGTATTTGTTGGGTAAAATTATACAGTTGGTCGGAATCAATTGACTGAAAAACTCTCAAACTGCAAATGACATTCATATTTCCGTAAAATTAAAAAGTGCAAGTATGCTGTTAAGCACGCTCTTTGTACTTGTTGTTCGAAAAAAAAAATACAATTATCATATTTCAAGCCATTTATTAACATAATACGCACACTACTCGTATCGTAGTAATACGCATATTATATTCCACACCAGCTGCAGAAGTTGCTTGCTGTAAGTACATTAGAACGAATTTTCGTGAAACTCATTATTAGACGGGAATGAATTTCGACCTGAGAATCCAGCTGCAGGCAGAATAGGGATAGAGAAATAAGATTCTTTAGAACAGGTGAGAGGGTGCGAAAAATAGTTTATCGCCCCCTCACTCGCAAGTTAGTAAGCTTCTCATCTGATGCGTCAAGTAGTGAACTGGAGGAGGGTTAGGAGCTCGGCAAACCGTAGCAAAGTTTTGTAATAGGTGTTACCTCGCCGCTTCCCAAAGTTTCGTTCCTCAGATCAGATCACCACTTCCAACTGGAAGCCGAAGCACTTATCAGTTCAAAATTAGTTCACCACCCGCTCCCGCCAAGTCTCAACGATTGCCATCGAAAGAGCGGTGGTAGATTGGGAACAGCAAGGTTGGCTGGGGTAGAAGGGAGATTGAATCTGACGGTCTGGGAAAAGGCTTAGCGGAACATCAGTGCGAAGACATTTGCCCGAGGGAGCATTTTCGATTTTCTAGCACTTCATGAATCGGGTCTGAAGTCCGATATCTTCTAAAATAAAGAGAATCGCCTCAAGCGTAATCCTATGGCCGTGTATGGGTGCTCACTGATCAACAGCTGCTCAAGTTTCCAAACACGATGTGTAACCGGTACGATCGAAATAGATTACAATATTCGTCAAGAATGCGGACATGTAATTAAAATGCCAATTATTTACTCCATAACGGAAAATAGCTCATTTTAAATATATGAACCGGAATCTGAAGCGTCTTGTTCAGCAGCCATGATGAATATTGTGCAGGTAGGCGACTCCATAATTGATTTTCTGAGTACTCCTAAGAGAGTGTAACTCCCCCATAATTATTCGAGGACGATACATTCTTGTGATATTACCAGAATAATGATACAGCTGATTGAAAATATGCTCAATCAAGATGGTACTATAAAATGAACTAATCAACTATCTCAGGGGGTGACGCCTCAGACCGGTCTTGGCTCTATGATACGCCCCTTTCGCCTTCCCTTCCACAACTTTATTGCTCAATTCAAACCAACTCACGTTTCTTTTCCTTTGATCAACATCGGGCTCCACGGACAGTCGCTTCTTTAAAAGGAAGGTCGTCTGATACTTTAGGTATACGAGCGCTATTTCTCGGCCAGTACCCAACTAGATTATGCAAAGATTATAATTATTTATCAACGCCGCAATATAGAGAACCTAGACGCTGCTTGCTATACACACTTACGAATCCGCCCTTAGTTGTCACTCTTCATATCACTCATAATCGGTTCCTGAATCGTGCCATCAATTTGAAAACACGACAATGGCTCCATTTCATCACAATATCTCTCCACCAGATAAACAATTTCAGATTTACTTCATGAGTGTAAAGGTAACAAAACTTCACAAACGTTGAAGTAATTTCAGGCGTAGGTTTGGGAACTCGAGATTTTTATAGCGAATTAATAAACCCACACCTACATGATGATGATACAGAAATTACCAACCTGGCAGAATTCGAACAGGAAATTATTGTAAAAAACTCTGCAAATTCTTGACACAACGGTTTATTATCTTCCTTGTGCAGATCACCCTTCTGTCTACACCAGACTGTGTTGCAAATCGGCACCATACCATATTCTCACCGTACTCATACCATACCATACGAATTTCTTTCCTATCATACCATACTGTACTATACCAAATCATACATACAATAATATACCATACCATACTCATACCATGTCATACAAACCGAGTGAATATTGAAATGTCGTCCATTTCTGACCTATATTTAAAATTTCAAGTATCTAGCTCATCATCAAAATTTAATTTGTTTAAACAAATAGGTATTATTTAAACAATTTTACAGACAAGAAAACGAGTGAATATTGCATTGTGATCCAGTTCTGAACTATTTTTAAAATTTCAAGTCAACAGCTCATCATCAAAATTAAATTTGTATTATTACAAAAAGGTATTATTTAAACAATTTTACAGATGAGAAACCGAGTGAATATTGCAATGTGGTCTATCCCCGACTCACGGTTAAAATTTCTAGACTGTAGTTTACCGGGAAGATGAAAAACGTAGTTTTATTCTGGGCGTCTGGAGGTTGGGTCACATAACGGCCGTTTTCGACGCGAAAGTTTAGTGTTTTTCCTAAACCTTTGCGCGCTCACTGTGAACGAACGGCTGGTCGCACAAAAATCCAATTGGTCTTAAAAGATTCGTAATTTTTCAGGTCATTCAAAAGTGAACTAAAAATTACACGGTTCAGTTGAATATTTTGAGATATGACATCGTCGAAATTTTAAATTTCGTTTTGAACCCCTTCCCCTTGACCTAGGGTTATGAAAAGTTTCGAGGATCATTGTGGGGCTGGTCCTAACCCAGAAACCAAATTTCGTAATTTTAGCTCAACGCTAACTGGGCAAAGTGCCACGGACGGCGGACGGCGGACGGGGGACGGCGGACGGGGGACGGCGGACGGCGTACGGCGGACGGACGGATTTTTTTTTATTCGATTTTCTGAATCTACGTATCTTGAAACGTAAACCAACAAATTTTGAGGGGGGGTTAAAAAATTTTTTTCTTTGGGCGATTCCAATGGTTCATTATCGAAGATAATAAACCAAAATCCAGGGTTGAGAAATTTATGGTAGTGTTAAAAAACTGAGTTAATTTTAAAACTACTCAAATTTTGATTAAGCTGTATAAAATGATAAAATACAGTGAGGATTTAAATACATTAAATGAACGTTCATCAGAATTGGACAAAAATGGGAGCAGAATGTGTTGTGGGTAGTACGAATGCGGTAGGTACTTCGAAAGTTCGGTCGTGCAGTATGACTGGAACTTGTTTCGAAATGTTTACTTAACTTCTTGGGAGGTATGAGAGGTGACGTATCTTTAAGATTTGGTCAACCATACTATATCGATCACCACGCCGAGCAGATTGTGAAATTCGGAAAAGAGAAAACCTGAGTGGTCTCAACGGGACAAGGGAGTACGGGAGAAAAGGCCTTATGGATAAAAATGTGTAATCCAACAACACGGGTGGCGCCTCGCCGGGCCTTTGTGGCTTTTTTTCCGTCGCCAACGCACTCGATTTTTCGATTCCAGTATGCCGAGTTTTATTTGAGGTTGTCCCCTCTGAGTCCGTTCCCATCGGACTATTTTTGCGTTTTCCCAAGCGCCGCTTGTGTTACTCACCAAAGATGAATCAACATTGAATCTACGAGTTTTCCATTTGGATGGGGAAAAAACCCGTTCTCTCACGATCCAACTACCGCTTTCTGTGTGTACATGTCCTTCAAACGAAAGCATTTTCTCCGAGTTTCAAATTCTTTTTTCTCCCATTTCATTTTCACGAGTTCAAAATTTATCAAACGATTCGAATAAATGATTCTAGGAGCGTTTCGAAGTATCACTATTTGTTTTACCCTCACCTCAACCAACCTATTCGTGACGTTTCTAGACGATCTCGTCATCATCATTAGAGCAATGATTGTATCAGACATTTTGATTGAAACAAAACTGCATGTACGAGATGGAAAATAACTGCAATTAATCCAAAATTGGGTTGCAAAATCAAGTAAACTGGAATCAATGATAATTATAGAACATGATACATCAAGAGCATTCTTGTACATTCATTCTTTAAGAAACCCTTGGTCTAGTTATACATTTTCATTTGATTTCTCTAGATTTTTCTAGATTTATAATGCAATCAATTGGATTTTATCCACCATTTCAATTTTCCATACTCAACATTTACCTACCACTTTGAGCTCAACTTTTACTCGAGTCTATTTGAGAAAGGAGGCGAGGAAGCATTAAGAAAGAACAATTGAAGGGGTAGAAAAACTAGGGTAGTCGTGGAAGGGCACGGTGCCCTGGAAAGGAACCATTGTTGCTAAGAGCTTAATGACATTTGAGACCTCTGAAGAGTTCAGCACAAGTCACACGTTTCAACTGTTTCAGAGCGTTAAGAGTAAAAAACACGAAAAGAGAGACCGGATCCGACGTGTGGAAAAGTCTGTGGTCTGGAAGAGAAATTGAGATGTGGGCTAGGAAGGCCAGTGAGGGGTATCTTAAGTTAAAGTCTCATCCGCTTCAGTAGTTTCACTGTATGTTCTCGAGGTTTTACCTTAAGGAGTAGACATGGAAGAATATCGAATTATTTTTACGTCATACCACTCCTTTCGAATATTCACTGTACTAGTTGGGGCGTATCAAACGTACCTAACAGAATGGACAAAGATAGTTTAATAATGTATGATCGCGGATGTTCCAGTAAGACAACTCTCTTTTACCACTATTTATAGAAATATTTAACGATTTGTGGTCCGTCAATACACGAATCCCACCTTTTTTGTATTATTGAGTATTCGATATTATTGTAACCCAATCACTACTATTATAGTATAATAGTACATACACTACTAGTAATAACACACACTACTATAATAGTGTATGTTTTTTACTGGTTCCGTTCAAGTCGTGAAAATAAGTCCTGGTTATTGTCCTCCTACTTTTAGTTACTACACCACGATGCCATGAAAGAGACTGTAAGAATATCGGGCAATGTCATCAGGAGAAAGGTGTGTCAAGACGATGTATGGAATGAGGTCAGAACGGAAGGACTGGCGATCTTTCGAACGATGATCGGAGAAAAGGAGCGTCCGATTTGAATGAGACATAACCGTTGACGGTTCGACAAAGCGGTGGAACAATCATCAGACGTAATGACATCCTGAACACGGGTGGAGATCAAATGCGCGGCTTTTGACAGTGACAAAACGGCTGGAAACCTCTTCCCCGCCGATCTCGATTCCTTCTGCTTCCAAACGTTTCGCGCATCTTGAAGTATCCATCTTCACGAACCGACTACGAACAGGGTTCTTCGATCTGGAGAGAGAAATACGCGTTGATCAAGTGTGCGTCGAAGAGAAGTCAAGTGTTTTTATCGAGAACCGTTCATTTGATACGCGTCTGAAAATATGCCGGTGGTTGGAAATGCCAGAAGTAGGAAAAATGCTACTTTTGAACTACAACAATGCGTAGATTCAACAAATTATGACAGGAATCCCTACCATCACTGATCCGAAACCTGTATGGTAAAACTAGGAAAAGGTAATATGACAAAACAACTCTTATATATGATGTAGGTATCATACAGAATTCAGCATCATGCTAAACCGAAATTTACACTAGATCTTCCCATTCACAGGCGAAACCGAATAGTGAACCTTTACGAGGATTTTAAAGTGCTTTCTCCAAGAATGACGTATGGAGTATTTATTGGAGTATTTATTTATTGGCGTATTCAACAAGAGAAGTGATGTGAGACCTACCAGGTAGAACGCACAAAGTATTTTAGCAATAACACGACCCTAAGTATACACTAGGCAGTTGCCTTGGCTCGCCCCCTCGTATTATAAAACAACTAATTCTGTATAATAATTTATTTCAAAATTTGAAATAAATTTCTTCCCTTATCTGCCCTGAAAATTACTTGTCATGCATTCGTGTACTCTTTTCTGAGCTACTTTTAGATCGTTTGAGGTGGCAATAAAGTCAGTATGCGGCTTATATTCAGATCTAGATATCGAAGCCCTAGCTAACCTTTGTTTTTAAAATTTGTAGTTCATAACACTCGACTTACTTATGCGCCAAATTTACTCCAATTGATACTTTTTTCAATTTACTTCATGAATCCTTTTCTCTTGGAATTGAATTGATTTTTTGGTCATTAATGTAAGTTTCATGTACTCGAAATTTGTAATTGCAACTCATGATCTCCGGACAATTTCTTTAAATTTTGGAGTTCAGAAATTGCCGAATGTTTTGGTTTTACGTACATAAATATATACTCAAAACATTTTACTTCAAGTATCCAATACTTTTCTTTATGTAGTATGCGTAATATGTCATTTAAATATGGTATTTAAAAAATTCAGCATCATGCTAAAGCAAAATTTACACTAGATACTCGTTGAAGAATAGGTAGATTATAAGGACAGAAAGCAAGCCGTTGCCGAGACAGCAATAATCCAAATTCCTACGATGTTCCCAATAATTCGAAAAATAATCGGTACGCATATGGAGGTTGAAATTTCATGTATAGTTCATGTATGATTACGGAGTAATATAGATTACGGAGTAGGGAGATCATCAACACTTGTTTAGTGACGAAAACAAAACCCAACTTGCAAAGAGAATACAATTTGTTCGCCCTCAAGCCCAACCAAATACGAGCAGCAGGAAATGAAGCGGCAAGGAGAAAAACTTCACCAAGATTTGAGGAGTTTTCTACAACGGCCCATGATTCTGAACCGTTGTAGAAGTTGGCACACTAGATAGAGTTATGGGGGGGGGGGGGTGCCCTAACTTCATCCTTCAGTAAACTCTCCGGCCCAACTTGTCAGGAAATGGAAGTGTTTCACCTGGAAACGTCCCTCAACCTTCACCCGCCGCTTCGAGCTCCATCAACTCGGCACAAACCTCGGAGGAATTAATCTACATTAACTTCTCGGATTGAAATTGGAATTTATTTCTCAAGTCCTTCAAGTGTCATAAAAACTGGGAAGTGGAAGGTTTGCAACTACTCTGAATGACATTTACTACTATTGCCGACCGTGATGTCTGTGTGAGTTGAATCGATCGAGTTCATTGAACGCAGCAGTCAAAGCAGAGAAGCTGTCGACAACTATGTTCTAAAATACGTAAGTAGGTATATAATGTGGGAAATACGTTATCCAATACCGGAGGAACAGCTCAGTGGCTTGTAATAAATCAGCGCTAAGAAGAAAATGGCTCGAGACATTTATCACGGCGCAAGTAAATAAACGAATCAAACTAGACTTCGTTGATAGTTGAGGAATTCAAATGCAAATGATATACAACTGCTGGGAAACACATCACATGGAGCATAGATCAAGCAGATAAACTACTCACGTTGCACACACATTGAGCGCGTTGAACTCGGGATTTTGGCATAAGGAAAAGAGAGGGATGAGCCGACTTCAGTGAGACGCTCTACAGGTGTAAAAATAGAGACAGCGTAGGTTGCACGTATACCTCGCTGCTCCCACGGCCGGTAGGCATCACGCCAGACGAAACGTAACTGTGTATGTGGAAATTGTCCGTATCTTGAGAGTATTAGTACTACGTCTTATCGTACAACATTACAACAAATTCTGTTGAGCAACCCCGTAGGAAAAGTCGAGAGCCAAAAAAAAGTGCTGGTCATTACCAACACCACGTAAAAGAAGTTTCCCGAAAATCATAAGGTCCTCGACGGTCATCAAAAACGAGACCGCCACCAATTAACTGTATATTTAGAATGATAAGATGATTGCACAAGTATTTATCGTAACTACCTTGGAAAGGTCGATGAAATTCCGATGAGTGGGATAAAACAGCAGTTATTAACCAGTTAGCACGACTCTGGATGTACCCAGTAACGATGTTACCGCATCGACTTCTTCAAAAGTATTGACGCTTATCTATGATCAGATACCGGCAATTCACGTGACATAATCGCAAATGTAATAGGTAAAGAAACATGACCTAATGCGTGTAAGTGCACGTTTCCTTAAATGGCGAATGAACCGATAGAGGAAAGTTGACGTGGGACTTGATAGTCACTCTTTCTTTTAGTACGCCATGCCCTCATCACTGGACCATCAAGATGGTTTCATGCAGAGGAGAACACGCTACGAATTTGTCCACAACACTTCTGAACAGATCATCTATCCGTCCAGAAGAACCTTCAGGATTACCCTTCATAATAGGTACTTGTTCGTTCAATAACGGTGGCTATAATGGATAAATTATAAAAGTGATATATTGGTATAAATTATAAATAGAATAATTCCGGTTTTACAAAATACAGACCCCTGGGCACATGGTTTGGCGGGTCCGGGGGCTCTCACCCCGGCAACACTTCAAACATTAGGTACACAATTATGATCTTTAAGAGAATTTGCGCTTAATAATCTGTTTTTCTGACCAGTGACATTATTTTGTGATTCTAATTGTGGCCGCGCGCGCATGTCGCCTGAAATTCGGCCCTGGTAGGTATTAGTAATTTCCACTTCCCGCGCTCGGATTAATGGTATTTATACACTTCATGAGTTCCTTCTTGTACCGAGTTACGTCAGCACTTGATTTTTATCAGGAAATAACTAGGTACTTAACAACTAATATTTGACATAACCTCCTTTCCGTAGGCAGCCAGGAGAAGAATTTAAAAACGAAAATGTATTATAAAATCATGAGTTGTGCGTGTCAGCTGTTCACCGTTCACAATAAAGACTCGAACGTAGAACCAGAACAAACATCATGAGCGTAAATCCCAGGGTAGAATTTCAGGCACATTTTCATACGTGGGAGCAGCTGGTCCAAACAACACATGGCTTAGTGATATTGAGTGCAGAAAGCGGCTTGATAATTTCGAATATTTGTTGGTAGGTACTCCTTGACATAAATTATTGCCGACGTGTACGGGTACAAACAAAAACCATGAACTATTCAGATACATATAATTTGAAATCAATTTATAACTTGTAGGATCATGTTATTTTAATAATTTATGAAATTTAAACCTCCAATCTAACATTTCATGTTTGTGATTTCGAAAATATAACTAGGATTTGTCGGACACTGGAAGCTTGGCTTCCGTTTAACCCAGATTTCTAGAGTAGCGAACTCGAGATGAAAGATTTGGGGAAATGGAGTGTTGTTTCGCTATTATTGTTCGTCTCTCATCTTCATCGCCGTTGGAGCCCATCAGTTCTGTCCTTGTGAACTCATTCGAGAAAATAACAGCAAAACCCGCGCACGGATGACATGAGCGTTTAGATGACTCATCAGATCAACACGGCGGTGTCACCATTGCGCTGAAAGTTTCTAATCTCCCTCACGATCGGATGCATTCGTGCTATTTCTACTAAGAAAAACGTTGACAGATCGTAGAACGTAGCTTTCGTCGTTACAGTATGGGAAGAATTTATGAAAATATTAGAGGTTTCAGGATTAATAATGTACCTCTGTTGTAAGTATGTAAGGTGATTTGTATTGAGACCTTATCTAGTAGTTCTTACTAGTGTATTCCAAGTGGCAGTGAATGAGTCAAATTGGTTTTAACACGTTGATCAGTTGAAAATCTTCTTGAAGAATTATTCATAACATTTGGAACAAATCAAACAATTTGTATCAAACGATACGATAATGTCAGAAGAATTTCATCGAGAGAGGGCTGGACTGAACGATTTTCAAAAAAAGTCAAAAGTCAACAAAAACGCGTGGCTAACAATGAAATAAAGATATCAAGTTGACAAAGCATGTGATTCCTATCACACTTATCAAACTACGAAGTGAACAGCTATTCAGAACAACACAATATTCAAATACAAAAAAATGGAAAATCTCCCACATCAAACACAACGCTATACAACTGGATCAATCTGACAAGATTTGGAGCGGAAACAAACTACTCGGTAAACAATGTTCCATGATGAAAAGGTTCCAAATTCGTTCAACAAAAGTTGAAGAAACACATCTCCCTTCACTCCTTTTCACAGATCCATTCCGCAAATAGGAATGGAAAGACCTCAACTGACCAAACGGACAGTGGTGAAGTGTTTTGGTAGGGGAACATGATATAATTTTTGTTTTAAGAGAAAAACGCTCTCGTTGCCAGAAATTGCTTTCATGAAGGGGTAAATGCGTTATAAATCACGAGGCCAACTGAGGAGATAGGAATATACTAAGACATAAGGAGTTTCTTACGTTGTTAATGATTTTTCAACACAAGGAAAGCACAGAAGGCCTAATAAACAATATTTTGCACGTAATTTTGGCGAAGTAGTCTAATTGGTGGTTCATTATGATTTACTGTTGGATGTTCTGTATTTTTATTGAAATCGATAGTGCTAAATTTTTGAAAGTGATGCCTCAAACAACGAGGCATTTAACTTATCTATAATGTCTCAAGGTTGCTAGTCTCAATTTGTAATATCAATTACATTATTCTAAATATCGGTTGCTTCAACCCTATTTTGCACCATATTCTGCAACATATTTTTACAGAATACGAGTATATAACAATAAACGTATATAACAATAAACGTTCCTTTCGGGTCTACAATTGAAGTGTATGTTACTTCCCAGAATTACGCAGTCTTGTTGGCTCGATTGTGCGATTTTCTCATGGTCTAACGTACGCCAAAAACTCGGTGAATGAACAATTAACATATTATCGTAAGTTCCGGACGAAGGCGTTGTTACTAGCCAGTCGAGTATTGGAGTCGAAAGAATACTCTAGTCAGTCCTGACATTTGAAGATCTCCCCTCCTATCGAGTTGCTGGTGACAACAGATTCTTCCGGAACTTATGTCAATTCTGATTCTATCAGTGCAGCTATGCGTTTATACATAATACTCGTAATAGGACAATGAATCTTGCGGCTCCAATACTGGAGAGAATTGCGGCCCGAAAGACCAATACTCAACCAAAACTCGCTAATCATCATTCACTTGAAAGTGGTTAAACTTAATCCGATTTAAACGTGGTTAGCAAAACTCTATTTCAATTACGATTACCGCAATCATACTTACATCAGAGGTTGATGTCACTGAACACAATGAGTGACAACACGTGAGGATACATATTACACTTAATGTAGGTTCCTTTATTCTGCATAAAAGAATGGTAGCTATTTCCTCAACTGCTTTGATGATAGCAATCGTTTCACTCAATGTTTGCAGTATTAATGATACTGTTTTTAATACGTTGCTATAACGAAGAAAACAAATCGTTCTGTCCTTCTCTGTCGCTCATTTTATGACATCTAAATTTGCTATAGCATATTATTGTGTTGTTTTCCGATATTCAATCAAATCTTTGGTGTAATGGCCGAAAGTATATAACCAACGCACTCAATATCTTTCATGTTCATAAATGGATGGCCTTTCCATGTTTATTTGCTGTATAAGCTCCATACGTCGGAGAGAGAGCATTATCCCAGATAGCAGGGGTATTAAGTTCGGAATGGGATCGAGTATAGATTATCGAGCATTCCTCCGTCTGTCAAACCCTTTCTACCCCCCACACCGAGACCGTTTGTTAACTTCACGATCTCTCCTCCAACTCAAACCTCTCTTTCCAGCGTCGCAGCCGCTCCCATCTGACCTTCCTCAGGAAATAGCCTCGTTAGATACGAGATTGAAACAGTTTTCCTATATATACCCCGGGATACTTGGGGATCGTAAATCCTGGAGAAGGTCCCGCCCTTCCTTCTCGTGGTGCATAGGTCCGCACTATACCCCCAACTTCTCTTAACAGCGTCTCCCCTATACATCGCTAACTTATATGGAAGTTTTCCCTTCCTACCCAGCCGCTCCCAAAGCCATTGCCATTTCACTTTACTGTTGTATTTGATTTGCCGAAGTTCCTTCAAAGAAAGAACTGTCACATTTCACAATCAGATCGAAAGTCGGGAGTCTTTTCCATACCCCTCGCTTATAATATATTAATTGTTCAAGTTACTTCATGCCTACCAAATGTATGGATTCAGACCGCCCGTCGCACCTTTGAAAATATTGGTGTCCAGGACTCTACAGTACGTAAAAACATTGTAACACAAAACATGACAGAAAAACAATATTCTAGGTTAATCTGAAAGGTTCATTATCGGAGATTTTGTTTACATTTCAAACATGACCTAAAGAGAAAGTCAAAACGGCATTTATTATTGCGGAAATGGCTGTTGCCACGTCACTTTCCTATAAACAGTTGGAGGATAGTGCGATTCAGACTTCCTGAATTCATATGAATAGTAACTGTTTCTATTCGACCGTTTCTGTCCATCAACTTTTGATGGACAGAAACGTTCGAACTGATTTATTCATCTTATCTTTATCTGTTCTTGTTAGGAAACTACTATCGAGAAAAAAACGGAGGATGAATAAAATGGTACAGCTCATTTTCCGATACCATCAAACTCTGGCACATAAGTATTTCAATATGACATTTTAAATCCTCTGTTCATTACTGAACTATCTGTGAGAAAATTTATAAATTACTGGGAATAAATACTCGACGGTGACTAACCGTTATTAGTATACAGGCAGTTGAATGAGTCGAAGGTTGCATCATCAATGTTGCTAGCAAACGACTGGATGAAAATTAGGCATGAGAAAGAAACTGTAATAAGATGGAAATTCGTCGAGATTTATGTAAAACTTGTGAATTTGCAAAATACTGGCCACTGAGTCACGGCTAACTTGATATGAATATCCCGCGATTAAATCAATCAGATTTAACTTTAATCAAACCGATGATTCTAATAAATTAAATAAAACTCGAACGAAATGTTTGAACCAGGCATGTGCAATGTGACGGTTCAGCGTGACTAATAGAACACGAATCCGCCCATGAAAGCATGCGATGAAGCCATCCCTAATATGGAAGCGAACATAATGCGGAGGGAATTCATGCACTTTCACAATCCCCTTTCGCACGGCAAACATGGGTGATTCAAAAGCCGTCATGACGTCCAATTTATGAGGTTTCACTCGTTTTTGATAGAGCCCCGCGTTAGTTAAGAACTTGGAGGTGGCAAGAGTTGGCCATGCTAATGCGGGAGTCCCCTCCAGTTCGGCAAGGTTCCATATTAGGGAGAGGGTGCTTTATAAGGACAAACGGACGTCTGGGGGCGATGCCCTCGGGCCGATCGTCGTTTGAACCAGGTCCTCCGCAGCTTCGGTCGGACTTTCCGATCCCACGAGCATCTGCCAACACATTATGATGCTGCTCGAACAATCAATTTATACAGATGAGGACTTTGCTCCGGAATTCGCCACTAACAAGATGGATTCGCCAAGTCATCAATGAATATACGTGACAAACAACACCTCATAGGGTGTCTTTAGAGCCGAGAGATATTCAACAAAAACTTCCCTTGCCTTAATAATTCACAACCCCTTCTCTTGTAGTCGTTATGTCTTGTCCAAATTGCAGTCATTCACTCTGTGTGTGTTGTGCTTTGACATGAACTAATCACAAAAATAATAACTCAGAAATAACACTAACTTCAGATCAAAGTTGGGACTAACATACCATAGTTATTACCAAACAGATGTCGGCCCAGAGCTAGGAATAATGACTTAGATACCCGTTATAAACGTTTCGCAAAATTCAAGCAGAACTATAAGAGAGGTACAAAAACAATTTTAGAGCAAAGTAACAACTCTTATATTCTTGAGTAAACGTTATGGCTGACTTAACATTTAGAATCGAGTGTATAATTAAACAAAATAATAGGCAAAAACGATTTATTGAACGAATAGACAATTATGTCAACCATAACAACGTGTCATGGTTGGTTGTACTCAAGAACTGAAATGTTCAAGAAGCTCCAGTTGGGTAGCATTCTCTCGAAGTATACGAGTGACGTTATAAAACGTTGCATGGAGCATCATACATGGAATTATAAATTCAATCCCACACTCACCTCTCACTCGTTATACTGTTGAAGTCCTAGGACGTTCTTGAACGTGTTAAATTCGGGTCCTGCAAAGGGCTTTGTGAATAAATCTGCTTCCAATGTATCTGAGGGCTTGTAGATTACCTCAATATCACAGTTTTGCACTTTTTCTCTGATGAAGTGTTCTTTAATGCTTTGGACGTGAGCTCATATTATGAACTTCTATGTTCAGCGACAATACCGCCGCGCAAGAGCTCACCGAAAATCCAATCATCAGCTCCCGCTCAAAGCATATAAGCATTGAAGAACACTTCATCAGAGAAAAGGTGCAAAATGGCGATATTAAGGTAATCTACAAGCCCTCAGATACATTGGAAGCTGATTTATTCACAATGCCCTTTGCTGGACCCGAATTTGAGACGTTCAAGAACGTCCTAGGACAACAGTATAACAAGTGAGAGGAAGTGTTGGATTGAATGTATAATTCCATGTATGATGCTCAATGCAACGTTTTATAACGTCAGTCGTATACTTCGAGAGAATGCTACCCAACAAGCGTTTCTTGAACATTTCAGTTTTTGAGTACAACCAACCATGACATGTTGGTTGGAGGATCGTTTCAGAAAAGAAAATACTGGAGTTGGAGAACTCATATTTGTTGAGGGTGAAAACACTCAACTGGCATAATTAACCAACTTGTATAATTTGACTGGCACTAATACTAATAATGTGAATCGATAATTGCGACTGCATGTGACGTGGACGGTCCAGAACGCACAATCAATATTACTAACATTAAAATCGTTATTCATTCTACATCGGAGAATGAACTACATATCTTGATGTCCTCCAGGTGATCGGCAAGGTGATGAGTTTGATATACCTACTTACATTCGCCATAACCTACACCCCTGACATCTATCACTCCTAGATGATCTGACTATTATGTGATCTTCAACGAATAACACGAGTGATCCTAACGTACGAGGAAACAACACTCATCGACTAGAATTATTCGTAGTTAAACATTGACTATGCTCAACTTGCCTGACCTACAACAATATCATGGCGACCACCTACTTGAACTAAATATGTACAACCTGCAGAATCCATTCCAACGATCCATTTGAATTGCTTGAAATAACTCTGTCCGAATGATTATCGAAACCCCACGCTTAATTTCAGAACGGAATTTCTCTTAGTCCACTAGCTTACACTAGTTGTGTAAGAACTTTCCAAGTATCAGCGTGAGCTCCAACGGCCTTGTGGTATACAGAACATAAACAACTCCCTCATTCCAGTTTTCCTAGAAGAGAATGAGGAAAAAACTGGTCGTGATATAAAATATGGGAATGTACAAAATAGATATAAATAATATTGAACAATGCAGCGTGGATTCTACCCTTTTGATGTGATTACAGGAATCACGGGATCGAAATAATACGGATTTCCCAGGCTTGTCCCAAATTTAGCAATTGTGTCCATTTACGGGCTTTTCGGATAAAATAGCTCAATAGCTTAATAGAGAAAATTAATACGATTAGCTTTGCCGATTTTGCACGACTCGACGGGCTATTAATGTGCATTAATATATGTGTATACACACTTTTTGTACGACCGGAACCGGTTTTTTTGACGGCTCGTGTCGTCACCGATGGTAGAAGCAAACGGGTAGCTATACGGTAGGAGGGTGGAAATGTTTATTGGTCGCACACTTAGTGAGTGTCGAGGATGCACAAACCCTAAATGATGGGATGACTCATGAAAATGCCTTGCATGCCCACAAAGAAACGCCCAGTCGCATATCTAATGGGTACGCACAGAATACATTAGGAAGTTGATGGTGAGTATATTAAATTCCTCGGTCAAGAATGACTTGGAGGACGGGAGTTATGAGGGATGTCGTCGTGAGGAATTCTTAATCATTCCTGGAGAAAATATCCGCTTTCAGTTCGCACCGCATTGACTGACAATATGTATTTCAAAATAATTCACAATTTGATTTTTCCGTTTTATTCATGTCCAACTAAATATCTTAAAATATCTAATAATGAAAACCAAATACAAAAAATGCACTAGCCTCAAATCTAATGGGGGCTGCTATTCAAATTTGCAACACCCCACCAGACGCGTCAATTAGGATGATTTACCTCTCCTCAATAAGTAGCGGAAAGTTACCGGGGAATCGTTTCTATGGATGCGACAAAATATTGTGGTTTTCTCTGGATGGAATTGAGATCCACCGTGATGAAGAAAGATCCGTGAGCCAATATTGAAGATGAGCTCATTTCTGACATCTAATCTGTTCCTATTGAGCAGACGATTATAAAAGATACCATCGTTGTGGAAACAATTCACAGGCTGGTGAACCGGTGGTATTTATTGTCACGGTGAATCATTTCTAGCTACGAAGTAGGCGGAGGTCGTTGTCAGTATTACTAATGGCGACATCTTTTCTATTCAGACGGAGATTTTCAAGATCACAGCATTCAATTATTCAGTTATACACCGGATAGTCATTATGACACTCGCTAGTCACAAGTAATCAGGCCTCAGAGGTGTACTAGTGGTTATGTAGGTAATTTTTATTCATGACTGCCACGACCCAATAAATTAATTGAGAAATTAACGCGCTGATACAATAAAACAAATTAAGCGAAATTTCGTTCAACTATTGAAATAACAGTTATATAAAAATCAATGTAGAGGGATTGTCAGACTTAGTAAGAGGGAAATGTTGTTGATAATCATTAGAAGAAGGTGTGTCGCAGACTGGAGGACGTTGTCGACATATCATGTCAAAGTCTATCACTTTTGAAGTAAGGATAATAGAACAAATATTACGTAAGAATGAGTATACGCCCTGCCAGTGCTGAGAGAAAAAAATCGCTGGCTTTAGTGTTTGACATGAAACGAATAAGAAATTAAAAACATACAACACCCGATAATGGTGGAGCTGACCACAAAATTGAGTTTCCACCGGTCGATTACACGTAAAACAGGTTGATCAAGCGTGCGATATCGATTAATATTGACTCTAGATAAAGAGATTAGCTCGGGGCTCCAAACAACTGACACCGGATTGAAAAGCCTCGAGTAACGTAACCCTCTGTTGGTTGATCGGATGAGGTAAATGGTGGAGGGGCAAAACGTCGTGGGTGAGGCCTGAAATCCTCCCTGGAGAGGAAGATAAAAATCATTGTTCGGAGCAAGTCAACCGTAGTGCAGGCCACCCGGCGCGAATAACCTCCAGGGGCATCGCGGCGAGCAGCCAAAAAGACAGGCGTCAGAGTTTTCAAAAGTGGAGTCAAAGTAGCCATTGGACGGATGAAATTCGTATGAGATCTTTTTGGGCCAAACCCGCATGAGCCCTCCAAATGTCATCAAAATCGGTGGAATAGAACGTGTGAAAAATATTTGCGTACACAAAACAGACAGGTAACGAAACTAAATGAGATCAGAAAAGTTTGAACCGCAAAGTACGAGTGAAATATTCATTCAGGAGCATTTCACTCCCCCCAGTTACAAAAGATTATGATGCTACGAACTAAATCACTCGCGACGAAATCGTGGAAACCCACGTTAAGAAAAACAAGAGTGTTTTTCAACACAAAACACACTTGAAAAACAAGAGTGTTTTTCAAACAACAAGTGTTTGAAAAAAATCTTCTATTCCCACTGAAATATGAGTACACAGTTAGACCGGTTTCGGTGATTAAGCCATCGTCAGTATTGTTTTGTTACTCATATTTCAGTGGAAATATACGATTTTTTCAAATACTCTTGTTTTTCTTAGATTATGCTACATTCGGTACCGGCATCATTGACATTCAAATTGAGGAGCTTGTTCCCAGAAGGTATTATGTCCGTTTTAGTAAAATGCGAGGAATTCACGGGAAACCATTACAACCTGAAAACTTGCTCCATGTCAAAAAAAAACTTCGTTTAAATTAATTCTACATTTAATATTAAAAATAAAGGAAAAAAGTAAGTTTTTCAAAACGTCAATTAATGTAGGCGGAGCTTTGAAATGTCAAGATTCTGGATAAAATCCAAAAGTACTAAGTATATCATAGTACTTTTTTATTAATAGTACTTTTTGGAATCGAACGTGGCGTTTAATACTTCTTGAAACCAAACAAAGTGGATATAGTACGTTTTGGAATCAAATCTTTTCCTCCTGTCAATACCTATCAAAGGCCTAATCTCAGAACCTAATAAATTATATCTTAACCTATAGGACCTACCAAAAATGAAAAAAAAAGTAGCTACTAGTAGAAATAGCAACTTGACCACAAAACTTTGAATGACCAACTTGGCGTCGACATTACCAGGCAGTTGTAGGCAGCTGCCGCCCTCCTGCTTCTTCACCCCGCACTTTTTCTACAGAAAAATAGTTTTTCTTTCAATTCGTACACGTTTCTGGACACAGCGCTCTTTAAATTCCATTTAATTCAACAAAATACACGGCCCCAATTACTCAGCTTAATTGAAGCAGTGACAAGCAATTTTTGATGATTTCAACGTTATGGAAGCCACTCCGAAGGTTTCGCCAGGGTCGCCAACATTATTTCTATTGAAGTTGATACCAATAAACTAAAAAAATCCGGTTTAAATCACTGAAAACCTTCAAAAGTAGCTCGGAAAAGGTTGAGAAATCTTATAAAATAATGGATATAGTACGTTTTGAACCAAAACAGATGGGAGTGATCATTCATGATGGATTTTCAGCCTCGTTTTTCAAGGGGATAAAGTACTTTTAGCTCCAATCTGATTGCATTTCTGTGTAGAACTCGGTCCCGAAACCCCCAGGAAGGTAATAACTCTATTTTGACAAAAAAGGTCTTTAATACCTTTTGGAAACAAGCTCCTCAATTGCAAGTTGGAAAAAGTATGGTTATTGCTACAAACATTCATGTGAGAATTAATACTATTTCAATCCTTGATAAGAAAAACATACAACTTTCTGAATTGTAAAATTTTTGGATGCAGCATTTGAATTATTCGATAAGGTACTTGCAAGCCTGAACAGTTTTTCATTTGGTTTTACATTCGTTGCATGTTTCCAACTTCCGTAAACGAACTAAACTTAGCTTACAAATCGAACATACAAACTTCGTATTTCCGAGATGGAAATGACTTTGAATCCGGTTTTTAAGGCAAAAATGCGACGCATTGCAATCAATATATTGCCATTCAAATTATACCAACGAGTATGTACGCTAATATAGTACTTTGATCATCATGAAAGCATATCGGAGGATTTTTTTCCATATCCAAGTATTAAAGAAGGCACAGCTAGACAGTGAACCAGTCATCCGATATCATGAGAACCGTCAGTAGAAACCAGAGAAAGCCACTAGAGGAGACGAAAATCCAACAGCATGGACTAAAAGAGGAATTATTTGACGACCTGGGGCGAGAGGAAGGTCTAGTAGCTGTTCAAAAGAGGCCACTCATCAATCAAACGATTGCAGCTGGCATGTTTTAGAGGAGCTCCTCTAGATGAGAGAGGTGTTTGACCCTGTTTGAAAACTGAAAAAAAAGGATCCGCCACATAGACACATTCTTCGATAATATCGGCAAACATAATAACGGAGAAACACACAGCTGTTTTTCACAACCGTTATTCATTTTTTGAATAGATCACTCTTCTACATGTTAAAAATGCTGTGTCTCGGAAAGTTTTAATATTTTCCGAGAACAAATGCGCGTTGTACGAGCAGCCGTTTGTTCACGATGATGGCTCGAAGGGAAAACCGAAAAAATCATAAAATGACCGGATGACCAATTTGCATAATGAGGAACAGATAGCTGCTTTCTAACACACTGTTTTGTAATATCGCGTTTCTCGTTATGTGTTTCGTTATTATGGTCGATTGACACGAATACCCCACATGTTTGGTATCTCACATCAGTTATTAATGAAAAAGTACGAAGGGACAGAAGTTTTAGTATATTATAGCCGTTTCATGTTCCTTAATGTTGAGGCAGGTCCATCGGATGAGACGCCATCGACCGGCTAATGATTTTTACCTCTTTTTGGGACGCGAGCGAAAGTGAAGTCGGCGCCAGGGGAAAACGAGTTACCCCACCTCCTACTACTTATTGCCAGCCGCTGCAGGAACCGGACGATCCCGATTACCATCTGACGGAGGAGGTGGAGGGTGAGGAGGGTGAGGATCTTAATTTGAATTTAATTAGAGGTCTACCCAACTCGGAAGGAAAGTAAAGATCGGAAGGAAGAGAGAATCGAAAGACTGCGGCAGTGACTGAGAGTTCTTGAATAGAACGTGATTGAATATCAGGTATTTGTTTATGAACGGCTCCAGATATTTGAAGATTTTGGTTCATCAATCATGTTAATAACTAACAATAATTGTTGAAAAATAACATGATTGATAATATTGGAATCTAATAGGAATGACAGTTATGACGAGAGGTTTGAAGTCGAATCGAGGAAGAAGAGGGTAGCAATGTACGTCATCTACCTCCAAGGCCAATTAGAGAGCAGTACCGTCTCCGTAAACCTCTGATTGGCTCGCGAAAGCGGTGCATGAAAGCCACCCTGTCCGACCACGTTGAGCGGAAAAAGTTCAAATTCCATTCTTCAGTTCGATCTGGTAGTTGAACAAAAATTTTCTCGTTTGAAATTACTCGTTTTACATGTCTTGTGAGTCACCAATTTCCGTTTTTTGACAATCAAAGAATTATTCTCTGACAAATCAGAATCGACCATGAAAAATATCAGTCAATCTGTTTCCAATAATATTATGGGAGGGTATGCAAGCATGAATATTACACTGTAAATGAATTTGAGAAACTAGGAGATCCGGCATACGGGCTCGGACAGAACAGAGGATGATTTTTGAAAGCTCAAAGATAAATCCCGAACTGAATCATCAACATGACCGTGAATAACCAATTAAACCATTCAACTTCAGACCAATTTTCATAGAGGGTTAAAACAAGATTCAAACAACACGTGGTTTCTAGTATCTTATTCTGAAATACTGTTCGGATCTACGAATACGAATTAATTGCGAAAATGTTTCGGTGAGGGGGCTTTGTAGAAGCCAACACCTGCTAGCTCCCCCAGCCTAGGTTGCTGCGACTCTCAAAGATGCATCGTTAGACCAAGCAATACCATCAGCTGCTAAATCCAGCGAAACTAGACTATCTTGCTAGTTTCGCTGAATTTAGCAGCTGATGGTATTGCTTGGTCTAACGATGCATCTTTGAGAGTCGCAGCAACCTAAGCTGGGAGAGCTAGCAGGTGTTGGCTTCTACATATTATGTAGAGTTAACAGGTTTTATTATGTAGAGTTAACAGGTTTTACAACAACGGGTCATCGCGTTACGGACATCAACAAAGTCGAGTATACCATTAACATTATGACGAATTGATACACCTTGAAAATACTTGAAAATAGAGGTTAGAAGACACCAAAAGGTTTAGCAATATATTTGAATCAAGGATTAATTCGGTTGATATACGAAAAAGGGAGGAAAACCCCCACTAGTACGGGTTTAAGGAGATTTCGTGATCAAAAAGTGGCACCAGTGGCGTGCAAAGGGAGAAACATACAGTGGACATGAAACGTAAAGCACCAGTTGGAAATGACCTTAATTATTAGGGTAGCGCGATAGGGGTGGAAACGGCCCTTCTGAAATATTAATAATATGAAACCGACCATCTGCTTCCGGTCAGTAGCCGAGGTGATCCTCCCACGATACGGCCGCTGCGCTCTCTTCAAAACACCTGAACGGGTCAACGCATTTTCAATTCTCCACAAGCCAAATCAATAGCAACCCAAGTTGACCGGGGTTGGTGATTCTTAGTAAAAGTTTGCATTTCGAACGCATACTTTTATTTACAAAGAATAGAAGATTCATAACTGCATTGAACATTCATTATTGTTAAAAAAAAAAAAAAAAATAGTTACCTACCCAGGTGAGGCATACATAATATTGCCGAACGATCGGTCGTAAAATTAATAATTTATGCGGATTGTAAGATTTCATGAGTCACGAGAGATTACTGACAGATGTAAAGCTCTACGTTGGGTGTTTGTCAATTTACCTACACTACTCATGAATAAAAAATAGCTAACGAATGTCAAGTTATATCATATATAATTCTATAGATATAGATATAGATTCACAGCAAAGCTCGCATATGGAGATAAAACAACCAACAATGTTGGTTACAGACATGGTGATGCAACACACGCTGCGTGAGAAAAGACCTTCCCCCTCGCATTTGACCATTCTGGTTTGAACAATAAGCCATATTGGTATGTACGAGCACTGTGCAGCGAGCAGTTGCTGAGTCTTCACACCCATCACATAGATCGTCACAACTGCAGTATCCTGTTGGTAGGGTGAAGGCACCAGTTTCATACACTGGTCAAGTATCAGACACTTTCAACTTCAAAGACAGACAATAAGAGTTCTAGACGGTTTTGAGGGCTTTTCCAAGGGGCATTTGGTGCCGGAAGAAGTATCTAGTAAACTTTAGTGAAACTACGAGCCCAGAGAAGGTTATTGCCGGTTTGGTGACGGTTATCGTAGGACGCTTCCACAACAGTTCCCCGACGGCGAGGTTAGCTGACAACGTGGCTAAGAGGTGAGCAACTTTCTCATGGAATATTTGCCCTATTTTTCCATTCCGATTTTCCTCATTTTAGGGTTTATTGATATTAGTGTCCTGTATTGGTTGATGTAGAAATTTAGTTCAAAATGACAATATTATGACCGATTTCCGAGGGCGTCTGATACTGGGTTCGAAAAGGGGCCAGTTTCAGAATCAGACTGTATTAGTGAATTTAGGTGCGATAGTATTGCCTTTTGATCCGTTATGTAAGGCCTCATGGTTTGGGATGTTATGCATTATCAAGTGCCTAGCTATAGGAGCTCTCATGTAGGTACGTGTCGTTTCCTTCAGTAAAAACTCATCACCGAAATTCTAACACTAGTTATCTTATACGCTTCTTAGTTCCTAATCAATAGCTATTTTTAATACTTACCTAGACAATGAAATCTAATCATGGGATAGATGGTCTAAACCAATTGAAAAACTTTGAAGGAGAGTACATTCATCTATCACCTGTCTAACGTGTGATAGAACATCTAGAAGTAATTTAAAAACATAGGGGTAATGACTCACCTTGATACTGTCGTAGCAGGCAGTGACTCTTCCGCTTTGGACCTCCACGTTGGCTGGGGGATGTGCAAACTTGCACTCAGTGTCTGGTCTCGAACACTTGTTCCTCTGGAACTCCCGGCAAACTTCGAGCTGAAGCCATCGCGAATCCTTCCCGTTAAGGAGGTTGTTCATATTTACCATCGCCATCCTTGTTCTTTGTCGTTTGACTTCTTTAACGGAGAGAAAGGACGGGAGTGAAATCGATTAGATACTTCGAAAGTGACGGAAAAGGCGGGTGCTCTTGCGTATTTACTTAAGAGAACTAAACCAAACTAGAGTAGAATGGAAGTGAGACAGAGGGTAGGAAGGTAGGGTAGTGAGAAAAAGGCTGGGGGTTGCCGAGACAAGCTCTAGGTCATGAGGGTACGACGAGAGCGAGGCGTCCAAAGAGTGGTGGCCGATATAAATGGGTACCGGCCGGAACAAGGGTTGGTTTTAGGCGACGGGGACTACTATCGCATGTTAGCTCAGATCTCAGAGACGGGGCTGCGACGTGGGTAGTAGCGCGGCGCGGGAAAGGAAATCCTCGTCTGTAACAGAAGAATCAATTCAAAATTGTTAAACATTATCACACAACTTCAGAAAACAATAGTTAAGCAGTGATTATATCACTGCCTGAGAAAATGCATGTCCAGATGCTCTAGTTCTGCGTTATTGTCATTCATCCATCTCTCATCCCATGAACATTGCCGAGATTTATCCTGATGGGCATCCTACCTATCTTCATAGACTACCAGCTGTCGCAATCCCCAAAGTCATCTATAACGTAAATCTTGCAGAAGGATTCTAGTAAAAAGATGCCACAACAGCTAATCAGGACCACATTTTGATGGCTCAACGAACATTCAAAATAATAGAACTTACACCAAATTTATCTCATACAAATAAATCATGTTAGTAATATCAGGACACTTCTCACAGTATTCCGTGATACCATCATCTCTGCTTATCACCCATATTTTTTATTAGTGCGTGGGGTACTCCCCAGGGGTTGTTTCGGGTGGCAAACTAATATGCAAAGGGAAAATTCCACATCATTCCCTTTTCATGGCCCAACGTACACTCTCCCATTGGAATTGCAATACTAAGGGATTTTCAAGCAATTTGTTCGACTGTAACGACGTTTCATTTAAGGACAGCGATGGACAAGGTGAATAGTCTTTAGACTTTACAATCAGAAAAACGAATTTGAGTTGCTATTCAAAATCCTATAGGAATTGCGTACAAGGGACGGAATGAGAATGAGAGGGAAAGGGGATTTATATGGACCTCAGAGAATTAAGCTGTTTTGATATTGACACCAAAGTACAATAAATACAGCACCAATAACTTTAGGTCCATGACCCAAAGGAATCACACAAATATCTCTAGAGAGCTTTAGGAAGCTGACAACTAAAGTGATGTTTGCCACATCCATACGCTTCGCAACTATACTGTTTAGGTCTCACAACCAAAGGTAAGGACAAATCCTTTCCTTCGGATCTGGTTTGGCTTTCCCACCTAAACCTATGGTACTCACACATGAAGCGTTTTCTCAGTGCAGTTATCGGTAGCTGCCGAAATTCGTAGACAGATAACGACTTCGATTCCTACTTTATTCTACGTCATCCTTTGTGTCCAATCAAGTTTCAACCACGTTGCCGTGTCTGAGGAATCGATTCCCAACGATGAGCGAATCAGTCATTGATTGGGAGAGTTCCGCCCCAACGCTTAATATCGATAGCCCAGAGAAGCGGCCAAGGTCCAAGGAAATCCGGCGCCGGCTCGCACCAGCCGTTGAGCAGACCGCTTCGTAAATATTAAGAGACACGCGTCAGAAGTATTGATCGGCAACAACTACGGAACGTAACTAAATATAGGTGCCCCCCTCCCCAAAACAAACTATTAGATGACTAATAGTGTTTTGTCTATGAGAAAGGCAGGAACTGATATTTTTTGTTGGGATATATAGTTTTTCCGAGAATAAAACGTATTGATTATACAATATTCATTAACTAGACGGAACAGATTCAGCTATCTACAATCATCTCGAGTATCATCTCAAGTAGGTATAATGTGCAGCTTCATTCACGCAAAGCCTACTATCATGAACAGTCTGCGCTCCAATCATGATCAGTACCATTTCGTGGCATCTACCGTCAATTTTAGAATGATAAAGTACAAGTATTTATCATTGAATATAATGTATTACTGGGATGAATTTGGCCCATTTGAGTCTGTAGAATCCGTTCCCTATCTAGGATGGAATTTATGTAAACTGGTGTATTTTGATGCCAAAACTTGTTTAGAAATTCCCTCATCATGAAACTCTCGGAGCTATCATTTACGTTGTTCGGGAAATTTATCCATGGCACTCAAACCCCTGCATAGAGACCCAATTCACTCTGGTATAGGGCTCGAATCGATCGAATCGCGTGCACGAAGTGGTTCTGATTGCTCACGTTCTGAGATTATCTCACGTGCTCCCCGCCCCCTTTCGTCCTTTCTTTCTCCTGAAATTATGACTCAGCTTTGAAAAGTTACCGAGGTTATAAAACTACGACGAGAAACGTAACAAGGGTTGTAACCTTGGACCGAGCAATCAAAAAAGTCTCCATGTTTCAATACTCTGAAAAGGGATAGAAAATTAATTAATTCCCAGCAAATTTCTAAGTATCAAAGGAATAAACAGGTAGGTAATTTAAAACATCACTCGAACTTGAAATCAACAGTTTTTTGTTACCGCCATTATCATTTGGGAAATGATGGAAGATGATGTGAATGAGCTCGGTATAGATCCATAGGCGTAAATTATTAGCTCACCCTGCAATCAGTTTCTCATCTACAAGCAGTTCACGCATTTATCCTCAGTTCTTTCCACGTTGTTCAACATTATTCTTACCATGACTCCATCCAACCCATGGAGGTCTCAGGCCATGCGTCAATAAATAGCCAGTAAACATTTTAAGGTCACTCAATGTTTTCACTCCATTATATTTGTAAGGAAGATATTATACAATATTATTGTTGATTTGGTTTTATAGTTTATTTATTATACATGTGGTTGACTTAGTATTATAGTTTATTAGTATATTTAGTATCTAGGTATAGACTAGTGAGCCATGTTCTTCCCTCACGTATAGTTGCTACTCAAGACCTGATGCCATGTTATCCCTCTTTGTCACTACAGCCCTGAAGAGGATGTACAAATACATCGAAACGTCGGCCTAAAATAACGTCTTTTCATTGAACCAACCCTCGAGAACCTATCCCTACTAATCTCAGAACCTGTAAATTATTAGTAACTATGAAAACGAAGGGAACCTATAATAGGAACTATACATATATAATATATGTATAGTACACTAAAGTGAACCAGCTGAACTAAGTCACACGTTACTAACCATTTCTAGGAACTATAATGCGAAATGGCAAGTCTGCGGAAAGGGAGATCGCCCAGGAAAAATCATGATTAGTCCCATTATTCAACGAGGGATAATTAAAACCAGCTGATGGAAATTACATGGTGTGGCCACGCAACTTCACCGTCCGTATCCTCAAGGCTGTGAAGGTCCTTGGTACAGAACCGGGGAACACCGCCACAAACGGAACAGGCCAACTGAGTTCACATTGTCTTGAATTGGGGTGAAGAAATGAGTACACTCTGAGATAACCAGGGAGGTTTCACACAACATTAGATGACCTTAGAAAATCTCTAATTGACCTCGAGCAATGAGGAATAATGTGCTGGATCTGCAACTATGATACGCAATAGTTCCATACATATCCTACCTAAACGTTTTTGTAGGAAAAATATAATACACCTATCCTTTTAGGATCGAAGCTATGTGACGTAAAATGGTTAATTGGTGAGATTTGATTGTTACGATCGCTGCTGGTTCACCCGCCAATTTCTTTCAGGTGGTTGGTCCTGTTAGCTCGCTGCTACCTTCATTAAACCCTATCGATTTTCCTCAACCAGATGAGCATGACTCCTCTTTATTGACGATACGATTGACTGCATTCATTTTCTGGCTGCAATGGTCGGAATTACTATTTCTACTTCTAAAAGATTCCAGAGATGTCGATATTTGAGTACTAATATCTCAATAATTGTTAACTCTGTTGCGCTGCTGTTAGGGAGTACAGGCCATGAATGGTTCACGAGTGTACGTCCCCAGAGCTGTAGAACTGTTAAACGAGAACTTTTTTCTGAGGCGGAGAGTCGAAACGCAGCTGAGGAAAAGAAAAAGCTTGACCCTGGTTCAGAGGAGGGCGTGTGGGAGGGCTGAGCTTACTACCATTACAGGACAGAGACAATGCGTTTCCAAAGGGCCAGTCCCAGCTCGGGAACGGGTTCCCTCTAATATATTCAGTAACGACCGCTCTTCAAGCGGGTTCCCTTCGCCTTGTCACCTATCACCTCCACCTCCTCGCTCCATTCCGAACCAACCACTCAACAGTAACTTGGCAATCTCTCTCGCTTTTTCACCAAACCCCTTTTCTTTCTTTCGACTCGTTGGAAGTGGATGGGATCCAAGAGCTTAGCATGGGAAAACCAAACTCGCCGAAAGCACAAAGTCTTCTGGATGAAAATCAAATCACGTTATAAGGCCGCGTCCTTAATTCTCTGCCCCGAAACACCCCTAAGATCCATTTCGGTGTCCTAGCATATTTCATCCTTGTTATTTTGCTGATAATCTTGAAACACAGTCTGAGCGACATGGACCACGTCTTCCAGTCCGAATCAATAAATTCCAAAACCACCAACCAGTTTCCCCCCAGAAACCCAATGCTGCATGATACGAGTATAGTTCCACTCAAGCTATAGAATACCATCAATGTAATAACTGAAGAAACATATAACTACTGACAGTTACATTGTTCCGTGAGTTTTTCGGGCTTCTGAAACTACTAAGTGCGGAAGAAGGTAACAATGGGACATGAAGCGAGTTGAAGCGATGAGGCCATTAGACCCACAAGGTTAGTACAACATCAGAATTAGTTGCGGGCGTTAGGCACACTCAAAAGCTCAAATGAGATCCAAGCCCGTGATACTCGAACGGAGGCTGTAACGAAAGTTGGCCGAAGAGGAGGCGACCGTGTCCAAATGGCCACGCTACTATGACATCTGATTTATTACAGTATTTATAAAAACCAAATACCCTCCAATGAACGAAGAAGCAATTTGCGGGAGATTATAACAACAAAGATGAGAAAAAGTTTAAGGAATGTCCTGAATTATGCAGCGATGCCCAAAAAAAAAAAAAAAAACACTTCTATGATCTGTCGGAAAGATTCTGAATGAATCAACATTCAGAAGACAATAGGCAATCGATATTTAATGAGAAGTGACATTTTCATTGACCAAACGTTGTTGGTCAGTACATAAACATTTAATTATTTCCTTAAATCAACAAAATCAGCGTTAGGGTAGTCAATGAATTATAAATTCGACAGCATGTTGAGCGTACATCGCACAGAATAGTATTCGGTGAAGATGTATTGACAGAGTGCGTAACGTTAGGTAAAAGTGATATCTTATAAGGCTTTTGTGTGAGAAAATTGTGTGGTTGAGTAAGACATAAAAAGGAATTTTCAAGTTTGTTTATTTGGACCGGATGAGTGTAACACTTATTTATTTTAGCGAGTCTCAGCAGAGAGTCACTGCATTATTAATCGATGACATCCACAAATAAGCGGGTTGTCAAACAACAAACGGCGGTTTTAATTAAAAACCTGTCAAAAGAGCGAATACATGCGACGTTGGGTGCTGCTGGGCGTCGGGCCCGAGATCGATATGACAGACGCGACCGACGTAAAGCGATGAAATTCCAACGTCACAAAAATTTGGGGAATCCGCAAGCAAAACCACCAACCTCTGGTCCTACGAGCTTCACCGTAGGGCAACCGTCGAGCGGGAGGCGGTTCCTGATCCGCAGTGACAACCTCGCACAAACTGCAGAATGATATTTCACCATTGGCTCAACCGAACAATTGGCCAACGTCTCATCGAATGACAGACCACACTCAAGTAGCATACGATAAAAGAAATAATGAGGTAACATGTTTCTTTATTGGAATTTAAGAATTAGTGTTGTTTACTTGCAATTTCATTAGCCACAACGAATATAAGAAACCAACAGTATGACTGCAGGAAACAAAGCCCGGTTGGATATTCCAACGGTTGGATATTCATAAAAATAAGCCAATACAAATCCGAATTTGATAATATAAATAAATCGCGTTCAACTCTAGAACTATCACGTTGAATCGTTCTAAACGTATTCGAAATTTGCTCTTCCATGAACCAGTTTTGAATATGATGACGTTAATCGCGTCAAAATTTCCATAATACCTAGAATAACATCACATAACATGTGATTGACACATGATTTTTTCTAATGTTTTAGTGGTATCGCCCTTGAATGTTGATTGCTACGAGGGAACTATGAGTGTCACTAAAGAGCATATATTTAATTATTAATAAAACGAATAACCGTGAATACAGAAAGAAGATAAACAAAAAACAGACATGTTCTAAGCGTATCATTATTTAGGTTGTTGGCTATTCGGGAAGATAAATTAAGACCTGCTCAGACAAGGACCGTGAAGGTTGGGGGTCGAACCACTTTCTTTTCTCGTCATCAAGAACTTCACAAGTTCTAAATTAGCATTTTTATTAAAAGTAGAAGGGACGGAAAGGGAAATAGGGAGGGAGGAAGCGGAGGCGTGTAGTTCGTCGGATGAAAAATTCATTCGCGATCCGGATAATTTCTCCAGGGATTCGCCAACTTTGAGAGGAACACGCAGGAAGAAGATGGGGAAGAGGGAGGAGATGACAAAAAAAACTATACGAGTTGCTCAATTGCACTTGTAATTTTTTTCACGTACAAGATGTAAAAATATTGAATGTAAACTTTACATTGTAGAGAATTCTTCACAATGGTGGATGGTTTTAATTAATGAATGATAACGAACACGGGGAAGCTCTGGTGGTATACTGACTTAGTGCTTGTACTGCAGAATTGAAAAGTCTCGATGTTCGATGACAGTATGAACGAACTCATCCACCCATGATTTGATGATACAAAATAAGAGGCATTGACCGTTCACTAATGGATTATGAACCTACAGCACTTTGAGCTTCCACAAACTGACCTATCACGCGTAGAAATTTCTTGACTTTTCACGCCATTCGGGATCGGGGAGCAGGAAGAACGCAATTCTATCGGCTTCTCTAATACCGAGCTGGTCGTCTGACGTAATGGTGCCGTTTGACATTCTGCAGTAATCAGATTACATGCTCTCGATCTAGGGGGATCGATAAAGCCTCGGTAGAAGACCCGAACGTAAATCGTGGTTAGCCGACCGTCGAGAATTATTTGCACGGCAGGTTCCGTGTCAAAGATGGAAGCCAACAACGAAAAAATGGGGTGGAATCTTATGAGGAGGACCTATACTGCCCCCGTAAGGAAGAACGTCCTAAGTCCATTTTTGCGATTTCGAGAAAAACGAGGTTAAGTGAGATTTCTTCTGCCATCCACCCAGTTCAATTTATTCAAGCCCAATTTCTTCGATCGGTCTCATATCTATTCCCCCAACTCATCCACATACCATTCAATTAATTAACTTGATGATAATGATCAATTTTAGCGCAATTATACGAACATAGGGCAGTCTAACCTAGTATTCACTACATCGGAAGACTTGAACGTATATGGTACCATTACGTTATTATTACGTTATTACGTAATACGTTATTATTATTATTCCATATAGGTACTTGATAAAATTATTAATAATTAGTGATAATTCATAATAATAATTAATATAACATTTAGGATCTAGACATTTAGACCTAGTGATCTAGACAGAAGGGTTGTCTGTACAAAGAAGATGATGAACCGTTGTGTCAAGAATTCGCAGAGTTTTTTAGCATGGAACATGCTTTAGCCGAAAAAATGTCACGCGGAAGTGTCACGAAATTTTAACGATAATTTCACATACAACCGAGTAGTTGCTAGGGAAATGAAACTTCTTTCATTTTCATCGGACAAAAATCGTTTTCCATTCGTTGGAAAGCTCTTGATTTATACTATAACTATATACCTAATTGATTTATAACTATATAAATGAATGTTAATTTAATTTAACATAATTTAATTTATGTTATTAATAGATGTAGTAAACAATGCCGCTTGTTTTGTGATCACTTGGTTGTCATGTTGGTTACAGTAGACGCTAAGAAACTGTTCAAGAAGTTCTAAGGTGGAAGCCAAACGACAACGTTTATCGAACGATCCCCGAACGAGAATTAACGTTTATCGATCGATCCATGAACCATTCAGAATTTGGACTATCAAAATTCGAACATTCCGAATTACTGAAAGCAGCAAACAGAATAAGAAAGCGCGACTAAACCATGTTCCATGTTACTTGAGTTTATTCGATTTTCTGAATCTACGAATCTTGAAACGTAAACCAACAAATTTTGATGAGGGGTTAAAAAAAAAATTTCTTTGGGCGATTCCAATGCTTCATTATCGAAGATAATAAACCAAAATGAACGTTTGCAATTAAATTTAGAATAAAAACTTTTCGTCAAGAGAATGGAGAAAAACCAGTTTTTTTTTCAAATTTTACCCCTTTACCCTGTTTCTGGTATCTGTTAAAATGTTCCCAGTTTGAGAAAATAACCGTTCTGACGGTACTGATGTTGAGATGCTTGCTGAGCTCGGGAAATGTATCAGCTGACTGAAGCCGGAAGTCAATGGGGTTTCTGCTGATGTCTGCTGATGTATACAGCCATTTTGAAAACCGCCACCACTTGCTAGGAGGCATTTTGAGATTTCAACACCAAACAAATTACAAAAAGTAATAAGAATAAGTTAGTGTTGTTCATACAAAAGTGCTGAAAACAACTGTGTCAACAGAGAACTGTGACTAATCAAAATCAAAATCAAACCAAGCGACAAAGAAAAAGAGACAAAACGGGCGAAGAGACAGGGCGATAACTTACTTCTGATAAGAACATAGATATCGATATTGATATCGATGTTTCCTGAATATCATATTATTAAGATATTATATTGGTATCGATGTTGCCTACCGATGTTGACATCGACATCAAATATCGATGTTTCCTTTCGATGTCCCATCCCTAGTGACTGGTGATCGCTGCGGACAGCAGGCCGCCAGGATTGGGTTCTCTGGTCTGGGAGCTGACACTGCACAATGGCTTCAAGGTCACTTCTCCCAGACCCTCGACTGTGTCTTACCTTCTCGATGCGACCACCCGTGCTCCGCTCTACGCCGCGTAGCAACTCAACTCAGGAGCGAGTCTGGTAATGGAATTCCAGTCTACAAAACGTGATATCATTCCCATTGCTAATCCGGACGTAGGAGTGCCCGGTGTGGTGAAGTTTGATGTGGGGAGTTACGAAACACATTTTAGTTTCATCTACGTGGATAATACGGCCGAAGTCAACAAATTGATTCTTATGAATCCGAGTCTCAATACGAGTTAGTAGGTATTATAATATTGGCGGCCTTGACAAATTCTCAGTTACTTACTAATTAAACTCATGGCAATTCCCGTTATTATTATGGTAGCTATAAGACAAACCTGATTTCTTTTTCTTTTCTTTTTTCTGCTCTTCCTTGTCTTTTTGACATTTTATGTCTTTACTATGGCAACTCAAAAAGTGTGACATTGTGACGGTGTGACGAAGAAAGAGTTATGAAAAATGTCTAATGATTTTCACGTACAACCGATTCGTTGCTACGGAACTTTAACATCGCCAATTATCATCGTACAAAAATCGTTCACCACTCGTTGGATAGCTCTCGATTTACCTAACCATATTACGTTAACCACTGCGGAGTGCGTGGCCGACAAGCTGCTGTATGAGCGTGATTGTTTAAATACCTGTGTGTAATCATTATTGAAGTACGACGTACGTGGTACGTGGTGTGGGAGGGGGCGCAAAGACATAAAATGTCCCTCGTGGTTGCCTACTTGTACGAAAGCTGTACCCAACGTTTTCATTTACAGCAACACTGTGGTTCACAGTAACCATTTGGTTTTCGTTTGTTTTCTGAATGGTTTTAGATCTTCAGAAGGTCGATTTCAACCTAAACGAACCTATTAATTCGATTCCAACTCAACTTTTTTTGACATTTTATGTCTTTACTCTGGCACATAACTCGAAAAACGTTACACAAAAGCGTTACACGAAATCGTCACGAAAATTTCTGATGATTTTCGCTTACAACCGATTCGTTGCTACGGAACTTTAACTTCGCCAGTTATCATCGTACAAAAACCGTTCACCACTCGTTGGATAGCTCTCGATTTACCTAACCATATTACGTTAACCACTGCGGAGTGCGTGGCCGACAAGCTGCGGTATGAGCGTGATTGTTTAAATAATTGTTTACACACAGGTGATCATTCTCAATAATTTATATTGTCTATACGAATGCAAGCTTCATAATTTATGATGAACCCTACAATTAAGTATAACAACTACGCTACTGGGGTAGGTGATGTAGCATTGTTCGAAGGTTCTTGAATCACTTCTTTCAAGACATAAAATGTCCCAATGTGTTGCAGACTCGTATGCAAGCATTTAATTCTCGACTGTATCAACAACAGGATGGAGTTGACATTCTTTTGACATTTTCATGTCTTTGCTTTGGCACATAAACTGAAACGGGAAAAATTTGTTTCCTTGATTCACCCTTTCCCTCAGATCACGTCAGAACACAAGCGACAGGCGGGCCACTACGTCAGACGCACCTATGACGCACGAGCGTATGACGTCAGACGGCTGGCCGGAGGCCAACCAGTACGTCAGAGCCTATGACGCACGAGCCTATGACGTCAGACGGCGGGCCAGAGGCCAAATAGTACGTCAGAGCCTATGACGCACGAGCCTATGACGTCAGAGGGCTGGCTGGCTAGGTGATCGGGTTTTGCTTTATTCGAATATTACTAAAACAATAATCAACTCTTTAATTTACTCGTATTATTCTCCTTTCTCCTCTATAATAGAACGAAAAGTGTAACCAGATAACATTGTGGTTATTGTAGTTGAATAAGTCTATTTTTTTCTTTTTCCTTATTACGTCTTTATTTTACTATTATGTAATCATTATAACCTTTATGCATTTAACGAGAGATTATTACGGTCACAGTTAGCTCAAGTATCTCTCCCTATCCGCACAGGGCTTGCCCTATGGTTAAGGTGTATGTTCCATAATATTAATGCCATATTTTTGTAATTTTGTAACTCTTGTAATTTGCTGTGTCTCAGAATAAACTCACTTTCATTCATTCATTCAAACTTAATCGTCAGTTCGAACCACTCTCAATGAACGGAGCGGAATCAGATGCACCATTCAGGTAATGTTAGCACTTCTGCGATGTTAAATGTGTGCTAGGGATATATCGATAGTGCATAGTCCGATAGTATTGGGTATCGATAATTGAGTATCTAACCGATAGTTTCTGTCGATATATATTTTTATAGTAAAACGTTATAATAAAAAAACTGAGTTTTAGTGTTGTGGGTGAACTAGTAGAGCGTTCTACTAGTTCCATGGACGTTCTAACCTCCATGGGTAAATTTCACTAAATGTGTCCATCATGGCGTCGGCCTGGACAAGAAAATGGAAAGAAGAAGAAGGGGAACCCTTTGCGTGTTGATTTTGATAAGGGTGATTGTAGGTGTCTGTGTCGCAATTTATGATTAGTTTGTCTGTGTCGTAAACATACTTATGTTTAAATAGGTATGAAAACTGTAGTCCAGAATTGACATTACAGTTTTTCTACCGACACTTATATCGATATTTTTGAAATTTTATTAATATCGATATTTTTGATCGATAAGATCGGTTGCGAAAACTATCGATACTGAGCTATACGTTAAATATCGTCATCGATACCTTACCTCCGATACTATTGAGTATCGAAATATCGATATGTTGGCTACCGATGGCCATCCCTAATGTGTGCAAAAGACAGTTACTGGTCCGCAGCCTGCTGCTGAGCTGGCTGTGGACCAGTTGCCAGCTGCCTTCAATAGTTGACAATAAAAAACGGTAAGCAGAATCTTCGAGCAAATTGACCTATCTAGGAGCGTTCATACACAAACATGGAAAAACCCCTTCCATGACAAAACAAACCCGCATTATCGAGAGGAATTTTTTATCAAGACTCGTTCGTGATTAACCCAAATTAAGAGAAGTACAAATTATATGAGAAATTTCAAAAAATGTCCCCTTTATGGGATACCTTTATATTAGGATCGTGGATGTATGTTGTATTTGCGCACTGAAAAAATAACACACTCTCTCTCCACAATTAAACAAAATGTTTTTTAAAAAACCGTTTCGCGGGTGCTACCTGCTCCACATCTACAGGAAGTTGTTACTTCTGAACCATAGGTATAACACAATATCTATAATGAGATATATGTTAATAATTTCTCAGTATCAATTTCAACAAAATTTCACGAGAAAATAATCGGAAGAAAACCTACATTTACAATTTTGACAATTATGGAAACTATGGTTGCGGTGAATTATAGTGGTTGGCTATAACATGATTTTCAATTCGGAACCAGGCACCATACAATAACGCCTACCAAATACATCAATCAAATATTTTGAAAAGACGTAATAACGCCCCTTCAGCTCCTCCGAAATAGAAGACATCCCCTTTCAAAATACACGCACCTGACACAACGTGGAAAATATTCTGAAGTGATCGAAAAGAGAAAACGTAATGAACGTATTTCAACCCATTCGAACGTCCTTTTCATCGACACAGCCCGTGAAGTCAATTACTGTCGCATCAATTGTTATAGTCGTCATGCTTCCATATGATTCGGGTATAGAGGGCCCAGACCCTTATAAAAGTGATTATCAGCCGATTGACCTTGTTGGTCGCTAGCATGCGGGCATATGGGTCGACTGACTAATAGATCGGAGTCGGATGACCTACCTCGATCGATGACAAACCCCTAAAAACGGCTGGCCCGTAGTTATATTCATTTTTACCTTCACCTCACACGTGGTTCGATCATATACACATTTCCCCACTCCCCAGAAATTTTATTTCCCTAGCGTTACGATTTAAAACCAAATTTTGACAATAACATCGATCGTTCGTTTAAAGATAGATTTATTATTTATTACAACGAATTGTAAAAGAACCACGGCAAATCATTGAATTTATTTACAGAAATTGTTCGGCGGAATTACAAAAAGCTGTAGCAGTTAGGTGATGAAACACCTCTAGACCAGTGAGTTGCTTCCATAAACAAGGGAAATGAATCACGATTAAAACCCATCCGGTTCAGTAAATACATGTGGCAACATGAAAGACCACTCCAGATAACAAACGACGAGTTTATCACAGTATGTTGATCAACGGGTGTTGAATATGAAACATTTGATGGGTAGCAGAAACTAGTTTTTAAGTGAACAATTTCAACAGTTCGACAATTTCAAAGAATCGGTCCAGAACAGAGCTGTAGATTGTTTCCATGTTGTCCTTACAGCCTCTCGTATTAACATAATAATGAGCTCTTGTTATTCTAAATTAGAATGATTGTTAAAATTCGTCAAATTTGTCGATTTATTTGCAATTAATACGTTGACAAGGATGAATTTGAATGACAAGGAAAGTATTAAATACAAATTTTGTCCGCTCGAAACCTGCTGGTTCGAAGCCTGCGTCAGAATTGATGACATCACCAGTGGGTGGCAGAGAAGATCGGCGGAAGTTGCTAGAGGTTAACACGAATTGACTGAATAGCTAAAAAGGCTTTTGAGACTGAGCGCTGTTGTAAACTGTTAGGGGTGTGCCATGCATCAAAAATGAATCGGAATTACGATTCGATTCGATGCATCGAATCGCGATTCTATTCAACAGTATTTGAAATAGCGATGCATCGATTTGATCTTGATGCATCAGCACTTTACGATTCACAAGACGTAATAGGTAAATGAAATGAATGGAATAAGTATAAAACTAACATTCAAAATAATTATAATATAACTGAACACATAATTGTTCTAACAATTTGCATGTTGTGCAAAGCGTTAAAAGTCATGTCAACCATCCCTCAAAATGTGCAACATTGATGTTTACACGTATTTTTACGGGGGATATGATATATTTTTGTTGTTGAAGTTGAAAATACCTGCAGAGGGAATATGCAAGAATACATTAAGCAAATTAAGAAAATTTTAAATTATAAGGGCGAGAAAAAACCGGGTTTTTGAAGTTTTATATCTTGGCTCTAATTAGACCTAGCGACTTGAATCTTTTAAAAGGCAATTGCTAAAGTAGAAACGAAGCTCTATGTAAAAATTGAAGTCAATCGGTGAAAGTGGAGAGGATTCACATCTGAATTTTAAAGAAAAACATGGTGAAGGGTTTTGAAGTTATGTAACGCGGCTTCCTTTAAACCCAGCGACTTAAATCTTTGAAAAGGCACTGGCTAAAGTTGAAACGAAGCTCTGTGCAATATTTGAAGTCAAATGGTAAAGGTGGAGAGGCCTTGCCTGTCTGAACACGAAGAAGAAGAAGTAGAACAAGGCCTGAAGTTATACAGTGTCCAGATTATGATCCAAAAAACTTCACCCACGTGTTCTATTATGTTAAATTTGCGACAAAAATGTCTGAGTTTATAGAGTGTTTTTAGAGGCTTCGTTTCCGAGTTATTCAACTTTAAAGATTTCTCTCGTGTTTTCGACCTTTTCTCCTAAAAATGGTCCTCACTCCATCGTTTTCAAAGTATTCGCAAATCTGAGAATACCGTTGGAAAGAGCGTTAAATTCAATGATACGTTATAGCCTGTAAGCCAAAAAAATGCGCAAAAGCCTCAGCTTTCCAACGGTACAGTTATTTTTTATTTTTTAGGGAGAACTTTTTTGAGAAAATTGAGTTTGAATGAGAAAAAACTTGTACTTTCAGGCACGTTTCAGGCACATTTTCACGCTGAGTCGAATGGTGACATACCCAGACTTCCCTAGCAACGAATTAAATGAGTTTTCAGTCGCAATATTTCCATTTCAGGGTTTAGAAAGTGTATTTTCATTTCAGGGTGTTCCTAAGTAACGCATCACTTAGGAAATTTAACTTTATTTTTGAGGGAGGGCCTTCATAAAATAAAATAAAATTTCATTCTTTAGTGAATTTTTTTTCTTGGTGAAGTTTTTTGGATCATAATCTGGACACCCTGTATAACACGGCTCCCTTTAGACCTAGTGATTTGAAACTTTCAGGGCTTTCTATTATCCACACCAAGAAAATCCACGACAAATTTCAAGTTTATATGAATACCTGGTTTTCATATAATTCGTTTTTCTCAACTTGTTTGCTTGACGGGACGGAACGCTGCCGCGTTCCTAGATAATATACTGGTGGATGGTATCTAGGGACTTCAATATTTGTACAGAGAAGGTCGTAACGATAAAAGAACTACGCCATCTGGAAATGAAAACGGGGAAAGTAGAAATCAACCGAACCAGGTGGCACAGTTTGTATGCAGAGGGCTCCAAGTTCGTCGAACCCAAGGGTGGCGTGGCAAGCGTTACCTGCCTCCGTCGACGGTTGAGGGTGACAGGATGGTGGGGAGCCAGAGCACGCGTCTACGGGCTACGAGTGACGTCATCCTGAAGGCCTTCCCGTCGGGGGAAGCCGAAGGTTGACTGAATTCATTGTTATTCCGGAATTGTAAATTAGAGGAAGGAAACCGTCGAGCCGCTTCAATAGGTGTCGACGCTTTCGAAAATATAATTACGGAATGACAGATAAAAGGGACCAAATAGAGCATCGCGTTCTTTTGACAGTGAAGAATAATTATGTGGAATGAACGAACGAAACAACTTGCATGTGAACTGCATAGAGACAATCCTTAGTAATAAGACCCATCCAGATCCAGCAGCAATAGAAACCAATGTATGAATCGTGTAGTAGGCATGGCTAATACGGTTATTTCTTGGTAATCGGTTATCGAGTAACAGCGACCGTCTGGTAATAGGTTGCGGTATTAGGTTATCTTGGTTATAGGTTACCGGCGAATCGGGAACCTTTTCAGCGCCCAACGCATACTGGAAACCTTTCTGGGAACCTTTCCAGTCTGCGATGGGTGCTGGAAAGGTTCTCGAATCGGCGGTAATCTATTATCTACCAAAATAACCTAATACCACAACCTATTACCAAAAGGTCGCTGTAACTCGAAACTAACTCAATACTCACTCGAATAGCTTGAAGACAGTTATAATCCCACACTTTTCACTCATTCGTTTTCTGTTTTTTTGTTTTGTTTGTTAAATGCATTTATTAATCATAATATCACATGAAGCCAATTTTCATAATTACAATAAATGATAACTTGTACAAAATAAAACATCTTCTCTTAAATTAAATGCTTCTCCCCTCTTTGAGGTGATCGACCTCGTGCTGAGGGGAGGAGTATCTCCATCCTGTATTCCTGCCTTGATGGTATTATTATGTTATTAATAATTTATTTTTGCATTTAAAATATTATTTATTAAATGTTGTAGACAATTTGTAGGGTTAATTCTTCATAATGTCATGAATTGATTCCATAATAGCTTCTTTAGGTGTAACTTAAATTTACTGACAGTTTCCATATTTTTAATTTCGTTTGGCAGTGCATTGAACATTTTAACTCCTATGTATACATATTGGTTCTGACCTACCGTAGTTAATTTGAGTGGAAGTTTTAAGTTCATATCCTAAGTTTGTAACCTATTACCTGGTATTAACTGGAATAGTCCCAGGCAACCTGTTATCACGGAATGCCGAATAGCCGGCGACAAAGAGGACCTCAAAGGCCTTTCCCCCAAGTTGTCAAAACAGTTATTCCAGTATTAGGGTTTTTCTTATAATCGGTTACCTGGTATTAGGTTACTTGACAGTATTAGGATATTTAATGCGGTTACGTTAAATATTCCCCATCCCTATCGTGTAGGCACGTAACGGTGGTATTAACTGGAATAGTCCCAGCCAACCTGTTATCACGGAATGCCGAATAGCCGGCGACAAAGAGGACCTCAAAGGCCTTTCCCCCAAGCTGTCAAAACAGTTATTCCAGTATTAGGGTTTTTCTTATAATCGGTTACCTGGTATTAGGTTACTTGACAGAATTAGGATATTTAATGCGGTTACGTTAAATATACCCCATCCCTATAGTGTAGGCACGTAACGGTGACAGAACCCGTAATCACTTATAAGACTTGAAAATGTCCTCCAAAATCAAAATTTCGCCCCAAGAGGTTGAAGTACCCTTCCGAACGTAAGGCTTCCGCATGGTAGAACGGATAAGGGAGAAAGGAAATTTCGGACGTAACTTTGTGATTTAGATTTCATATGATGATGTAATGTATTTTATGATGTTTTATATGAAGATGTAAGACAAAACATCAAGCCGTGATACTGTTGAGCTATATTATTAGAAGAATTATTATTATTAGAAAACTGTAGTTTTTAATTAGAAAGACTCTAGGATTTTAAGAAGTGATATAGTATGTAACTTGAAACTGTACCTACTATTTTCCAGACTAAAAGAATTTTGTGAGGAAAGGGAAAATGTGATAAATAAGTACCTTAACCTTTTTCCTCTGTAGGTATTCGATATATTTATTTATATTTGACTTTCCTGCACATCTCTAGGGAGGAGCCATGCAAGGGCCACGGAATAAGGACCCGCCACGGTGCTAATCGTTGTAGCTACACAAGTAATATCATGAGCAGGGTTGGCTGATAGAATTGGCTGTATTGCTAATGTATTTATCGCATGGCAGCATACTTAGTAGCTGCAGTCTAACTACCTTCACGTTGGTGCCAAGTTCTATAGCTGCCTTGCTAAAACATGGTTGCTAATTTGTTTAGTCACTCTTGCAACGATATCAGATATCCATAATAATATTATTATTATGCTGCAACTTTTTTTGTTGTTAGCAGCGGTAGATAAAACTTAGCAACAGCAGCTATTTATTTTTCTCCGCGTACCGCACTCAAACTGCACGTCACTCATTGTCAGCTCAGATGGTCCAGGGGCTTGGTTCTCTTCAGGCGTCAAATTTGTAGAGAGTTGTCAAGTAGCTGGATTTGGATATTTAAGAAGCCTGCGCTCATATCTCATAGCTAGCTTTTTTATGACATCGGTCTCCACTTTGAGGTCTTTGTGTAGTTTATCATTATAGAGTGAATGGCATAGAAATTAGCTGTAGGAGCTGATCCTCAGCTGATCCGGGGCCTATGCTGCTTAAAGTTTAAGTCTCAAGGAGGCTACTGGCCGAATTTAGTGGGTTCAGCCAGTTATGTGAAGGCTAAAACATTACAAGACTAGAGCGTAAGATGCAACGTAAGATATTATCATCATGCCGCAACGCTGGGGGAGTATAACGGTAACCGCATTCTCGTGACAGACCGTGATCTATCCAAAATGACAGCCTTGTGTGACAAACCACGGTACTTACTGAGAATATGGTCACATAATGAAGGTGTGCGTGAGACCTTGCATCAGTAGTCCTACACAAATCATCACACCTGCCCATTTCAGGTAACCCTAATACAATCACTGTTGCCAAACACAATCATTGAGCAACTTGACAGGATTCATTCCCATACTTTCGAATCATCTATGTGTTAACACATGACATCTTGGGGGTTATATTACCCCAGAACACATGTCCCGTCATATTCGGTTCAAAATGTCCAATAGTTCACAAATTGTATACAGACTTTCTATTTATGTTGTTCATGAGTAAACATGAAATCTGATTTTCTAGTTTCTACCGGAAGGTTCTGCCAGGAACCTTCCACACGAATTCCACTCTCCGAGATAGTTTAGGTTACTTTAAACTTGCAGATTAGGGGTAAATTTATTTGAACGATTGTTTCCACTGCTTGTACGTTTTCAGGCGTCTTAAAATTTAATCATAATCACCTAATTTTGTCATCCCTTTTTCACGCTTTTGGAATCTAGATATGCCTAAAAATAAGTGATATACACATAGAGCGCAAACGTTTTATTAATGCGTCGGAAGGAATTTCGGTAATCAATTGTTATGCCACATCAACGCTGTTCCTAAAATGTGATGTAACCACCGACCGAAGGAGTTGTGAATAATTTCGACAGGTAAATCGTAACTCCTATAGAACTGGAGGCGACTTCCCTCCAGGCAACAGATTAAAGACCCGTAAAACGAGCAACAAACAGGAGTGAGGAGACTGGTTTTGTTTGAAAAGTTACATAGAGCGTTCTGACTATCCTAATTAAGGTAAATGAATGAAGAGACGGAAACGGATGTAAGGGACGGATTACTTGATGGGTTTCGCACCAACCAGCCTGCAAGTCATTTCACGAGACAGGCTATTGTTACAAGGAATGGTAGACAAGTGGTTTTAAAATGCATTAAAGTTATGAGCGGGATAAAACGTATAATCACCATTTCTTACGTATTTCGTGAATGAATGAAATGTGGATAGGTAGATTTTTTTTTTTTTTTTTTTTTTTTTTTTATTTGGCATGGTTTTTATACATACAGCCATAAACAAACTCATTTATATACAGACATTTGATAACAGATTAATGCTGGAGACAATACTTATTTATATACACACACCGTCTTTACATATTAAAATAAATTATATTACAACTTGAAATGAAAAGAGCTCGTAATTGACGCTTAAAGGCTAACAAAATCAAATAATAAACTTATTGTTTTCAATAAAAAGGTACATATCGTCCCACGCCCCAGCGTTCCTTGTAAATAATAATGTGGTGTAATTAAACGGATTTATTACTTTTTTTGTTAAGTTCCTTAACATAACTTCTCTCTCCCTCTCATAAATAGGGCAACTCATAAAAATATGTTCCAGCGACCCGGTTGGATATCCACATTCACAGGCAGGATTATCCCTACAGTTTATACGGTGTAGGTAAACCGGGCAGATTGCATGATTCGATCGCATCCTACAGATCATACGTATAAAGCGTTTGGGTTTATCAGTTCTTTTAAACCATGGTACTCTATTTATTCTGGGACTCAGGTTCTTGTAAAATAGGATAGGTAGATAGGTGGATAGGTAGATTGAGAACAATTACGCATATTATATTATAACAGAATCTACACATAGTATCTGATACTATGTAGGGACATCCTTTTTTTCCGCTTACTACCAAAAACATTAATTTCCTGCTTATTGTTCCTTGTCAAGAATTTCAAATTTGGGTTAAGCCACACTAATGGGGGATTTCACCACCTCGTGTTAAGGTTCGAGTTACCGCTAACTCTGAGTTAGCGAAAAAATGAGTTTAGTCGTAATGCTAGGATTACCATGAACGCTAACTCCCAGATTCTGATCTGTACTCATCCTCGTGTTAAACGTTAACACCGAGTGTTACCGTGGGTGTATTGATCGTTTTTTGTTTTGTCTCGTTGTGTGAAGTCTGTTTTGTGTCGTCTGTTGCATTTACTTTGCTCTGTCATTCGTTCTGATTGAAAATTTTCGGGAGTGGCATACCGTCGTCTTACATTTGAAAAATGACGAGGAGGAAATGCGGGTGATCGTACTCCAACCCTATCACACGGGGAAATCTGCATAGATGATAAAACTCAGCCGCTAACACCGGCAAAGTTGTCCACTGATAACCAAAACGAACCGGTGGCCAGGTATCTGAGAGCCGTATAGCTTGTGTATTGCTCTATTTTTTGAATCAGGAAATATCAATACAGTTTTGTCGCCTCTATAAAATCTGTTTATAGGTACGTATCACACTATGATGAGCTCACTACAATATTGGTCGGTAAAAAACGAATTATCGACCTACCTACCGCAGGGAAGGACGAGTTATATCACTTTCGATCATCCTCAACACAGACGAGAAAGTTGATTTCGACAGACGGTCCATGAAATATACATCGTCGTTCAGTTCCAAATAACTGATCCTTTCTTTGAAAACTCTCGGGCGCCAGTCGTAAATTTACGATCATCCGCATTTCCTACTCGTCATCTTCGAATGTAAGTCGACGGTAGCCATTCCACCAACATCTCCTCTTCAGTTTTTGAAAAAAATTATGTTTCTTCTCATCTTTTCCACACTGTTTAGGCAATCAAAACGTAAAAGATACACAAACAACTTACACGTCATACGACAGCGAACGAATAACCATACGCCCTCATTCATTCTATCTCTTGTTAGCATAGTTTTGCCAGAGAAACCCATTCTAGGGCCACCTATCGTGAAGCTAACCGCGGACTAACTTCCACACTCAATCTCATGGTGAAACGGAATCTCTCGGAACTTGGAGATACCCTTAACACTGAGTGTTAGCTAACACGCACTTTAACACTCGCTAGGTGAAATCCACCATAACAATAATAGCGTCCGATTTTAGAGCCCCCTTTCTACAGTAGTTGCTCTAACTCGTAAAATTGCATACCTACTCGATAAATTGAATAACATTACCCGTGCTGCAGAATACAGTCTTACGGATGATCTAAACTATATACTGCAGCACTGGTCATTTTATTTAATTTATCGAGTATGTTATTTTACGAGTTAGAGCTACTACAGCAGAAAGTGGGCTCTAAAACCGGACTTTATTATTATTAGTTTGGCTAAACCCAATTATGAAACCCTTGACAAGGAACAATAAGGACGGAATTAATGTTTTGGGGAGTAAGCGGAAAAGAAGGATGTCCTTACGTAGTATCTTTCACATTTATTACGAACTAGATCTCTAGTTGTCGGAACAAGGTAGGATGGCGGTTTAGAAGGTGAGTGGTAGGTCGGGTCTTGGCTGTTCGGCCTATGATCTATAGCAGAAAACGAGTTGATTGATGTTCCTTTACAGGGCAACACTTGGTGAACTGAAGACTAGAAGAGGGGCCAGCGGGGGTCGGGAAGAACCTCTAAACTTCCATCCCTCCCGTCTACGGGCTTTCAACAAGGCTTCCTCACCAGCGCCCTCGCCATATCGGAGCCTTGAAAAATCGTCTTTGCCGCCCCCGAAGGGCAAATTAATATTGGAGTAATACAAGGTGCGCCTTTCGCTTCCCATACACGGTCTCGAAGAACAGCCTTTTGGAAGGTCTACGAAGGGACATGAACCTCTCGAGAAAAGAAAGTCAATTCCTGTGACGTATAACCACTTAGCGCTACCCCCTCGCCAGCTACTGTTTGACGCTTCTTCTGCCGATATACTGGAGAGCGAACGGCATCGACTCTATTCATCTGGGCGGCAGCCCTCCTCAAACCACTTACTGCCATCGACGCAACAATAACGAGTAACAATAAAAATAGCCCTCTCATTCACCTAGAGTCAACACAAGTGAAATACCAATAAAACTGTCTCAAGTACTCGTGTCGATCACTGAAGGAGAATACCCTTGACCAAACAACAGTCAAATTGTATCAACTAATCCCTTAGAATAGTCACTTTCGATCATTCGAATTATTCAAATGATTTAATTATTATAATGTTTTAGCAAGGAAGACGTCACCAAAACTAAACTTACATGTAGAAGTACCTATTCATTTCACGATCTAACACACACGAACGCATTCAGCAAAACGTGAAAAATGTCAATGAGAGCTGTTTCGAGGAACTGTTGAAAAAGTGGTCCACGCATAATTTAACACAATAGTGAGTTCATGGCCAACAATTTCGACAGATTTTGTCCACTGAAATTTTAGAGAATTTCTAGTTTTGCTAAAACGATGCAAAACTACAAAAGTATGAAAGGTATGTATGAAAAAAATGGATTATAAAAAAAATTTAGAATAAATCAATAGTTTAACAAAATCCAATTATGTATTTAAGCACCTGAATTGACGATTTTGTTTTTAAATTCCAGGTTTTAAATTTCGAGTTGTGATGGGAATTATACATACACCTAGAGCTACTCAGCATTTTTAATCAATTCCTCACTACTACAGGCGTTGAACAACGTGCCTTTATTATTACTCATATAGAATTACGGCAGGTTATTTTCATCAGGTAAACGAAATTAAGACAAAGTGATACCTCCTGTCAGTAAACTGGGGTGTGGAACGGTCGAATGCCGTATCGAATGTCCATAATGAGAAAGGTTTCTGATTAGATAGGAGCGCCTAAGTACAAGTAACTGGAGACGAGGCCATTACGAATTTCAACTCGAGTTTAACCGCAGAGGTTCCACAACGTGACGAATCCTAGGCGATGGACGCGTAGTATTTGAATACGTCTTTGTTCGGCCGTCATTTCTAAAAATAGCTCTCATCTCTTCGTATTAATGGGAAGTGCCTTTGTGGAGTTCTGTAGCGAATGCTCGAGGATCGTTCTCTCACTACGGAACGCCCCAACCAAAACCCACCCGCCAAAGTTTTTCCTTAACGTATTCATAATGAACTATTGGATTCGCCCAAGATGAAAAAATTACCATCCCTACTTTTCAACCTATGTAGATTCAGAAAATCAAATTAAACAAAAATCCGTCCGCCGACGCCACCCGCGGCCAATTTACGAAATTTGGTTTACGGGTGTGGACCACACTCACGATGATCCTTGAACCTTTTCATAACCCGAGGTCCACAGGATGGGGTTCAAAACGAATTTTGAAAATTTGAAAAATTCATACATCGAAAAAATGGAGTTTAAATTTTAATAGAGTGTAATTTTTAGAATTATTCAAGACCATCAGGAGGTTTGGAGGACCAGCCGTTCGTTCAAAATGAGGGCTCGAATGTGGAGCACATCGAAAGTCGTCTACACGAGGGTGAATCATGCTGCAGCCTGTCAATGTTCACACTGGCCTAGCTGATTCGAACAGCACATGCTTTTCGGATATCGAGTTAATGAATAATAATAAGTAATAATAATCAATAAATACTAATTTTTAATAAAAATGGTAATCAACTAACAATAATTATTAGGTACTCATTAGCAATAATTATAATAGTTTGATAATAATTATTAATAATGGATGATAATTCATAATAATAATTAACTATCATTTAGAGAAACAGACTGAAGGCTGATCTGCACAAAGAAGATAATAAACAAAGAATTTGCAGTGCTTTTTCATTTTTATTGGAGAGTTGAAAAAGTTGGATTCCATAAGTCCGTTGGCTAACACTAAGTTACAAGGATTGTTGCAAGGGCAACACAACTAAGTTCGGGGAAAGTGATATTCTTCACAGTCCGGATATGGCCGTGATTTGGAGGCTGAATGGAGTTCGTTGCAAGCAAACGTCCTTGAGCCCTGATTTGCTAGGCCTTCTTCTTTGGACCGTCTTCCTCCCGCAGAGAAGTCCCTGACTTAAAAGTTAGTTCCATCCACAACAAAAAGATTCCCATTTTCCATTTAATATCTAAAGAGATGATATTTAAATTTATTAGCGACTTTTCAACCATCCAGACACTTATTTTTGATTAGAAAAATGACGTAAACGTAGAAGCAAAGGACATTAATACGTACATCAGTCAGATAAAAATAATACCTACTTAATTTTTTCGTTATCCTAGACACAGTTCTGTAACTCACAGGGAGCTACAATGGTGGATTGTATTCCAGAACTCGAACTTACCTGCAACAGAGCAAAAAAAAATTAGAATACAGCATTAACATAATGATATTGCAAAAAAAAACTTTGATGAATAGGTGGGTGTATTTCATTTGATTTTGACAACGTTCAACGTGTGATAATAAACTTAAGGTGAAATACAGGTGAAATTAAGGTGTAGAATACCCTAGTACGAATATTATCCAATACGCAAAATTATTCATGGCTCACAGGAAAATTGACAGAAGCGGGTAAGGTATTCAAAAGCTACCATAATAAGTTATTGACACGCGTCTCGGATCGAACCAATAAGGACAGAGCATGATTGGTTTTTGGGGACAATAGAAACCTATTCACTTTGGTATACAACGGAACACGAGAGAGGGATGGAAAAAGTCGCACAACACCGGTTCATCATCTAACTAAATAATGATAATATCATTATTATATATTATTATTATTATATATTATTATATATTATATATATTATACTCGTACATGAATCAAGGCACATTTTTGTAGACCTGTGCGTTGGGTTGGAAAAATAAGCGTATGAAATACTTATCAAAATGAGATCTTAGAGACATTATATACCTACTACCTAATTCAAATTTCACGTTCATGGTTTCCAAATATCAGCATGTTTTGACATAATTTTCGTCTTTTAGGTTATTATATTGAGAAGACCAAGTATCTTCTAGTTATCCTTTACTCCTAAGTTATATTTTTTTATTTTTCCAACAGTTACGCAATAAAGTGTGTTTTACGTTTGTTGATTGATTGATCTGATATCCAAAGCCCACCAAAAATTATCAACTTAGACCTACATGCGAAATAAGCACCGAATTTTCCCAGCGTTCTTATTCGTCCTTTCCCAAATGTTCAGATGTTTATTTGACAAGGTGACTATATTTACGAATAATCCTATTTTGACACTATATCCAATGGGAGTGAAAGATTCACCAAATTGCGCGCATTGCGGCGTTGAAGAGGATATGCTCCACAAAATCATGGACTGCGCATTTTATGAAGAAGAAAGAGAAGAATGGGGACAAATTGGATTATAATGTAATATTATGTAAAATTATCATGAACATGGAATTGAGCTGGCAATATATGAAATAAACACAAGGTAAAAAAAATCCCTTTTTGACAATTTTTGCCAACCGTACTTTTTTTTAGAAGTATTGTACGTCTTTTTGATGATTTGTACCTACTTTGTACTTTCTTAAGTTGAAAAAAAACGCGAAAATACTTTTTTTTCATCATCGGGCTCATTAATCGTCTTAAAACTGAAATTAGTAATTTTATTTCCCTACCTAGCAACTAGCGACCCCGATCGAGAGGAAGGTCGTTACTACGCTAGGATTTCAGTGTCCGCCACCGAAGGGACGAGTAAATGAATGAATAAGTATGCCTTTGATGCAATAAAAATTTATTTTATGAAATCGATGTTTTGAGTATGGAAACGAAGTTATAGAAATAAATTATTGATGAACAGTAGGTATTCTAGGTACCTTATAAGGTGCTGCTCATTTCCACATGTTGAGGTGGTGGTGATAAACCCAGGAATTCAATATTTCCTTTTGGACCGTACTTTTTTTTTTTTTTTTTTTAAATACTTTTTTTCAATAGCTTTCTGCAAAGTACCTACTTACTTACTTCTTTTCTCCAAATAAAAGTTGACAACCACCAAATAAGAATGAACCTAATCCTGGGCCTTCTCGGTGATGCAATAATTGCGAAATGTTTTATTTCAATGGAGTATAGGTTTAATAATAGTATAAGTTAACTTAAATTAAACGTATACCCCATTGAAATAATACATTTCCCATGAAGGAATGACAGCTAATGAGTAAAATTACGGACAGCCTTGACTGAAGTTAAATTGATGGACGTGAGCATCCATAATAATGAAGCGTTATTCGCGCAAATACACCTCAATGTGCAATATGCTGCAATGTTAGTTTAAGACTGTTAGAAGTTCTAAATCATCACTTTTGTCACGTTTCAATCTCCGGGTTACGTAATCGGCAACGTGACCAAAGGATTACTTTTTCCACAGCCCGCTGTCTCTCCTGTGTTCGTTATCAATAATTATGGCCTCTCACTGACAAAGCTCCCGATCGAGCTCTCGTCAATTTCGGTTTAGCGATGACGGAGTTCATTTTTCTGGCTCCCAAAAATAACACCACTTCATCGTCAGTGTAGAGCTCCTTCAGATAGATATTTTCTCAGATTGGGAACGGATGTGGGTGGAGGCTAACAGGAGGTTTCGACTATACGTCGACAGCAGATACGAAGTGGAAGAGAATCCGCCTTCTGTTTTCATCTGATTGACAACCGACCTCGGTTATTTCTTTTTCACTTACCCCATCAGTCCTTTTCACTTGAGCACGCTGTTAACCTGCCTATTTTTTCTCGCGAATTCACCCACGACCTTGAATGTTTCCCCGGATATGATTGGATGAGCGTTACTTAATCAACCGTTTCCACTGCCATTTTTTCAATTTCGCCAACAGTTGGTAGTCTCGCCTAAAAATACGTGCCTCTTCACGCTTTGGATGGAAACATTTATCTCGTAAGTGACATTCAAAATTACATATTATCAGATTAATTTTATTTTTAATCAGAACCGGATTTTTATATTCTATAGTAGGTAGCAGTTAGCTACAAGGCCACCTTTCTAAAATATTAATCGATTCAAAATGGTGTGAATCAAAGAGCAAAAAAAATGTGTGCATACTTATTACACCAATTTACCTACCGGAATTTTTGTTTGAAATGTTGTTATCACAGAATTCATTGTTATTTCACCCAAACATGGAAACATATATAGACTGGGGTGAAGCGAGGTAATCAATTCACTGGGTGATCAGATGAGCAATTGCTCGAGAGAAAACAGAAAGGCAATCTGAAGTGATAAATTAAATAGAAGATGGAGAAATGAGTGGGATTTCAGAAGAAGCCGGCGATTTCATTAATAGAGGTAGACGCTACCTAGACCGATGCCGTACCTAGACGCTACCTAGAAGGAAGCACAGTAAAGCAACATTTGCGGGAAATGAGGTGGAATCAACGGGAGGTGAGGAACGAAACCAGAAGGGCCAGTGGTAGGGGGAAACGTTCGACTAAAATACCAAGGACTCACTGATTCAGAATATTGCCTTAGCTACTCGAGTAGCAGTAATAGTTAGGATGGTTGTACCCAAGCTTTTGCATACGCTATCCCACGCCTACCCCATACGCACTTTGTCAAGGTTTCAGGAAACACAATTCTTTATGCGTTAACAAGTAGGTACTTTATACCGACCTGTCGTGTAAAACATTTGATCCATACGCCGTGGGTAGTAAATACTGATATTCGCGAGCGAGATGATCACAACTGAATGAGCAACTGGATGTGTATTGTACACATTGCAAAAAATGATCAAATAACTCCACCTCCTCGGTTATGAAATATGTACACTGACTCATAAAACTCGAGAGGCGTCGTTATCTCCTGAACGTTATCTTATCAACGCTTTTAAAAAGATAATGAAAGCGATCGCTGCATTCGTGGGTCAATACCGGGGAAGGCTGTGACTGTAGCAAGAACAGCAAGCACTTGGCGGTATCTTAATTTAGAAAATTACTCGGTAACTTGTGGTTGCATACGAGGAAGTAGGTGATGCTGTCGAATGACTTAACGCAGCGAATAATATTAATACCATGTAGCATTGCCGTGAATTTAACAATGTTACACTTATCTAAAAACCATTTTAATTGCCGTGAGGAATGTGCAGAATATTACAGCAGAATAGTACTTGGAAGATGAATGAACTTTGTCCACTCAATCTGGTGTCGCCCAACAATTTTCGTTCACCTCCATCTGATTATTAGAATCGGTAGAGATAATAGAGGGGCGTATTTCTGTATTTTTTGGAGTTTTTATTGCACCCTCCATTGTAGCTTTTGGGGTTTTAATCATTATTGAATAAATAATAATTAAAACCCCAAAATCTCATAAATGATCATCATTGTAGTGGCCAAGTACGATTGACAGCTGGAACACACAGGCAACCTAACCAGTAGAAACACGGATGCCCAACTGTTTTTATCGGGTTTTTCCCACGACAATTACTTAGTCGAAAAATGAGTTGGCCTACATATTGGTTCAATTGATTAGACGACAATTAACTACATCCGATCAAACTTGGCTATTTGAAAAAGAAGTACTGCGCATGACCGATTAGAGCGCAGCGTGCAGAGATTTTTACATAACAACACGATATATTCCGTACGGTTTTTGAACCCAACAGATGTACCTAATTGCGTTGCAAAAAAAAAGTGGACGTGATTGTTCGTATGCGTTCGGTAGAAGAAGTTGTGAGACGATCTCCCGTTCCGGAGAGGGCCGCGAATTCCCTTTCATGGTATGAGAGTCCTTGCAGTGATTTTTCTCCTTGACGCCGAGAAGCAATAAGTGTCCAGATCTTCACAGGCATTACAACGCAGTAGTTACCCTTTCGTCTCGGAGACCCGGGATGTTGGACAAGAGATGCTTTGTTGGTTGCAGCCGGCCCAGCATGACGCCATCACTCCCCCTTCCAGAAGTCTCCCCAACAGTCTTTGCCGGCAGAACCCGCGCGACCAGTTTAGCAATATGGCCAACGCCACTTTTTTTTTACGGCCGGAGTTCCTCCCGTTCAAGGTACAACCCACGCTGTAATGTTCGGGCCTTCCCTCATCAAGCAATTCAGAAGTTGCGAGTAAACGCATTCGAGGTTCCATCACAGTCATTTCATTGCAAGCTCACAGTGTGATCCTCATCATAATCAAGCGGAGCAGATCTCGGGCCGCCAATGTCATCTACTGGTCCGAAAGAGTTTGATAACAAAACTCTGAAAAGGATATTGAGAGGCAGTGTTAGAGAGTGTTTCCTCTCCTCTAGGGAAACACAAGTAAATGCTAATCGACGCCGTCTCTTTCTGCGGTATCACGTGACCATTCTCAACGGTGTCTGTTTCTAACCACAGATTTCTAACCTCGCCTGATATTGACAGTTGACGTGTACACTACACGTAAGAGTTGTTTTACATCCATGTGCGATTATTCTCAGTCGTACCTATAAGAGTGTAGGTATTCTAACTAAGTAGTTATCCACTACAGGGAAATGTTGAAATACTTATCTAATGGCACTCTAATCACATTCCTGAGAGCAGTTGCTTCCAGCTAGGCTTCAAATACAGAGCTGAGCTCGTTGCCGTCAATTAGATCGTGCACATATAGTTCAACAAAACGACTCAATTCGTCTTCCATGATGCCTAAAACTGACGGTAGAAACGAAAAACGACGATTGACAAGGAAACAGAAGTGTAGATCAAAACTGGACAAGAACAAAATCGGGAATGTCGTTATCAGTGCAACCTCTCTCGGGTTATGCCGTACGGACGCGGTGTCTGAAGCCAACAGAGCAACCCGGCTGTAGCTTCGAGTTCGCGGTCCTCCTCCACGGTCCGTGAGCCCCTTCGTGTAACTTCGTGAGTTTTCGGACATAATCTTACCACGTGACTACGCCGTTCCAACACCGTGAGGTGAGCAACCGTGGAGAGGAAAAACTCTCTATTAGCTGAAAGCAACGGGAAGATGGTTCATTGCAGACAGCACAATTTATGAAAACCAGAACGCTACGCAGGAAAACCATGCATGAATTGTCAGAGCTAAGCCATCAACAGTACATTGTATTGAACAAGCAATCTGTTTTAGGTAAATAACAACTAGATATCAGCTCCTAATCAAGATGATGAAACAATAAACGTTTGAATACGATGACAAATGATATTGTTGAAATCAGGGCTTTTTTACGACCATGATGTATGTTTACTAATGGCGGATTGGTTTTAATTACAGGAACAATGAGGAATTACCGTTCTATTCTACTCATGGAAGTATATAATCAAGACACGAAATTAAGACCCAACAATGTCGACAGTTTGTCCCTTTGATTAATACCCAGGATTTGGGGGAAGTGGATTGTGATAATAAGACAAGAAAGGGAAAACCCGAACACAAATTTGGTTCAAAGCGTCCCGGAGATCAACAGCTTACCCAATATTGACAGGTCGTGCCGGGCCGAGGACGGGAGACGGCTAAGGGAATGCGTTGCACCATGAGTTGCACACAACCCCTCTCGTCAGACACCATCAATCCATCCCCTTCACATCTCACAGGGAGACGCCAGAGCAATTATCTCTGTTTGATCGAGAATCATCACACCGAACCAAATCGTAAACATAGTGGAAATTCGGTAACACTGAGCATTTATTGTCTAACAACATTTCTTCAACTTGCGCACGTGGTATAACATACTCGTATTATGAGGAAATTATAACGCGAGGAAGTTATCGAAAGCAAGTGACCAAACACCATTGTCAATATTAACAGAAACTCACACTAAAGGTTATCAATTCGTACCAAACATTTAAATGATAAACGTACAACCAAACTAAAATCACAATATATCACATCGTTTGTTTTGGACTAGGTCTGATATATTTGTACGAGCAAATATTATTCACAACACAATGGTACGTTATCTGGTACTAGTTGGGCACAAGCGCAATGTCCAGTGTAAACCAAATAGTAGCTATTAGCTGAGTGAGCTGAACCCTCTGGCGAACAAGGACAATAACAGGTTCCAGATGTTCAAAATACGGTATCTCCCACGCGAATTGAGAACTGCGAATGTCCTACTACTACTAAAAGAAGAAGAACTACTAAAACGTGGTGGATTAATCTATCAACAAACGGATGAATGTTGTATCTAACAGAGCAAGAACCTCAAGATGAAGACAGATTACAACGCATAAGCGCCCGAGGCTATCCAGGAATTTTCATCGCCTAATTACATTGAATTTTGTTAAACACCCAATTATTCACTAGTAGTACGAAACATGATTCAGAATGTCCTTCAATATTGTATACTAAACCATTTAAGTTTCTTAATGCATCATTGATTTAGCAAAACTGTTCTTTGTCATGGGCAAAATAGAGAGGAGGAATAGCTCATTCAAATTTCCATTCCAAGCCATGTAATACTGGCCTTGAAGCTGAACCTACCCATCAATCGCTATCCGAATATCCTCCTTTCCGAACTATGGCCACTTTGAAATCACGCGGTTTGATTCACCCGAAGATTAGTTCAAATTTATTTCTCATCACTTTCTGTGATGAGGGTCGAGAGAAGATTCTAAAACCATGTCCGGCACAACCGAATTTAAAAACTCTACGTAAACCTTAAAATTACTGACATGTACCTTCACATTTAAACGAACCAATGGGGAGGGAAGTTGAATCTTTTTTCATGAGAACAAAATGGTTACAAAAGTTTAATATTGAATATAGTAAACCAAACATTGTCAAATAAATATAATGAAAGATCACTCACAGTTTTGGGGAATAGCAACTTCAATCGGAGTAATAAATAACGGTTGTCGGAGAAATGTTAAAATACCAAAAGCTTCTGATTTGGTGTGAAAAACTGGTGAATATAAAAATTTAAGAATAGAGAGCAACCAGATGGCTTGGCAGAGTTTAAGATGTTTGGTTGAGAGCCAAACCCACCCCGGCCACTCCCATTGCCACTAAAACGTGCACTACGAGCTCAATTCTTAGTATAGACCTACCACCACACCGACTTGAACTTGAATCATCTTTCGGATAAAAGATGGAAGGAAAACTAAAAACGGCACGGGCAACTGCAGCAAAGGAGTGCGCTGTAAATTTCTCGAAAGAAGAACTCGGATTTTAGGTTTGAACAACAATTCTAGGGGACGATAATTTTGGCGTCTAGTTCTTAGAGTGAATGAGAGAAAATCGAAGTACTTCTACAGACCGAACAATTCAATGGGCCGAAGTACTTCTACGTCGATGACCGAACAAAAGCTGATAATTTCGTTGTTTTCATTGAAATCTTTTTGAAAAAATTCTAAGACAGCTAGGGGCTTCATCAGAAGAGCGCCCAATAATTGCGCTCCCCGGTGATGAGTGTCTGGAGTGATCACAACGCTTTAGGGGTTCTTTGATGACACATCGACCATGAATTAAGTCTCGCTAGATAGTTCAACTGTTCAGATTGAAGGTTTGTATACTCCATTGTACTGTTAACGAATTATCTCAGAACGGTTTTATGGCCCCATCATTGCATTGAAAGCGATGATAAAATTGAAACGTCACATTCAAATGAGTCAGATGAAATAAAGCGAAAGATCAAGGGAGGAGCTGACTGAAATATTAAAAGTATGAGAGGCGTCGAAAAGTGATACCGTCCACACGTTTACGACGCCACAACGTCTCTCACGGGGAACAGAAAATACCCTACTATTGTAGCCGCTGTAAGCAATGATTAAATGAACCAACAGAACATTCACCAGCCCGTTTACTCTGGAGGAATGAGGAATGTAAGCTACTACCTTCCGAGTATCAATTAAGTGGAATAATCATCGTGTGCTTGAGCGAACAATGTATACAACACTGTTTTCTTACAGCAGACTGAACGACTCGGAAGAGATGAAACTGTGTCATCACTAGGCGTGAACTTAAAAGTAAATGAAAACAAAAGACTACGCGCTCTTTTAAGAAAAGAATATTAGTGGTTATTTTTAGGGACTTTTCGAGTGTATCTTGGCACCAGATATCGAACCTCGGGAAGGATCCAAGGCGAAAAAACCGCAGTAAAAGACCAGAGCACTTCACTTAAGTGAATATTAAAAAGATGAGGGAGGGGAGGGGAGATCAGAACGCAAAAAATTTCATAAAAAACGAGAAGAACTTCCCTCAAAAACGGGCTACTTGATATAATGAAATTCATTTCATGTAGCTTCGATATTACGTTGGGAACTTGAGATGAAAGGAGGCCAAAAAAGAGTTACGGAAAACGAAATGTGGCACCGCGACGGTGTCGGTTTTCCCTTGAAACACGAAGGACAGGAAAGATTTTCACGACTTTTGAAGGATATCATGTAGATGAAAGGGAAGTTAGAAATGGTAGAAATATAACATCTTTGCTCAGTTTTGAAAAATTGTAACCTGAGACAATGAATGCGGAAGCAAAAGTGTCACTGAAATTACTTGAGAAGTTGTTTTAGTTTTTTTTAGGAAGAAGGTACCCCGTAACTGTTCACAGAACTTAGTGATCAACAAACATAAAATACATAAGGATGATTACTTGTGCATAATCCACTTCAAATGAACATGAATCTTGAATTTTAATTCAATTTAATCGTAACGTGGACATCAGTCTCATAATATTATACTCATAACACTATTAGTCTCATCAAACTGAAAAAGTTACTGTTCATATTAAGAACAATAACTTTGCAGTTTGATTTGCAGAAAAACTCGAACTGCAAATTGTTGAGTAATTGGGCGAAAGTCAGGCATTAAAACTGTTTTACCTCGTGACCTAACGCCGTAGTGTTGATGAATGTGATGCAAATGGTGGGAAACGAGGGCAATATCTGGATGAAGGCACAAAGCTGGATCAGAGTCAAGGACGCAAGATGTAAAATATTCGCCGACAATCACACTGCTAACTGAATCATTTTACCGTGCGAAGGATTATTTTTCCTATCAGGTTCTGAGAAACTCTACAAGATGTAGAAAGCTATTTACGAGATAATCACCGGGCGATCCGTGAGATAATATTTGTCTTGCTGTAATAACAACTCATAATTCTCCCCAGACAACTACAATATTATTGTTGGGTAGCTTTGATGTCGATAGTAAATAGAAAACGATGCCAGATGCATCCCACGTTATTTTAAGGATGGAAAACAAGATTGCTGAAATTGACTATTTGGAATCAGGTAACGTATACTAGCCTTATACAAACGTAACACAGGACAGGTGGTTATTACCAAGATGGTATAGGAAACGTAAATAGAGTACGTATTGTACGAATATTGCCTCACGTTCAGTTTTCAATATATACAGCAAACCTCTTGTACAAGCCTATTGAGAATAATTTGTCGTTCGACGTAATCGTTAGATTATTCAATTATACCTAGTAAGATCTGTTTTAATGCTTTAGCACAAATCACTACTAGCATCATCTGCAGACCACAATATTCATAAAATTAGTGGGGATAATGAGAGTTATGGTCCAATCAGTTACGTCAGATGTTGAGCACCAGGTAGTGGACTGATCTGACAGATTGTGTGTCAACTCTCTGTGGTTGAATTAATCGTATGTTACTTCGACGCATTACTGTTATGAAACACAAGACCGATAGAGTAGTTAGGAAGGGGTGAAAAATTGACGTTGGCTTAGTTCCCGACGCGTCAGGCAACCATAGTTCATCATTCTCCCCACTCAACACTGCCCACCCACGTTAGATATTGAATGAACGCTGTTCACACCCGAGATGGCGCTATTTTCTAAAGAAGGAGTGTACAGTTGTGTAAATATGAAGATTTCGACTGGGCCCCTGACATAACTTTGCACTTGTGATTTTCCATCGTGATTCAAGAAAATTAAGGTTATCGTGAGGTAGAAAAATCATGACTCAAACAGCCGTTTGATGCATAACACGAAGACAAGGACATAAAATGCAATGTTAGGGTTATATTGAAACTGCACGAATTGGTTGCTGAAAACAAGATTCAACTCAACGTTACGATGCGCGGAATTCAAATTAAAATGGTTTGTAACCCAGTGAATGTTTGCCTTGCCCTCGAAATACAATTAATTTCTAAAAGGACATTGTAACAATACCGATTCTCCTTTCGTGCAGTAAAAATTAATAACGCAAAATGAGAGTTGGAATTCGCTAACAATTAACGATCAGTGGTAAAACCTCTAGGAAAACAACTCCAGACACGACCACCTTCAAGAAGAGTATAATAAATTAATGGAAGTTTACCTTACAGAAAGTTGGGTATTCATCTCGAACTAAAGAACTTGGGCATACTACAGTAGGTACAAGCGAGATAATAAGAGACTTTTTGGTACCCTCATCAAAACTGGATTCTTTATTGATTAACAGAAGGGCGAAACAAGAGATCATTAGTCTATCGTATTGTAAACGTGGCGAATGTTATTTGACGTTAAATCTACACCGAAGTCACAATCCTCTGAATTGCTAACTCAACCGCTATCGGTATCATGGACAATAATACGGTTGAAGGAGTTCGATGCACGAATTTATTGTTATTAAAATCGCGAAGCGAAACTTTTTTGTCAAGTAAGGAAGAGACTTAACACAATACAATCGTCAAAAACTCTGCAAATTCTTGACACAACGGTTTATTATCTTCCTTGTGCAGATCACCCTTCTGTCTATACCAGACTGTATTGCAAATCGGCACCATACCATATTCTCACCGTACTCATACCATACCATACGAATTTCTTTCCTATCATACCATACTGTATTATACCAAATCATACATACAATAATATACCATACCATACTCATACCATGTCATACAAACCGAGTGAATATTGAAATGTCATCCATTTCTGACCTACATTTAAAATTTCAAGTATCTAGCTCATCATCAAAATTTAATTTGTTTAAACAATTCAATTTGTTTCTGGGCGTCTGAGGGTTGGGTCACATAACGGCCGTTTTCGACGCGAAAGATTAGTGTTTTTCCTAAACCTTTGCGCGCTCACTGTGAACGAACGGCTGGTCGCACAAAAATCCAATTGGTCTTAAAAGATTCGTAATTTTTCAGGTCATTCAAAAGTGAACTGAAAATTACACGTTTCAGTTAAATATTTTGAGATATGACATTGTCGAAATTTTAAATTTCGTTTTGAACCCCTTCCCCTTGAACTAGGGTTATGAAAAGTTTCGAGGACCATTGTGGGGCTGGTCCAAACCCAGAAACCGAATTTCGTAATTTTAACTCAACGCTAACTGGGCAAAGTGGCGCGGACGGCGTACGGCGTACGGCGGACGGACGGATTTTTTTTTATTCGATTTTCTGAATCTACGTGTCTTGAAACGTAAACCAACAAATTTTGAGGGGGGTTAAAATTTTTTTTTTCTTTGGGCGATTCCAATGGTTCATTATCGAAGATAATAAACCAAAAGGACGAATGATTCAACGTAATGACTCGACGTGGTTACCATTTAGTTACTCGTCCAATATATTTTGTCACTACTGGATATTATTTGAATAATCGCTGCAAAGCTAACAACCTGAGTCATGCGCCCACCTCGAAAAACTCTGCAAATTCTTGACACAACGGTTTATTATCTTCTTTGTGCAGATCACCCTTCTGTCTCAATTACTGAATGATAGTTTAATTATTATTCTGAATTATCATTAATTATTAATAATTATTATCATGCAGTGTAAATTATTAAATATTATTCATTAACTTGATATTTGAAAACCATGTGCTGTTTGAATCAGCTGGGCCAATTTGAAAATGGACCCGACAGGCTGCCTTACGATTCACTCTCATGTTGACGATTTTCGATCTGCTCCAACTTTGAGCCGCCATTGTGAACGGCTAGTCTTACAAAGCTGTGGATGGTCTTAAAAAATTATAAGAAATAAACTCTATCTAAATATGAAATAAAAAACGTACCGTTTGATGGGAATTTTTCGAGTTTTGAAACTTTCAAAATTCGTTTTGTACCCCTTCTCCTTGACCTAGGGTTATGAAAAGTTTCGAGGATCATTGTGGGGTTGGTCGGAACCCGTAACAAAATTTTAGCTCAAAGCTAACTGGGCAAAGTGCCGCGGACGGCGTAAGGACGGATTTTTTGTATTCGATTTTCTGAATCTACGTATCTTGAAACGTAAACTAACAAATTTTGACATGGGGTTAAAAACAATTTTTTTCTTTGGGCTATTCCATTGGTTCATTATCGAAGATAATAAACCAAAAAGATGTGATTTAAAATGGACGTGTAATACGCAGTAAGCAACATCACTCCTCTTTTCGTGGGGACCAGAAGTTGAAGAGCTGGTGCGTCAAGCGGGGTGAGGATTCGCTATTGAAATAAGCGAATCGTGAGGAAACATTTAATGACTTCCCCCCTACGCTACTATCGGCGACACTCACGCCCTTACGTCATTCGAGATTGTCACCAGACTGCTAACACATACGGTTTGGTACAACGCCAACAGTTTTCATCGTCCTTGAAATAATCCAGCTCTTTCTTTTTATTCAGACTCCAACTGTATTTCTCAACCTACAATCGACTGCGGTTTCTTTTGAATCCAGAGCGATTGAAGGGTCAATTAAAATGAGGTAACTACGAAATATTAGTTTTCACGGGACCGTTGGGAACAAAGGGGCAACGTGAGATACAACGTTTATTGCACTTTTACTGATTTTTCTAGTACATTTCCAAATCAATAACCAATGTTTAATTACGACAGAGTTCTAATGGCTGGTGAAAAAAGGAAACGAACAGAAAATTTTAGATAATTACGTTTACAGTCAAATGAATTATCAAGAACAGAGAATTCTGAATTTGAATCAAGACTGATAACACGATAAGAAAATGACACGATCAAAGTCTTATTTAAAAAAAAAGTTTAAAAAAAAAGTTTAAAAAAAAAAAAACAGCACCAGGTACCAAGAAACAGCTAAACGGTTATTGTAGTACAAAGATGTGGTCAATCATGACAGATTTATTTATTCACATAAAATCACAACCGCTGCTTAAGACAACGTCTTCCACTCCGCGTGAAAGTTATCTAATCTTGGGAAGAAATAATTGATTTTGAAAATTTAATTTTGCAAATCCGCAAGTAAGGTTTTTTTTTTTTACAAAGAAGTTCTGATACGTAAAATTCGAAACATTTTTAAAAACAAATATAACGTAAATAATTAGGAACAAATCGTTTATATACTACTAATATGATTTTTGTTAACTGTTAAACAACAAATCTGTTCTGATTGGTAATTCACTGATTAATTGGGATGAGTATGCCGGCATCGATGTCTAGAAAACATCGTATAAAAAAATCGATCATTTTTCCGAAAATAACTTACCTACTTACTACCTTACTACCTAGCTGTCATTTTTTTCTAGTAATTTTTGTTCTAATTTAGAAAAATTAAACATGAAAAAAGTACTCATTTACCTTATAAGAATCGATTGAGCGTAACTTAACAAACAATAATTGTTAAGTTAATTATTAACTTCATTCCGAATATTTTCAAAAAAGGTTTTGCAGCCATATCTTCGGAGAGGCGATTTCTAAGAGGGTTCAAAACCCGCTTGAGAAAAAAGCCTCTCCGCGGGAACAGAGGATGCGACTGCAAGTACACATTCTAAATAAATCATAAAGGTTATGTATACTTCATTGAAATCCAAAATGCCAAGATGTTTTGTTCATTTTTTTTTCGAGTGGAGAGTTCAAATATAGACGAAGCTCATCAGGGATTGACTTGTGTGAAATTCTTTTATTCATCTGCCACTTTTCGGTATCGGCGTTTCATTTCTACTTTCTTATCTCGAGTCAACCATGACTGACATGAAAAATGTGCACCCGAAACATTGCAGCTGCTAGAACAATAAAAAAAGCAAAAGGGCCATGTCAAATAATAAGTAAAGTTCGTAATAGGGCACAGAAATAATGCAATTAGGTGACAACTTGAAAAAGGTTTTTGAGAGAAAGGAAAAAACATCGATGTTTAAATAAACACATTGAATGTATCGAGTATTCGATACCCATCCCTACTGATTAGGTACATGACTAAACCCAGATCTTTCCTCTGGGTTGAGATGGTTTTCGTCAACCCCCAAAAGCCAAAAAATGTCTTTTCTCAAAATCATAAAACGCTATACATTTTCGGTCTAGATCAATGTGTAGAGCCCAAGACTATACGAAAATTATTTAATAATTTAATTAATGAGGTAAATTGTTTGTTCGTTTGAGTAGGTGACCAGATGGTCCTCTCCGAGCGTTGGGAAGTAGTTAACCACCTCTTGGTCTCAAAACGGTCTCGGCAATATTCCAACTGAATTCCTGGCCGACCTATATTATACATTGGCAATTATTTATATCAAAAAGTACCTACCAATATAAATCCGAAATTTCTCAAATAGTGTATTAAAACTCAAATTGAAAACTGAAGTCCGGGGCGAGTTGTGTAATCCGTGGATGGTATGTAGGATTTGTGTTAGGGAGGGCAGCTTAGAATTATAAGTCAAACGTTGAATGTTTTCGAGAAAAGGCAGAGTTCAAAACATGATGAGGGTTCCGAATAGCTTCCTCGTAGAATTCAAATGGATTTCATAGAAATGGACTTCCAAATGGACTTCAAAGGCATTGGATGATTGCAGTCACCGCTGTATTTGAAACTAACGGATTTCACACTTTGTTGGCAAGATGTAACAAGCTTGTGATTTTGATGTTTGCTGGACTGCTACGGGTCTCCCTCTCGAAACAATGGAATCGGGTAACGAAAATAGATGAGGCTCTAAAACGGCAGAGGTGAGGCGACAATGACAACCCGATTTCGTCGATCATTTACCGGCGAGTGGGCTCCAGCTGACACTGCCCGCTTTTCATAGCTTCCAACCAGTGTTGGTTGTCGGGAAAGGGAGAGAAGAGCTGTAACTGTGTCAAATTTCGACGCCAGCGCATTTGATCAGTTTTTCCTTATCTATAAATTTTATTTATTTTGTCGGTACTTGCCATAATATACCAAAAGATGGCTAGATGAAAGTATCCACAAATCATACGGTACGACCAGAGTTCGAAGGCACCGGAAAACCACCTGGACACTACGATATTCAACAGGTAGGTTTGAGAACAACTAGGTATGTTCGTTGCATGAATGCAAAACCATTATGGTAGTGGTTATTTTGATTTGGGTGAAGGAACACCATGGAATTAACGGAAACATAAAAGCAGATGAACTCGCTCGGCGGGAAGCCAGGCTAGGTCCCCGCCTAGACATTGCCCTTCCGAAAGAAGATCTTTATGCTGCAATCAGACATTACTATGTACCTAGCACAATGGCGTAAGGCATAATCCCGACAGCAGAATCCCGATGTACAAATCTTGTCAAGCTACATTGCCCACTCAGCCTTGGATGCTTCAAGTTACAGGAGACCGGAAGCTTTGTTGAGTCATATCGCGCTTGCGAACAGGAGTTTCTGTATGCCCAGCATATTTGTTCAGAATTGGTGCTCGTCCGTCGTCGGACTGCTCATTTTTTGACGATCCAAAAGGTGACGCTGAACATTTATTGATGGAGTTTTGTTTCTTTGCTGTATAAAGAGAAACGTTTTTTGACATGGTGGTATACAGTATATGTATTGAGAAATGTTTCCTTGTATGAAGAGTTTTTTAAGTTTATAACCAACTGTGGACTGAAGTTTTGATTTAAGTTTTTGGTTTGCATTTGTATAAGTTTTTGGTTTGCATTTGTATACGTTTTTAATTATTGACTTGCATCTCCATGGCTGTATTTTATGGAAAAGGCAAAAGAAAACGGAAAAAATAGGTATGTCCTACCACTAGCCAACCGTGAGATTTATTAACCCTGATACTCCTTATATTATAGACAATATAATTGTAGACTACCTCATTTTGATTTGAATTTCAAGAAAAATATGTTGAATATACCCAAAAAATGTCGAAATTATAAATTAAATGGATGACTTTCCGAATGTTTTAGTCTAGCCTGACTAAAGTCGTGGATGGAAAAAATGTACAACACTCGAATACCTGCACTTCCGTTCTAGATAGCGTTTTAGCCATCCAATTTTTCTCTAATAACCCGAGGAATCTTAATTAAGCTGAATTTTTCAGCAATGACGAGGCGTCAGGTTTCATCGAGATGAAGCCAATTATTATTTTCTTAGGCTGCCTTCTACTCGCTGTTCATGTTTCTCCGCTGCTTCCAATTAATTCATGGGGATAATGAGTAAAAATGTCTTTGGGGGTGTAGGGGGGGAGTTGAAATCGCAATAACACTGAAACACACAGCTAATCTGTATTGGGTGCTATAAATGTCCACAACTTGAATCTTGATTGCCGTCACGATCTATTTTTTAATATCGCGGTTTCAATGTCAAATACGGCAAACATGGGGAATTGTACGTAACATGGAGAACGATTGCCACTCAAAACCATATAACCAGTAAACCAAAATATAGTTTCTATAATGTTGAGGTCGGATTAAACAATGTGGAGTATTGTAGGCAACATCACGCAACGTCAGAACGAAGGGAGAGGGAGATGAGGATTTCGTAACAAGTTGACGGGAGGTGACAATAGAGAGGCTGGGGCAAACATTACCGAAGAGAGAGAGCAATGACAATAACGAAACAGGTTTGTCGAAGCTCGAAACACTTACAAACGAACCTCGCTATGACTGCTTCAAGGTTTCACGTGAATGCGAGGGAACCGACCTCCGATATTCATTATTGCAACTAAAGCCAGTAACTTTGTCACCACTGCAGAGCAAATGATTTATGAGCAGCGTTTCCACGTTGCGGTAAATTTCCCTACTCGAAGGAAAATGACCCCTTGGAGGGAAGAAAGGGAATGAATCCTCTTTTATGGAAACGTAGCTAGATAATGCTACCTTCATGACTACCTAAAAGATAGATGGCTAAAAATATAATTAATCTAATTATCTATATTATCTAGATAGATGCGAAAAAAATCCAAAGTGATGCAGAACATCTATAAGAGCGAAGTTTCAAAGAATTAACTGGTTTTATGTTAAATGTCCCCATTTTGTCTTCTTTTTCAGCCAAGTTTCTTCATCTTCAAAGCGCTCCAGTTTGAGAACGGAACAAGATATCGTAATTCTGATTATACCATCGTGTTCAGCGTGAAAAATCTTTGAAATGAGGTGTCACCCGTCAGACTGTTTCATTTTTGGAATTTATGATTGAATTTTTTCCCCATTGAAACTCCCCTAAATCCCCCTTAGAGTGGCCCGATTTGGACCATCCTTTCGATTGCCTTGACAGATTTTATGTGCCAATTTGAACTTTTTATCTCAATTCTATCGAGAGTCACCGCCTGGAATGACATACATAATACATATGATTTTAGGTGTCTGCTGGCAGTGAATTCAGGATGGTCTGGAACGGTTTTTGTATGAAACCTTTTCGGAAATTCGAGTTTTAAAGATTTTGAACCGAGAACGAGGGCTTTTTTCTTTGAAAATTCGCTAAAAGGAACACGTTCGACTTGAGAGAAGGGAATTGTGATTCTAAATCCGCTTTCTCCATTCCTGAAATCGTGATATTTTTTATACATCAACTAACTTTTTTTTTAAAGCGATGAAGTATTTATTTAGTATTTATTTATTTTTCGAAAAGAATAAAACTTTTTCATCCGTGCCAGTATTTTTTTTTTTTTTTTTTTTTTCCAACAGCCTACTTCAAATGTTCAGCTTTTCGAACTACGAGGGATTACGTAGAGTAAATTATTCACGTATGGAGGGAAAAAGTGTTAATTTTGTTCCCAACTTAGCGAAATTTATTGAGACCATTGGAAACTCTGTTTATGAATATAGTTGGTGTTTAGTCGAGTATATTAAACGACACCGAACGGTAACAAAATTCCGCATCTCGTGTTTTGCGTTTTACAGTGCCTTTTACTGTAAATTCAACCAACATCAAACTACGAGTAGGATCGATGACTGATCCTGAATTTAGGGATCCAATTTTATACACAAGTAAAATCAAAAGATTGACCAAATGACTGAATTTCGAAGTAACCGACAAACTGGCAAAGAGCGAAAAATGATCGAACGTCCACTATTTTGAATCCCATTAACTGTACCTATATACTTAACCGACGTCCCAGCTTCTCACCTTGCACTCTTTCTCCAAAATCTAAATGAGCGTTTGATCGATGAGTTGCTCTTCCGCGTGGTAATTCAATATGAACTAAAATCCGGTAAATTTGGAATGGATACGGCAGTTTGATACGTGCAACCGTAACAATTCAAAATTCATTGTGAAAATATGTTCAGTCTTTGTTTGCCTAAAGTTAGTCTGTTTCGGTTAGCCATATTGACATGTACATACATGAAACTATACTCTTATAGAGTGTGTGAGAATCCTTTGGATAGAACCCAAGTATAAAGTTGTGGAGCGGTTGCGGTAATCAGGTTGAGAAGCCAACCCAGAGGAATGGATGAAGTGTTCCATTTCAGTCAAATTCCGAGGTATGAGAAAAGTTGTCGAGCTTATAATGGTTTCTTATACATCATATCTCTGTCAATCTATAACGGATGATTTCAGTTTCCAATATATATGTCTGGGCTACCATTTAATTTGAATGTACTTAACAGTGCCTTATGCAGTACGGAATCGGCAATACATTCATTATCCATACAAAGCTACCCAGTGAGTTTCGAATCAGAAGCAAACTGGGAGTCGAACTATGTGACTGCCCCGGTTCAAATGAACATCTCAACTGAACGCGAACGAGCATTATGACGAGAGAATTAATCCGGGATGATCGCAGACGCTCTGCGGGAGATCCGTTTTGTCCTGGCACAACACCGGGAGAGCCCTCCGCCGCCAGCTGTGGGAATAATCAATAGGGAAGAAAGGGGAAAACGGGACTCAGCGCGGTTGTGGGGTAGGAGCGAGGCAGAGAACCCGAGGGATGAAGTGGATTTCAAAAGAGGGGCGAATATCGCGCACCCTGACATCCAGACGGAACAGGAACTGTTCCTGGCGGCTGTGGAACACCTCGAATGTCTTCCCAGTCGAAGCTACCGAGAAAATCCTTTCATAGCAGTAGTTATGTTTGCTTGATGTTCTTTCCAGACTTTTCATTTTAATATATTTAACCATATTGGTAAAATTTCAAGAATTCGATCAATCCCTCAACAAAGTCCCAACATTTATAGGAACTCCTCGCTGTACATGTTTATTTACAAATTGAATGGGCACTTTGGATGCTGTCAGCTAATGACGAGCAACATTGGGAGTGTTAAGATTTATGCGTTCAGATTATTAGTAGGTAAGCCAAAATTTGGCTTATATATTTAATATATTTGATATTCATTACACCAATCCATGACCATTTGTCTCCTACCTACCGCGATACAAAGTTAGCTGTGAACACTTGGAAACAGTAGGTGAACTTCATGAGACAAAATATGTCAACTCGTACCAAAAGTATCACATCTCGTGTCCATGAGTGAGTAGTCCATCAATCGGACACTATCATAAGGCGCATAAGCAATTTCATATTTAAGATCAACATGGATTTATCTACTTCCTCTTTTTTGACGAGGAAATTCAAGCACAAGGGGACTTATCCAACATACGGAGGCCACTAGTTCCCACCGCGTGGATTGAGCTTATCATCTTATGCTCTTGCTTAATGTATATGACGAGTGTAATAATAAAGCCATTTGGAAACGAAGGCTTTAATCAGCTAAATTCTTACGTTCAGAACTCGGATGAGTATTCTGGGAGAGCGTTCAACATACTCGCAGTAGGCACCTAACTAATGAACGGGCTGAACATATGAACTACTAGATTAAAACCTTTCCCCTATCAGGTTTTTCAAACATATTCCTTCAAATATTTGGGAGGTGTTCTGATCCTCTGAGATCTTCTCAAGTCGTGGGCAGGTGATATTTGAACAGCACGATCGGGCTGAGAACGCAAAACTTCTTCATCGGGAGGGTGTGCCAAAGTGATCAGGGGAAGGTTCCAAAGCTTCTTGGAGAAGGTTCCAAAGATTTTTGATCAGGTCTCGTGTTTTCTGAAATGAGAGCCTGTCTCAAAGTGCATCAACTGGTTCAGATCCGTTTTGTAAATTAGGTGCTAAGTCCCCTATAGAAGCTAAATTTCGATTTGATTCTGTGGTATCCTCTCCGTACGTGAGAATAATCGGGATTATCTTCCAGTAACTCCACTTCCATGATGTCCGGATCATATTTACAATTAGTGGGAGGACATTTCATGAGAACAGGTCCGGGCGATGTAAGCCAAGTTGGAAGAGAATGACCGTTGATGGATTTTCGAATGTGGGTAAACATTCTCTCATGAGAAGTTGCATTTGTAGCAGTACACAGCAAAGATCATATGGAATGAAGCACTTGAGTAAGAACCTGCTCCGATTGTTCTGTTTTTAGACCGGCTGTTCGAAAGGCTAACTGTACGAATTTCCAAATGCTGCCTTTCTTCCTGTCCAACTAATCTATATGTACCTATGTGATCTGTTGTTTTGGTATATTATCAAGGATAGGGTTGGTAAGGAGGTTACAAACCTCAATCCTAATTACATAGCCACAGCGCGGTAGAGACTAGAGGCCTCCGTATAATGCATAACTAACAGTACAAGTTACAAGAAAAGGCTCGGCCATTTACATTGATGAACCAAATTATATCTTCATGTTCAAACAGGAAGTACTAATATGATTTCTAATAGAGAAAACCTCTTTTCTTCCAGAAATCAAAACCTTAGCAGTATATCAAAATTCATGAGGTACCACATTGCTATGAAAGTAGCGCTCAAGCCTGTAGGTAAACAAGTGTTGCGTCATACATGATTTCATTATTAATCTACAAATTAAAAGTGCACATGATGTACCCATGTAAGTACTTGAGTAGACGGAACCGCTTTTATTGGTCAGAAGGCTGAAAGTAAGTAGCTACTACGATTATACACCCGAAAGAAACCCTGACAAAAAAGGTTGTACTTAGTTCTATATGCAGCAAACTTTCTGTATTATTCAAACATCATAGCCGTCAGCTAATGTGATAAACCCCCACTGAGTGCGCAGTTTGGGGTGCTCTTAAGGATTTCGGGAAGAGAAGGTCCGGATAGTGTCATCAGCAGCACTCACCTTGCCCTTATCCCGTTCACTAGCTTGGATCTGCCTCGAGCAGTCACTTCAGTCCTTATTTCCTCCCCTTTGCTGATATCCACTGTTCTGGGGAGAGGAGTGTTTGTGGCGGGTTGTTGACTATCCCGTTAAATCGTTTCGACTCGGTTTATATAAATGTGAGCATCACAAATGATCTAACAGAGCTTTTCACGGGGTCTGAACAACCACGCAACGCTGGTCATTACTTCCCATACGTGAATCTTTGATAAGTTTGTACTGGTATAAGTAAATTTTTTCAACTTGCACTTCATCAATCTTCATCAGCAATTACACTCAGTATTAGCTTGATTCGATTAATTTCAAAGATTCAGAACATGAGTATTATTAAGACTACACGCTAAATGCACAAGTTTCTAAGATTTATGAAATGAATCTACAAACTAAAACATATGGTTAACTATACGTTTTCCGTACATAACCGCTCTTCACTTTCCGCGCTAGTAAAATAAAAACGTTAGAATAAAACATAACTTTTTTTGGACGATTTTTCTTGGTGGTTCTCGGAAATTTACTTTGTCAGTTTCGATGGAAATAATCGTACACATTGATAAACCCACTTGGTCAACAAGTACACATTGGATGTATACCTACCCGTACATTTTGTTAACGGTTTCACAGATTTTAACCGCTATATTAAGTATACTACCAAAGCAGAATATTCGTACATGTTTTCAAAGAGCGGCCGTTGGTTTGAACGTCACGTTTTAATTTGAAAATAAACTCAAACATTACCGAGAGCGTACAGATCAGTCCCTAAATGTTTACAGAAATGTTTCTGCCTCCAAGCGATGGCAGCGATGTATAAACCAAACAAAGGGCTCCACAGGGAGCGGAATCACACGACATTTCTTTGCAGTCTAAAAAAGGCCCTTCAAAAAACAATATCACATATCAATAGTGCATAACTGGATTTCGGTCGTTATAATTTTGTTTTATGATTTCACAATTACATTGGTTACTCAAAAATTTCGATAATTAATCGGCGGAATCTTCTCAACTCGGTTTTGGAGGGGAAGATTTTAGGAGAATCCGAATTTTGATCATAACTGCTGAGGAGGTTAACGACCCAGGAATAGTAATTTTCCACCTAGAATTTTCATAGGGCAATCCTGCGCTACCAAAGTACACAATTGGTCAATAACGCCAATGTAGAATTTGCAATTTCCCCGAATTTCAATGGGATTTGATGTAACGTTAGAATGATAGAATACGGCGATCAAACTGCGGAATCTGTAATTTTTCGGGTTCCCAAGTTTTGATGCTATTCGTCGAAGAATAATATTCATATTATGTTGATGGGAAATCAAATTAGTACAACTTGACGGAATGTGTCAATGAACGAAAATGGCTCATGAACCAATAACTACTGTCACGTTTTGGTCGGTGATTTTAGCTTGAGCAACTGAATATGTATTGAAGCCAAGTAAATAACTCGGATGTTTAGGCACAGTAAAATCCAATAGTAGAAGGGCTCCAAATAGTAGACAAATAGTAGAATCCAATAGTAGAAAAATCCAAGAAACGTAAAATGGCTCACGAACTAAAAACTAGGTAGGTACTGTCACTTTTTGGTAGGTAATTTTAGCTTGAGCAACTTAAAATGTACTGAAACCAAGTAATTAACTCGGATGTTTAGACACAATAAAATCCAATAGTAATTCCAAGCTATACATAGGTACTTTTTTTGTGTGCAAGAAACGTAACTCATGAATATTGCGCTGAATCCCACTACTTGTCTGAAAGAATCACAGCAGGTTCAAATTTTACAATATTAAAATTATAATTACAAATTACAATAATAATTGTCTGACGTTGTTTTTAGCCACATTGTTCGTTGCCAACGCACTGGCAGCACAAAATTACGGGAAATCGGCAATAAAAAGTTCAGTTTGATCAAAAGATCCTGAAACAGTGGGTTATTTTTATTCGTTCCATGTTGTGCAATCGAGTGACGGGGTGAAAAGTCGCAATTCATGACGATACGTAGGTACTTCACATGCGTTTTAGTCCGAAGTGGAAACGTTACATGATTCTTGCTATAATTGTTATGTTTGACTTAAGTACTGACTTGTCTACACAGTTGGACGAAGTAAATGAAGCGATACAATACAGTGTAATTGAGACGAATGGCAGTTCCACGCATTCGCTCGAGTATTTATTTCGAGTTTTAAAACGTCTGTAAAATGCATTTTATAATTGAAGCGGGATTCCAACGTCGAAAGCGCTCAAAACGTTTGATTCCCGTCGGGTTTTCAGCGGGAAGGCAATTTGACGAGTGAAGGGGAATTCAATGGTCATTATCAGCCGACCTGGCGCCAGCGATCGAGTGTAGCAACGATTTACAAATCGGTTGCAGGAGTTTCGCTCAACGCTGAGTAAAGACGAAATAGTTCAATAAAATTTAAAAAAAAACTCTGCAAGTTCTTGTCAGAACGGTTTATTACTTTTTTGTGCAGATCGCCCTTCCGTCTAGATCACTAAATTACAGATTATAGATTATAATCGATTAATTGAAGTTAGGGCGATTTTAAAATTTCCAGCTTCCGTTTTGGGATTGTTTGTTCAGTTAAAATGCCTCAACCTGCTCGTGAAACAGTTTCCTTAACGTAAACAACTCAATCGAACGGATGTTTTGTTAGGAAAACGCTCACAATAAGGTAAAACGCCTCATCTCAATATTGTGGTGAGTAGAGGCGTTTTACTTTAACACTAGCGCGAAAATGAATGAGTTTTGAGGCATTTTCATCCTAGAGTTGAGGCGGGTGGTTGAGCCGTTTTACCCTGACATTGACCAATTTTCGTATGTTTATGGTCAGAATTTCCCTCATTTCCGGTTCGAATTTTGAAATTAAAATTTCACCATCGAAAAGGCCAGGTCCAAAATACGGGGGCTCCGTAAAAACCCCATTTTCGTTAACATTGGACGTGAGGCGTTTTTATTTAACAGGGCAATTTTGATTCCGCTCCAACTTTGAGCTCTCATTGTGAACGAACGGATGGTCGTACAAAGCTCCCGATGGTCTTAAAAAATTCAACAAATTAAAATATATTTAAATTCAAACTAAAAACTACACCGTTCCGAAGAATTTTTCGAGATATGAATTTTTCGAAATTTAAAAATGCATTTTGAACACCTCCCCATTGTGGGGTTGGTCCGAACCTGTAAACCAAATTTCGTAATTTTAGCACAACGCTAACTCGGCAAAGAGCCGCGTACGGCGGACGGACGGAATTGTTTTAATTCGATTTTCTGGATCTAAATATCTTGAAACTTGAACCACAAATTTTGACATTTTTTTAGGCGATTCCAAAGGTTCACTATTGAAGATACCTAATAAACCAAAAGCCAATGAATTCGTTGTTAACGTCCCGAAAATGATGACGCCGGTTTTGGTTTCGACGCTGATTTAAAGAAAAATGATGTTCCAACGAATTTTATTCGCCTCAATCAGCATGAATGTCAAATCAACATCTCGTGAGCACGGTTATCACCACAAGGTTAATCGTGTACTTGAAGAAGTTGGTTCGGAATATCGAGAAAAATGTGGATTGACGTGTATGAACTAGAAGAATATCAACCGTTGCTAAACACCGGTGTGCTGACTGGGTAAACAGCTGAATCCTCTTACGAGTTTCCGAGTCAATACTGACGAATCGCATTATCTGGTTATTACGCTGGCGATAAATAACTAAAACAACTGTCTGGAAAAACTATAAAATACGGTCTACACCGATAGAATCGTAAGAAAAAGAGGGTTTGACGGTATATAGACACGATATCGCTACCTGCCGGTCTCGGCTGATAAGATTGTGACCGAGACACAAACGACTCGCTGACTCCACAAGATATACTCGGGAATACTAACCGCGTTGTCACCAAGTGAAATACCTTGCTACAAAAAACGGTGCTCGTTACAAAAATCCTTTCACTAGGAGTGGGTGGCGTACCAAGGATTTTGTCGGAGGTACAGTGTTCCGCGTGATCCCTCAACTTGCAGCACAATGTTGTACGTCATACTACATATTTAACACCTAGTACACAAAATTATGTTGAGCAACAACTTCACCGAGCGCTAAAAAGATACGTCGTGAAATAACATCGACAGGGAAAGTCACGGCTGATAACAACCCCCGCCGGCTACGCGATAATTTCGCCGGAAATTCGTCGTCACGGTCGGCAAAATAACAAAATGCCACCAAAATTACACTGTGACAGCATTGTCATGTACAGGGTGATATCAGTTAGGGGAAGCGCAGGAGAAAAAAAAAACAGTGATAAGGCGAGCTTCCGTCCCGCGATAACATAACAACAATACTTTTACGCGTCACACAAGGAAAACCGTACATGATAGTAACTATTACTGCTTCATGTCATATCTAGTTGGTAATGGTAGTGATTAATATTATTGTGACACTTTAAAAATGACGTGTACTTACGTTTATCAAGTTTAGTCGCTTGGTGAGGGTTTATTGTTCTGATTGTCTCGGCAAAGTTTTCCGTGAAACACACCACAAATTCACACCAAATTGTTGTTCTTGAAACGAGTTTTGTCTGTTTAGTTTGACGATTATTTCAGTTTTTTCCTCGGATGTTGAAGGATTCGCGAAGGGAGACTTTCAGGCGAGGAAAGTTGTACTTGAGCGAAATAAATTCGAGATGACCGACTTTGACAACGACGTGTTCACGGTTGTAATTGTGCACCGCACTTCTCTTTATAAATTCTCGACTAGGGGAGAAATATACGAATAGAAGGGAAGGATCAAGGGAACAATGAACGCGGAGTTAAGCAAGCAGGAAGCAAAATGAGCAGCTGATGAGAGCGGGTTGAACACTGCCAGCCGAATCGTACTGGACGTTGTGAGAGCCTTGGAGGGGGTAGGGGAAACGATCACTTCCCCTCCGCAAGGCAGTCATCCCCACCACCCCCACAGAAAAATTTCCCCTCCGAGTCTCGTAGCTGTTGACGCACTCACGCGCGGGCTCGGACGCCACCACGCACCCCCCCGCACCGCACTCACCACCCCGCACGACACCCCCGCACTAACACCCCCCCGAATCACCCCTCACTCTCACTGTCATCTCGCTAATTCATACCTGACAAAATTACAAACCTACGGATCCCGTTATTAATTATACATTGTTCAACTATACAGAAACCCTCGATAACTGAATGAAAATAAACAACAACCTGATCGAGTGTATATTTTATTAATTCTTCAATCACCTCATTATAATCACTTGAAAATTGATACCGGAGATATATTAGGGTTACTGGACTTCACATCCAGGACTATAACTCATATCGATACCCCGCGGTTTATATTTCGAATAAATTACAGATCCGAACCAAATAAATCATTCAAAGAACAAATTTTCAGATTAACCAATTTAATTGAGAAATACGACAGGAACAATATAGTGGTTGTATTATCTCGTCGCTAGAACAGTCATAGCCTGTCTAAATTTTTTTTTTTTTTTTTTTTTCAGTAGAAATGGGTAGGTATTTGTAAGAAAAACATAGATGTATTTTTATGGCAAACTACGATGTCTAAAAATTATAGATGCTTTTTCTGAAAATACCTTACCTACTGTACTAAGTACAAGCCTCTACCTTTGGTAATTTTGATTCTTATTAAACAAAAATTATTGTTGTGTAACACAACTTGTGTTTATTTATAGGAATTTGCACGCGTTGATGGTATCGAAAGCAGTGTTGCCATAACTGTGGCCGTCTTGCCCGGTAGGCTTCGTCGAAAAAACCGGTAGATTCCGGTAGATTGAGCTAGGAAACCCGGTAGATTTCCCGGTGTTTTTTAAAAGGTATTCTTGACCACACCCATCAATTTCCTCGATGAATTCACTTAAAACCTGAGCTGCACAAAAACTTAGTTTTCAACAATTTCGTGATTCTTATAAGTAATAAATAAAAAAGAAAAGAGAGAAAAATATAATTACTCGTAAGTTAGGTTTCGTTTTTAAGAACAGCTTTGACCGGACTCGAAATTATTGATAAGTTTCAAGGGTACAATCTTGGGTAAAGGGTAAATTATACACACCAGTAACCAACAGAGCATGCTTTATAAAATATAATTAGGTAAAAATCAAATTACGATTTATGTAATCTTCCATCACAAAGTTTAACACCAAGTCTTATTGTCTTTCCAAGCAAACCACAGGAACCTAGAAATTAAAGCGAAAATTCCCTTCATCGTGAAGTTCACTCGGTAACACGGTTGCGATAAGTTGCGATGAATTAATCTTTAATGGGATTACGTCTGTCTTTAGATTCGTGAACTTTATATGGATAGATTTCGTTTCGTTCAACCTATCCTCCATCGCTTAGTCCAGTTTAGGACATTGTTGACAGCAGATTGTAGTTTACTGGTGGCTTCCAGTAAACTACACCTGAGTTTCCAACTGCAAGAATAGCAGTGTCATCAGCAAAAGTTGCAGTAAGAGTGTCCACTGGTTGTGGTAGGTCTCTTGTGTACAGTAGATACAGTATGGGCCCAAGGAAACTGCCTTGTGGAACACCTGCATTTAGTTTCCCTTTTCAGTTTGGTGAGTAATCCTTGATGCCATAATTTATCAAATGCTTGCGAGACAGCATTCAATCAGGTTCGTGATCCTGTGTACCTGGTCTATAAGAAAAAATTGAACATATTAATTGGAGAAAGTCTCTGGAATTTACGTTACATAGTCTTTCAGCCAAACTGGCGTATGACGATTTCTTGCAGATCGGCGAGGATTGCAGAAGTTCGAGCTCCTCTTGTGTAGTGTCAGGAGTAGTTGAAGCTGAAGTTGTAAGGTTCTGTTGGCATGCTGCTTCTTTAGGATGCTGTTGTGGTGGAGTGCTGTGGTCTTGAATATCAACGCCCGTATGACGCAGCTAATTGGCTTGTCTCTTTAAGCGATATCCTGATTCAAGCTGTACGATACAGTCACTTCCCAATTTTTCGACTATTTTTCCGAATTTCACTCCGCTTCATTTGAAATCTATGCCTTTCATAACCGCTACTTTTAGTGCAGAGATTTTTCATCCGGATGCCGAATTTAAACTCTCATTGGTTGAGTTTCGTTCGATTATTTTTGCTATCCGGGATTTTCATCCTGATTCCGATACTGATCCTCAATTGGTTGGCTTACATTTGATTCAAAATGGCGGTGGGTTTCCCTTCGCATCTGAGTGAAATCATTCGATTGTTGAAACCATTCGAATACTCGATATTCGATTATCGAAATCATTCGTTTTGCCCATCACTACGGGGAGTGATGAGATCGGCCAAAATCAGTAACAAAAAAAAAAAAAAAAAATGAAACTAGATAGGCTGTTAATAAAAAAATCACATATATAATGTGTTGCATTTTGTGATCTACTTCTACTTACTAAATTCCAGAGGCTTATTAAAACCCGATCACGTAGCCAGCCAGCCCTCTGACGTCATAGGCTCTTACGGCATAGGCCGTGACGTACTAGTTAGCCTCCTGCCAGCCGTCTGACGTCATACGCTCGTGCGTCATAGGCTCTGACGTACTATTTGGCCTCTGGCCCGCCGTCTGACGTCATAGGCTCGTGCGTCATAGGCTCTGACGTACTGGTTGGCCTCCGGCCAGCCGTCTGACGTCATACGCTCGTGCGTTTTAGGCTCTGACGTAGTGGCCCGCCTGTCGCTTGTGTTCTGACGTGATCTGAGGGAAAGGGTGAATCAAGGAAACAAATTTTTCCCGTTTCAGTTTATGTGCCAAAGCAAAGACATGAAAATGTCAACTCCATCCTGTTGTTGATACAGTCGAGAATTAAATACGAGTCTGCAACACATTGGGACACATTCTTAAGCGACGATCGCTCGAGATACTTATTGTTCGAGCGAATCAAAACCTTCAGGATCAAACGGGAAGTACAAAAATGAAGTTCTAATAGGGAAAAAACATTTTTCTCCCAGAAATACAAAAGTTCAGCAGTACATTCGTATCAAATCCAAATCAATATCATGAGATACCAAATTGCTATGAAAGTAACACTCAACCCTCCGACTGAACAAGTATTGCCTCATCGATGATGTCGTTATTGATAATATTATTGATGAGCGGTTCAGTCTACCCACGTACTTTCATGTGCAGTTTTAATTTGTATAATATACAAATTAAAACTGCCCATGTGGAAAATATGTGAAATACTGAGCCGCTCTTATTAGTCAGTAACGACCGCGATGATTACAACTGACAGAAATCCTCGCTAAAAATGTTGTAGCTTAAAGTTTTACAAAATTTTTGTATTAATTACAGTCAGCAAATGTGGTGCAAACCCCCCCCCCCCCCACCCACTGAATGCGCAGCTTGAGCTGCTCCAAAGTATTTCGGGAGGAGAAGGTCCGGAATTGACTATACCGTTAAATCATTTCAACTCATATCGAGACCCGGCAGTTATTTTGTTCATAAGTATAAATAGTAGTATAAATACTACAGGTTGGTGAAATATATATCATTCTAAAAACTAATTTTCAGATTAACCAATATTATTTCACAAAAATGACAGCAAGGATAAAGTGATTGTATTATCTCAAATGTAATGTGGCAACATGATGTAACTCATTTCCCCTGATTTCAGAGGAGTTAGCAAAAACTCATTTATCGCCTCATATAAATCAAGGGCACATTGACTGCTGTAACAATTAACTAAATGTTACAAGTTTCATCCAAAATGCTGCTAAAATGACATAACATTAAGTTTTTGGTTGATATACGCCAAGTTGTTTGTAATCTCGTTTGAGAAAGGACCGCTATGTTTTTAATTTCATATCTTAGTCACGACAAGTCAAAATTTATTATCTGTTGAACCTGTACCTCAGCCAAATGGTCCGACTCTTACATTAAACCTTTCCCCTTCACTAATAACTTTTATTTCCGTCCACAATACTTCTCCTTTACCACTGCTCAATTTGAAATTCACTCCGACCTTTTTGTTAATGTCTCCCAATCCCTTTTCTCTTCAGTAGCAATTTCTGAAACAACGTAAGAGCTAACAAGGTTTCTTGGCAATTTTTTCAAACTGACGTTCTGTGTTGAAGTACGGCGATGGGAATGTTAACAAAGCTTCCTTTATTTTCTTCTCGTGTTTTTAGTATTAAATGAATTACTTAGGCGTTCCTTTCTTGTTCAGTTTGTATGCGTCGCAACGAACTCCTGTCCGACTGCCAGAATGTGATGCGTTAACGATGGAATTCCCAATGATACATAGATGTACTTGGACACAATATCTACGTTCTTGTTCAATACAACTAGGCAACATCTTGGCCTCTGGCCAACACTGTATGGATTTTTCCATCTTAGGGCTTTGTTGCATTGACAAGTTGTGCAACAACGACGGTTTGTTAGTTTAGGTAACTTTGAAACGTAGTTTTAATGTGAGGTGACTTTAATTGTGAAAACGTAATATGAAAAATGTTCGAATCCCTTTCCCATAATACATCCAATATATAAAAATCTCGTGATACAGTGTTTGTTAGGTACCGAACTCCTCCGAAACGGCTTCACCGATTTTTATGAAATTGTTTGTGTACATTTGGTAGGCTACTTTTATACAATTAGGTGATAAGGGTGGCCCTCCCCAGAATTTTATTATTTATGTTTTGTACAAAAATTTTTGTTTTACATTTTTTTATGATTTGGCATTAAACAACACTTATAATTCTAAGTGTTCACCCTTCCACCCCTAGCCTCTATTTAATATGGATATGTTTTTGGGTTGGGGGAGAGTCTGAAATTCGCGGCACGCAACAACGGCAGCGAGGTAATAATCGAGGTTGCAAACAGAAAACTGTAATTTGGCGGGGGGTAGTAACGCCATACTAATAAACACCTCCTGAACGAAATTTGACATGGATACGTCTTACCACTGGGACTCATAACGATGCCCAAGCCCCGGATCAGCTAAGTGGCTCCTACAGCTAATTCCTATGCAATTCATTCTATGAAGCTGTCATTTGGTATGTGGCCTCCTTACAACTTTCACTTTAAGCAGAATAGGCACAGGATCAGCCGAGTGGCTCCTAAGGCTAATTTCGATGCTATTCCGTCTATGAAGCTGTAATTTGGTCATATTCGATTGTAATATAACAAACAATTAACATAATTGTAATATAAATTGCTCTCCAGTCAATATGGCAACTTTAAATTTGAAATCGATCAGTTATCCTCGCCAGGCGTCTACAGGTGTCTGCTCTCATTGAGCATTATGTTACCTCAAACAGCCATTGTGCTACTTGTGTTAATCAGTCCACAATATTCTCAAACATTCGTCAATTAGTATTTGATTTATTATTAAACGAAAATTAGTAATACTATTATACTCCAAAATTTTGTGGGAATTATTTTAATTTAAAATTATTTTATACGTGTTTTATGATTGTGAAACACCGTTATCGTCTATAGCGCTACAATCCTCGTGCAATCATAGACCTTATCCCCATGGGGAAATTTTCTAAGGTATCTCTTACAAACTATGTTTCGTAACTTATAGCATTTTGTACAACTAAATTATTATTCAAAATGTTTTCAAATTGTCATAATTGAATGTGCCATTATATGATAATTGGAGCACCACGTTAAGTTACAAGGGTCAGGTACAAACAACAGCAATAAAGGTGACAGTTCAAGGGTTCAAGTCCACCAAACAGAAGAATGAAAACCAAATTTTTATATAATTTTTGTATAAGTTATAAACATTTATGTTATTGTCCGTCAAACTAAAAACGAGAGCAACGTGCATAAGAAATTCAAGGTAGAAATCAAGGTATTGATTTACCTGATTGAAATACGATATGAAATAAAGATTAGAATATTTGGTATGGAATAAAACTATTTCGTGTGATAAGAAGCAAAACTGTTTATCGTATCTGAGCGTATCAAGTCCGTCCACAAACCGTGCATAGTGTGGAACGCTGAGCACTAACCCAGTGGGGTGTTCACTGTAGGGCGTCAGCGGTGATCCCGAAAAAATATTGCTTTGAAACCCTTCTTCATAAGGATTTCGGAATGCTGAATTGAATTTGGCACCTGAAATATACGTCAAATGGTGATGGTGGCACCACTAACGTCTGTAGTGCTAACAACAGTGAAAAATGCGTGTACATTATGGACTTGGGATGCTGGGTTTCCCTAAGACCTTTTTTCTTCAAATCATAAGTATTTCTAGTGTACTTTGTGTGTTACCCTCATGGGGCAATAATACCCGTGATACCCTCTTTGTTATTATGTAATATTCAATTCGGACATCGATTTATTCTTGTTTATTCCGTCAAAAGATCGCGAACAGTTTGATGCTCATTTCACTCTGTTGCGAACCCCGTCCCGAGCCGTTTCTCAGTCGTATCAACCATAGAGCAGATGAGGGAGAATCAAATCCGTGGGCGGAGGATCATGACCTCGCTGAACACTCCCACTCCGTCCACACCTGCATGAAACCTGTTCAAGAAAGGTGGTGCATTCACCGACGAACAAGTTTCTAAACTATTCAAGGGGTGAGGTGGTTAGGGTTCAGATGATGGGTTTCACAGATGATGTGGAACACGTTTTGCTCGCAGGCTTTGTATTAGAATGATCATGGCCTCCATACGTTACTCTCTGCAACAAACCATATGCAACAATATTTGTGTTTAAATCCACTAGAACTAAGGATGCAGGATGTTGATATAGATGGTGTTAGTATTTTTTCTTGTTCTGTTTCAAACGTTCATCATTGAAAAAAATAAACCATCAACTTAACATCTTAGAATAGATCGATCGGTAGCGATCCTACAAAACTTATTAGGAGTTTCAGAAAATTGGAATGCAAATCACATACTGCGCAACCTCCTGGCGAGAAAATATGTTTATTATACCGAAAAACGAATCAAAAGCTGGCCCATAAAAGTGGCTATTATAAACTAATTTGGCAGCAAATTCATTGGAATTCTGGTGGAGTTATAATATTTACAAAGTTTCAGGTTTGCGGCATTTTTTCAACTTACTTGTTTGTCGGATTCCCTCGGTACCTACCTAATATTACATTTTGCACGGGCCGAGCCTCGCTGAGCGTTCCATACAGCTCAGCCATTAAAACCTATTATTACGGAGCTATAAACTCGGGGGAAATTCATTTTGTACTTATTGGAGCCTTGAATGGAAGAACTTGTAGAACCCCTTTATAAGAAGTGGCCAACTTTCCATTCCGAAGGAAGTGAAAACACGGTCTTCAAACTTCCCGGGTTTCCTTCATAATGGATAGGCTGTAAGATTGTGCTTCTTTAAAGGAAAAGATTGACGGTTCTAAACTGAAGAAAGAAAATCACCTATCGATAACGCCATCGTTGCAATATGTGCATGAATAACCCAAATCAAAATAAATAGTAGTCAACAGTGGTAATGTAGTTAACAGCATGATGAAGTAAATAACTTAATGAAATTATGTGGTTAAGCGTAGTTCAGTAAAGTAGAAACAGGTTGGGTATTCTTATCAATATACCATCCATGATTCGACTTTTAGAAATTTAGCAATCGTGACTGGAACGGATGAACGTTGTATGATACGAAAACAACTTCAGAACCGACTAGAATTACCAAGATAATCTTACTTTTCGATAACCGTATGAATACCGGGGTGTAGCCTGCTCGTAATTCATTGATGAATAAATAGAGCCTACTCTCCAAGAGAAGATAAGGTGAAGGTAGGCGGTTTAACATCGGTGTTGGGTAGGCAACTCCTGGCGCTATCGAATCTATCCATCTCGAAAAGATCGTGTAATTATTGTAGATACATCCATTGCACTAATGCAATACAATAAGTAATGCCATAATATCGTATAGCGTCTAAATACCTTATCAATTGTCAAAATTCGGACAACCAGAAAAAAAAGACATTCTCATTTCGAAATCACTACGAATGAAATGCACCTATTTCTAGGGAATTATCTCCGTTCCCCTGTCTGTAACACTTTGACCAATTTAAAAAGTTGGTGATTTTTGAACACCTCTCATGCTCTTCACATTTTAGGGCCTGGTTCTGGCGATTGGGTGTCATCTTGTAGCAGTACAGCACATTGAAAATCGAGTAGCGTCAGTTTTTGCAAAAATTGGTAAAAATCGCCATTTTTTGATCAATTTTGAAACCTTTTCTATTCGACCGATTTCTGACTTTTTTTCAATCGACGCGGAATTTTATCAACTTTAGTTTTGTGTATAGTAACTTTTGGCGTAAGATTGACAGTTGAGGAAGCCCCGAACCCCCTTCTCACAGACCCCTTGTAACCCCCCCCCCCCCCCCGGACGCAAAAATACCTCGGAATACCATGGTCCGGTCAAATCGTCCGGACCTTTTTTTCTTGTAAAGCAGTGTAATCATCATATTATAATGGAGATTCAGTTGATAACGAACTGTGGGAGGGTTTTTATCACTGGTTTCAGGAAACGCCAGGGTGATTAAATACTTGTTCATAGTTACCCAGTCTGTCTTAAGACAGACTGGGATCAGTTTAAAGTCAACATAAATCAATATATAGATCTCAGTGTGCCACTAACAACTCCAGCTGAAGTTGATGGAGAGTTGAGTCAACTCGTGCACTCTATCCAAACTGTGGCATGGAAAAACACCCCTGAAGAACAGAAAAAGCTGAAGGGCCTCAACTATCCACGTGAAGTTATAAATATGATCAGAGAAAAACGAAAAGCCAGGCGTAAATGGCAAAAACTACGTATCCCCGCTCTTAAAACTGAATGGTACCAACTCGACTACAAACTGAAGAAAATGATGGAGCAGATACAAGAAGAAACCCAAGAAGATTACCTCACATCGCTCACCAATCATCGAGACACTGAATACTCCCTCTGGAAGGCGACAAAGCATCTGAAGAGACCTATCATCCAGGCACCTCCTATTAAAGATACAACTAATAGCAAGTGGATAAAAAGCAACCAAGAAAAGGCTGATGCTTTTGCTCGTCATCTTGCAGATATTTTCATGCCCAATCCTGGCCGCCCTGACGAAGAATCCCTTGAAGAAATTCCCTTGCTAGAACAAGAAATTGACATCCCACTGATCACTGTCAAAGAAGTTCAAAACACCATCAATACTAAGATCAATCAAAAGAAGGCACCTGGATATGATCTGATCACCGGTCAAGTTCTCAAACACCTACCACGAAAAGCACTTGTAAAGATCACGCAAATCATGAATGCCTCCCTCAAGTTACGTTATGTTCCTCAACTGTGGAAACTCGCTGAAGTCATTATGATATTGAAGCCAGGTAAACCTCCTGAAGAGCTAAAGTCTTATAGACCAATATCACTTTTACCAGTACTGTCAAAACTCTTTGAAAAATTGCTGTATGCACGTCTAATTAAAATCGTAGAAGAAAGAAACCTCATCCCCAAACATCAGTTTGGGTTCCGCCATAAGCATTCCACTATAGATCAGGTGCACCGTATCACTCATATTATTGAACAAGCCCTAGAAGATAAGAAAGTCTGCTCAGCTGTCTTCCTCGACGTTACTCAAGCGTTCGATAAAGTCTGGCACAAGGGACTTGACCATAAGCTCAGACTAATGCTTCCAGCCAAATATGTTGAACTGCTTCACTCTTATCTATCAAATCGATACTTCCGGATCAAACAAGATGATGCTTACTCGGAAGCAAAAATTATTAATGCTGGCGTACCACAAGGAAGTGTACTCGGCCCACTCCTGTACGTCCTTTACACCAGCGATTTGCCTGAACACGAGGGGAACACCCTGGCATCATTTGCAGATGATACTGCTATTCTTGCCATTGGTGAAGACAATCGAGAATCGACCTCAAAACTTGAAAGATCCATCGAGAATCTCCATGATTGGGCAATTAAGTGGAGAATCAAGATGAATGAGGCAAAATCAGTCCATGTTGATTTCACCAACCGCCAAATCAAAATTATACCAATTTATCTGAATGGCAGAGTCATCCCTTATGCCAATGAGGCAAAATATTTGGGTATGACTCTGGATACAAGGCTCCGCTGGAGAGCGCATGTAAAAAATAAAAAAAAAAGAATTGGACACCAAATTCCGAAAAATGTATTTGTTGATTGGTAGACGATCAAAATTGTCTATCCAAAATAAATTAACTTTATACAATCAGGTCCTTAAGCCAGTCTGGACATATGGTGCACAGCTCTGGGGCTGCACTTCTCAAAGTAATCGGGATATTATACAGCGATTCCAGAACAAAGTACTGCGGTCATGCGTCGATGCGTACCGCTACTCGACCAATAATGATATCCATAACGACCTCGAAATTCCCACAATAAATGAAGTAATAAAAACTCAAGCGATAGCCCATCATCAGAGGCTCCAAGGTCATATCAACGAGGAGGTTGTGAAGCTGCAGGACGTTGATGATCTGCTCAGACGACTGAAAAGACGAAAACCTCACGACCTGTGGTAATAGGGAGTGATGTGTTCATGAAAGTTTGTTCAGTGAGTGTAGTGCTGTGCGCTCCTGCAAATCGTGTTCATTGAAGACACTAAATAGCTGAAATGATGTATAGGATGTGTTATGTATCACAGTCTTGTTTCAGTCACCGATTATTCGTTGTCAAAGAAATGTTGCTAATAAGATGTATTACTTGGTGCAATAAATATTATGAAAAGAAAAAAAAAAATAGTTACCCAACATGCTGAATTTCTTGATGGAGAAATTTACAAATGTTGAACCCTTATGAAACTAGGTTCTTTCATGGGTGATATCAGAAACCCAAACGGATAAGGGAGCAGAAAAATGAAAGACCTGTATAATTTTGTGGTAGTTGCCTGAAAAGCCCTAGTTATCGCATATTGTTGGTTTTTTCGTCCCCTTTCCAACCCAGAACAGAAAGAGCTTTTTTCTGTTAAATATAACATTCTGGAGGGCTTCGTCTTCTTTAATTTAGTTCATTTGCATTAGGGTGCCTCCCCTTCCCGCTCCTTTCCATCCCTTTATATACACAAAGTAATTTTTCCATTTAAATTTTACTCACGGGAACAAAACAGGTTTTTACACCTTCATGTCCCTCCTTCGTCGGCATGGAACCATCACCCCATGTTTTTTTCTGAGCTTTTTTCGCCTGTTCGAATTCCTCTGACGAAAAACCGGCTTCGGCCAAACTTGGCCGACCTCCCACTTTCCGAGTTACTTTGCACCCTACACCGCGTCTCTCTCCCTCCTTTTGAATTATGTATTTGCCCTTCCAACTGGCTATGAGTCCTCATGCTGAAGCGGTCCGGAGGGTGTGCAAGATTCCCAAACTTGCCCGGCTCCCTCTCGTAGCTTGGCTTATTCAATCACTCCCATTCCACCCTCAATTACATTCGCCCTTATCTCATATTTAAGAGGCAAGTCATATAAATGGGTTGTCAATGATGCATAGTTTGGCTGAAATTGATGGTGTTCGAGAGGATAAAATATCCATCCAACAAATTGCATTTTATACCTAATTCTCGTTGTACTTGTGTTCGTGAGGGACGATTCGATGATGTTCATAAAATTTATGAACATAACATTTAATTTTAGTTAATAAGAGTTCACTTAAGTAATTTAAAGATTATCCTCTCAGTAGAGATAAACATTGACAAATCACATTTTCAACCACATGAGCTGAAATTCATATGATGGTAGTCACTACCCGTAAACAATAGTCATGTATACCCCTTACAGAAATGCATGATTGGCGATTTGATGATTTAATCATTAAAAATTAGTGATTACCACTGATTATGTAGTGATTTCCAGTAATTGGCTGGTGTAATCAGTAGTATTTTATCATACGATCAGAGGTGCATCATTGGTACGAATCACTGTTAATCAATAAATCACTGGACGATCAGTGATGCTTCATTGGTAAAAATCCCTGCTGAATCACTGAAGTAGATGGACAGTTAAATGTAAGACACTCACTTCGGCTTACCCCTATAATATTTCCACCCGTTACTACATTAACCACTGTCTTATCTCTCTCCAAATGTGCAGTTCGTTCTGTTACGTTCAACCTCTTTTTTTATTGTATATAACTTTAAACATATCCCCATTTCAACTGTAGATCGTCATGTCCGTACCCGCACCCGCGACGAACATGTGATAAATAAAAATTTTCCTCTGTATTTTATATCTTTATTTATATTTGAATTTCCTGCACATCCCTAGGGAGGAGCCATGGAAGGGCTGGCAAAGCTGGGGCCACCGAATAAGGACCCGCCAAGGTGCTAATTGTTGCAGCTACAAAAGTAATATCACAAGCAGGTATGGCTAACAGAATTGGCTGTAATGCAATATAAGTGAAATCTAAACAACCATTGAAGGCTTGACTCATCCTTTGGCGTCGCGGTCGTGATCGGCTACCCTCTCAGGAGGATCATAATAATTATTGGTTCCGATCATTCAGCTCATGGCTTCCCATTGCGTCACCGCACTGGGTAGTGGCGACGTGAATACGGGCAATTTCGGTTATTTTTAGGTTCATCGAAATCAATACTGTTACATCATTTACATAGGTAGGAAAAAAGTCGACGGTTTTGAACAGCAAGAAGCTATACTTTCTGGTTTAGTACGAGGAGCTTAGATATGTTTAGTTATCATTGTGACGAAAAAGCATTCTAGACATTCAGTGATGTTTGAATAAAATCATTCATTGTGATTTTAACTAGCTCCTACAAAATCATATTTCCCGAATTCATATCCTACAAAATATCTAATATGAAGCTAGTTATTCAGTTGGATACTCGTTTGATACCTACCCGTGATGCTAATCATGCACCTTCCGAGATGAATTTCCAACACAAGACATTAAAACAATTTAATTCAAGGATATTACAAACGATTATTCAGGAATCAGCCCAATGGGGAATTCGCGTCACCGAATATCATCCTCCAGTTGTATAGTTCGGCAATAAAGTATTGCTAGCGATATTCATTTAAAAAAAAAAATTTGCTTGAGGAAAAAACTTCAAAAACGCCGAGCGCAGATTGAATGAAGCCGCGAAAAGCGAGGGGACCGTATGACGTCACAAACAGGACGAAACCCCCGGTTGGGGCGCTGACATCGCCGGTCTACTGAGAGGCGGGTCCAAATGGGTGTCACCGCATGACGTCTTACGGTCTTCTCGGTGCCGCGGTCTTTTTCAAACTGTTCCAAGAATTAATCCGAATTCATATACCAAAACAATTAATTTTACGCCCCGCGGCTTAGGAAAATGGGTTAACGTCTATTTAATAGTTCGGTTGAGCTAGGTTTCACCTGACACCATGTAATATCACTCAAATGAATTTGGGAGAAAGCGATATAAAACTGAAAACGACGACTTGTTGATTCCGAATGCGGTGTATTACTTTCATACCTGAGCGGGAATACTTGCGTCACTAGTAACAGGTTGGTAACAGTGAAAATAGAAATAATTATCATTTTTAATGATTATTATTTGAATAATTATTATTTAATATTTAATGATTATTATTTCTATACTCACTGCTTGGTAACAGTTCTACTTCTCTTGTTACAGCCACCTTCTCTAAATTCCCTAAGACTTTTCATGCAAGCAGGATCGTAGCGTGGCTCTGGACATGGGGGTACCACACTCAATTCACCCCCCCCCCCCCTCACACACACACACTTCCTAACTCTCACACCCTAAAAATGAAAAAGAGACTTAGCTAGATCACATTTGTCTAATCTAGAATGACTCTATAGCTGTTATAAGATCATCCTGAGGATACATAATAATATAATTTTTGGTGTCTTTTGGCAGTCTTTTGTTCTGAAACGGATTTTTGTATACAAATGTTTATATTCGAGTTTAAAACATTTTGGGGTGAGAACAATAGCTTCCTTTTCTTTGAAAATTCGATAAAAAGCCACTACACCATGTTGTTTTTTCAGAGGAAAACAACAGGTTTTTTGAACTAAGTACACCCTGATAACCATTGGTTGGTATCTATTGAAGTTCTCAACATTAAAATGTCTAGTGTACTCACAGTGACGAGCCCTTGAGATGTGGCAACTGTCGAATCTTTTGCTAAAACTTCGCGAAGCGTTCATTTTATGAAGATAAACTAAACGAACAACTGAAGCCTATCAGCACACATCAAAACCATAGCATGGATATTATCAATTGATGGATATTAGAAATTCTCTGGACTCCATATTCCAGCGAAAGTGACGCCTGCGCATAAACTAGGGCATACGCGAAAAAAGTGCGCTGACGAGCTCCACGGTAAACAGTCAGAGACACACTCACACGCACGCGCCGGAGTACACACAGACGGACGAACACAATGTACGTGTGACGCCACGGCCCCCCGGCTGTTCCCCTCTGGCTACAACTGTTAGTAGGCCTCACTCAGATCGTGGATCATCCCTTCTTCTTCTTCTTTTTCTTGGCTTGGCTTCGGCCATTCAAAGCAACCATCAAAGGTAGATAGCATGAAAGAAGGAATTCTTCCATGGGTAGGTAGGTGGCTTTAGGTAATTTGCAATTGAATGTTTTACTTTTGATTAAATATTTTTCCTAATAAATTTTTCATCATTCAACTTCTACCTAGGTACATTGTTCATTTACCCTACGCCCCTGCATGCAACTGACCATCATTTTCGTTATTCTCCTAGCTTGAATTTTCGAAAGAAAAAATAAACAAAATTTCATCATGGCACTTCAATCTCCTGTTTTTGCAACCAGCAAAGTTACGTTCAAGGATCGATTTGCATGAAATTTCTATGTTTACACGTACAGACTGGTCCTCAACTGACTCCGTAAATAAATTCCTTGAACGACTTGGGAGAATTAGGGAGATTGAACGAATTAGGGAGATTTTGTAAAATTTTGTTTCTATTCATAACTACTAAATAATGTTTCAATCAGCTTCTCTAGCAGTAGGAATGAACCACCAAGCGCTTCTCTTTCCAATCATAACTAGGTAGGATCTTTTTTCCAGGCGTATTGGTTTTCTGTATATTTTTTCTCTCTCAGCCAAATCTTGTTAGCATTTGTGAAAGAAGGGTAGAATAAAACCCAATAAAAAAAGGGAAAACCAAAATGTTTTTACTGTTTTTTCTGTCCTTCCCTGTTTTGGATAAAAAGAACGAAAGGCGAAGGGGAGCTGAGAGGTTGGGAGTCAGTCAATACATGCAAGGGAAAAGGAAAGGATCCTATTAGGGAAGATTAGTTTATTGAATTTGTCATCAAACGTTCCACACAGTGGACAATGCTCCCGTTACGTCAACCAGCGTGTAGGATAGGGAAAATCGAGAAGGGGAAAAGCTGAGTATATCAGGGAGGAAAATGGAAATGGGACGTTTTTCGAAGGGATAAAAAGAGTCCGTGATATTTGGAAAGGTTTTACTCCCTTTGCCTTCTACCAACAGTGACGGCACAACTTCCAGCAACCTTATTTTGCGGGATCATCTTCGGTAATCCTTCTACGAATCATTTGTTATAATATAATCCTTCCAGCTAACTCGAATGGTGGGATAGCTGGGCACCTGTTTTAATTTCCGCCCCTCCTTCCTCTGTCGTTCTCTCTCCCGCCCAACATACCTACACGTAGATTGCGTTATTTTTCTTTGTTACGGGGAGGGAGTGAAAACAAATCAATTTATTTGATTACGTTGAATCCTCAGGGAATAATTTATGGTAATAATAATTTGCAACGCATGTCCATAAAAATACGAGTATTTCCGTGAACGCGAAAATGAAGCTTTTAGATATTTTCATACGTTCCTCTCTGTATGTTTGCGATAGAAGAATCCTGTTGATTCGTAATGAAGTCTTCGATGAAGGACTTCAATTAACTGTATTTAGGATCTAGCAGTACAGAAACTATTACTAGAAGTCGAACAGTATTAGTTAGGTACTGTTAACCCTTAATCTACTGAAGTATCACTGGTGATACCACAACTTTCAGGATTTTTTTAGAAAATAAGGATTTTCTAAAAGGATAAGGATAAGGATAAGGATAAGGATAAGGATTTTCCCTCGACTTATTATCCAAGTTTCGTTATATTTGACCATCCGGATCGGTATTTTCGTACACTTAGGTCGTCCATCCTCCTCCACTACCCAAGTCTAGTCTTGAAATGGTCGCCAATTCCATAATGGCCTCGACACATCAAGTTTGACACGATTCGGATGATTCGTCTAACGTGTGACCGTATAAAAACAGATAGGATCGCCGAAGATGTTTAAAATCCAGATGGTCATTTACTTGTGAAGGAGGGGAGTCAGTAAGTAGCTCAGTGATGGTCCAACTAATTCCGGCTGAATAATTTATGTACCCATACGATAAATTACTCGTAATTCACGGGTTTTTATTTCTAAATAAATACCTACCTTCGTTGGCGATAGTATTCAACAACGAGTATTCGAAATTACAATCTATTGTGTTTATAGACACGAAAAACATCTCAGAACAAGACATTAGATATCACAAAACCATGTTGTTCATTGTTCAAACCAGCTGTTTTTTTTTAATATACATTTTTTATTTGGCATAGTCATGGTACATTCAGCCATAACATTCCATGGTCAATCTATAATTACGTATCATTCTTCATAATTAGCATTAAATTCATATATTTATAAATTAATAAATTAATTTATAAATTAATAAATCAAATGGAGATTTCTCATTTCAAAATAACCATTATAACTTTCAAAATATACAATTTGCATAACATTTATTAAGCAGCTATCTTACTTATTATCTAATTATCGTCTTAGCTTATTTTTATACTTTTATGTTATTGTCTTCTATGAAAATGTACAAGTCGTTCCACGCCTCTATATTTAGAGGCGAGGAAAATTTGTAAACATGAATGGAACCATGTTGGTGGAACCAGCTCTCCTTCGGAACCAATTTTCCTCGGTTGTACTTTCCAGCCCTCATCGTAAAATAACATGGACCACGCTCCGATTGTTCTTAAAAATGTATCTGATTCAAAATCCATTTGAATTAATCCAAAAAACAATACCATTCTAATGAAAATTCCGAAATATGACATTTCAAAACATATTTCGCGTCAGTTTTAAGGATCCCAGCTCAAATTTTGAATTAAGTTCATTGAATCATCGAATCATTGAATCATAATCAAATTTTAAATTAACCGCTACATTAGTCGCATTCATCGAAACCAACTAAGGACTGAACTGCAATGACCAGAAAATTTAATCTGAATTTGTAAAACAGAACTACGAGTATTTTGCTTGGCCCTCGGTCAGATACGATATTACTTCGGGCACACTATATGCAATTGTTCGCCCATCGTTGCCCGTTACGATTGTCATAACTATGGTTTATACCCTGCTAGCACATCTCTCCTTCTTCAGTCTTTTCAGGTCTGCTCCCGGTTCCTACAAAGCTCCATCGTTGGTTTTCACTTCGTACTTTCTAGGCAAGCCGTTTACTCTTTGAATTATTGCCGCATACTTCTTTGCGTCATTCACCCACACCTTTCCTTACTTTCCTTACTCTCTGAAATTTTACAGGGCCTTCCTTCGTGTCGTTTATTGACACAATGTCTTTGTTTTTCTTTCCTCTTTTCGTCATTCGTCCGGAACGCCCTCAGGCCCGACCATGGTGAGTTCAGCGAGCTTGAATCAACTGGAAGTGTACCCCTCAACTTCCGATTCATTAATAATTCGGCAGGGGTGAACCGGTGCTCCAATGGAGTTGTTCGATAAGCCAAAACTCCGGGGTCAAGATCCCCTGTTGATACCAAATTTTTAGCTGTTTCACCATCGAATCTGGATACCCATTGCTTCGGGGGTTTCTTGGGCTATTGGTGAAAATTCGAGACTTTTTATCTTCCAAACATAAATTTCGTGCTATTACTACCACTGGTTTGAATACTTGAAGCCATCCAAATGTACCGCTTTGTAGACAAAGGTTGCGCCAGACATTTTCAGCAATGTGATACCTTCTACTTAATTAAGCTCGTAATTCCTTACCACCAAAACGCACTCTCTTGCTCTCCACGTAGACTTCGTTTTCGCCCATAACATTCACAGATCTTTTCATAGGAGGCTTCCATAACGAATCTGGAACGTAATAATCTTTGTAACAACGTGCTCCATCGCGCGTTTGAGTAACCGCAAGGGGCTAAACCACTGAGCTCTTGGAGTCATATCGTCCGATGATTTTATCCTGAATTAAGTGAGCAATAGTTTTTGATCTGTTACTGTTGTGAACTGCTCACCTCCGAAATTCTCTGTCTATGTTCAAACATTGAGATGCACTTATTGTCTTCTGCCTTTTAAAGGCCTTTGCGTGGCTTATATCTAAGTACTAAGGGTTTTGTAAATTAAGAAGATTTCTAAGAGGTTCTGATTCACTGGACATGCTAGGGAAGAGCTTTTACGAAGAGCTCGCTGATGTTCTCTGACTCGTGATGTCCTAAAACATTTATTTCAGGCAAACCAAACCCACCTTTTCCCACCCTTGAATACGATCCAGTAATCTCCGAATAACACGATTAGAATTTTCTTTTGTAGGTAGTTTCAAATACAAGAGAGTAATCCCAAAGAGGTAATAAATTCTTAAAAATCACGTAACACATTGGTTATTTGCCAACTATAATTCTCAGGAGAAATACCTACTACCTAGCAGTTGGTATGAAAACTGCAAAGGTGATAAAGGTCGTCAATTATTAGCAATCCCCGTCAACCTCAAGTTGATAGTAAATTTTGGGAAACAGTCAAATTTTGGGTCATTTTTTGAAGCCGTTCAGTATTATCAAGAGTTCACATTTCACTGTTTGTTTCAGCTGTGAATCCATTTCAACCCATTTGGTCGGCATTTCAATTTTACTCATGATTCCTTGTAGCTCCAAATTACCAAGTTCCTCATTCGTTTTTTTTTTTTGTTTTTTTTTCATCACATACTATACTATTCCTAGTGGGCTTTGAATGGCAAACAGCTTGGCAACCAGTATTATACGAGTATTTTGATTCTTTGTCTATACATTAAAATAGCCATTATTTTAATTAATAGCCATTATTTTAATTCGATTATCTCCCAACGCCTTAACTCAGTTGATAAGCCCAACCGCTCCAACGACAGATTTTCGAATTGATGAAAACCATATCCGAGTCTTCCTGCCCCAAAGAGCTTCAAATCTGCTTTCACCAATGGGAAATTTTTGTTATAACTGCAAAGACCGATCAGTTATATTTCTCGGTATTCATTTTGAAAGCTCTCTTTTCGGCTTTCGTTTTTTCCCAACAATCTTCATTTCCCAAAACTCCTTATAAAACGGCACTCGTGACTAATGAACGAGGCACCAACTGCTGAAGGAGGATTATCCCTCGCGGTTTGTAGTGCGGCAAAACAAGCGAAAGAAGAAGAGAATTTAGGGTGATCGTGGTGGAGCCTATGGCTAATTCCTCCAATATCAATTTCGATACTCTCATATACCTATAATGAAAACTTTTATATCATTTTACTTAAATATGTATTATTATTATTATTATGGTTTATTCACTGAAACCGGTCTAACCGTGTAGTACTCATATTTTACTTTGAATAGACAGTTTTCCACGATTTTGTCGCGAGTGATTTAGATAGTCATCATTATTCCTTGGCCCGTGCGCTGCTCAAGTAGGATGAAATCAAATACCACTCCTCTATTATTGTTCCCTCACAATCACCTAGGTAAATAGTTTTAATACAAATGAATAAATATTGGTTAAATTAAAGTCTTTAAGTGGATTAAACTCATTTTTCTTAAAGTATGAAAAAACAAAGTTTTATCATGTTCATCTGGAACGATCTTGTACAAGGTTGTAGTTAACTTTTTGTTTCACCTCGTAAGAGTAGATATATTTTTATAATAATCAGTAAGCAGAGAATTGTGGTAGTTGAAGATGATGAATTAGGATGAAGTTCATCCGTGCACTCGGACTCGCATCTCTTTCTCATTACAGAGTTCCTTGAACCTGACTCTGGACCAAGTCACGAGCTCCTTTGTAGGCTGGTGAAATGAGAGGAGGAGGGAGGGTGTACCGTCGATTCAAACGTGGTTTGTACTGGGCCTCGTGAGTATAATTTACTGCCTCGGGGCAAGTTCTTTTTACGTATATTATGCTTCGAACGGTTGTCTCTTTATCCCATCGCTGAAAAGTGCTTGGAATAATACCGCCGTTAATGAGAGTTTCCTTCACTGATTAGATTGATAAATGTCTTCGTGGCTCATGATCATCCTAAAGCGTAAAGAGTTGATTAGCAGTAATAAAGCGATTTACGTGTCATATTATGTATGCGTAGGAGTATGATTACCTTTTGGTTTTGTTGAGTTAATAAAATGATTTGATTCACAAAAAATACGCCGAACTTGTAAAGCCTCACAAAGTCTTGGGCTCTAAATTTGCAATTCTCCATTGTAACTAACACCATCAACATAACGTAAAACATAAGCCATCATTACAATAGACTATCATTACAACAAGCACATTACCTACTGTAATGTGTAACAATGCTTTCCTCGAAAAATTGGTCATGAGGTAGGTTTTATTGCTAATGGCTACATTTTAACAGCACAGTGTCATTGCGTAGACCCGTGGAAATACGTGATACTGGTGCAGGTGCGTGGGATGAAGTTATACTGGTACTCAAAGAACCCAAGACAACTAAACCAGCTTGAGGTATCGATAGGACTGAATGTCACGATTACTAAACGGTGTACGAATTGTACGTTTAAGACCATGGAAGAATAATTTATTGTCCATGCAAATGAAGTATTGTAAACGGAAAACGCCAAGAAAGCCTTCAGACTAAATAGCACTTTTTGATACCAGTGAACTACATTCAAAGCGGTGATTGCTTTGAACCACTTCAATATTGTTGTATAGCCATATCGTCCCCCCTCGCTGGAATTAAAATTACTATTTATTTAATCACAGAAATTACACTTGCCGAGTCCTAGAAAGACCGTGCATTCGGCCGAGCGAATCGAAGTGTGATCAGTCAAGGCAGTCAGTTAGGGGGACATCACGATTACATTATTCAAACAAAACTGCTCTCGTCAGCATGTTTTGTAAAATATATAGATATTATATATTTTTTGTACATAATATATGTATAATATTATTATGTACAATCAAGAGATTAAATAACTATTAGTTCTGTAAACTAGATTGTTCTGCAAACTAGGTTAATGTAGACCTTCTGAATGCTTTAAAATCGTGTTGTGTCATGACAACCCTCTCCAATAACGGCTAAGAAAAAATTCCCTAAAATGGCATTGTGAACATGCCAACCCTCATACATGGTATTGGAAACCGAAACTAACTCTGATACGTGGTATTCTCAGCACAAAAATGGTGCGATTAGTGGCTAATTTGAGATTATTGCAATGAAATTCATATGAAAAACTGTTTCTTTTGAAATTAATTTATTATTGAAGTAATTAATTTATTACCGAATCACCACCCTAAAATCAGTGCTGTACCTACTGGTGGTGTGTGTACCTACTTACCATGTAAATAGAATGAAAAATTCCAATGCGACTGAAACTGAAAAGTGAAAAATTGAAATCAAACTTGAGGAAACTTGAGGTTCACTTCATTCTTCATTATTTTCTCCCCTCTCTCTTGTGTTCTGATGAAAATTATATGTGTTATTTGAACGCCAAAATGATCCTAATTATGATACGCGGTATCGGATCCCTTGACGGAAGGTCTGATACGAGGTAACGGAAGCAGTAAACAAACAAAACTCATATGGGCTATTAGAAAAATGGCCAGAACCACCCATAAACGACGCGGATCACTGACTGTCTCTTACCAGCCCTGGCAGCAGTGTAATCACGAACTCGCCAATCGAGTGTACTTAGGCCTATACTGCCCTGGTGATGAAAAAACGCCTAAGCTCCAAAATTGTCGAAAATGTGGTTTTTACATACCCCTCCTTAATTCAACCTTACTATTCGAATGGTCGAATCGAAATGTCAAAATTCGACCCGGAAGGGGTTGAAATTAATTGGAGTGAAATCTCAAATAAGCTTGATGTTGAAACGCCTTAATGTTATTTGTTTAGGAACAAAGCCTCAACTACCTAGTTGAAAACTGAGTTGAGGAGGTTTACCTTAACATTGTTGGTTTCAGATGATGGGTTGAGGTGTTTCAAATGGCGCCAGGGAGGCGTTTATTAATGAGGTACATATGTCATAATGAAAGCTTATAAGTGATTTCAGTATGTTAGTGACAAGTTGAGGTGTTTTTCATCAATATCATCTTAAAACATCCAGCTCTATTTCTGAAGGTAAAACGCCTTAACTGTATTCGAGGTGTTTTATTAAACAAACATAATCGATAATAATCGAAATAATCGCTAATCACCTCAAATGCCGTGATCGATAGGAAAAACTGATATTTGATCCTTCACACCCATCGATCTAATTGAACATCAATCGACGTCCTACCGAAAAATAGGGTGCGGGAATGTTTTGCAGTGAACAAAAGGGGAATTTTCAATGGCAAACTTTGAAGCGGATTTTCTGAAAAATCAATTGTTTAGGGTTGAGGCGTTTTTCCTTAACAGGACAGTATAATTTCTCGGTCAATTTCGATCATATCGTCGGATTCGGGCTCAGCAAAGTGAAAAATGGGGGAGTGCGTGGTTGTCAATATAGTAGATCTATATCGATGGGCGTGGTTTATGCATCGATTCTGAGGGGCTCAAGCCTAAACAAGGTATCCAATCAGTGGTGTTATCATAGCCAGCTATTTGTGGGATTAAAATCAAGAGTCATCAAACAACTGCGCTTTGATAATAACTTCAAGGAGAGTACCTACTACTTTTGGCATTCAAGAATTTCACGAGGAGGTATTCGAGTATCAAGTATGGGAGATATAAGCGTGATGGGAGATATAACGGAATAAAAGGGCTATGCTTAGGTTTCAACGGGAACGTACTTCGAATGAATACAATAGTTTGATCGCCGACACTTCCTGGGAGACCCCTACATCTTGCAATTGAGAGATAAATCGTATTTTTGGTTCGGTTTGGTGGCATCGTGGATTATTAAGGCACTATAACCATTTCCGATGTGTAAATAACTCCAGGGGACCCGCATAGCAGCGAACCGGGTATCGAAAATCCGCTTGACCCTTCCATCTCGAAACGATTTCGACCAAGCGTTGTAGAGTGGCCTGTTCTCTCACTCGCACTCGCCAACTGACAGCGCTAGAATAATTTTCCATTCGACGCCCGAATCCACCGAATCGCATTTCCCTCTCCAGACCTCCATCCGCAATCCAGTCGTTCCCGTCATTTGAAATAGCGCTCTCCCATCCAGGTAAAATACGCGGGAGAACGTTTTCGCGCCCCCTCCACGTCCAGTCGATCGACAGGAAATTGGATCCAGATGAGAAGCACCGATAAACTTACAGTCTTCGCTTTTCCCTCATGCCTTTTTATTATTTTTCTCTCGGAAAAGCGCTCCCTGAAGGGAAGCGTTTGGTATTTTGAAACCTTTTAGCAAAAAAATTTCGTCTCATTTCTTAACCGAGTCCCCCCTCCCTCTAACCCTTCCTTTTTCGTGCCGTCACTCTTCTCTCTGACAAACTTTGTACTACCAACCTATTTTGAATGTTTTGTTCCTGGTTGGGCGGACAAGACTGAGGGTGAGCGGTTTAGGCGTCAACCACTCAGTTAAAGATTTTTATTCTACTTTTTTCGCTTGCTTCCATAAAAGAGTCGAAAGACCCAGGGTCGGGGAAGAAGGCGATGAGGCGCTATCAGAGGGTGGGCGAAAGAGAGGAATAGGGCGTGATAAAGACAGATAAAGGGAGTGGGCGAATGGTCGGAGGGAGGGAGATGCGTAATTTGTTCTTTTTTACCTTCGCTCTCGGTTTTTTCAAGAACAGAAGACTCACCCAATGGTAGGGATAAAAGCGAAGGCTTGAGGGAAATAAAAAGAAAAGCGGAATTAAATGTCAGGAAAGTCTTCCGAAAAATAAAAGGGAGAATTGGTGAAAAGTGATTCCCTTACGGCCATTACTAGCGGTCGAGGAGGAGCGAGGAAGAGGGGAAAAGTGGGTTTTCTCCTAAATTTATTAGAGTTTCATAAATATTTATGGGTTTTTTCTTCACCTTCTTTGGTTCCTTAAGATTGACTGGACCATGTTTTTATCTTTTGGGGAAATTCCACCGTTGGTAGAAAATAATCGACCATAAGACGCAAGAATCGATCAAGTACTGTCCTCCTTGATGTACACAAACTGTGTATAAGACTGAATGCTTTGTGTGGTCATGATTGGCGATTGCTCAAAACTACGATTAAAATGATCATGTATACATAGTCGCTTAAGAAGCAACACCTCCTATCGAACATTTCCCAACTTTTCAGGAGAAGGGAAAAACTGAATGATGGACCAATTTTCGTTCATGTGTCCTTTTCTTGCCCATTTTTCACTCTCTAGGCCAACAAGAAAAAGTAAAAGGTTAGAAATTTTGGAAATTGAGGTGGATAGGGGGTGTTATCCTAATACCATAGGTTGATAGGGTGGGGGGGGGGTGTTATCCTAATATCATAGGTTGATAGGTGGTGTTCTTGATAGAAAATATGGTTGACACGCGCTGACAGTGAAAATTTCGGTGAAAATTTCAGTGAAAAATCTCATTTAATGAGATCGATAGACCTTTCTCCGCAAATCTGAACTTTCAACTATTTTTATTAAAAAAACAAAAATTGTCATTGTTGATGCAATGGCCAACTGAATTGGGAACTCAGCTGTTGAAAAATAATGCAGCGCAAGGATAACAACGACGCTGAAGGAAGAAAAACTACGGTTTTAGGAACTCGCAACCAAAAAATAAGTAGTTCAATTTAAGATAAGTTGTATTAAAATAAGCTGGTAACAAGAGTAATTATCATTAATGAATAGGAAATTTAAGGCACGTTAACGCATCACAAATTTACGTTATTCTAAAAATCAGTCATCCTAGAAAAATGAAAGCACAGGTTAACCTAGTAGGAATTCCTACTCCAAGTTCAGCAATCACCAAATTTACGTTAGACATAATACAGTTATTTCTTGGTAATAGGTTATCGAGTTTCCAGTCCGCGTTGTGCGTTGGAAATTTCCCCGAATCGCAGGTAACCTATTACCAAAATAACCTAATACCACAACCTATTACCAGACGGTCGCTGTTACTCGGCTCACTCAAATAACTTTCGACAGTTATGATCGCACACCTTTCACGCATTTGTTTTCCGTAACCTATTACCTGGTATTAGGTCCCAGCCACCCTATTATGACGGAATCCCGAATGGCTGTCGGCAATAAGAATCTGCCAAAACATAATTTTCGTGAAAATGGTTGATAGGGGGTGTTGCTTCTTAAGCGACTGGATTGCACTGAGCGTGTGTGTTTGTCTATAAATCAAATTCAATATTGTATGTATCAATTCTATATAAATTTATATAGATCCATTTATAAACATCCTTCAAACAGATTGTTGGTCCAATCATCCCCCAAATCTGGATAAATATTATTTGGAATTCACCAACCGCTATTATTAGAATATTCACGTTAATGTTGTGAGGCTTATTCAGTGATATGAAACAACGTGAAGCACATTGTGTACACAGACTGGGTTGGTTATAGTGGGAAGACCAATCTCATTGTTGTACTGAGCTGATGGAATGAAGGAAGGAAGGCAACAAAGACCTGGGCAATATAATCAGCTTAGTAATTTAGGGCATTGATAGAACGCCAATAAGGGGTGTCTCGGAAACCTTGCAGTTAGGGGTGGGAAATGCGGAAGGTCCTTTCAAGCTAATAGTAAGGCGCAAGGTCTCGTCCTCCTCTAAACAAACCAAACAATCAACCCCCAATGTATCGATTCTGAGGTCGATTAGTCAAATAGATGTTAATCTGAGGGTAGATCGGAGGTAGAAGTTTAGGGTAGTCGCAGGCTGGATTTTGAATGGAACAATCAGCACCGCTTGGGGCCTAAGTGGCTCCGAGCCTTTGAGTATTGATTCCAACAACCCATGCACGCACACGTTCAAGATTCAGCTGATAGGTAAATAACTTCCCACGCCTCCTTTCGTATCTTATACTTCTGCCTTATTTCGTGAGGTCTACTCACTGGAAAACATCAATTGAAGTTCTTCTGATCAGCTGAATTTGAAAGCACTGCACTCTAATAACCTCTTACTACCATAGAAGGAGAAGAAAGAGCACTCTAATTTCAGAGTCTGGTAAACCATTGGAACTCCGGAGTAAATTTGACCATGGAGTTTCCTCTTTTCTCCTGACCCAAAAAAAGAGCTATTTTCATCAATATCTGATAAGGCGTTGGAGCAACCCGAAAAAAATCGCACCATGTGATCCTGAGTTTTCTATTCTATGTAGATATTTGTTTGATGGTGTTACTCCGAATACTAGAGCTAAAGTAGCTGAGAAATATTTTATAATTTGCGTAACAAATGGAAATGAGACGGTAGTTGGGTATAAAAAGGTGGACCCCTCAAAACACCTAACCAGTCAACACGAAGTAACATAAAGGATTTGATTTAATAACAGTCGAATCTGACAACTTCGAATGCGTTGGTAAGTGAACTATTGGGCTTCAAAAGTTTGTTCAATTCTTCATGTTCTATCCTAATCCTTTCAAAAACACACAGCCTTACCCTCCACGCGGAACATTTTTCATAATTAAATCCTAATAACAATCTTCTTTGAACAACACAGGGTGGGGGGCACCAACTCTCTCCTCCGCACCGCCAGTTCACCCAGAAACACTCGAGGCAGTTTTAATTAATTAAAGTGAATAAGTCAAATTAATCTCCGTTCATTAGTGGGCGGGGAAATGACTGGGGGTTTGAACGCAGACGTGGAGAGGACATGAAAAACCTTCTAGTAAGTTGTCCCTAAGAGTAACTTTGTGTGTGAAGTATTGTGCGGTATACGTTACCCCCACAGATTTCGGTGAAGGTGATGCGGTGGGCAGATTATGATTAATTGTATAAATTCGGTACAATCTTTCTCGCCTTCCCGAAAACCCCTGTGAGGTTGCCTGTGACTTGGTCGAATGTCCTTCAAGATTTCGTTGGATCGAAGAAACTACTTTTTCTCAGGGTTGAAAACGCTAAATCCTGGTTGAAGCGAAATGAGCAGTGGCAGATTTTCGTGTCTACTTCAAAACTTCGAGTCATCATTGGATTTGGTAGGAATAGTGTTTCAAAATGCAGCCATACTTCCTTGTTACCCGACACAGCGCAGCTGTGGCAGACAATGCAGCAATTGCTCCGCAAAGTCAATTAACGAAGAACGGAGCTTAACCACGCGACAGAGGGGTATCTCTTCGCATCGAAACTTTGTGAGGATGTTAGGCGGATTAGGATTGTTGCCTGTAACGGCTGTAAATCACCCTGCTCTATTTTCTAGCTATCTACCCAGATGTCGCAACCCACATGACTCGAGCGTGTCTTTCATGTAGAATTTAACAGCCAATTTCAGTGCCCAGCACGTACCCACGCCATATTATCCAGGGACATTATCAACGAAATGGCGTCTCCCGAGCTGCATTATCCCTTGTCCGAGAGAATCAACTTATTTAACATGACTCCAATTATATTGCCAGTATGTCCTTATTCATAATTGACCAATGACCAATTATCGGAATAATTCGGTCTTTAGCTGAAGCCAGCTTACCGCATAAAATATCAAAATATATAAATCGCTAGATGGGCCTTTAAGACGTACTTTGTGTTTTATTATAAACTGTTCTCCGAATCGCTTAGAAACATTAAGGGGGGGGGGGGATTAAACTTTTTTTTCCTAGATTGATTCTAATAAGTAGTTAAAGATAGTGAACCAGAATCCGTCCGTTGGGTGCCCGAACAACATTGCGCAGTTACAGTGATCCAAAAAAATATGAAATTCGAGTTACGAGCTCACAAGGGATGATGGTGCTTTTCATTATCCTAAATAGGGCGAAAAGATGAATTCAAAAATTAATTTTGTAACCTAGAAAACCTTATATCTCGGAAATGTTAAACAGTTACTAGGTAGTATTTAATTCTACCAGCAGTGAGCTGATTACGAACTGTAAGCTGTAAAACTAATGTAGGTAAATTAATTGAAGCGAATATATAAAATATTATCCCGTGGGCCGTCTGGAATGTAGTCCATGCATCTATATGCACGACACTGTTTAACGAGAGGTTAAGTTGTGTTGTGGAATATTACAGCTTTCTGATATTTGTGACTACCCTTGCATATCGCATCAAGAAACGGTTACGGATATATAAACCGTTGTGCAAACCCAATTTTCTGCCAGAGGTTACGTAGTTCAGGCAAATACGATTTTCACAATAATATTTCTAGGAAGGCGGAGATATCGACGTATAATCTCAGGAGGGGAGTAGGCTTGCCTCACGCTGTGACTTAAGAAAGTGTCTCGAACTAGCTGTGGTTTCCCCGCAAAACAGATTTGCCACGGTCCGTTTTCCAGACTTTCCACTCCCCTTCCAGTTCCTCCTTTTAAAAGACATCATCCATCTCCGGGATAGGGCAATTGGTTCTGAAAACCTTCTCCCATCTCTTGTCTCATGGTTTCTTCAATTTTTGTCGAATTTCAAGAAGGCACGATTCAAAACGGGATTCATGTGGAGAGCATTTTGATTCGCCGGTATCATCCAATCACCGATACCGAAACACAAACATCATAATCTTGAAAAGTTGACGAAATTTTGACCAACTTATTAGGAGAACGAGAAAAAAAATTTTTCAGTTCAGAGAATTTGTTAAGACCATTTGGAGCGTTTTAGCCGTCAGTTCACAACGAGGGACCGAAGGTAGAACCAATGAAAAGTCTTCAAAATGAGGGTGAATCAAACGACGGCACATCAGGCCAATTCTCACACTGTTCGTGACTACGAAAAAGAACTGGGAGGTACTTGTTATAAATTATTTCCAACGCCGGTAGATACAAGTAAAAACCCCATACTTGGAATTATTATTGAATTATCATCTATAATCACAATAATGTTTCATTTAAAACGTATAACGTATTGTATAAATCAATTATAGACCGTTATAAACACGAAGTTTAATTCAAGATTTACAGATTTCCTATTGTGATTGTAAATCCAAAATGGCAAGTAATGGCATAAATGGCATTCACACTACTTGATAATAATAATAAAATTACCCGTGAGTTCTTTACGCTTTACCTGTGCAACAAGTCCTATGAACCTCATAACAAGTGACAGCTTTTCGTATCATTGATGATGTAACAGTCCCTATGTTACCATGGAAACTAGGTTTCTATAGATTCGATTTTATTCGCTGTAACACTTTCCGTTTTTAGTTTTTTCCTATTGTCCTTTTCTTTGATTAAATAAAACAACTTTAATTTATTTTAGTAAACGTATTACCTACTTATTGAGAACTACCCCAATCTTTGTAAAGCACCGGAGTCGTGAAAATATTTTAACGTATATTGACATTACAATCCCAAAACTAGAATGACGAATTGGTATTATTCTCTATTAACGAATATGCAGGGCTTAGGATATGAAATCCAGTGTTTTTAATGTGTTTAGGACGACTAAAAACGATTTTTGGCGCTCCTATAAAATTGCTTAAAACTTCATACGATATGTTGTATTGACATCGTCGATATGAACTCCTAACAATATATGAACAAAATATTGTAGTTACATGTGTATATGCAATGTTTGGAGTATAATATGACTGGGATACCAAAAATGTTAGCACCAGAGGTGTGGTTTTTGCAATAAATTGCCAATTATCCAACGTACTATGAATATAATTTTGTCGAATACATATAAATGAAAATAAGGAGCTCCTTTGACGGAATGAAATAATAACCACGCTGATATATAAAAATAATTATAAAGGTGATTCTCCTTAAATTAAGATAAATGAACAGTCTGACCGTTTCGTTGGTTCGCGCACGCGTGTATATACCGCGACGATGACGAAGAGGTGCGTTGACGTCGTGATCAGTCTAAATCGTGCAGCTTCACCAGGTTGCCTGTATGGATCGTCAGCGGCTTAATGTTTTGATTGGGGTGAATAGGATCAAGGATGACTTAGAAAACAAACAAGCTCAGATTACAACTGTTTTCATAGGTAGTGTTACCAGGTCATTTGAGCTTTGAGTTTTGAAACATAACAAGAATTATATTATCACCTGAAAATTGAAAATTGAAAAAAATTTTATTGTACATAGGACTAGTACCTACCTCCTAGTGTACATCAAATGACTTAAGATTAATGACGTTATAAAAATACAATAAAATATAGAAAAAAAAAGAAGGAAGGACGGAAGTGTAAGAGCTAGGTGTCCTCAGATAGCCGGTATAGTAGTTCAGCGTCCTGCCAATAGGAGAGCTAGGTTAGGCGCTGCGAAAGGTTGGAGCAGTCAGTCAGTCTGTTATGTTATGTTGTGCGTTTAGTTACGATTATGTTATGTTGTGCGATTATGTAGACTCAATAAACTGTTTTAATGTGAATGATAAGAAGTGAACTATTGGTTTAACCTCCGAAACCCCATTACAAACATTCAGAAGTGAGATAGTGTGCCTTTCGTGAGTTTCGTGTGTACTCGGTCGGGTTTTTTTTCAACTAGTCAACTACCCTCCGACGTATAGCGGCCATTGTTGACGAGAAGTAACGCGTAAGTTATATCTAGTTTCACTTCGGGCTTCGTGCAAGTGTCCTAAGTAGTTTTGAGATCGGAAAATGTCATCGACAGAAAATAAAGTAACACTAGCAAGTGTAAGTCAGCTGAAAGTTACAGAATTGCGGGCAGAATTAGAGAAACGGAAACTAACTAGGGCCGGTAAAAAAGTCGAGTTAGTAGAAAGACTGAAAGCCGCGATTATTTATGAACAATCAGTGTTAAAAGACGGTGTTGATGACGATTTGGACATTGATGATGAAGAAGACAACGATTTGGACAGTGAGGATGAAGAAGACAATGAGATTGAGCAAGATAACGAGTCGAACCAAAGTGACAAGGAAACTCCGAAGTCGCAGAGGTTATTCACCCTGACCTTCAAGGACGTAGAAGGTTTAGTAGCGCCCTTCAGCGGTAAAGGTACGTATGCTGTTGAGAAATGGATCAACTCGATTGATGATTTGGCAAAGGATATGGGCTGGAGCGATTTACACTGTGTCATTTTCGCTAAAAAATCGCTAACTGGGCTCGCCAAATTATTCGTTCAAGGAGAACCTCATCTCTCGTCTTGGAGAATATTAAAAAAAGCACTAGTCGAAGAATTTGGCAAGAAATATTCGATGAAAGAGCTACACGATTCCTTAGCCAGGCGTAAAATGGAAAAAGGGGAGACTGTGCAGGAATATTTCCTACACATGAAGGAAATGGCCAGTCGTGGAGTCATTGACGAGACGTCACTGATTCAGCACGTAATTAACGGGATCAATGACAACGAGGCGTCCAAGGCCATTCTTTATGGTTCCGACAAAATCAAAGAATTTAGGCTGAACTTGGACAAATATGACCGCATGAAACGGAACGCTTTGAAGCAGGAAACCACCAAAGATTCGAAGACGAACACGTCCAAGTTTGCCCATAATGACGTCGGAAAAGCAACCAACACTGAGGCCAAGGCCAGGAAATGTTTTAACTGCGGTTTAGCTAATCACTTAGCTGCAGAGTGTAGGCGTCCGAAGAGGGACCCCGGATCGTGCTACAGCTGCGGACGGATGGACCACCAAATCAGGGACTGCCCAAGCAGAAGAGGAGCTACTGCGGCTGATCGCTCACCAACAGGGGATCTTCGACATCGGTCGCAGGTGATGCAAGTTCGACCATTTTCTCCGCCTCAATTTCTGAAGGTTCGATTTTCTTTTGATCATGAGTATGATTCAGTTTTCGATAGTGGAAGTCCGATTTCGATGATATGGCAGTCATTAATTAAAGATCACATTCAGATGGAACCAGTTCCAAAAGACCTAAAATTATGTGGCCTAAATAATTCTTTATTAGACATTATAGGATGTTTTTCGGATCAAGTAACGATTGACGGGAAAGGAAAGATAGACCTACAATTTTTAGTGGTTCCCGACAGGACGATGCTTCACCCAGTTCTGGTGGGCAGAAATTTAACCGATAGTGGCCTCATTGAAATCTCAATTTCCGATAAACTTAAAGTAAATTTCATTAATAACGATCAAATTATATGTCCAGAAATTATGAATATAGATGTCATTACTGATCAACAAGATCCGAATATAGACGTTGGAGATTCAAGTACTACTTATGCTACACGGATGCAAATTAAAACTCTTGTAAATAATTATTTGAACACTCCGAAACGTGACGAACCTGAAACTAACTTCGATTTAAAAATTAATTTAGTTCATTCTAAACCTTTTTATTTTGCTCCACGTCGCTTGTCAGTAAAGGAGAATTCAGAAGTTAGAAAAATAATAGACAATTGGCTATCGGATAAAATAATTCGTCCCAGCAGGTCGGAATATAGCAGCAGAATAATTTTGGTACCAAAGAAGAATGGTGAAATGCGATTGTGCTGTGACTTTCGCTTATTGAACCAAATGACTGTTAAGGATCGTTTCCCCTTACCCCTTATTGAAGAAAATCTTGATTCGCTTCGTGGTAAGAAGGTTTTCACATCTTTGGACTTGAAAAATGGATATTTCCATATCAAAATGGAGGAGTCTTCAATTAAATACACCTCTTTCGTTACTCCATTTGGACAGTTTGAGTTTTTAAAACAACCCTTTGGTGTTGCTAACGGTCCAGCGAATTTTCAAAGGTTTATTTCACTAATATTTAAGGAACTCATTGAAACTAAAAGATTATTAGTATATTTTGACGATTTATTAATTGCTACTGAAACTGTCCAGGAAAATTTGGAAATATTGAACCAAGTTTTTGATTTAGTCACTAGAAATGATCTAGAACTTCGCCTGGATAAATGCCAGTTTGTTAACCCTGTCCCCACAAATGTGAAAAAAAAAAAAAAAAAAAAACTTAAATTTAAAATTATTCGAGTTGCTTTTACTAAGTATTTCATGTTATTGTTGTGTTAATGCGAATTTATTGCTTTTGAGATTACTTAACGGTAGGTTTATTTCATTTTGAGTTTACAATCCAAGTAGGTTTAAATTTGATGATGTATGTTTCTTCGTATTATTAGTTTCATGTTAGGCTTTACTGAATTCTTAGGTATCACTACTTATGCACAGGCACGTCACTTTGATGGTATAGTTTATTATATTTTATGACCTGTTCATGATGTTTTATGAACTATTAATTATGTTTTATGAGCTACGAGTAATGTTTTATGAACTTATGATAGTTAATTATGTCAGATGTATCTTATGAGCCTGAAATGTGACAAGAGGAGGATGTTCTCATGTATTGTGTTATCAATCATTTCAATCTAGTGATATGCGAGAATGAGGGCATTCTAGGGTCAGAATGGCCGAATTTGTAAGAGCTAGGTGTCCTCAGATAGCCGGTATAGTAGTTCAGCGTCCTGCCAATAGGAGAGCTAGGTTAGGCGCTGCGAAAGGTTGGAGCAGTCAGTCAGTCTGTTATGTTATGTTGTGCGTTTAGTTACGATTATGTTATGTTGTGCGATTATGTAGACTCAATAAACTGTTTTAATGTGAATGATAAGAAGTGAACTATTGGTTTAACCTCCGAAACCCCATTACAGAAGTAAATACAAATTGAAGTAGATAGGAAAAGAAAGGGATATGAGAAGAGATTTATGTCAAGGGAATGTAATTTAAATTTTAAAAAACCTGCGTACCGCAACCCTGAAACGCCCAAGCCAATGGGTAGAGCGAACCCCCATTGGAAGTATTTAAACCACCTGTTAAAATACTTGGTTCTCAAACGCAGATTACCTTTCACGTTCACCTAATTCCTGTTGTTTCATGAGTTACGTGTAAAATAGGTAAAAATAGATCGATCCTTATGGAATAGGCAAGGATATGCGTAAAATGAAGATTTACAACCACGTTCTGCTGCCAAAAATGTTAGCACCAGAGGTGTGGTTTTTTGCAAATTCAGACATCACAGATGCAGTATCTACAGGCTCGTCGTTGAATAATTTGCAGCGTTTTTGAACTTCTGATGGTACAATTTGTCGGCAATCAAGGAGGACCCACTAAACCATTCTGTTTCCTCTCACACGACTGCAGACAGCCACTCTTTGTTTATATAACATCTTTTCAAGGGGGCTTTTCCGGAACCAGGAAACCCCACAAAACCAGTGGAGCCAGGCGATGCCAAAAATGCTGCCGCCCTAATTATTGGAGGCTAAAAACAAAAGGTCGTGCCTCGCCTTGTCGCTAGTGAGAGGGAAGGGAATGCAGTCGTCCAGGGAGGAAGGACTAGGAGTGGGAGTAAAGATGGATGGGTTGTTTGCAGGTCCAAACCCCATCGCCCCGGTAATCTACACCATAAATTACCAAGGGCGGGAAAGGGTTCGCGGAAGCCGGTCGAGAGAGGGCGGTTGAAGAGGGAAGCTTCGGCGTGTAGAAGCGAAGCTCTGTCAACCGATACCCTTTGTTCATCCCCTCCACAACCCCCACTTCATTTCCCCTCCTTCCCAACACTTCTTCATGACATCAGCCACGGACTGGATATTTATTGCCATCAAATCCCACTTTCCGGTCTTCAGTTTTTCCTTAAGCTTTCCAAGTTTCCTCTCTCCGACCCTTTTAACCAGGCGTTGCTGAAACCCCCCTCCCCACATCACCTTGTTCGCGGCAATTTTTCGGCTGTTACAAGTGAGAGAGTTTGTTGCGAGGAGACTTTCTTACAGAGTCGTCCAAAGTTGACGTATATTGAAGATTGAGAGTGGGGGAAGAAAAATTAGGGATACAAAAAAAGAGAAAAAATACCCTATACATCATGCTGCGATCAGAAAAATTCCCTGCAGCCTATGATTGAAACATTCTCCGGCATCCTGTAGGATAATATCCCCTCTCCCTCACTCTACAGGACCGCCACAGCCAGTTACAAAAAAAGCCCAAATTCTCGTGAATCCGACCCCTCCTCCGTACTAATCGATCTCGAACCAATATCCTCTCTTCACATATGAAGACCGCATTTTTTTCTCCTTTTTTCGGCGATTTTTCATCGGTTCTTTCACAGGAAGGTTTCACCATCGCCGCTGGATTCGAATTATAATCCAACGTTTTCGATTCATTTTTCGATAATTTCCCTCAGGGCTCTCTGTATCTCAAGAGTTGACAGCTAACAATGTTTGTTATAAGCAAAAACGTCTATGTATGACACAGAAGCGGGAAAACCGTTACAACCGAATGTCTAAATTGTTCAAAATAATACCAGCAACGCGCTTGGTATTTTACTGGTAACATTTCTGTCACAAAGCTCAACAGGGTTAGCCCGTTTGGTGTTCTTAATGTACAATGTTGTTAACTTTTTCGAATGATTGGTATTACTTCATTTCTAACAGCGCTTCCTTCTAGTAGGTAATTTATGGAGGGGGAGGGAGGATGAATCAAGGAAACAAAGCTCCATCAATCACCAATGTGGGACGGAACGGTACGAAAAGTAGTGTCAAATTCGAATTAGGAACATCGGAGTCGGCATCTACAGGACTGCAAGCATTCACAGACGAGGTGGGACGATGGTGTGATAGTGGAAGACTAAATTAAACCCCAGTAAATCAAAAGTTGTTAGATTTACCAACAAAAGGAACGTGGAACAACAACAATTCAAGGGGAACCAGTACCACAACAAGCGACAGTTCGATACCTTGGACTAGAACTAAATGAAAAGCTTACTTGGGGGCGCCATATTAAAAATATTGCCCAGAAAACAAGATTTCGTCTTGAACAGCTGAATTTTTTTCTCAACAAAAAATCACCTCTACCACTGCACCTAACACGACGAATCTACCTTTCTGTTATTAAACCCATCTGGATGTACGTCTGCGAGTTGTGGGGATCTGCTTCCAAATCCCAAGTGACTGTATACTTGCAGACTGTGCAAAATCGAGTCCTAAGCCTGATTAGCAATGCAACGTGGTACGTCAGAAATCCCACGCTCCATGCAGACCTGAACATCCCCTACGTCACAGAAGTAATTATGGAGGCGTATGGAAAGCTTCACAGCAAAATGTTGGATCATCCAAACCTGATAGTTCGCGACACCCCACGACATCCACCACCCCCGCCAAACCACCAGTGATTTGAGAAAAAATGGCCACCCGACTTACTACCATAATCTGTTCGTACAATTTATTCTTCAATCTTTATTTTTCATGATCAATGTTGTGTTCTCCTTGTTATCTAATTTCTATTCGCTATTCTGTGTTGCCCTTATTATTTGAACATCAAACTGTTTGCATTATTAAATTTATAACGTAAGGCCTACTGATGAGTAGCTTCTTGCATCAAGTGTCATGTTAATTAAGGTTACCTTACTATAATTATATATGTTACCACAACTATAATGTAATTTGTCTTACAATAAAGTTAAAAAAAAAAAAAATCGAATTACGCAATTACGCCCAGAAACGAAGTCCGAAGCAGTCAAAAAGATTGTCATTCAAAAACAGGGTAGGATGGGATTAGTTTTGAAAATCTGAAAAACTGTAAAACCGTCAATCCCGGTGTGCCAATTGACCATTAGGTGTTCCCTTCTGATCTGAAGATCTGAATAATTCCGTTATGACTCTCCCTTACTAAAAGCTGGAAAACAGAAGATTTAATAACCATCGTTCTATCTCATTCTGCAGTATTGCGTAACGTGAAGGTTTTTGAAAAATGTTTTAAAATTTAGCCGATATCTTAGGTATTCAGAAGGATAGAAATTACTCAACGATCACCAATACGGCCTCAGGTCCAGTCAGTACACTCCGGATGCGATATGCTGTCTTTCATCATTGACTATACGATCTGGACGAAAGTAATGAGCCAATTGCAATATTTATTGATTTGGCTAAGGCCTTCGACACTTGAAAAATTGTGCCTATTGAGGTTAAGGGCGTCATTGCTTCTTGAGAAATAGACAGCAACATGTTAAACTAAATGCAACTAACAGTGCTCAATAAACTGCGCATTCTTTCGGAATTCCGCAGGGAACAGTGCTGGGGCCCATATTTTTTTGAGGTTATTTTCATTTTTATCACTGAGGACCATCAGCCTCACCTTTCTCCCACGCTTCAAAGGGAGGTGATTGTAGAGAATTGCAGCCTTACCCTTAATTTGTATTTTACCAGCGTTAAGGTTTCCATTTTTAGAACTACCCCCGAATTAGTTCGACGGGGGCCTTCGTGCCCATCGAATTCCCCTCAGCGTCCTTCCTTCAGGCTATCAATAGGAAGAGCGATCGTGATACATTACCGAGGAAGGTGTTGTATCAATTAGAAGTGGGGTCCGAGCCTGAAGCAGTTAATGACTCGTGCGTCACACAGGTTTCTGACGCGAATTCAACAAGTAGTCGATTTATCATGAGTTGCTGGCCGTGCTGCGTTATGGAGGGAAGTACACGAGGGGTAGCCTCTGCTCAACGCTGTTTAGCTAGCAGTAGGTACGTGGAGGATTTAAAAACCACATGTGAATAGAATACTAAATGCAGCGCAATCTCCCCACGAAAAGGCGGAGACCCAGGAGCCAAAATATTGACTGCCGTAGAATATGAACTCCTTCCAAACAAAGATTGCATTCGATATAATATATTGATATTATCAAGTAGGTACTCCTTATTTTTATCCATAGCAGAAATCGATCAATTATGATAATATATGATGGTATATTATTTTAAAAAAAAATTCTTGAATAATATTATCATGAATTAGATTTGGAAACGTATCGGTGATTCGTCCATAAAAATCATAATTAGGTTAAGATGAACACTTTCAATATTCAAAATATCTATTTTTTTTAAATCATCTTTATTGTTACAACTGTATATTATACATCTAGTGACTTCACTCTGTTAGTTAATAAATATCGATATTACCTACATTTTGGAGTCTATCAAACGAATGTGATGCCAAACTTGGGATGAGCTGAAATACAGGGTGGGGCAAAACAAACAGTGCAGTTTAAAAAGGGCTATAAAAAAAAACGGCGCAACATAGAAAAATGCGGTTTGTTTTATTTGATTCAGTATTTCACCCCATTTGTTTATTCAAGTTTTAAAGATTACATCAGCAAGATGATGGCCTTCAGCAGCAATGCACTGATGGAGGCGATTTCTGAAACTTTCGACAGCCTTCTGGCACATATCGACTGGAATTGTGGCGATTTCCTCTCTAATTCGTGTCTTCAGCTCTTCCAAAGTGTGAGGACGATGTTTAAAAACCTTTTCCTTGAGGTAGCCCCACAGGAAAAAATCGCAGATGCTCAAATCTGGTGATCTCGCGGGCCACCCCAGGTCACCCCTCAGAGAGACGAGGCGCGCAGGGAACATCTGCCGCAGTTTCGTCATCGAAATGATCGCTGTGTGGGCCGTAGCCCCATCTTGTTGGAACCAGATATCCCCCAGATCTTGTTCTCCAGCCAACTGCTCCAATTCTGGCTCAAAAAACGTTTCCAGCATGGAAACATAACGCTGAGCATTGACAGTTGTGGTTCGCCCATCCTCCTCAAAAAAGTAAGGCCCAATCACCCCGAATTTCGAAATGGCACACCACACAGTAACTTTCGGGGAGTGGAGAGGTCTCTCGTGAAGTTGTCGTGGATTAGTGTCACTCCAATAGCGAAAATTTTGTTTGTTCACGGCTCCAGACAGATGGAAGTGAGCTTCGTCACTAGAGAAAAAAGTTGACCTTGGTGGGATACGGTTTAGCATTTCTTGGGCGCGATTAACACGGTTTTGAAAGTCTGGGGGCATTAACTCCTGAACAATCATCATCTTGTAGGGATGGAACGTTAAATCTTCATGCAAAATTCTCCTTAGCGAGCGGTTAGACATGTTCAATGCTGTTGCATGCTTACGGGCAGAGCGCCTAGGCGAATGTTCGACAGCTGCTCTCACAGTAGCCACATTTTCTGGTGTTCGAACCGTTTTTGGTCTTCCCATACCCCTAGGCCTTGTTGTGGATCCAGTTTCTTCCAATGCACGAACCCAAGCCGCGATAACATTGCGATGAGGGACGGGATCTCGACGTGGAATGTTGAAGTGCAGCCGGAAGGCCCGCTGGGTGGCGATGAAAGAACGGCCGCTTTCGAAAAACGTGCGGACAGCGAAGCCTCGATGCTCTCCGGTCCAAACCATGGTAGTGACTGAAAATGGGGTGAGTGGCCGGACACAATGAGACCCCTCCCAGGTTCCTACCACTTCCACGAAGGATTTAGTCACCCTTCAAAACTGCACTGTTTGTTTTGCCCCACCCTGTATGTGCTCCAGTGTCGGTGAAAAATCGTCTATGTGAATATAGTACGATACTACGTCAAAATCTATAAAATAATTGGGTATTTAATAGTAATTAATGATAATTATTAATAACTATAAATAATTACTATTTATTACAACAATTAATAATAAATAACTATAATTACCTAATGGTAGTTAATATTAATTCGTATTAAATATTAATTATTATTAATTCATGATAATTATTATGAATTAATTATTACGTTTTACGATACGTATTTTTTAAACATATCCCATCACATCTAATCCTTGACAGCACAAAATAGGGACAAGAGAGAAACGTCATGCTCAACGGCTCACTAGACACCATCCTCCGACCACTCAACCTCCAAACCATCCTCCGAGCGAACAACATTACCTTCCATGAAGCTCTTCACACCTTTTTCTGTCATATACGGATTAAAATTTAGGTTACCAACATGGCTGTATGGTAATACCTATGCCAATAAATAAAGGAAAATATATATATATTTCCCATATAAATTTAATATATTAAAAAATTTATACCTATGTATTTCGGTTTACGTTTGAGTTACCCAACTGCTACATTCACCAATTTTCAAGGACCGTTGGCTTCATACCAGTAACCAAAGGGTTTGGATAGTTGAATGAATAGTTACTGGAGTAACTGTACTCACCGTCTCCCATTAACACATTCAAGTGGAGCAATTCACCTTACCACCACCATACAATTGCTTCTTGCAATGAGACAGTGTGGAATCCCCTTAAAATGTGATCTCCCTCGCCTTCACATTCTTCCAGAGTCCTTTCCTACATATAATGATCTCGGGGACCCGCGGTTGTTTCCCTACCTCACTCGTTCAACAGTCGGGTTGGTATAGCACTTAAGGGAGAGGAGAACTGCTAGGTTTAAGTATCCTGCATTTACTAATGACTTGTAATTACCACCAGGTGTAAGCCATTTCCCGTTAATTAGGGCTCCCGAAACCTCATTCAAGATAAAACCTCTTCCTCTCGCACGTATAAAGTATTCAGGCGCCACGCCGCAGCACAGCGGTTAATCCAATAATTTACGCCGAGTCTCTCAATATAACAGGCTATAGCCACCGATTCACACGAGCGGAATGCGCGTCTGAAGGTTAATCAGTTTAGCGATGAATTTCCTATTGAACCTGACGCACGCGTAATGTGAACGAGCAAATCAAAAGTTTCGTGGGCATTATCAATTTAATGGGTATATTCATCAGTATCGTGCTGAACCATAGAGGGCTACGCCAAAACCCTAGAGAATTAATGACAGTTACATCTTTATAAATGCGTTGATCAAGTACGGGAGAGATGAGTTAAATTGAGGATTGAAAAGGAATTAGAGCAAAATTGAATGAAACATTGTTGGGTGCGACGCGAGTGACTGTGTATTTCAACGTAACTGAACTTGAACTCGATGGAAATTTATACAAGACCAACTAGTTTCTTCGAAGGTATATTAGAACAATGAAATCATATTGGATCGTGTTTTCATTGAGTGTTCATCATAAAGAAGTTTGCATTTTTCCTCAACTTGTTATATCTGCAAAAAATATTTAAATAAATCGCGTACCACAATTCGAGCTCCGTTATTACTCGATAAAACCGTCGAGATCGGGAATTGAGTTCTGGAAAGGAGGGATTCATTATTCCGTACATTCATATTTCAGCGAATTCATAATATAATATATGAATATTATTATATAAATAATATATGAAAAATAAATATTATTCATTTTCGCGTTTCAGGAGTTCGTTATTATTTAGAGTTGTCTGGACGGGTTGGTTCAACCTGAGTAAGTGGTATGTGTTAGGGTGTCAGATGTACATCAACAACCCCTTGCTACACGCACGAATCAGGAAGTAAATGATTCAAATTATTTTAACATGGATCATGTTTTAGCCTTCACCTAACTGGCTGAAATCGTCTAATCTATTTCAATGTTAATTTCTATGCTAATCACACTATGCAGCTGTAATTTGGTATGTAGTCTCCTTAGGACATTATCATGAGGCTGCCCTGGCCCCGGATGAGCTGAATGGCTCCTCAAGCTAATTTCTATGTTATTCACTCTATGCAGCTGTAAGTTGGCATATAGCCTCCTTAGGACTGGCAATTTGAGCAGCATAGAGCCCGGCTCAGCAGAGTGGCTGCTAAATCTCATTTCTGTGCTATTCACACCATGAAGCTGTAATTTGTTACAGAACTGTAACTGACATGGTATTGTAACACATCGCTAGTTTTTATCATTAGTGTTTAATGCCATACCACCTGTCCATACCACCTAGCACCTACCACCATCATGAAACATGGCCAATAGAAGTTAAGTCCTGAAGATGTTGTACAAATACAACGAAACGTCGGCCTAACAAATCGTTTTTATTCACCAGACCGAACCTCAAGAAACCAAAATCTTTCATTTATTAAATAAAAGTATAAATTAAACATATCGAAAAAAATAGATTAGCGAGATTTCATCCACGGGACTTAGTGAATTAACGATGGATCACCCGAACAAACGGTATCGGCCAGGGCAAGTTGAGAAAAACAGCGAGAGTTGATTGGATCGCGTATGGGGTTAGGATTGACCGTAATTTATATTCGCCTATTCGCATTTCCGCATTGCAGGTTTCAATGGGCCAGTTTCAATGTTCAATTTAACAAGGTTGAATCCTGATTAGCACGGTAATGCAGAGGAGAAGTAATTTATTAACTGCATGAAATGGATATTGGGTTAGAAATGCTGCTTTCAACATGAGGAAAAAACAATAGGGCGAGCGATAATGGACTTGAGATCAACAACATTGACATGAGTCAAACGGCCGAATTTCGCAGTTGTGAACTTCCTGTTTTGATATACATTGGTGATATTAAAATAATGTCACTGCAATAAATACTGGATATGATCTCATTACTGGTAATATAAATAAAAAACTTCCGGACTTCCGGAGGAAGGCATACGAATGTTTCTGCATCTTATCAATGCGGCACTGAGGCTGAAATATGTACCATGCTGCTGGAAAGTGACCGAAGTTATCATGATTCTGAAACCGGTAATATCTTTACTAGGTACCAGTAATCTCGAAACTGTTTGAGAGACTACTTATTACTGCCGAAGAGATTGCCGTACAAGCAAATATTAAGGCCTGCATGGATGTATGGCATCCAGCTCTGGGGCTGCACGAAGAATACAAACTTCCAGATCATACACACATCTCAGAACAAGGTACTTAGGAGTATTTTCAACACTCCTACAAAATGATGACCTCCACCGGGACCTCAAGATGGAGACCGTTAGCGAGGTGGAGCTTGCAATTAAACACGAGCGGTGGCTTCTCGACCTTGTACCGTGGTGTGACAAGTCTTGTGGGAAAGTGATCCAATAGAGTAGTTGTCATTGGGCTATGAACTCTACACATTGTCGAATATAGTATTCAAGTAAACTAACTTGTTGGGCCAAGCTCAGTTATGTTACGTTTCTAATAATGAAATTTTAGACCAAGAAAAAAAATGGCAATAATTAGCGACAGGCTGGTGGTTGCTGTATAGCGACAGGCTGGTGGTTGCTGTATAAGTATTGTAAACGGAAAATATCGACCAGCTGTGGAAGAATTTGCGTTTCTCATTTTTATTGACAAATATTTCTCTAAACTTAATTTCCTAAGCAAAGTTTTCTCTAAACAGTTCATGAACTGTAGTTCCTAACAAGTCATCGTGTGAGGGGCTATAGTAGAAGAAGTACAAATTCTAAGCACAATACTTGACAAAAATGGATTCAATTCAGAATTTTGTAGGTATAATGAAATGAATGTTCACTTGCAGTCCGGTGTTCAAACTATCCAGAGAGAAGCTCTCCCGAGACTCCCGTGAAACGGCGATAGTTGCGAGGAAGATGATCCTTTTCAAATAATACAGAGACGGTACGACCTCTCCTCTCTCTTCGGCCTTGCTCTTTCCAGACAATAGCGTAATTGATACAGAAAAGACGTGGATGGAGACAGGATGAGCAAGAAGACAGCCAAGCCAACTCTTTTTGACGAAACCTGAGCGTTGAAGCCCTCGGAGACAGAGACAATGATGGAGGGGGGGGGGGGGGGTTAGAACTCGAAACATTTCACGGAGTGAGGCCAAGTGAACCCGAAACTTTGGAGCGTTCTAATAATCACTTTAGAAAGTCTTAAAATCGTGCCATTGTGTTTTCCCTGCACTCACAAGGGGAACTTCAGTCACGACCCCGGCGTTCCCTCATGGTGATGCCTCACAGACTGCTCGATGAATAGGGAACGTCACCGTTTCATCCACGACAGTAAAAATGGAACATTGAATTGAACATTCCTTCGTAACGAAATCAACAGAAAACCATGAGGAGAAAATGGGGTTCCATGTGATGAGCAATGCGTTGACAAGCACTCTGGACGCTCGCTGGCGCTCGCATCTCAAAAATAACTGTATTATAAAAAATTGTATTATTGTTAGTTATTAATAACAATAATTACTAATTTTTATCAATTAAGTCGATATCTGAAAACCTTGTGCTGTTCGAATCAACTGGGCATTGATCCGACAGGCTGCCGCATGAATCACCCTCATATTGACCACTTTTTATCTGCTCCAACTTTGAGCCCTCATAGTGAACGAACGGCTAGTCGTTCAAAGCTCCGCAATGGCCTTGAAATATAAAAAAATAAATAAACTCAATTTAAATGAGAACTGAAAACTACGAGTATACTGTTTCATATGAATTTTTCGCGAAAGGAATTTTGCTTCGAATTCGACTCTGAACAGTCTTCTAACAACAGCGACTTGTATAGCGAGGACGCCGCGTAGCTGCGGGAGATGTGGTAGGGTCGTGACGTCAGGGAAGCATACATGCTCGCTTGCCACCGTTGCAAGTGCCCTCCAGTTCCACATTTTCCTCCATCGTGGTTATACCTATACTGCCGCCGTAAGTTAAAACCACCTATCTCCATTTTTTTCATGTCGAGAAAAATGCAGTTAAGTGAGGAAGGGGGCCCAGATCATCAAACTGGAGAAAGATAGAGTCTTTTTTCGAACCTTTCCAATGGAGATAGGAAATTCTACCTTGGCAGAAAAGACGCGCCACGTCGAGATCTACACAGCCATGTGCCCAACTCCAAAAACACCAAAATGGTCGATAGGGGACTTTACGGCAGTATAGAAGGTCATCAGTATCCTTCGCTTTTCCATCATAATTTGTTAACCTTTCATTTTCCATTCTACAGGTCATCAGCATCCCCATTTCGTCCGAACTGTGTGTGCTACTCAACGGATATATCCACGATCAATTTCAAAACCCACACGAACTGTAAGTAGACGATTTTTTACCCGAAACTCGCACTTTTCTAACGTCCTCTTTGCAAAGTTCGCCGAGTTCTCATTTCTAATGAGCTGAATTCACCATTTCAGTGGGCCGAGCTTACGAGGAAGCGAATCGCAAATTAAAAATTTCATCCTTCACATGCCACATCGCCAATTTCATCGCCGGACTGATTTCGGATTCGACTTGAAGAATTGTGATCCAACAATAGCTGCCCTCAAACGGTGGGAGTTCAAAGTGGACATCCGTTTTCACCGAAGTCGCGACCACCTCCGGGGCTCAGAGAGATCATCCCTGGATTTCATTCGCTGCTCGGAATTATCGATCCTTCAACCTCGGATCGAGTCGAGGCCAGACAACTTAATTTAATTTTTCGATGTTTATTTTCAAAGATTTGTTTAATTTATCATTTAGCTAAGGAGCTCCTTTTAGGAATTTTTTCTTTACCAGTCAATCGATTTATTTTAACAAACGATTTATTTTACCGTCATTATTTATGATTTCACTGAGCCTATTTCCGCTACTTCGTTGTAAGCGATTGGTGAGGATCTTGCTAATCTGAAAACCTCACTAAATAAACTTTCTCCTGATTTCGAGGGATTGGTACAGCGTTTGTCGCGACTAGGCGTTCGCCGTCAGGATGCTTGCCGTTCTCTGAAAGTTGTTCTCGATTGTCCCTCATCTGTCACCAAGTTACTTGTTGTAAGTCGCTCCACGCATCCTCGAATCTTATCGGTTTCTACTGACAAAACACCTATGCAAAGAGATTATCTTAAGACATTGGGAACGGAGTTAAAGACAAGAACCGAGGGTGAGGGGGCCAACCTCACTATTAAATACGTCAATGGCGTGCCGAAAATAATCAAGATGAATGACCCTACCGCCAATAATAAACAGCATCAACAATTTACATAAGAAACAGTCCTCTGCACCGGCTTCCTCGCTCCGCTAATGTTCTCATGAATGTCCACGCCGAACTTGACTTTTTTCACCACTCCCTCCCCTCTCAAAAAGCAGATGGCCTCTTCCCCGTTCAATTTCATTTAATAGCTCCCAGTGTACTTTTGGTTTATTATCTTCGATAATGAACCATTGGAATCGGAAAAATTCCCATCAAACGGTATGTTTTTTATTTCATATTTAGATAGAGTTTATTCCTAAGAATTTTTCAAGACAATCCGCAGCTTTGTACGACCAGCCGTTCGTTCACAATGACGGCTCAAAAATTGAGCCTGTCAACACGATCGTGAATCAAACGGTTGAAATACAGGTCCATTTTCATACTAACAAGCTCTTTGGAACATCATATGGTTTTAATGATGTCGAGTTTTTTGTTCTGAAGTACGTTTCGTGCTACGGAAATGAAGGTAATTTCGAATGTTTGTTGGTAGGTACTTCTTTTATAGAAAAATTATTACCGACGTAGTATTAAAAACCCCAGAATTATATCGGTACATTTTATTTGTAATTAATTCATCATCTCTATCATTCAGGTTCTGCACAAAGCAACCCAGGCGATCATAATTAATCATAATTAATGATACCTGATTATTATTATTAATAAATACAAATTATTAATACCTAACAATAAATATAATGAGTGTGTGTGATTTAGTTTGACCGTCAGTAAGAATGATGTTGAGGGATGTCGAGGGTCGGTCAAATGAAAATTGATTTATGTGCCAACATTTCGAAGAATATGCCCTGAAGATGAAGAAATATATTCTTCGAAACGTTGGCACATAAATCAATTTTCATTTGACCGACCCTCGACATCGCTCAACATCAATAAATATAATAATTTTCACTAGGTATTTGATAAAATTATTAATAATTAGTGATAATTCATAATAATAATTAATCTAACATTTAGGATCTCGACATTAAGACCTAGTGATCTAGCCAGAAAGGTGATCTGTACAAAGAAGATAATGAACCGTTGTGTCAAGAATTTGCTGAGTTTTTAATTTATTATCTTATTGTGTATTGCCTATTAATTTCTTTTTTTTCTTCTCTAATTTTTTTCTTGTAACCAATATTTTAAGGTAATCCAGTAAACTGCCATTGATACTGTTGTATGTGTAATTGGGCTTGCTCGTATATAAATAAATAAATAAACATTTCTAATTAGTTTGAGATAGCTAAGATTTTATTCTGTATAAGCCCCTACTCAAACGCACATAATACAAATACATAATACGTAGATATGTATAAATATCAAAAGATATTTTCGGTTTGAGGAAACCGTATTTTAATGTACCTGCTCCGTGAAGAAAGAACCCGGCAGTTTTCTCCACATGCCAATGGATTAACGATACGATCAATCGCATGTGACGCCAAAGGCTCAGAGAGAAAACTCGCGAGTCGAAAGAGAAAATAAAGGAAAAAACATCGCAGTAATGAGAGCGCTGCCCTACCCTGTGTTTTTTTCCTTCGAACTCTTCAATTATTGGCCAGAAAAAGGAGGGACTAGAGGGTGCGAGGTAGACCGGGGGATAGGGATAAGGGCCAAGTGGCGAGTTGGCGCCATCGATCCTTTTTTGGCCTTTTAAACAAACCCCTTTCCGCCCTCTGACTCAGAGGGCAGGCTGCTTTCCTCCCGCGAATTTATGAATTACGTCGGGCGAGGGAAGCGTGGAAGAGTAGGAGTCGGTCGCGACTCTTTGCGGGTCTATTTTTCTTTCGGTCTCACCCCAACCTCATCCCAATGTCGCAATGTCTCTCTAACGCGTTTTGTATCTCTCCCAAAGTCATTCTCTATCTTTGTTGAAGGAAAAATAGACAAGTTGGAGGGAAAAAAGTCTGAAATATTTTCCTACCGAATTGAATAAGAACTGTGGGCCTTGGTCACGGCTCCCATTCACTCATCACCTAGCGAACCTTCTCCAACTTCCCTTTTGCTCGATGGGTTTCCCGAACAACCGCCATTCGTGAATACCCCACTTTTTACAACTTTTGTTTTGCGAGTCGAGCCTGAAGAGAAGCAATAAAACTGTCAACTGGCACCAGACAGAGTATTTTGACCGCCTACTTTGGTTATTCAAATGACTTGTGAGTCAGTGGAAGATTCGTTATCAAACTTTTACGTGCAGGAGTTCCGTTATCGAGACTCAAATTCAAGTTGATATTTTCTAGCCCATAACGACTGAATACGACCATTCTTGACTTCCATTTCAGTGAAGCACCTCGATCCGTCAAAATTTAGAAATTCAGTATGATTTTTTTTGAAAAGTATACATGAAAAAATAAAAAACAGTTTTAGAAAAAACGTGATTTTTCTAAGAAACTCCAATGACCATATTTATGGCTGTTATTGCGTTGAATTTCGATCAAAGCCAAAAACGGGTATCACCACGTGAATCAGCGTTGAAAAACAATGAAAATTCATGTGCCTCACTTTTGTCTTAGCAACTTTGCGCGCTCGCTCAACGGGTTGCGCGCTACAAACAAACCGAGTGAGGGATCAAATTTAGATAAAATTTTGCGCAGAATTTGAATCTGCAATAAAAAAAGCTGGTTCTTATGTGAAAAAAACAAAGTTGCGGCGCATATTATGAATTTGAAAAAAGTGGTAGTTTTTAAGACAGGTTTCCGCAGTAAATTCGAGAAATTGTGATTTATTTGCCACAATTTTGGTTTATTATCTTCGATAATGAACCATTGGAATCGCCCAAAGAAAAAAAAATTTTAACCCCCCCCCCCCAAAATTTGTTGGTTTACGTTTCAAGATACGTAGATTCAGAAAATCGAATAAAAAAAATCCGTCCGTCCGCCGTACGCCGTACGCCGTCCCCCGTACGCCGTCCGCGCCACTTTGCCCAGTTAGCGTTGAGTTAAAATTACGAAATTCGGTTTCTGGGTTTGGACCAGCCCCACAATGGTCCTCGAAACTTTTCATAACCCTAGGTCAAGGGGAAGGGGTTCAAAACGAAATTTAAAATTTCGACAATGTCATATCTCAAAATATTTACCTGAAACGTGTAATTTTCAGTTCACTTTTGAATGACCTGAAAAATTACGAATCTTTCAAGACCAATTGGATTTTTGTGCGACCAGCCGTTCGTTCACAGTGAGCGCGCAAAGGTTTAGGAAAAACACTAATCTTTCGCGTCGAAAACGGCCGTTATGTGACCCAACCCTCAGACGCCCAGAATAAAACTACCTTTTGTCATCTTCCCGGTAAACTTCAGTCTAGAAATTTTAACCGTGAGTCGAGAATAGACCACATTGCAATATTTACTCGGTTTCTCATCTGTAAAATTGTTTAAATAATACCTTTTTGTAATAATACAAATTAAATTTTGATGATGAGCTATTGACTTGAAATTTTAAAAATAGGTCAGAACTGGACCACAGAACTGGATTCACTCGGTTTCTTGTCTGTAAAATTGTTGAAATAATACCTATTTGTTCAAACAAATTAAATTTTGATGATGAGCTAGATACTTGAAATTTTAAATATAGGTCAGAAATGGATGACATTTCAATATTCACTCGGTTTGTATGACATGGTATGAGTATGGTATGGTATATTATTGTATGTATGATTTGGTATAATACAGTATGGTATGATAGGAAAGAAATTCGTCTGGTATGGTATGAGTACGGTGAGAATATGGTATGGTGCCGATTTGCAACACAGTCTGGTATAGACAGAAGGGTGATCTGCACAAGGAAGATAATAAACCGTTGTGTCAAGAATTTGCAGAGTTTTTTTAGTTGCCGTTGGACTGAAGTCAAGACAGATCGAAAAACGGATAGAACTACGTCAATCAGCGTAAAAACTAATGAAATTTCACATGTGCCACACTTGGGGTTACCAACACAAAATCTGAATTTTGGCTCAATCTTGGCCGGCTCACAGGGTGGGTTGTCTGGGACCGAAAAAATCGGTTGAGGGGTACTATTTTCATGAAATTTTACTTAGAATCCAAATCTAAAATAAGTAAAATGGGGTTCCCATTTGAAAAAACCAAGTTGGTGTGCACAAGAAATGAAGAATGTAGGTAGAAGTTGAATGATGAAAAAATGTATTACGAAAAACAAAGTATTTAATCACAAGTAGAACATTCAATTGAAAATTATCTACAGCTACCTACCTATCCTGTTCCATGATAGGTAGGTAGGTAGCTGTGGACAATTCCTTCTTCCATGCTACTTACCTTTGATGGAATCCACGACCGAAGCCAAGTAATCTAAGAAGAGGAAGAAGAAGAATCTGATTGCAAGGAATAAGGCGATGGCCCAGGGGGAGGCTACTGTAACAGTGGAACCGCAAAAATATTACAGGGGCCCACGTAACGTGGGCCACGTTTATCGCGTGTGTTTATTCTGGCGCGCGCGTGTGTTGTCATCGAGCTGACAGCGACTCTTTTGCGGTACCTGTAATGTGATGCGTAGGCGTTGGGACAGAACGATCAGATCGTTTCAGAAGATGTCAATTTTTTTCTTGTTCTATTCTGCGGATGTTGATATTGTTGATTTTCGATAGTCCAGCGTTTAGTTCGCGAAGTTTTAGCGAAAAATTCGACATAATTGTGGCCGGCCGTTCGACTTTGCAGGTCATGAATCTCAAAGGAGTTTTCATGGAACGAAATCGTGAGTACACTCGACAATGGTGAGAACTACAATAGATAAGTACCAGTGGTTATCAGGGTGTAGTTTAAAAAACATTTTATTTGGTTTCCCACGCATTTTGTTTTCCTCTGAAAAAACCTCATGGTTTAGCGCATTTTCTAGTATTGCAAACTTTACAAAAGCACCAGTGTAGCAATTAACACATAGTTTCCTCTCTTGCTTTATTGAAATTCGGTAAGAGCCCTCGTATGAATCTTTTGTTGGATGTGTAACAAACTGCACAAATCTCTCTTCGCAATGAGAACGTAAAAAAAAAAAAAACAGGGAGATTATGGTTCAGCTTATTGATTGCTTATTGGCTAAACAGGAACTGCCTTTTAGGGGGCATTACGAGTCCTCTTCCTGTTCTCATAACAAAGGAAACTACCTCGAGTTATTAAATATCCTAAAAGACTACGACCAGCCATTGGAAACATCAGACTTGTTAGTTCTCTGTCCAAGCTCTCAACAGTCGTTAGATATGTTTATAAACGTGGTTGTCCCCAAGAAACTTTGGAAACGTAAACAAGAAAGGTTTGCAGGGTTTTGGAAACGTATACTTACTGGCAGTTTGCAGGGGACTTTTATGAATTATATGAAATTTATGAAAAAATATCATACAATTCCTTTGAACAAACATCTTCCCAAGAACTGGTTCACTTTTTCCTTTTATGGGTGCGAGAGTTCGGAAGTGTGTGTGTGCGGTACCCCAAAGTCCAGAGCCACGTTACGCTCCTGACTACATTATAAGAATAATACTCGTAATAAATAAACTCCCAATTGAACTCCGCCGTTTCGGCAATTTAAGCAGGCAAAGATTTAAAATAAGAGCAATCAAATGGATCATTGATCAGGATGGGACAGCTGTAAAATACCCACCAAAAAATATTATCTTATAAGAAAATTGTGTTTAGTTTAATATATTTGATAAATTCACTGTAACAACAATCCATTATCTACTCATTATCATTTAGTATTCTATGTAAATTTATAAACTGTGTTTGAACAGACTTGACTTTCCCGACTCCACTTGGGCTTGGGCCTTGGAAATTCGGGTAGTTCCAATTTGATTTTTTGTACAAAGAAACCAATTTAATTTCGAAGAAAACTGTTCGAATTTCAATGATCATTAATTAAAAAGACTATAATATAGTGTTATGAGCTCTATTGAATATAATTTAGTCAATAGAGCTCATAATAGGAGTTTATTACATAATATTATGAGTTTGTTTGTTACCAGGACATTTTCTGGAGTGATATAAATTCACACCTTTCAAACCGCAAGATTGATACAACTCGTGCAGCTTCGGGTGGCAAGGTCGTTGAAAGTTTTGATTTTTTTTTTCTTTTTCATTTGCCACGTTGTTACGTGTGTAGGGAGGTGCAAATGCCGAAAAAAACCCGAGTGAAAAACATCATCTCGGAGCTTAAAAAGAGAGCCACGTCTGCGTTGGAAGCCAGTAATAACAGCATCACCGGCTGCAAGGAGCGTCTGGAAGCCATTGTCATCTATTTGGTTCCGTCCAGAATACAATGGAATCCTCAGGGACTGACTCATCGCCCTTGCAACGCCACCTACTTTTCATTCCTAATAGCTCGGATGAGTGGCATGTGTGGTATACGGACAGGTCTTAATCTTCTAGACCTCACAACCTCCACCCTACGCCAAAAACCTGTGTTTGTCTCGTATCCCGAGTGACTCTTCGGATCCCACGCTTTGACGGTGATGAATGGTTGTAGAATGTTAAAAAAGGGAAGAAACCAAATTAAAGAGAGGATCTCTCCAATACGAAACCCATTTTAGCCCAGTGAGTGGCTATGGAGTTCTTACACAAAATTCCAATCTCTAATTTCAACACAATTCCTAGAAAAAGTTGAATAACCTCTTTCGGGTAAAAGATTGGAAGTATTGTTGTAGTTTCCAAAAAAAGCTGGACGTTTGACTCTATTCTAAAAGAGATCGTTCTCAAATCCTTATTTCATTATTTTGGTGTCAACAACAATTATTTTTGAGTATTTTACAATTTTATAATTCCACTGATGTTTTACGAAAAAGTTATGTATATAATAATTTAACTATAAAATATAAGTATAATATTTTTTTTATCTATTGAAACCTCTCCTTTACTTTAAAATACATTTTAAAGTGAAGGAGAGGTTTCAATAGATTAGAACAATTATTATACTTACATTTTATAGTTAAATTGTTTTATGGTAAGAAAGATTATTATCTCAACCGATCTAGAAAACCCACATATGCGTTTTACACCTCTCTGAACAAATTTGGTTGCGGTGTTTAACTGTGAGTGCGTCCACACATCTTTACCACACAACTTCAGTTCTATTCACCTTAGTGAAATGACTCTTTCCAGTTTGATTACAATATAATGCATATTGGGTGTAAGGTGCATTGTGTGTTGAGTGAGTGGATTCCTAGATTGTGCTAAATCTAACTTACGATCATGCGCAAACGTGGAATCTTTGCAACATGCATAATTCCAGTTTTAGAATGGAACAAATCAGTTCTAAGTGGTTTGTTAAATAAATTCTAATAGTAATAGAATTTTGTTCCTTATTGGAAGTATGTTGGCTACCCTGATCCTGTCCTATGGTGATGAGAGAGCGAAACTGCGAGTTTGAAAGTGCAAGCGTTGTAGCTGTTCAGTTGAATTAAGTTGATTGTTAGTGCTTACAAGAAATCCAAGAATATTTTACACGTAAGTCACATTAACTATATTTTAAACCTTTCTTATGTAGTACTATTTCTTTAATTTGTTCAATTTCAGACCCCTAAAATGTTACAATGCTACGGCTGCTACCACAATGGTTAGTAAAGTTTATTGGATTTGAAACATTTCTTGTTCAAGACTTTTGGAGTAACACAATTTCACTATGGATTGGTAGAACGTTTAGGCGTTTTTTTTTAATTGAATAATTTTTCAAGTAGTAGAGAAATTGATTGCTTAAAATAAAAAATAGTTAGGAAATCTATGTTAAGCAGTTGGAAAAACTCTGCAAATTCTTGACACAACGGTTTATTATCTTCCTTGTGCAGATCACCCTTCTGTCTATACCATACTGTGTTGCAAATCGGCACCATACCATATTCTCACCGTACTCATACCATACCATACGAATTTCTTTCCTGTCATACCATACTGTATTATACCAAATCATACATACAATAATATACCTACCATACCATACCATGTCATACCATGTCATACAAACCGAGTGAATATTGAAATGTCATCCATTTCTGACCTATATTAAATGTCATCCATTTCTGACCTATTTTAAATTTTAAAATTTCAAGTATCTAGCTCATCATCAAAATTTAATTTGTTTAAACAAATAGGTATTATTTAAAAAATTTTACAGACAAGAAACCGAGTGAATATTGCATTGTGATCCAGTTCTGACCTATTTTTAAAAAAGACCATAGCTCATCATCAAAATTTAATTTGTATTATTACAAAAAGGTATTATTTAAACAATTTTACAGATGAGAAACCGAGTGAATATTGCAATGTGGTCTATCCCCGACTCACGGTTAAAATTTCTAGACTTTAGTTTACCGGGAAGATGTAAAAAGGTAGTTTTATTCTGGGCGTCTGGGGGTTGGGTCACATAACGGCCGTTTTCGACGCGAAAGTTTAGTGTTTTTCCTAAAACTTTGCGCGGTCACTGTGAACGAACGGCTGGTTGCACAAAAATCCAATTGGTCTTAAAAGATTCGTAATTTTTCAGGTCATTCAAAGGTGAACAAAAATTTACACGGTTCAGTTAAATATGTGGAGATAAGACATCGTCGAAATTTTAAATTTCGTTTTGAACCCCTTCCCCTTGACCTAGGGTTATGAAAAGTTTCGAGGATCATTGTGGGGCTGGTCCAAACCCAGAAAACAAATTTCGTAATTTTAGCTCAACGCTAACTGGGCAAAGTGGCACGGACGGCGGACGGCGTACGGGGGACGGCGTACGGTGTACGGCGTACGGCGTACGGCGGACGGACGGATTTTTTTTTATTCGATTTTCTGAATCTACGTGTCTTGAAACGGAAACCAACAAATTTTGAGGGGGGGTTAAAAAATTTTTTTCTTTGGGCGATTCCAATGGCTCATTATCGAAGATAATAAACCAAAATTGAGGTCCCCCCCCCCCCCTTAAAATTTTACTAAGGAACGCCACTGCCTAAACGAAATCAGTATGTGGCAACAGTTTGCGATTTGAGTAATTTGTTGTTGCTAACAGTCATTGTGAACTATTTGGGTTGATAGAAAATAAAAGATAGAAGAAGGTATTCGCTCGTTTGATCAGACCTGCTGAATACCTGGAAAGGAGTACCAAAGATGTAGTTCATCTAAATCAGGGGTTAAGGCTACTAATTGCGCTGAACGACGGTGCATAATGTTATTGCTATTCACGCTGCTCCATCTCAAATAAGCGTACTGTACAAAAAGACCTCTCGAATTTTACTTGGGTGTAAAGGAATTGAAAAGGACATCGGAGAAAACACTGGCTCCAGTCGATTCGTCCGTCCAACTTTTACTCTCCTCCGGAACGCAGGTACTTTACAAAAGTTTTTGAAAGGGCTCCGTTGAAACTGAACCGTTCAGGCTCGTTTAAATTGGGGAAAGGGAAGGGAAGAACCAAAACAATAGGTGTATAAACTAGAGGGAACAACCAGAGTGAAATAGACAGGGAGGTGGGAGTGGGGAAGAGAGAAAAAAAGTATTTATCGAAGCGTTGTCTGCTTTGAGGAGGAGAAGAGGTCATTTCTCGGTCGACTGATGTCACTCGAGTGCTTTGTTTAGGCGCTGCCAAGTGAAACTTGCCAAGTACAATCGCTCCCTTCGGCTCCCCTTTCACCCCCTTAACTTGTCTCGACAACTAAGACTGAATATCACTACTTAAAAACCACAGTTTGAACGAAGGCTACATAACCTGCTTGTACTGCTCGTTGGGTGACTGTCAGACTTTTATCAAGTAATTTCTCACTCGACTTCAAGACTCTTAGTATACGAATTACATAATATATTATAAGTATATATTATATAAGAAAAGAATTGGGTTTCCTGGAAATTTGAGTCTGATTTCAGATTGTATAGAGTCAAACTTCCATAAATATTTTAAAAAATACAGTTAATCATTTGCAAATAAAATTAAACATTTTACAAATGAATTTAACATTTTACAAATAAATTTAAACATTTTACAACTGAATTTAAACATTCCCACTGCAGCTGTTGTGTCTGTACCCACCGTAAGAGGTTGCAACTTGTCTCTGATCCTAGCACTGTACAACATGAGAGTCGTACACAGTACAATTATAGCGTCAGGTAGGCACTACGACTGCATCTCTTCTTTGAAACGTTTTGCAAGAGGTGGAACAGCGTTTGGGCACGTCAGCCGAAAACACAGCGTTAGTAATGGATAATGCCAAAATACACAAGGCTCGAGAGGTTAATGACTTCATCAATTCTTCCTAAATGAGCATAAAATTTCTTCCACCTTATTCCCCTATGCTCAACCCACCAGAACACGTATTTTCAAAAATAATGCGGCTCGAAGAATCATGAGTGTTTCCGGGGAATATAACTTAGTGAAAGTTATAACTCGATGTGTCGGAGGAGTTACGCCGAACGACTGCTCTAACTATGTAATGAACATGTTCATCCATTTAACTTCGGCTACAAGTGGACAACGTCTTCAATATAACAGCTTGTTCACCTCATCATTAGAAAGCCGATTATTGAAGACGATGCTTTTCTTCGCCCTTTTCTTTGTTTATGTTCTTGTTCTTTGTTTAAAAAACATTATATGCGTTAAAAAGAAAACTTACCTACTGCAGCTGAAAGTTTAAATTCATTTGTAAAATGTTTAACTTTATTTGTAAAATGTTTAATTTTATTTGCAAAAAGATTAATTAAATTTGTCAAAAGATAATTTGATTTGCAAAAATATTATCTGTATTTGCAAATACTATAACATAAAGAAAGGATAAGAAAATAATTTCTTTTTTTCATTGTTTCGAGGAAGTGGAAGAAGAAGAAAAAGGGATTACTGGTCACATCTGACTCTCCACAAAATTACATCTTGTACATCTAAGTCTAAGTTGTACATCGTTACATCCCTATTTTAATTTCGTACCTATTCCATTACCTTTTACATAATATTTAATAGGTACGCCAATACTCTTGATCTTCAATATCGTCATGCATGTCCCTGCTTTATTTTGATCGAATTTATTATTCGTTAGTTGTACCGTTTAGCGATACTTAGTTCCCACCCTTGTATATTTACTGTATCCTCATACCCCAACCCGCTCCTTCCCGTCCAGTATTTATACAAGTTCATTTTTTAGTGAGATTAGCTATTTTCAGGTGAGTCACTCTAAATTCATTCAACACCAGGAATAGTGACAGAAGTGGAGAAAAATTACATGAAGAGTTGGGAATATGTTTGCCATCCCTTCCCTCCACCACTTATAATCCACATTGATAATTTCCTCCTTACCTTCGAAAATAGTTTTTTTCAGGGCGAGATCTTTTAATTTTCGTTGATAGACTCGACTCACGTCTTGATCATGGTTAAGCGAGGCATACCTACAGTTGGCGGTCCACTGATTTCCTTGTTTCTATTTCTACTTTCTCTTACCACATGTCTCTTGAATTTTGTCATACGCAAATCCTTCTTTCGACACCCTTCGCTGCCCAAGTTTCTTCGAGTGAATTCACACTTCCTCTCCAGTGTGATCACCTCCCCCGCTACAGTCCTCGGATGTACATTCGATGGGTTCAGGATTTACACAAATAGTAACTATTTGTGTAACTATTTGTATCGCAGTTCCATCTTATGAAACTGCAGTGGAACTGTTCCACTGCAGTTTCATAAGATGGAACTGCGATGGCTGGACACTGCTTCCTGCGTACATTAATAAAGAAATTTATGTCGCACCGTGCTCTTAGGATGACTTACTATGCGTATGTGTACGGAATCCCTATCTGAGGTACTGTAGTACGGGGAGGGGCTTATTCGAACAATTTCCATTGTCTTGTGTTGACGTAGGTGCTTGTCTTGTTTTAAATGTGGTTTAGCGATAATCTCTCAGAAGTACGCCTATAAGGAATATGTACACTAATTGCGATGTAATAACACAAAGAAGAACATATTATATTTTTCGGCTGATGATAGGTTTAATTTTACGAAAATATCGATATGTTTGAAAAACATGATCAGTCATCTTGAAAACCCATGGCCGTCCAGTGGCTACTACACGTGAAAATTGCCCTGACTGGGGCCGTCAGTATGGTGTTGATTGTTAATTTGCTGTGAATGTTTTTTTTTCTGTCCCTCATTAGCTCAGCAGCAGACGCTAACCACAAAAGCTCCGAACGAAACGACGTCAACCTGTTGCGATACCATCAATTACGGCCCCTTGACAACTGCATCCGACTGCGGCTGTATAAATGTGAAACTGAATCATTCAACATAATATCTCACCATCTACAAACATCGGATGGGCATCTAGCGCTTCCTGGACGCAGCATTCAAGTTTGAAGTTTAATGAACCGGCCGGCGAGGGAAGGAAGGAAAATGAGGGAAGAGACGGACAGGCAGGAGCTGATGATGCTAACTTGGGAATGCGGTTGAAACGTTGACAAGAACCAGCTGCACCGATAGCACGACCGTCCACCACCGTACATCACACTATTTCTAGACAGATCGGGGGGTTATTTTTTGGGTGGAGTTCAACTTTTAAAAATGCCAGCTTTCCTGATGGGCAGGCGCGGTTCGGGGAATTCCTCTTTAAAAAGTCTGAGTCGTCAACGCGATCTGAGCCGATGTGGTTACTTTTCAAGCAATTTGTCTTAGTCGTTGTTGAGAAGGCTCAGATTGATGTCAGGTTCGAAATAACCCTGACGAGTTTCATATTAAATGGTCACAATTGGTTAACGTCTCTGAGACAACATCATTTTGTTGCTACGTTAACATCGCCACCAAAGACAGTTACAGTCAGTTGTATTCCATCAGCCAAAGAATTAATCTTTTTTGTGGAATCATTCATGAGTATGTAATACGAACATGAAAGCGTTTAATTTTGTAATCTAACTTTGTGCAAGAAACTGCACAATTTATCATTCATCATATTCTCCGTGTTTTTCGCAATGGTTTCGTCACAAAGAGTTTTGGTTCACGCCAGAGACGTCAACCTGGATCTGTATGCATATTTGAATGATTGAAAATCCACAGTCATGCAGCATGGCTATAATAGCGAATTTTCAAAGACATAACTGGTTTTATGACAATTGTCTCCATTGAAGAACATATTATGTCCATGAACATCTCAAGTGTCAACCATGTTTCTTCATATTCAAAGTGCTCCAGAACGGAATAAGATATCGCAATTCTGACTTCACCATCGAATTCAGCGTAAAAATAATCTTTAAAATGAGGTGTCACTTGTTAGGCTGTGTCATTTTGGGAATTCATAGGTAATTTCTCCCGCTAAAACTCCCCGAAACCCCCCTTAGATTGGCCCGATTCTGCTCATCTACGATCTTAGCCTTTCGATTGCTAAGACGGATTTTTTGTGCAAATTTGAACTTTTTATCTCAATTCTATCGAGAGTTATCGCCGGAGTGACACATACATAAACATATAGGTACATATTTACATATTATACGTACCTACGTACATATTTTTGGTTCCACTTTTGAAATCTATCAACCCTGTATACATACAGGGTGGTCCTTAACTAGTGGACATGAATTTTAATTCCCGTGTTTCCTATTTATTTATCCGGCATTCAACGGCAACGTTCATCTGGCAACCAATCTTCCGTTGTAGCCAGTCGAGGGAGGTTCTCCAGCTGAATGTGAAGAAAACTGAGTGTATGGTTATCAGTAAGAGAATCATTCCACTGATATCCTTCGGTCGTGGGAGTTGAAATTGACGAGAGGGATCAGTCCAACCCAGAAGCATCTTAGACTTGGTCAAATCACGAAGTTCGATCGAAAATTTTAATAGAAATAAACGTATTTTGTTTTGAATGAGGAAGGTCCTGCTAAAATCATGTCTTCATTGTTCCAGGACGCTATTTGGGGGGATTTGTCGAAATTATGCTATAATTTCCTTAGCAAATTTGAAGGAGATTCCAACCAAGTTCCATGATTCCAACCAAGTTTGAAATAACGTTAAGATTAACGTACCTGAGGTCGGGGATTGGTGAGGTATACTCAAAGATGACGACGAGATAAAAGGGGGAAAAGGGATATATTTTTTACAATTAATAACTCTAGGTTATAAAAGCACAATACGTGATGAATGGGCGGACGGGGACGAAGTGGCGTCTTGAATTGTCTCTCTCCTCTTCCTGAGGAGAGGGGGGGGGGGCGAGGAGGACGGGTTTGGGGGGTATTGGACGGTCACTCCTCAGATCCTGTGTATACGTGACATTCATGTCACAAGTTTCACATCTTTGTGATTCCGAAAATGCTTGGCGTGTTACATTTAAAGACATATGTTGGGGGTACTGCATACAATTCATATGATAAGCCTATTTTATTAGAATAAGGAGTAGGTAACTGCATATTTTCTCCTTCGTTTGTCCATGCTACTGTACGAGATGGTGAGACGGAAAGTGTTGGGTCAGAGGGAAAGCCACACTTTGAGGGCTATTCTCCACCATCGAAAATTAGAAACGGGCATTGTTCTTCACTTCAAAAACGGGACGACCTGCTGCCCGCATCATGTTTTGATGGTCCTAATAGTTTTTTCACATTTTTTTACTTAATAGCTCCCTATTAGCCCACATTTCCCGATTCATGTCATGTTTTTAGACTGATAAAGACTAGAAGGATTCTTGTTTCTGGGCTACTCTATTTTTTTGATCTTTCTTCTAATGAATTGGTTTTTCTGTTACCAATTTTTTCCAACATCGCAATTCAAAGGTCATTATTTGTTTTCTCAAAATGAAGTTTCAAGAATTACCTACATACTTGACTAGTCCAGGGAAGAAAGGGGACCAATTTTCTGATCATAAGAAAAATGAAAATGACAGTTTGAACCTCACCTAAAATTATAAAATAAGTGTGCGGCAACCGCAAATGATGAAATACGCTCTTGCATTAATACTAATGTTAACTAAATCATTGGGGGTTCGGGCAAAAGTGTTTGACCCTGTTAAACCCTGTTTGTGCAGGAAAGAAAGGGGCTATCTTTCAAAACCAAAAAGGAGAAAGGAGCTGCACCGAAAGGAGCTGCATAGAAATGCTATCGATTAAAGTTTTTATTAAGAATTTATTGAAATTTTTCTATTTTGAAATTTAGTTTTTTACTTACTACTATTATTATTCACAAAGTTCATTTTTCCCTCCCATGTTTCCTCCCTTTCTCGTCTTCTTTTCCTCGTGCGGAATTCGGTCTTTTCTTCTGGTTCTTCTCGGGTTAATTTGGCTCGCTTCTGATTTGTGTGGGGCAGCTTATCGTAAAAAGCTCGGGCCTTCAAAGAACCGCAGAACTGCTTGAGGTGAATTAGGTCTGAAAATTTTTCCGAGGAAAGGGGTCTCAGGTTGGTGTAGAGCTTAGATGGTAAGAAGAAATTATTTTCAGGGAGACTGGCTGGCGGAACAGGTCCTTGAATCACACGACGCATGATGGCACTGTTCCACTTCCCGTTGTATGTATCTCTTTATTCAATGAGTCGTGTATGGCTCACAGAAACTCTAACTTCCTTCATGGAACGAGATTTGAACGTAGGAAGATACCGAAAAACTGAACCCGAACATGAGCAGAAAGTTCTATGGACGCTAGAACGTTGAAAGGTCAACAAACATTGATGAAAACCAATCCGGCGACACGTTCAGGCGAGCAGCCAGCGTCTTGTATCCCCTGTCTCCACTTTATCGAGGGAGATACCCTACCCGGTATGCGAAAACTTCAAATTTGTTTCTGGCTGTTTTAGAGCTTGGTTCTTCCTTGTTTGAGTGGTTCACCGGAATCTACTCCTCAAAAGCTACATATTCCCAGACTTAACTCAATTTCGACAAAAAATGGAGTTAGCCCCTTTCTTCCCTGGACTCTTCACTTAATTATATTAGTTTATTACCGCGGTGCATAACTATATGGTACAACTACATCGTACTTAACCATTGTACACTCTTGTTATGTCCTATCTTATAAAAATCGTAACGAAATCGGCATCAGAAGATTCCTTTTCTGTTCAACCTTAAATGATGAATATATTTATAAATCCACCTCCTTACGATCAGTAATCGCCTAATGGTGAAAAATATAAAGTTTTACCTGACAGTGATGAAAAAACTTGGGAAGAGCTGTGTCTGATGACGTCGCACGCCCACTTGCGACCCTTTCTTAATACTGGTCGACAAAAATGATGTCTTTCGAGTGCCAATATGATGGTCGAAAAGGCCGTTATCAGAAGTAGTTTGTTTTCGTTTATTTACCCCAATATGAGACCCCAAGGTACGAAGTAGGCATTGTCTAATCAACGTCGGGGAACCCGAGTGGGCCTCACGGGACCTCCCTCCACTCGAAGCTTCTGTAACCGGCGGCAAATTGCGAAAAACCGCCGAGAGAAAAAGACTCCAATATATTTGGCGCTTTTGGTGTGTGGGGAAGGAGGATGGGATATTAAAAGACGACTCTTCGCAGTAATATCTTCCCGTGCCCGTTCTTCCCTTCTAAAACCATCCTCTCATCCTTCCCAGCCACGTTTTGCCGCCTCTAATTACATCTTACCAGTTACCCGCCCCGCCCCATCCCAAGTATGCTCCCAAACAGCACAATAATTAACAAAATTCCCCAGGCTTAGGGAGAACGTAGAGGGCAAGAGGATTTGGGCTTTAGGATGAGGGTGCGAAAGGGGTAGGAGTCTTGGAGGTAGCAGAACTTTGTGCCAGCCAGTTTCTCTCTCTCGCTTTTTGTTTAATTATAGTTGCTCCCCCGTTACCCATCCTCACCCACTGCTTCTATCTTTTTCCGCAAGTTCCAGACAAATCTTTTCATTTCATAGTTTTCCCTTTTCTTCCCTCGGAGAGAGACACTGAAAGAACGTTCTTCTAGTCGCAACTTTTCCTTAACTAATTAAGTTGCCTTCTTTTCCGTTTTGAAACAATGAGTAAGGATCCGTTAGAGAGAGGGGGAAAGGAGGGTACATGGAAACCCGGAGACTGAAAGAGAGAGAGAAAACTGCCTTCTACTGTTGTACCTAATAACCCTCGCCCATTGGAGGCCGAGAAAACTTTGAGCATAACAAACCAAAAAACTAATTCTCATTACCAGCCCCATAAATGTAATGATGGCTCTCTCCAAGAATATTGGCTCCTCCATTCAACATTTCATAATCACCCATCGTTTTTGGGCTTATTTTGGTTGATGGTATTTTGCAATAAAATCAACTGCAGTCAACTCTTAAATTCGCCCCCACTCAAGGGTTTATTTGTATAAAGTATCCTTGTGAGTCTCGTAACTACACGAAATAATAACATCGTGTGTCATTATTTGTAAAGTAGGTATGCTCAATAAAAGAATTCTGAAGAAAAATCCCAGAACGTCGTGAATGTTATTCCTGCCAAAGCCTACCTCTCATAAGAAGCGGGAAGTTTCTAACAACTCACTGTAAATTTCCGTCTCGTATGAACCAGTTATTTTGGGAAGAAAATGGCTCCACGAGAAAACTACGTGTCATTTCGCCTATATAGTAGAGAGCTATAGTTTCCTACGCTCCTCGGTGGACTTTAGGGTCTTAGTAACTCACGATTCTTTTTACCCCGTGAACCCCACGATAGCTAAGGGCCGTATATTCCGACCTTATCTCCTTGCATTCTTGAAACGGCTTCTAGTTTATACTCAGCCTCTTCCACACTGGGGCGGTGGATGGCCAAATTCAAGCCCTTACGATATGAATATTTGTCGTAGATTTTGCTATAATGTGACCATATCCATCTCGTTGTTGAATGTCTTCGAAAAAAATATTGAACGACCTTTTTCATCGAGGTTGAAAGTTGTCAAGAAAAGAATCACATATATTTTTAGGAATACAAGATACATATATGTCACGACATCTACAAATCTGACAATAATAATTATTGTCCCAATAATTATTATTGGAACTCGGATATTTATGTATTTAAAAATGCCAAATATGTTATATAAAAATGAATAATATGAATATATTATATTTCCTCAAAATATGCACATAGTAAGTAATCGATGCTGTGTTTAACGCTCGGGTTTCATTGGGGGTGAAAGGGACACAAAGCTCAGCAGAGTCACCAGATCGCTAAGAATATCTGATATGGTGCATATTGTCTCCCACCCGTTGCTCTTGCTTCAAAACGTCCAGTTTTGATTTTATTTTGTCTCCTTTCTCCCATTGAAGGCCCTCTAATTTTTGTATCGCCGTTCTTATGACACCGACGCTTCCACTGAGAGGAACATTTTGGGTCTCCAAATCGGCAATGGGTTATTACCCGGCTGAGAGCTTACAAAAACATTTTTTTTTTTTTTTACTGCAGAGATCAAGGAATCCACCTCGGGGAACCAAGATCGCACAGTTTCTGCTACTCGATACACTGCGTGAGCAAGACGTGTCAAATGAACCATGTTTGGACAAAATGTTTGTATCGTCTCCTCCACTTTGACCTTATAAGAAGCAGCATTTGAAACAAATAAATGTTCCTGTTCAAAACACCATTTGGCCACAGAAGACGCATTGAAGCTTCAAAGAATTGAGAGATAGTGGCGTGATTGTGTTTTTCAGGAACGTTCAAGGGATGGTTTCGAAGCTGTATAACTGAGGTGTATAGGTTAACTCCAAGTTAACCGACAACAGCATTGGCAACATACCTCCCTCAACATCCGGGGTTTCATCAATCGTCAAGACATTCCCGAATTTTCTCAAGAATTTCATCGAGCGTTTTCACCCCAGTGTAGGCTCCCAAGAAACTCTTCAATGCAGTGCTGCTCAGTTTGTGAAATGGGATGTCAGCTCTAACGAAAGCACGGCAGTACTGAAGGTAGACTTACTTGAAGAGGGGGCCGTCACGAAGGTTTGACGGAAAGAACTCTGTTCTTTCATCAAATTATTGGTTTTATGAGGTCCAGTGGCAATGTGTTGAGTGGTAGAGAAAAGAAAATTTTGATAATTTCCAGACAAAAAGGATTCAAAGACTTGTCCATCGAAAAAAGGACGTCTGGTAATCTTACCTGTGAACGTTGGGGAGGAAGAAACGCGCTTGTCACACGCATTGCAATATAAGACGAAGATTGCAATACTTTTTAGAAGCACAGAGATGCTTCAAACATGAACGAACTCAAGAGCCGACCAAAGCACAAGTCAAAATGAACATGTAAATCACACTCCCATCCCATCCTAATTACCTACCTAACGATTTCTGTGAACTACAGGACAAAAGTGTGGGTCACTGCCGTCAATCTGTGGATCACACAGTTGCTGCTTCTCGGAATCATCCTGACACATCGGTCGCTCTAAACTTTGATATTTCCACTACGAATCAGGCCCCTCCCTCGTGTACAGCCTCAAATAAAAAATATTAACTTTAATGAATGGAATGTGTGGAAATATATGATAATGGACACAAGTTAAGGAATATGTAAAATACGCACATTTAAAATAAAAGTACCTAAAATAAAATACAGTCTTGCAGCATGGCTATAATAGCGAATATATTTTGGTGTCCCTATTCTTCGAAAATTCGCTAAAAGTGGGCTCTAAATGTCTATAAAGTGTCAGATCTTCTTGTTGAATTACATCAAGATATTGCTTGGGAAGGAATGTTTATTTACAAACGAAACCGACCCCTAATAATTATATACCAACCTACCTACATTTACTGATCCGAATATTTGAATATTTGGCTGCCTGGACATTTGACCTGAAGTTACTGGTGATTATAATATAACCAAATCGTCGGCATTGTTACAACCCAGCTGCCTGTCAAGTAGCTTTATAGACCCATTAGATTGGGTCAGAGAAGAATTGAGTTGCCATCTCAGGAGTTCACTGGCAACTTCAACCATTACCATGACAATAGAAAAGAAGGCAACGATTTTTTCCAACTTCCCGAAGTGTAACCTGGCGGAGTGCTGAGGTCTCTCGAGATCGTCTTCGCCCCATATTTGTCTGGCTACATTCATGAGGAGGCCAAAGAGAAACAAATCATTAATCATGCGATCAAATGGCGAGGAGTCTCATCGTGCCCACACGATTCCGATTAGCATACCCTTGGTTTAAGGTCCTCTTTGCTTCAACGCCGCTACAACCCTTCACGAATACATTTGAATCCAAATTGAAAGAGGTATTAAATACCTCTTTCAGTGAACCACCATGAGATTTGAAAAGTGATATTTACTCGGTAAACTAGGTACCAACCTAAGTATAACATCGATACAATCAGTTGGTAGCTGTTGGGTATACTGTATGACAGTATTGACGTTCTCAAGGTTCCATTTCTCACGCTCGAACGTACCGTGGGGTAATTGGTAAAAGTGACCAAGGAACATTTAACAAATTTTACTGGAGAGCCTTCCAAAGTGTTTCTGTCTTTTTGAATTGAGAAATGGACATTCAAAATCGGTATCTTCCTTCGAATTCCCTTTTATGTGATTGGATGAAGCATTTAGTGCCTTATTAAATTTAAATACCGTCCAAAATCTCGTTAATATTAAAATTATAGCGATTTTTCCGCAGAAAACGGACTTGGTCATTATTACCAGCCCAAATTTCGTTTGAGAGTATGAACATGAATCCTCCAAATGTGAAAAACTGGCACATGGTCAGTTTTACCAAACAAACTTCCAAATCCCCCGTAATAGTGAATTGAAGAAAAACTTACCATTTTGCTACTTGATCAATTTTACTTGATACGAAATGAGGGCATTCCCTTCATGATCACTTTTACCAGCGGAATTCTGTTCAACCAGTGGAACCGACTGTACGGGTTAATGTGATCATGTGCCAGATGGTCATATGAAGGTGACAATATCGGGCTTGACTCTTTTCTCCAAATGTAGATGTAGATTTTTGATGTAAAATATCAATATAAACCCGTTTCCGTGATATAAATCAACAAATTTTGCACCATTTTCACTCAAAACATCATTATCTCCAAAAATGTCACTTGAACGACTTGTTGAAAACAAAATTCATGTGCAGGTATTACTAAGGTATTTGTACCCCTTCTTGCTTCATGGTTTTTCTCAAATACCCTGCTCGCCCATTTTAATTACCTGCTCACCACTACAACCAATATTAGACCAGTCGAGATAGCCTTTTTTTTCATTTCCAGTAAAATTTCATTTTAGCAATGTCATTGATAGAGATGCTAAACCTCTTGAAGATGTATTTATGGGAGGAGGAAAAAAAGGAGAGGAAAATAAAGATCATAAACCATCAGTTCCGTGGCCCAGATTTTCATAAAACGAATTTCTCGGCCCTCAACCAGTTCCAAGTACTTTTTTTCTCCACACTTAATCTTCTCGAGGTCCTTCGTACTCTCTGTTGGAAGGTAATTATTGGTTCCGATTCTTGAAGAGGATTCTTTCATTTCTCAAATAGGACTCTGATGATGAGGGACATGGATGGGAAAAAGACAGAAAACATGAGGAGGGAAGGGGAAAATACTCGTTCCCAGCTAAAAGACTTTTATTTTATTTTTAATGCCTACTCCAAACATTGGCTTCCTGAATGCTCCGCTAGGATTGCTTCTGCCTTTATTGCATTCCCTCCCTCCCCTCCAGCATCATCCTTTTTCCGCGCCCCTTCTCAACCCTGTCGGGCCTCCTTCAGGCGAATTGTTCTTTATTCTTGGCTGAAACGAAGGGCGAGCGGTGGAGTTCCACCCTAGAGCTCTATTTAGATTGCAATCCGCTTCAAGGAACTTCTGCGTTTTTCCATGAGTAATTGTTAAGACCCGCTTGAAGGCAAAACCAAATTGTATGTCATTCTGTTCCTTACTATTTCAACAATCGCGTGATATGAAGAAGGGGAGAATAAAATAGTGCCTTATATATATATATTTTCGTTGAAAAAGTGCAGTTGATCATACCCAGAGTGCTCTTTGGATTGCATAGGGTTAAGCCGGGAACCCTTGGAACCAGGTTCTCTAGCCTGCCACATTATGGATGACTCAGAGGTTTCGCTCTCAAAATGTTTTAAAGGTAACACGCTTGCATAGGGGAAGACATGATTCAATTTATGTTACATCAGAATCTGATGATCAGATGTAACATAAATTGAATCATGTCTTCTCCTATGCAAGCGTGTTACTTAAAACATTTTGAGAGATTCTATGGATAGATTCTATGGACCAACCGCCAACGACCCTCCGAATTTGAGGCTATCATGTATTTTGCTTCTCATCCATCCTTTTAGTTTGATTGGACCGCCAAAGTCATACTTTCCTCTCAGATTTCACGTTTCATACTTTTCATTAAGGTAGACATAAGTATTTACGAGTATAAATAAATAGACGCAAGTTGATAGGATGATAAGAACTGGTTAATGAAGGAAAAATGGATGGCGAAGATGAAGGAACATGTATTCATGGGGTTATGGACTGGAGGAGAGCTGAGTGGGTAACTACCTGTTCAACTGATGATGCCATTACAACTTTTTCTTTTTTTTTTTACACAAAGATTGATTTTAAATAGAATTAAACATTGACCTACAAAATGTCCAAGATGCTTCGTATTTCGTCGAAGTTCCCTAGAGGAATCATCTGGTGCTATGATGAAGGAACGAGGTTGGGTAGCAGCTCGACTGTTGCTGGTTTCTAGGAACGCGGGGAGTCCCAAAACCGCCCTCTATCACCTGGTGCAAACGATACCGTACTAGTTCTGGCAGTACGATCTGTGTAGGCTGCTTGTGTTAATCGTTGATCAGCTAGAGCTAGCTTGGAATATATTGATGAACTCACGACTGGGTTGAGCGATACTCGGATGGTTGGGAGCGATGTTTTTAGGGATCTGAAGCTGGGCTTCCAAGATTGGCTCTAGGCGTATTCCTTTCAAAAAGAAAAGCGCGGTAGATGTCTGAACTGTCGGGATCACATTTTTTGATCAGGTTTTTTGCGGTTGACGAGACCGTTGCTTCTAGGGCAATGAGGTGAAGATATTTGATGGGAGAAGTTCCAGTCCTTTGCAAAATTCGTGGGATGTAAAGTATGTTCCCCCATCACTCCCCAGCGTTTTGGGGATACCGTGTACTGCAATCCATTTCTTGAACAGCAAGATTATATTCTGAGCGCTCAAGCCGTTCATCTTGGCAAAATCATAGTATCCCGTGGAACCGTCACAAATTAGCAGACAGTTCTTATTTCCCATGAGAAAACAACCGATGCTACACGTTCACAGGGATTGCTTTGGACAAAATTGGTTAATCCAAGTTTTGGCGCTGATGAGTTCCGCATACTGAACATTTTGAGCTATATTCTGGTATGTCCGGAGTATACTTGGACCAAAACACGAAACTACGTGCTCTGAAAAGCATGCGATTCACTCCAGGATGTCCAGAATGCCAAATTTCCAGTACCCGCTGGCGTTCGCCTTTTAATCCCGCCTTGATCCCCTTTTAAACCGTATTGTTCGTGTATGGAGAGATCTTGCCGAAAATTGAAGTAAGGTTTGACTAGATCTGGCACCTCACTGGTTGGGTGTTCTGGTCCCTAAGGTAAGTAAGCGTAATGAAAATGCCATTCCATATAATTAATCTTTCCTGTTCAGTTGTATTTCAGAATGTTCTTCAACAAATACTTACCGCGCGCATAGATCTAGTTCTATTCAACCAATTTCTATGTAATTTTGGACGAAATCTATGTAATCCATACGAAAATCCGAAACTCTGATTCTTCCCAACCAAGGTTGATGCAATTTTCAGAGATTCAACTATGTTGTTTATACAAATGAGCTGAATGCCACGAGAGAAGTTTGTCGTGGAGGTAATTATGATCTTCATAAATATTATGAGAGAGTGTGGATATTTCTCCAATCTAATTGAAATCTTATGTTTTTCTCAGATTAGGAATGAGAAATTACATAAGACACGAAAGAGTGTAGTTATTTGTGGAACTATGCATACCTTGAAGAAAGCCGAAAAAACGCCACCATTCAATATACTTTCTTCATTATTATACTTCATTAACAGTTGAAATAGTTGGTTAGAAGCTTGAATGGAAGAGGCGCGAGGTATTAAGCCCCTTGGAATTGCAAATTGCAACATTCTCCGGTGGCAATTGCACCACATTTACCCATTCACCACAATCTCTTGATTGCCCCCAATCAAAAAGAATAGCTTGCCCCAGGGGTATAAATATAAACTACCATAGTTGTCCGTCAGACTCCGAGAAATAAGGAAATGCTCAGTTACTACTTTAAACGGGACGTTGGAGGCGTGATTACCTAGTCCAGTTCCTGTCCCACCATTTCCACTCACCAAGTCGTTTACCAGCCACCTAAACTCCTCGTCACTATTTTTCCCCTTTATTGCCCCAGGAAGGTTCAACTCACTTCTCAGGGCGTAACTTTGAAACCGTAACAGTCTCTTCGCGGTCGGACGCATTTCACAGTTTTCTTTTGAACGATTTTTTTAATGTTCCCGTGAAATTCCATCCAGTTTTTCATTTTGTGTGAAAGTGTAACAACTACGTCTGAGCCAAGTTTTTTGACCCCTAGCTGCTTCTATTGTAGAATTGAGGGACATTTCTTGGGAAGCATGTAAGAATGCTCAATTTGTTCGTCTGACCGGACATGTCAATCTTTTCTACTTTTTCACTGCAACAAAAAACACTCTACTTGCTAGCTGCTGGAGTCTCTGTCGTAATCACGGACAGCGGGACATTGCTTTGCGAAAGTGGTGACCTGGATTGGAGGTGGAAATCGGGTTAAAACTCTCGGAAAATCATGAATAAATCACCTGCTTTCAACGGGATTCAAGTAGCTCTGAATAAAGGGATGAGAACCCGCTCATGGAGGGCCGCGCAAAGGCGCCTGAGGTGGTCTGCTTGTTAATTAAGTAAATATTCAAGACATTCTACTTTCACGGAAATTCGAATCTACTTCGGAGGTAAATTGACATTTACTAGTTCAAGAATGGCGACCCTTTACTTAGCCTCTTCAGATAACTTATGAATAGATATTTGCTTCCAAATCCTTTCTCCCAATTCATTCGACCAATGTAAACAAAAAAGTACAGCGAAAAGCATATTGGATCCTAAAATTTTTGTCAACTTGGTCAGACTAGAAGATGGCACTTTGAAATAATTTCAAATAATTTGAAATAATTATTATCAAAACTGCTTAACTTTCAATTGATTAAATGCTGTTTTAAGAATCGGTATTTCAGAGAATTATTGTGTTCGAAAGGAAATTACCTGCTGTGGTCTATGAAAGTTATTTTCTAGGTATTCAAATACGCTTCACGACCTACCGTGCGGAAGATGTGTCCTGATTTAAAAAATATTTATTTATAGAACTTTATTCATAATAAAATGTCGTTTGTGAAGTAAAATAAACGCGATTCCAAACGGGGGACTGCCCGGTTATCTCAATAGTCGACGAATATCACTTTATTTCAACAGTAATAAAGAAATCCACAGTCATGCAACATGGCGATAACAGCGAATTTTCGAAGAAATAATTGATTTTATGTAAAACGTCTCCATTGAAGAATATAATGTCCACGAAGAACACATCAAGGATCAACCCCGTTTCTTCATCTTCAAAGTGCTCCAGTTTGAGAACGGAATAAGATATCGCAATTCTGACTTCACCAACGTATTCAGCGTGGAAAAACCTTTAAAATTAGGTGTCACTTGTCAGACCGTTTCATTTTTGGAATTCATGGGTCCCTCCCCCCTCCCACCAACTCCCCAAAACCCCCTCTTAGAGTGGTCCGATTCTGCCGATCTACGAACTTAGCCTTTCGATTGCCAAGACAGATTTTTGTGCAAATTTGAACTTTTTATCTCAATCCTATCGAGAATTATCGTCTGGAGTGACACATACATAAATATAATTATTGACCCATATAATTTTTGGCGTCTTTTGGCAGTGGACTGAAACGAATTTCACGGAAATTCAAGTTTTAAAAATTTTGGGCTGAGAAGAAGAAGAAGAAGAAAAACGTTTATTGGCAGATTGAAATAAACAAAAATAAATTAGCACTCCAATATTTACAAATAAACAATACGGCATGGCTAAATTCTAGCAGTCTGCCGAAGTGACAGGCTTAATGGCTTAAAAGTTGAATTCCTTCACCAAAAAGAAACGATACTTCCACGCAACTTTGCAGAAAGCCGCCAACTGGTATCACCCCTGTCCATTCAAGAGACCGACAGCCTGCTTCGTTGTGAGGAAGATGGAGCCAAACGCTGGCGTCCTAAACTCCGCGAGGATAGAGAGGATGCACAGAGGAAGTAAAACGCATCCTCTCTTGCCCACATACTGCACAACGAGCAGTTTTCAGACGTCCCGCTCCTGTATGGCCTAGCGTTGAGCCAGATCCCTCTGTGCGCAGCTGGACAACCCACCGCCTTGTGTTCCGAAATCCCTCTTGAAACTCGCACATTTAGCATTAGGATCAAGCTCCCTGTAAAGTGTGAATTGGTCCAAGCGCATCTTCTTCACTGCATTCTCGCTAAGCTAATAAGATTTCAGAACTAAAAAAACGAAAAAAAGTAGACTTCATATCGACTCGAGGTGTTTATTTGAGTTCGAATGGACCTTCAAGAAGAGCAATTGTCGACTCAAATACATCGTGAAAACGAAAAAAAGTTGACTTCATATCCACTCGACGTGTTTATTTGAGTTCGAATGGACCTTCAAGAAGAGCAATCGTCGACTCAAATACATCGTGAAAACGAAAAAAAGAAGACTTCATATCGACTCGAGGTGTTTATTTGAGTTCGAATGGACCTTCAAGAAGAGCAATCGTCGACTCAAATACATCGTGAAAACGAAAAAAAGTAGACTTCATATCGACTCGAGGTGTTTATTTGAGTTCGAATGGACCTTCAAGAAGAGCAATTGTCGACTCGAATACATCGTGAAAACGAGAAAAAGTAGACTTCATATCGACTCGAGGTGTTTATTTGAGTTCGAATGGACCTTCAAGAAGAGCAATTGTCGACTCAAATACATCGTGAAAACGAAAAAAAGTTGACTTCATATCCACTCGACGTGTTTATTTGAGTTCGAATGGACCTTCAAGAAGAGCAATCGTCGACTCAAATACATCGTGATAACGAAAAAAAGTAGACTTCATATCGACTCGAGGTGTTTATTTGAGTTCGAATGGATCTTCAAGAAGAGCAATCGTCGACTCAAATACATCGTGAAAACGAAAAAAAGTAGACTTCATATCGACTCGAGGTGTTTATTTGAGTTCGAATGAACCTTCATGAAGAGCAATTGTCGACTCAAATACATCGTGAAAACGAAAAAAAGTAGACTTCATATCGACTCGAGGTGTTTATTTGAGTTCGAATGGACCTTCAAGAAGAGCAATTGTCGACTCAAATACGAGGGTGGATCAAATATAAACGGGACTTTTTTTTTGTGTAATTTATTTTTATTTTTAACGTAAAAAAGAATATAGTTTATTTTTCTACATAATGTCCAGATTTGGAAACACATTTTTCCCAGCGGATAGGCAGCTTTCCAATTCCTTCCACGTAGAAAGATGCAGGTCGTGTCTGCAGCCAATTGCGCACGTAGGCTTCAACTTCAGCATTACTGTCGAATCTTTGGCATCCCAAAGCTTTCTTGAAAGGGCCAAACACATGGAAGTCACAGGGTGACAGGTCTGGACTGTAAGGAGGGTGTTCCAAAGTTTCCCAACCCAGTTGCTCCAATTTTTCTTTAGTCAAGGCTGCTGTATGGGGGCGAGCATTGTCATGGAGAAGAACCTCCACCTGGCGCACACCTCATGGTACCCTAGCTCCTCTGTGAGTATGGAGTAAGTGCTCCCATAAATTATCCCAACCTCACTTGCAATTTCAGAAGTGGTACGACGTCTGTCATCTCCAATAAGCCGTCGAACACTGCTGATGTTGTCCGCTGGTGCGAGGTCTGCGGTCATGGCTCTAATTTTCAACACGATCACGACCCTCCACGAACTGTCATGCCATGCAAACACTCTGGCTCGCGACAGTGTCTCTTCCCCAAACTGGACAGTCAATCTCCTCAACATTTCGGCCGGTTTTACGCCTTCTGGGGTGAGAAACTTGATTATAACGAGTTGCGCAATTGACGGAGGTACCTCTTGCTCTGACATCGTCACTGTGGACACTGAGGGGGTCGAGGAGGCGAGCCCACGTGCTTCCCCTACTCCTGACAAACGTACCCAACAACAAACAAAGCGGGAACGTTCTCCCTCCACTATTGTGCCTGAAGGGCGAAAAGTCCCGTTTATATTTGATCAACCCTCGTACATCGTGAAAACGAAAAAAAGTAGACTTCATATCGAGTCGAGGTGTTTATTTGAGTTCGAATGGACCTTCAAGAAGAGCAATTGTCGACTCAAATACATCGTGAAAACGAAAAAAAGTAGACTTCATATCGACTCGAGGTGTTTATTTGAGTTCGAATGGACCTTCAAGAAGAGCAATTGTCGACTCAAATACATCGTGAAAACGAAAAAATGCAGACTTCATATCGACTCGAGGTGTTTATTTGAGTTCGAATGGACCTTCAAGAAGAGCAATTGTCGACTCAAATACATCGTTAAAACGGAAAAACGTTGACTTCATATCCACTCGACGTGTTTATTTGAGTTCGAATGGACCTTCCAGAAGAGCAATCGTCGACTCAAATACATCGTGAAAACGAAAAAAAGTAGACTTCATATCGACTCGAGGTGTTTATTTGAGTTCGAATGGACCTTCAAGAAGAGCAATTGTCGACTCAAATACATCGTGAAAACGAAAAAAAGTTGACTTCATATCCACTCGACGTGTTTATTTGAGTTCGAATGGACCTTCAAGAAGAGCAATCGTCGACTCAAATACATCGTGAAAACGAAAAAAAGTAGACTTCATATCGACTCGAGGTGTTTATTTGAGTTCGAATGGACCTTCAAGAAGAGCAATTGTCGACTCAAATACATCGTGAAAACGAAAAAAAGTTGACTTCCTATTCACTCGACGTGTTTATTTGAGTTCGAATGGACCTTCAAGAAGAGCAATTGTCGACTCAAATACATCGTGAAAACGAAAAAAAGTAGACTTCATATCCACTCGACGTGTTTATTTGAGTTCGAATGGACCTCCAAGAAGAGCAATTGTCGACTCAAATACATCGTGAAAACGAAAAAAAGTTGACTTCATATCCACTCGACGTGTTTATTTGAGTTCGAATGGACCTCCAAGAAGAGCAATTGTCGACTCAAATACATCGTGAAAACGAAAAAAAGTTGACTTCATATCCACTCGACGTGTTTATTTGAGTTCGAATGGACCTCCAAGAAGAGCAATTGTCGACTCAAATACATCGTGAAAACGAAAAAAAGTAGACTTCATATCGACTCGAATGGACCTCCAAGAAGAGCAATTGTCGACTCAAATACATCGTGAAAACGAAAAAAAGTAGACTTCATATCGACTCGATGTGTTTATTTGAGTTCGAATGGACCTTCAAGAAGAGCAATTGTCGACTCAAATACATCGTGAAAACGAAAAAAAGTAGACTTCATATCGACTCGAGGTGTTTATTTGAGTTCGAATGGACCTTCAAGAAGAGCAATTGTCGACTCAAATACATCGTGAAAACGAAAAAAAGTTGACTTCCTATCCACTCGACGTGTTTATTTGAGTTCGAATGGACCTTCAAGAAGAGCAATTGTCGACTAAAATACATCGTGAAAACGAAAAACTCTGCAAATTCTTGACACAACGGTTCATTATCTTCTTTGTACAGATCACCCTTCTGTCTAGATCACTAGGTCTAAATGTCTAGATCCTAAATGTTAGATTAATTATTATTATCAATTATTAACAATTAATTAATACCATATAATTCTGGGGTTTTTAATACTACGTCGGTAATAATTGTTCTATAAAAGAAGTACCTACCAACAAACATTCGAAATTACCTTCATTTCCGTAGCACGAAACGCACCTCAGAACAACAAACTCGACATCACTTAAGCCATATGATGTTCCAAAGAGCTTGTTAGTATGAAAATGGACCTGTATTTCAACAGTTTGATTCACGATCCTGTAGTGAGGCACAATCTTTGAGCCGTCATTGTGAACGAACGGCTGGTCGTACAAAGCTGCGGATGGTCCTAAAAAATTCTACGGAACAAACTCTATCTAAATATGAAATAAAAAACATACCGTTCTATATGAATTTTTCGAGATATGAGATTTTCAAATTTTCAAAATTCGTTTTGAACCCCTTCCCCTTGACCTAGGGTTCTGAAAAGTTTCGAGGACCATTGTGGGGTTGGTCGAAACCCATAAAAAAAATTTCGTAATTTTAACTCAACGCTAACTGGGCAAAGTAGTGCGGACGGCGGACGGACGGATTTTTTTTTATTCGATTTTCTGAATCTACGTATCTTGAAACGTAAACCAACAAATTTTGAGGGGGGATTAAAAAAATTGTTTCTTTGGGCGATTCCAATGGTTCATTATCGAAGATAATAAACCAAAATCGGTTTTATGGACGTGGGATGGTCACTGAATCCAACTTCCGGGTCTGAAGTGATAAAATCTAAAGTATAAAATTTATACCTTAGATTTCATCACTAATATAAGGAACATTTAATTCGATAAGTAATGTAACTACCTACTATACCTATTCGCGGTAATTGAGCGATTTAATGGAGCGATCGAACTAAACGAGTTGTATATAAGCGTTTATATTGGGTACTCGATGTTGAGGAAATTGGAGACCTCGAACGAATAGAGCCAAGATCGTAGATTGTGGATCACACCAGGATATTTCACATCTATTAATATTGACTCTTTGAGTAAGATTCCCGCAACTTCATTAAGTGTTACACTATTTATAATTTTTTGTGGTTATTGTGAGGAAGCAATGTACAAGGGGACAACTGAATAAATAACTTATGCAGGAATAGGGAAGGAGGTATACGGATCGAAATTATGAGACGTTTGAGCTTTCATCGTTTGCGAAAGTAATGTAGGAAGGGGATGGAATGGGAGGGGTGTAACTCAGGTCACGCCGAGATATACAGACAAGGAACACGAACATGAAATGAGGCACCGCAGCCAAACACGAACCTCCCAACTTATTCCTTATTTCGCAAGTCAAAGGCAGAAACTTTGGTGAAGGGAGGGGAACCAACACGGTGAGGTGGGGTGGGCGTTGCAGTAAATTGATTACTTATTAACATTCTCACCGCATCGTTCCATCTTCCGTTGCGGGGACTGTAACGGAGTATGGACGCACTGCCCCATCCACTAGACCCAAGATCTTAGGGTTGCCGAAAATCGCCGTCTTGTTGAATAAGGAACATTCATACCTTAGATTTCATCACTTCTGACCCGGAAGTTGGATTCAGCGACCATCGCACGTCCATAAGGCCGATTTTTTAGTTCTGAAATCTTATTAGCTTAGCGAGAATTTAGTGAAGAAGATGCGCTTGGATGCGAGCGGTTGATAGGAACCAAGTGGTCACATTAATTCCTCATCCTTCATAAAACCTTTTCGATAGACAATTAAAAACCATAGGATAATTTGTCGTTTGCTCTCATTTTATTACCTATTTTGAACCAGGAGTTTTTGATATCGTTGTCTGGACCTAATTTGGAAAAGTTTTTATCGTTGCAAGCATGGACTCCCATAGGAAGCCACTTAATACGTCGCTTAGCAATATAATATATATTATATATATTAGCGACGTATTATATATATATAAATCGTAATGAATACAACATAATATTATTATGGAATTAGTATATATATACAATATATTATATTTTATATATACTAATTCCATAATATTTTGGGGATAATAATCTACCAGTATTCTTGATTTGATACTGAGAAAAATTTGAGACCATTGTTGGAACTTCTAGTTTTGATACCGTATTTTGTATCGATAAGGTAACAGTAATCTATATTCTTTGGACTAAAAGACTTGTAATGTTACTTAGTAATGTTGCGTTGCAAAGAGTTACATTTTGAACACAAGCACAGAAAGACTGGACGATTCTATCTTTAGGTTTGTAGGAATAAAACTGGAACTTTTTTACCTTCAATTTATTTCCTTCCTCCAATCTTGCAAATAAATCCTAAACCTTGCAAATCCGCATGATTCCAATTCCGGTTGGCCGAGGGCCGTCGTCATTACCGTTGCTAAAAGCCAAGGGAATCGGCCTTCCCCTGGACCCCACTGAAATAGCGCGCTCCTAATAGCATTAAAACAAGGAGATTTTCCCAATTTATCATGTACGAAACAAAACTCGCAAACGCCCAAAGTTTCGGGGGTTGAGGAGGTGGCGAGCACGGAGCGTAGCTGAGGGTACCAGACCAAACGACCGCATGCTATAAATTCCCTGGTGACATAGCTGAAAACACCCGCTGAAATACTGTTGGTGGGTCCCTCTCGGGCCTACATCGATCTAGAATCCCTCCACCCCTCTCCAGCACTTTTCATTTCACGCCAGAGTACTCCAAATAGTCTCATATAATTTTTCCTAGCTCTCAAGAGCCAGCAGAAAAGTAGGCACTGCTCCATTAGGCATTGCTAATTGACAGTGTGTTCCCGGGAATGCATGTTGAATGAATGCTATGACCGATTTCACATGATTACGTCATAATCAAGTTTAGTGGAATTCAGCATTTGATGATCTAACTATTTATGATTTATGATAGAGCCAATCATAAAACCAAACATCCGCATGCCACCTAGTCTCCGTTCACGTCTGTTCCGTCCCCGAAGGGTTCACTACTCTTTCGTTGCCAATTCCAACTGTTGATTATTGAAAGCAATCAACCGCAATAACTTACCTACTAATAATTTGATCTGGAACTGCGGCAAAACTTGAGCATCAGATTTCTCTGCACACAACCTTGGTTACGTTGGTCATAGACTGTCTGGATACGGCTCCCTCTACAGTGGACGCCCTAATAATTGAGCAAATATTAAAAATCAATTGTAGTAAAACTTTATTTAGACGCTCCATTACAAATAATATAAAACTATGAACTTGCATTCTGAGATGGTTTATAATTATTTTATATCCTCCTTGGATTTTAGCCAATTTTTGAAGAAAAGGAAGCTATTGTTCTCGGTCCAAAATTTTTAAACCTCGAATTTCCGAAAACGTATTTACACCAAAATCCGTTTCAGAGGGGAAAAAAGACACAAAAATCATATGCACTTATATATGTGTCAATCCAGTGGATAACTCTCCATACAATTGAGATAAAAAGTTATAATTTCCATTAAAAAAATGTCCCGGCAATCGAATGGCCAAGTTCGTAGATGGGCGGAATCAGGCCACTCTATTGGGGGTTTAGGGGAGTTTTAAGCGGGGAAACATTACTCAAAAATTCCAAAAATGAAACAGTTTGACAAGTGACACCTCATTTTAATGGGGGTCCACTGATCTCTCGTTGCCAATTCCTACTGTTGATCTTTTCTTTTCTTTTTTTTACGCTGAACACATGGTGAAGTCTGATTTACAGCATCTTATTCCGTTCTCAAACTGGAGAACTTTGACGATGAAAAAACGTGGTTGTTACTTGAGATTGATTGATTGATTGATTGAAGCGTTTATTTAATAAACCTGGGATAACAGTAGGGCCTTAAGGCCCTCTCTTCCCTGTTCCCAGGAAACAATGTAGTACATGTTTTTAGTGAGATGTTCTTCATCTGCTCTAATCTGATAACGGAATGAGATATAGCAATTTTGACTTCACCATCGTGTTCAGCGTTGAAAAATCTATTAAGTAACTGAGGAGTTATTCCGAAAAATTGGAGCCAAAATTTGCTATAAAACCAGTAAAATGTTACATATAATGTTATTTACATAAAACCAGTAAAATGTTAAATAAAATGTTATTTACATAAAACCAGTCATCTCTTCGAAAATTCGCTCTTACAGCCATGCTGCATGACTTTGGATTTTTTTATCTTGTCGCGTTATTCGCTTAGATACCCAATTTTTCATTTTTTTGAGATCACAACTACAAAAATTTAAAATCGGTTTGAAACGTCTAGATTCTGGTAATTTGATCTGAGTGATAAAAACATTAGTATTTTAGAAGCTCAATTGCCGTAATCCTCATTTTTCACGAATAATTGAAAGTAATGTACCTATACAGAGTTTTACCTAACCGATTCAATCACGGATTAACATTTTCTTGACCAGATATTGTGCTCTTGCCAAATCATTTAATCCTAAAAATGTATTCCTGTAGAGTTTGGATTATGTTTAGGCACTTGGAAACACAAACTTGACATATTGAAAGGAAGGCAGATGGGCAGTAGTCGAATCCCGTACTACTACCCCAATACCTCGTGATGATTCTCAGAGGTTTAAATTATTCAGTTATTTGCGGACCCAGTCGAGCCTTTATGTCACACATAACCACAAAACAGATACCCTTTTTCTTTGAAAATGTTGGATGTAGATCGAAACTCGCGATGACTAAGGCAAAAACGTCGTATTACCTCTCTTGAGAGTATTAAATCATTCAAACTTGTCCACTCCTAATTACACTTTCCGAGGGTTTCCTTCATCCTAAAATGGTTCAAACAGATAGTGTATACGGTTTTAGTGCCAACTGGACGGGAATAGAAACTAAAGAAGACGGGAAAGATCTTTAAAGATGGTGGTAAGAATGGGTGATGTGCCCCGGGTGGTCCTCTGCCTTCCGCCCAGCTACTGCAATGTGTATTCGCAACCAACTGAAATGTTTCCAACGGTTAGTATACTTTTATTAGAATCAGACAGCGAGAAACATTCATGAGACGACGTTAGTGAGCGAGATACGTTTCTTATAAATATTCCGTTACACGATGTTGAGCAAGACACAAATCCTCACGGATTTGATAACCACCATCGACACGGCTCTAACAAGCAGTTGGAAGAAATTGATAGGTAAAACGCTAGTTCACCCAAAAAAGATAATGACCTTCCAACCCGGATCACTATTCTTCTTCGATCAATTTACATGATTACCACATTCATGCCGACAAGGTAGGAAATTGCCTTTGAGAAACGTGATCATGTTTAAGTCGATGTTTCTGTCAAACTTTGAGTTCTATTAGAGTGTGATGGGGATCTGTTTAAACTCAGTCCTTGAGCCGTTAAATTCTCCACCCCTCCTCCACGGCCGAGGTTTGGAAAATGTAATAATAATAATAATAATAATTTTCCCACATGTTGTAAATATCTGAATCACGCCATGTTGCGCCCTTGTTGTGAAAGCCCGTCCTGTCCGTTGTATAATTTTACGGAAACTGGCGAGTCTGCCAACGGCCGGGGCTATAATATATTATGTATTCAGGTACCTATGAATCAGTGATCGAAATTCTTTAGGCAAGAGTAGTGAGGGTTATACGAGGGTTATGCTTTAAGAGCAATAAATAAATGCTCATCTGTGTTTGTCCCTGCTGCTGACAAATGCTCTTAGTGGTTACACACAGACCAATTCCTGACCCTGGTTGAGATGGTCAACATGGTTCACATTGAGATGACACACTTGTTAGGTTAACTCGTTCTATTCTAAAACCTTATGAATTTAAAATTTCCGATTTGGGTAGGTACAAGTGAAAAGCCCTGAATTAAGTATATGATTGCAAGTGAGTTATATAATTATTTTATCCGTAATTTATAAAAAATGGATTATCAAGAGAAAATTGAAGAAATTATCACAAGCTACTGAGCCCCCCCCCCCTTCCTCCCTCCTAATCAATCGGATACAACCTCTTCTCGAAGTGTTTTATCTCATTACAATCGTGATATGCAGAAGGGAGTGTATGGTGTATACAGAAATAATAAACCGCTGTGAACCAATGTGCAGTGTTTTTTCAAAGAAATGTTGATGCTGCATTTCGATCCGCGCCTTGTTTAGGTTCCGGCCTCCTACAATACGCCAACGTCACTTTTATCATCCATCATTTTAGATGACGTCGAGTCTACTGGTTTCGCGGAAAGTTATTCAATCGGAAATAGTCGGTTGGCAGGACTGGGCTCGTAGTCGTAGTGAAGTTAGTTCTTTGAATTAACTTTCCATGCAAATGAAATACCTATAATAACGCGAACTAGTTTTTTAATGTCCCATTAATGAATAATTAATACATACAATGTAGGTAGTTAAGCTTTGTGGTACGAAACTCTGGTAACTCCTGAGCTATGTTGGTTTCAGGACGAATGATTATTTTATCAAATACGTACTCTATCATCTTCATTGATTTACTAATCTTCAACGATTTATATTATTGAGTTTATAGCTGTTGTGAGTATGCAATCGATCGAACATCAAATAGATGACGGGTGATGGATAACAATATTTGAGCCTACGACTTTAAGGCTCGGTCAATTCGGGTTCATAAAAATTCGTTGGAGCGGCTCAACGCTAATTTGCTGTTCAAATTTGGAGTTCAAATTCGGAGTTCAATTTGGAGATCAAATTTGGAGCCAGGGTTACATGACAGTACATTCAACCTTTGCGATGGAGCCTTCCATAAAGTTGCTCTAATAAATTGATTATGAATACCTGTCGACCAGAAGTGGGAAAACATGTGTCTTGTAAAAGCAGTTATTTAGATACCGCAACGTCACCAACCCAGCGCCTGCCACTGGGAGACCGAGCACCCTTCACCGCCTACACCGAACCGAATTTTGGGTTTGGGAATTTGCACACTGGCAATTCCTACTACGGATTCACTGAGATCAACAAAAACTTACCAATTTTCAGACCCACACCCACAAACTGAAGGGATAACTAACATTTTGCATCAAGAGCAGTTCACTTTTATCTATGGACTCATTTCAAGTATTAATTACTAATGACTAATTACGCATAATACTATTAAGATGAGTTGAATCACAGTGTATTAAATCATTTTGTAATGTTCATTTCACGTTTACTCAATAAATGACAACACTGAGACGAAATATCGAATATCTGTTGGCCTACATACCTGTTGAGTACTATTTCCTTATATTTTTCGACACTGGGACGTTTCGCAACGGTACTGTTTTAATTGGTAATAGCAGACTCCCATTCCCTATACTTTTATTCACGCGCCATTCCCTGTATTGGATTCACGCGCTCCTCTACCGGCTATGGAATGTGTCCTATTTCTCGTTTCGAAAGCTTGTGATGAAAAATGTCATGGGTAGAGAAGAGCTTTATTTATCCTAAGCCTTCTCTGTTTATCCTACTTACCTTGAAGCAAGTAAGCGAGAGACTCCAAAAGACCAGAAAAAAACACGAAAAAACAAAAACAAAAAACAAGTCAGTAAATAAAAAGATAGAAATTAAAAAATAAGTAATTAAACAACCGCAAGTTCAATAGAAAGAGATTCTGGCCTTAAGTAAAGAGAAAAAAGATGGTTCTGAATAGTGCGGCCAGGGGATATTTGAGAAGGTTGGAGTTTTAATCAGAAATAGTCGTGGCCAGTCTGCCACGGGGAAATTTCTTCATCTTGGTCTCATTTACAAGAATCCCACTTGATCCGGGAATGTTTTTAATTATCTTAATCCTGAGAAAAAGGGAGAAGGGGTTCGTGGAAAAAAGAGAACAAATTACGCCTCAGCCCCAACTTTGTGCTTCGTATTCTTTTCGAGATGAGGGAAGCAAAAAATTGTTGCCGTTTGAACAAGCCTTGGGGATTTTGAAAGTTTTGTAGCGAAGTTGTTTTGTTTACCAAACTAGCGGATAATTGAAACGAGAAGTGCGATGGAATATTCTGGCCACCTATTGATATGAAAACATCAGCAATAGTAATCTTGTTGATTTTAAAATTCTTGAGATGGACTTATACTATTCAATATTTAGTAGCACTATTTGGGATAATAATGTGAACCCCTTTAAGTTGAAATGAATCACCGTGCGAGTTTCTTAATTAATCTTTTTAAAAGAATTATTAAGTGAAACCAATCACTGATTATAATAAATTCGTCGTGTGGTTTGCTGGTCACCAAATGTCAAATACGTTGCTAATTTTCTGCTACAGATTTTATCTGAGTACTCAACTTCTGGGTGAAATCCAACAGCCTTACTGTGATTACATGTTCAAAGGACACCAGGTTGCGTGATAGGAACGGTTTTCAGTAGTTGTAGAGTTGAGATCAGCCCACCGATTCCCAGAGCAATAAGTTCCTAAAGCCCAGTTCGATTAGGTTTACCCGGGTAATGGTGATTGCCCAACCATAGAACTGCACAGGAGTATAATTAACGTAACGGAGGTAAAGTCGGATCTCCTACTATCGGGGATGACAGGAACACAAAGGGCAAGCGTGATAGCGTTGATAAGTCCTTCTCTCTTAGCAGTGAAGTGCTTGACGAACCAGATTGTTTCACGTCAAAAATCAAGCAAGTTGGTTCAGATATGCGGGTACGTGCCACATAGAGCTAAATAGGATTTGTGATATTTTTTTCTAGCTGGCGACCATAGAAAATTTTTAGTTTGGAGGGTTGTAGGAGGCCTCCTACAACCCTCCAAACAGACAAAGGTTTTTCAACCAAAGGAGATAATGAACAATACAGAAAAAGAAAAGTTTTAGTTATTTTTAGAAAATTAAAGACGTGCACGTCTTTACGTTGATAAAAATTTTCTAAATCTTCATAAACCTGTGGTTCTATTAATTACTTGAGCAGACTTATAATATAGGTAGATGTATATGTATGTGAAACTCTATATATCTAGTCTCTATATAGTGATTCGTTCAACCGGTTGTTATATTTGATCCACGAGAGAGATTTTGGCGTATAAATCCAAATTTATCTCCCCACAGGTCAACACCCAAAATAACCGATGGGAATCTCCAGAAATTTTGCATTTAATTCAGTAGTGAAGCTGCAGAATGGCCAGTACTAGTAATAATACTAGTAATTTTGTGAATAACTCGTTGGTTGATCCGAAATTAGAAATATTTTAAATCAAAACACAGGCTGGTGTGGACTATAGCGGTCCTTCATGGCTAGTCGTAGATCACTGGGTAATATTGATCGCTATGACTGTGCAGGAATGCCAATTTAACTTCAAGTCAGGTAATTTTGGTTCATAACGTTGTTGTGTTGTTGAAAGTAATTAAATAAGCTGAATTAAGTTTTTTTTTTTTTTCAAAAAGTTGTCATCTTTTGAAATGTTTAGGATCAAAACAGCAATGAGACAGAATATGGAACCGGTCTGTATGAAAACATTCTCAGAGAGTTCTTCGCATCAAGGAAGTGACACGAAACTACTGAGTGCTCAGTGGACTTGGGAGAAGAGATTCGCAATCTAAACACTTCGTTAGTTGCTATTCACTCCAACTCGAAGAGCTCGGAAGGCAGAATGAATCCTACTCGTTACTCCACGTTAGGCTCACCTTCTTCTTCACCATCGTTACGCGAATCACCGCGACGTTCTTCTTACTACTTTGAAATCTTGATCCTTCACATACGAGAAGCGGCGTTCGGATTCAATGAAATTACCTCGTATTCGTCATTGGATCAAGTGCTTGTATTCTTCCTTAATTATATACGACTAAATATTTAGTCCATATAGGCCACGCACTGTTCTATTGATAGCATTTGTGTACAGTTTTTGATGTACGTCTTTGAATTTTATCCTTGTTTGCAACTCTTTTCTAGGAACTACGTAAATTATGTGGCAGTACATTTGAGGCAAATAGAATGGCGAAAGCCACTCTTTTTCATATTTTTTGTAATTTTCTCCCTGAATCATAGACCTTTGTACCTGTTGAAACCGAGTCCCCGGATTCAATCTTACACACAAGCAAACACGCACTCCGATATACTCATAAATGTTTGTTTTATACTCGTGTGTAATAAATAGGGTACTGAAGTGGGCTCTCCATTAACACTACCCTATTACCGTAAATGATAACTAAAATACTCAGTAGTACATTCGAATGTTCAGATTGAAAAAATAAGAATATAATCGGCTCACGTGCTGTATAATATGTAGACAGCTTCAGAGAAATGCTCTACTGTGCTTTGGCCCGATGTTCTTTTAGAATAAACGTAATTTTAATCACCACCCGACAATCTTCTCAACGACCAAAAGGCTCTTGAGAACGACATCATTTATATCAAATCGTTAACAGAAGATGCCGTATAAAAACATTTCAATAATAGTCGGAACACCCTCATCGAGCATTCTAACCAAACCCTACAGCACTTCCGCTAGACGGCACTCCCAAAAGTTTCGCGCTCTCTCTAGCAGGACAATGCAATTAAAGGAGTGGAAAACCTCTTGACGTAGTCAAGTGCGATGAAGCAATTATCTTCAGTAATGATCAACCCTCAATTAAAGCCCCTCTCCCTTCTTCCGCACACTAGTCGTCCCCATTTCGCTTGCAACCATTACTCCTGTGTTTTTTCGTCGCCTATTCTACCACCTCAACCACTTACCAATCTTTTCTTCACTTCCCTCCTCTACTCACCATATCTATCCCAAGTTCTCTCCCAACCCTCCTAATCCCGTCTATTTAATCCAACGTCAGTTCAGTCATCTTCTACGCTCGATAAGATACGAATCGGAGATCTCATTATAATTAATCAAGCTTTTGAACTCTTTTCCTCTTCTTCTAACTCTGTAAATCTTCTTTTTTTTCTCTTTTCCTTCTTCACTGACTACGTTTCAAACGGAATCGTCTTCAAATCGTAAAACTTGCGATGGGTCCTTGACCCCATACAAGAAGGGATCAGTCAAAATTATTAATTCTTACTCTGCCAATTACCGTATAGTTCCAAGAATCATATCACCCAGTCAGTCGTACCCACTTAACTACCGGTTTTTATCTCTAATCACATTTGTTGAACGAAACGGCACCCGATTCTCAATTTCAATTAGAGGAGAGCCAAGAGTCGTATGAATAATCTAGTACTTGTGAAACAAGGTGTAGTAAGGCGTGAATCATTCCTCCAAAGGGTATTTCCCTTTCCTTCACCACAGAAATAGTGACACATTCTTAAACATTCATAAATTCCGATGATTCATGTAGCTTCGATGTGTGGACAAACAAACGTACAGAAAAATCGAGATGTTAATACATAGATAAATAGAAAACGTGTATATTTTAAATAAATAGAAACAATGTTATAACACTCGTGTTTACATAGACGACATAGCAGTGGGTCCCGTCTGCCATAGGATGCATACGAAGGACGGAGTTACATTACAATCTGGCAGTCCCAAATTGTGCTACTCGAAACCTGGCAAGAGCGGGGCAGCGCCCCAAAAAGTGTGCCATGTCCTTTGGCTCCCGAAGGTTGTAAAGGGAACACAACGTCCTGTTAGGCCCGTCGGCAATTCGAGGCATGTGAGGTCGAGAATTGAGCGTCAGGAGATCTCTACAGACCCACAGCAAAACAAACGTGGAAGCTTTTTGCTCGTGCACTGTCAGATCAATGCTCCGGAGTCCCATATCCAGGTGCCTTCACGAAGATGTCCAATGTCCACGGCTACATAAATCACCAGTCCCTGGAGTCCAGGTAGGAGCATCGGAGTCTGCTGATTATGACTTGCAAGTCGCAGAAACCAACTAGGGATTGTATATGATGGGATTTTTGTCAGGAATCACCTGTTTTGAACAGTAAAGGAGATATCTTGGAGTGAACTTTATCAGTGCTGGACCAATCTGCTTTAGTCTGGACGGATCCAGTTGACACATTTTTTCTCATCGGAATATGCCGAACTTTATTCTGGTGTGGAGTTATTCACTGCAGTGTGGATACAAATATTAGCAATTTTATCAAGCTTACAGTCGTGTGAGCAGTTCCTCGTATCTAATTCAAAACACATGAACGTAAACCTGCTCATTCACAGTAAATTTCAATTCCATCATTGGTCTGTTTACAACTCAATCATTGGTCTGTTTACAATTCAAGAAGTGTAATTGACCCTGTTTTAAGTCATTTCATTCTTCAAATAATTTTTATAAATGGTCCATCAATTCCACTAATTTCAAAATGAATAGTTTATTGGGATAAGTAAAATAACAATGGTACTCGTATTTCTAGAAGAGGTTGATGATGAGTAAGTGATGATCAACAGCATTCTTACTGAGCACGTTTTTATATAAATGGGTTGTTTATTGCAACGAACTCTCGTCTCATCCTCAGGCAAGCTCTCCATTATCCCCTTTAATCTGTTCCCCCTCCATTCTCTTTGATTAGGAACAGAACCGCCTCAGTCAGTCTGACTCGATACGAGTATCCATTTGTCAGTGTCTCGAAAATCATAATATATGACTGGTCGCACGACCTGATAAACCAACGATCTCTCGAATATTACAGCCCTCTAACCGCCTACTGATGTATTGCTACACGTGTTATTCATATTGTGTGTCACTCTGCGTACGGATGTATCTCAATCATTATATTATTTTGTCAATTTGTGGAGACTTGTTAGGCATGCCGTTCTTTTCGTCTAATCAGCTTAGGCACAATGATCGACAATAGTTTGTTGAGGACGAACGCATAAATGTTGTTTTGTAAAATACCATCATATTGGAAAGAGGAAAATGGAAAATGAATTCAGTTAGTTTGTCAGTTAAGTTTTCCAGTTCATAGGTATGTCATTTGATGTTAAGTTCCAAAATATGGGGAACGTCATCGGATGAAGCGTACGAATAGCCTCGTGCCAGATACGCTCTAGATCTCTTAGGGCTATGACAAACTGTGATTTTGTAAGCTTATTGGTATTTAGTGAACCGCTTTGAATGTTTTCTGAATTGTATGAACGTTAACTGCGTATGGCAAGTCGAAGGATGGTGCATCTGAAGGAACCAAACAACCTCTTCCCCATAAGTTCAAACGCTGCATAGGCCTTCACTGGAACTCAGTACCGTGGAATGAGAGAAGGGCATGTTGCATGTTGTTTCAATACCCGTACCACATATTGTTATAACTACTACTAACACAAAATGCTGGTTCGAAAACACCCTGGCCCTTCTCACCTCATAGGTTGTATTGTCGGCACCGTAAATCGACCATATTGTAGATCGACAAAGCAAGCATTCGCTAAATATATGACGGTATGTGGTCTGTGAGTTCTACTGGGGAAATGAAACAGGAACAGCAACATAAATGGACAGACGGAAGTAATCACTGAATAAGCAAGGATTGCAAGTGTGCGAACTGATTTATGTTTTCAAATACTCATCAGTCCAACGTGGTCGTTGTAATTTTGCAATTTTATCTTTTAGAGAAGATCTTTTACCTTTTCATCTTTTAGAGCTTTACAAGTAACTTGTACCAACAAGTAAACTTATTAATTCGTAACTTGTTGCTTCATGAAACGGCCCTTGGTATAATCCAATATTCTTTCAGGCGAGTCGTAATCGTAAGAAGTTCACTGATAAGTGTCAACACAGTGATGGCAGGCTATAATTTTTTATTATAATAGGATTCGTCTGGGTATAACTCACAATATTTCCAGTCTTCAAATAGTTCTATTCTGACCTAAAGCCGTTAATGCATGCATCCATAATTTCCGTCTGAAGTAATTTATTTACTGTAGCCTTAACCACTGTAATGGTTTTACTTCATAGTAGTCATGCAAATAGAGCCTCGTATTTTCCAGAAGCATTCCATAAAAGTCAAAGCTGTAAACTTATATTGCCCTCGTTTTATTGTTCCCGACGTCTACTTCTCGAATAACATAGCACATTGAATATAGGGAGGGCCCTTACACCCCCCCCCCCCCCAACCATACCACTCACACCCTGCCACTGCCATCTTTACCGAGAGAGGCGAGAAATGTAAGAAGTGGTAGTAGATCTTGGAAAGCTTTCAGGTCTCCACAATCTGTCTGGATTTAGGGGTCAGCTAATCCTGGCTCAACCAACGAAGCCATTGCGAAAATGGTACTTGCCTCCCATTTTATCTCTTCGGGATGGAAAGCTTGAAAACTCCAACTACCTTTCTTACTTTTTTTCCTTCCATTTTGGGTCAGCAAAGGATGGTGTGTGGAAGTTATTTCCTGAGGTGGAAAACTCCAATTGTGTTTAACCATTTTATTAGAAAAGAAGCCGAGGACAAACGAATGTCATCAGTAGACCGATTCTCCCGACAACGATGCCATTCACTGTGATCACAGGAGAGAGTAAAACGGAACGTTTGGGTCATATAATGTTCTGGATTGGTCAAGAACCAAACACCTATTTTCTTTCTATCTTCATTTCTTGTATATTCCGATTCATATTCATATTAATTTTGTTTCAGAAGAACGTCCTGAAATATTATTACGTAAAATTATATTTGTCCGGTGCCAGTTTGATACGAGTAAATAAATTATTGGAATGGATAAAATGTAAAAACGCCCTCCATAATGGTTCAATGACTTGACATTATGAATTCTGAAGTATTCTGATTTTTTACAGTTTAAACGTTGCTGAAAGTGAATGAATAATTCCATGCAACACAGTACAATACTGCCGTGCTAAGATAAAGTCCCCTATCGACCATTTTGGTTTTTTTGGAGTTGGGCACATGGCTGCGTAGATCTCGACGTGGCGCGTCTTTTCTGTCAAGGTAGAATTTCCTATCTCCATTGGAAAGGTTCGAAAAAAGACTTTATCCTATCTCCATTTTGATGATCTGGGCCCCCTTCCTCACTTAACTGCATTTTTCTCGAAATGAAAAAATGGAGATAGGTGGTTTTAACTTACGACGGCAGAATAAGACTCAACATTGACGAGTATACAATGTGCACTACAACGAGGTAGGTAAGTACCTACTCGTAGGTAAGTAAGGAAGTGAGCGGGAAGGAGCAACTCCTGTTGTAGCAATCTCAGTGGTCTAATTGAGCACTGAATTTCAATTATATTGAAGGGTCTGCCATAATTAGATAGTTAGGATCCGTAAGTATGTAGGTGAGGATGAATTGAATGGGAAATTTAAGGTTTCGTATAAAGTTTAAGAAGAGTCGATTCATTACTGACATGGTGCTTCTTCATGATAATGCATTAATGATTAATAATTCTTCATAATATACTACATAATATTCTTCATAATAATTCTTCTTAATAATTATTAATCATCATTATTAATGCACTATTAAGCCTCGCGTTCATATTAGTGATTGAAGGGAATATATAAGGTTCACACGACGTTTGAAAATTGCATAGTCCACAACATAAAAGGTAAAATATTCGATATTATCTGTGTACAAGTTGGTGTAGGTAGACCAGTATAATAATTGGTTTGGATACCAAGGAAAACTTTCACTGGACAGGAGTATGTGTTGAAAACCCTATGCAGTGATGCATCGAGGAGGGTCATACATACATACTCGTACTTTCTGAATGGCCATGCAGCAGTTAAAAACCGTTACAGCAGTTGAAGCGAGACCAAAAATAATCGGGGTATGCTGGAGGGAGATGAACGACCTTGGAAAAGAGTGCCAGTGCTAATGAATAACACAACTGGTAATGATATCGAAGACTGAGGAATGGACAGTTCATATATCCTGAGGTGACACAATCTGCAGTATTTGGATTCATTAGGATGATACATTTCTTGAAGGGCTACTCCTCCAAAACTGTTGACCATGGAAGTCGGAATAAATCAGGGTTTTGGGTGAAAATGATTGAGTGCCGGCTATATATTTCCGTAAATGTAATCGTAAATATCCTATTCGAGCATGGAAAGTGAGTGGGTGAGGAAGAGGGATAGAGTTCAACAATGATCTTCGATATACAATTCCATCATACATTTTACGGCCATTTTTAAAATCAAGACACATGAATGTACTCAGTGCAGAAATGTTGATTTATTTCTATCATTATATAGAAATGGAGAGAATGTGACAATGATTGGGAATGCCTGCCTATTTGTAGTAAGTGACGTGTGAATTCGGGAGTCACGGTGGACTGTACACTTCTCGTTACTTCGAACATGAGCTCACTTTGGCTACGGATCGAGAAATAGGGCTTGACAAGATCGTTTGCTCGAATGAAGTTTGTTATCGAGCATCCATTTATTACTGGAACGAATGGGGTTGGAGCATCGTTGTAAGCAGTTCAGGTTTCTTGCTCATCACTGGCAAGGAAGGCGCGTAAGGCGGTAGGTGGAGGCGCGGCTTTCCTTCGCAACCATACCCGAGGGGGCCTAACGTATTAACATGCTTCTCCCACTAAATCCGCCCTATCACATGCTAATTGGCATATACGCCACCTGATTTATACAGACTTGGTTATTACCCCCTTGGTCGCCCCTTACGAGGGCTGCATAGCAATATAACCCCATCTACTCTTGTTCGGAGATAAATCAAGTTCCGAGTCGACTCCGTGAGTCTGTGCATGCTACCCTCGTGCGATCACTGGGAACCTCAATTAGTTCTCCCAGCTCTTTCATAGACGTCCGCACCCTTTGACCCTTTCCAGCTTCCTTTGGTAGGTGGGACACCCTAAATAATTAACCCGCCGGCTCCCGAGTATTGGATTACCCCTAATAGTGTAAGCCCGGAGCGTGAGACGTCCTAACACCCATATAAATTATAGACCCAGCTTTTTTCTCTGTTGCGATACCACATTATTAAATTAAAGTTTTTTCCTCAACTGTGTTGAGTATGTTTGCTTTATGGGTTATTCTGTGCATTTTAAACTCAAAAAGAACCCCTGCTGAATAATCAACGGGTCTTCTCTGTAAATACAAGTATCAAACATCCAGACGAGTATAAACTGTATAAAAATTGTATTGATGATTTATAACATTTGTTTATGCTCCCGAACCGGCTTCAGAGTACTATTTACTTGTGTAAATGTTGAAAGTTCTTTTTGAGAACGGTCCATGATTTATCATTAAATGATCGTTAAAGAGAGACAAATTGTGCCTCTCTGCCAACTCATTACCGGACGATAAACGCCTAGGTAAGTAATATAATATACCTACCTATTATATTATGAGCCATTCTCATATTATGAGCCATTCTCCCAGAAAGCGACATTTTCAAATCTCAAAGTTGAAAAAAATAAAAATGCTCAAAACTTTTTGAAAAAAAAAAAAAAACAGGTAACCATAAGTAATGATTAATCATGCCTATCCACTTACGAATACTATTTATTTTGAGGAAATAAATAAAAATGAAAACGTCAAGGACAGAGGATGTCTCGGATTCTCGTAGAATTCTCCGTCATCCTACGTCGTATGCCTGATACCTGGTCGTCGTTCCAGGTTATCTTGCGTTTCTTTGTCGTTAAATTATCCTGATATAACTTTTATTTAAAATTAAAATCACATAAATGATCTGCCACCAAACCGTTGGCGAATAAATTAGAAGCTAAAATATTTAAGTTCGTAACTGACCTCCTCACCAGTTGGGAAAACCTGATTCCTTTCAGGAGACGTTTTTTCAAAAAAACGGAGATTGAAGGACGGAGAATGACGGGTACACATGAAGTTTCCTGTATAACTTTACGTAACTTAAACAAATTCTGTATTATTTGTAGTGAAATTGAAAGTATTCCATGAGCTCTTTCAAACCAAAACGAAGAATAAAATTTGTTTCCAACACTTACCGTGGAATGACCGATGGAAGAATGACAGAGGGTGATTGGACAATGTCCAATGTCCAATGGACATCCACATCCAAGATGAGATAATAAACGCTGACGCTTTGGAAGGAACTGAAACGAACGACTAGCCAGTGTTCTGAACAGCTGAGATGCAAGGGAATCGAATGACGGGAGAAAATTAGGTGGGAAATCAGCTGTGTCCTTCAAAATTCAAGAAACATCTTGGACGAGGTGTAACGTGCAACTAGTCCGGACAAAATTCTCCTCTTGATTTTCGAAAGAAATCAACTTAAAATTATGAGAACCTCTTAGGAAGAATCTCAATAAATTGACATAGGTGCTGTGAAGGCGCGAATTTTCAATTAACCCTTGAAAAACCCTTCTTCAGGACATCGAAGTTTAGATGGTCGAGCCAGGACACCGACGGAGAATGACAAATTGACTATTTTAACTGTTTGTTCTATTAAATAAACTCATTAATCGTAAAAATGAGAAAAGCGGTTCTAGAAAAAGTCAAATACAGTAAGTAAAAGAAAATTTCAGCTCAAAAAATTATGACAGTGCATGGAAAACGCTCCGGACTTCAAAATGTCCCTTTCTGGGAAAATGACCCATATGTATGTAGATATTGTCCGATACCAAAGATTTATTAAGTTGTTGACGTTATGGGAGCTTGTCACCTGATTTGTCAAAAGGTATCCGGGAACTGACTCATTTATGAAGACCAGACGACTCGATGAGAGCTCCAATGGTTCTCAACAAAATTGTTGTCCCTCCGAGTTGGTTAAACTGGTGGTTCATTGGACCGAACTCAAATAGCCGTCGGAAATGTCATAAAAACATGTTGGACGGATGCATGAAACTAGTTTTATTGATGCTCGCACTGGTCGAAGGGCTGGTCACATCCCACGTAATCCGACAGTGTGTAGCATCGGAGAACCGTAAACCGGAAACCTCCAAGTATTATGTGGGGATAAAAAATGCGGCTCGAGATTTCTAAGTTCACTGAGCTATAGAGGGTAAATGCTGAATTTCGCCCACCTTGTTTGCATTAGAGCCATAAATCCTCCTACTTGAGGAAAACTTCCCAACTTATCAGATTAAAATATCGGACGGATTTAAAGGGGTTTTTGTCGCACGCGGAGTTTTCGGAGCTGGAGCTATTACCGGGAAAGCTTACTTTACCGCAAGGCAGCGGAACACCGTAAATCTGGCTTCGGTCACCTTCCCAAGAATTATGCGAGTTGATCAGTTTAATTAGAAAGGGAGGATAAATATGAGGATAATGTTGCCCCAGTTAAAAAGCCTTCCCTGTTGATTTCTATGGGTTGAAGTGATAATTGTTAAGTTTAATTGTAGTAGTCATGAAGAGATCTTAATTAGTATAATAGGAGAGATATCTAGGTATATGTGCTAATTTTACATCACAGGTGAGTAGGAGGCAGTTTCATGCCACGGCAAACTTCGTCTAATATCAGTTTGGTAAAAACAACCACGTAATCATCTATCGACAACTAGCATTGGCTTTACTAAGCGTGTAGGTAATAAAAACATTTTTTACCAGTAAGTATACTGTGAATATTTGCGCACAAGCAGATTTGAATAAATGGCTATTTGCACATCGAGCTCAGTTCGAGCCTCTTCACTCTTGTTTGGAAAATTTCAATTGCATTCTTATGGGTTCTCACTGAAGGGTTATTACCTTATATCACCTAATTCCAGATATTTCAGAAAATAGTGGATTTGGATAGATAGATTGATTGATTTATTTATATTACTGGGAGAATTAGGGCAATCAGGCCTTCTCTTCCATTCTCCTAGGGCACAAAGCAGTTCACATATTCTCCTCCACAATCATCGTTTTCACATTGACAAAAAATTCTTTACAACATAAATTATAATTTCACTTCCCTTCTACGCCTTCGGTCCATTATCCTATGATCTCATCCATTTTACATCTCACAAAATATTTCTTAACAAGCATTTTCTTAACAAAAGTTCACGAATTTGTTTTATCAATTATATTAAAATAATAAGGTTTTTAAAAAATCTATATCTGAAAGTTTCCATCCTAGACACAGACCAACAGCCAAAAACTAAGTTCCAAATTTTGTAGCAAACGTCGCATGATGTCTGAAATTGTAATCACCACTGTCAATATTCCTATCCTTTGATGAAACCCTAAATTTTAACGCTTATGCCGATTTTGGTAGAGAAGGAAATTGCTGCATGTAAGGATACGAGATTTCGACGTTTCTCAGGGGAAATGTGAGGGAATCTCTGTTCAAAGGACCCCCGTATATTCGTGTATCCCACTCACGACGGAAACTGTAGGACTTATTTGTTTAACTTTGTCCGCTGCGGTTTTCTAACTTCTCCCGAGTCCTCATCTCCAGCTAGCTGAGTTTCCCGAGTTTTGAACCCTCCATGTACACAGCCACGTTCCCCATCCCTTCGACCGTACGTCCTTTTTTACTCGTCTTCTTCCTACTCCCTGAAGCGAGGACAACATCAATAGGGCCACGCGGATAGCCGAATGCGGTCAGGTCAAAACGATATGCGAATGTACGATGTCCATTTCTAATTTGATATCCTCATTCAGCTCGAAATGAAGATCACCAATGTACTTCCCCCTCAGGAGCCTTCCGCTGAAATATATTTTGTATTTATTTTTTGTATTGTTCATTATCTCCTTTGGTTGAAAAACCTTTGTCTGTTTGGAGGGTTGTAGGAGGCGGTAAGAAAAGAAGAAGTTTTTCGAGCTTTCGGCTTTAATAAGCCATCTTCAGGGCTGCAACATATATTGACATCTGCTATAGGTTTGACCGTTGTCGGAATCATCAACTTACAATAATACAACTTACAAGAATAGAATTATTCTAATTAATTTAATGGTAGGTACAGTTGTTGACTTACGTAGGTAGGTATTGTTTCCTCAACCCGGTCTCTTTCGTTCAGAATAAACTACATGTCAGGTTATTTTGTTTCTCAGTAGGTACGGATGGCCGTACGTGGAGGTTATAGAGGTGTTGTTTGATTTATGTTTATGTTTGTATTTATGAAATATATTTTATATATAAGGTCGGAAAATATCCACATGATCTGTATACATTTATGAACACATTTACACCATCTACCACCGTGGGTTCTTCAATATTTCCCGAATTGTTAATGAGTCATACTGTAAAGTGACTATAAACAATCCACATCTACCCAGTAAATTGTCTTGTTTTCAATCAACTGAAAAATTGCTGGTTCTCTAAATGGAAATGTGAGAAGGGATGTAGTTCATTATTTGCGAGAGAGAACGCAGGGTTCCTAATCTAATAACTAGCCAAGCGAAGCAAATTGTAGTAGAATAAGGTAAATATCGCGGAGCTCTTGCCCCTAAAATGCTCTTCATACCAACGAGAAAATTTGATTATGTTCGCGAAAGCTCGGCAAGGACTTTTGCGATTGCCTCTCGGATTACACCCTCTCGTTGGTCTACAAGGTATAGAGGTACTTGACATTTAAATCAGACGCTCTAGCGTCTTGTTAGAAGTATTCTGTATGTATTGAGGTTAGTTAATGAAAAATAATTTTATTGTCCAGACCGTGCTATCCATCAAATCAATCTTCAGGTAACTATCTTGTAGCTGCTATCACGTGAATAACTTTATCCGATGCCCTAAGCACAATCTATTTTATATAGACCCACATTTACTTCGGAATTGGAATAATAGGAAATACTGGTACATCATGGGGGTTCACATCAGAACAATGGCTCCCATCATGAACAAAATCATTGTAAGGGGTAGTATTTCATTGACTTATACGTGATCTCGTAACCACATAACCATTTTTATTGCAGAACCCAGGGCTATTCGTGAGATTCAAACTCAGATGTATCCGAGTTCTAGTCAGTACTAATTTCTATGCTATTCACTCTATGAAGCTGTAGTTTGGTATGTAGCCTCCTTAGGACTTCAACTTGACGCTGCCCAGGCCCCGGGTTAGGTGAATGGCTAGAACATGTTTCATGCTTATAGAAATTTAACCTCAAGGTTCAAAACGAAAGGGAAGGTGAGGTCCAGGGGCGGCGTAGCCCCCTTGGCAGGGCTCTCAGGGCCCAGTTTCCCTTTCTTTTGTATGTTCAAATTTATCAGCCACTCTGAAATTTAAAAATAATATTTTAAAAATTTTAAAAATTAAAAATTTTAAAATAATATATTATACATATATGTATATATGGCGTTTCGGTGGCATCGGTCAATCGCGAACTGAATCATTTATTGAACTTAATTGTATTGATTGATTTCTAATAGTTAAGTCAAAGTTAATTACTCAGTTCTCCTATCAAGCAGATGTACGAATAATTGTGGTGAGCTGAAGAGTTGGAAGTGCTTATGTGTATATCTAGATAGCAAATCAGTTTCTACAACTTCCGTTCTTTATCTCATCGAATTGTTGTGTCTAGCTGAGTTTTTATGTTACTTCGAGCAAATTAGAGAAGAAATTCGCTTGTCGTGTGGTCTCGGTTGATTCGTACAAATCTATTCCGACTGTGTTTGAATTCGATGACTTCGGATGACAGTAGTCAACCGCTAGGCCTAATCAGATGTAATGTTCCTATAGAATTGTCTCTTCATTTCGTATAATCATGTCGACGGTGACGCAGTACTTTTCCTTTCAACCTGACGTATTTTAGTTGGATAAAGGGTTGAAAGTGCATGTAGTCTCCGATTTACCCCACCGCAGAGAGTCAAGGTCTAGCCGTTTCACACCTAGTCCCTCAGGTCCCAGGCTAGTTAGTTCCTCGCTGACTCCAGAGGGTTAAGGCGTCCTATTACACGTTGCAACCCGAGATCCGGTGACGCGAGGCGGGGTGGCATCGTCCCGTGAAATTATCCCCGCCTCCTTCTCAACTCGCTTGGGAGAGGTGTGGAGAATCTCAGCCACGCTTTCTAATCTCTAATCGGCTTCACAATGTCCACAAGGACAATGAGCGATATGTAGATCCCCGGGTACTTTTCACCTGGTATAGTATAAAGGATACAAATCCAGGAACCGAGAAAAAAAGAGAGAGGAAAGAGAGGGAGCCGGTGGTGAAAAAATAGGGAAGCAGCGACTAAACAATAGCCGGTCCCTGGATTCATAAAAGGCAAGCTTGCTTCCAAGGGCATTGTGGTAAAGGCATTCAGGTCTAAGAACAATTCAGCTATTTTCTTTTACCAGACCACATTGCAACAACAAAGGAGCTACGAATTTTTTCAAGTCCTTGTAGCTCGTTTGCAACCACACTGGAAGCGTCAAATTACAATAGACTAGGGTTAAAGGAAATAGTAACGTTTATCGTTGAATGACATCGATTATTTTCAGGATCAATCGTATCCCTCCAAAAATCCCTCTATCATATCCCTCAAATCCTTCCATTCTTCTTTTCTATAAGTCATGATGAAAAGATAATTAATAGAGTACTTATGAAGGGATGTGATTATATAAAAACTAAAAATATGCCCTAACCACTTCAAAAGCACCTCACCCGTTTAGAAATCTCCCATTGGTGCCATGGCGAGACGTTTCTATTACTACACATCTATGTAGAATTTTATAAATGGCTTGTGAGCAAGTAGTGGTTCTCAATACAAATCTTAAAAACTCTAACACTGAAGAAGGCTTTCAACACAATTTCAGCTTGTATAATACGGTAAACTATCTTCTCGTCATGGCCCTAAAGGGAGATTTCGAATCGGAAACGGTGCTTGTGAAGTGTTTAGGACATCTCTTTAGTTTCTACATAATCTCATCGCACCTCGTAAGTACTCTTTTCATTATGCTTAGCCCCTTAATGAGGAAAAGGGCGGGCGGTGAAAGTGGATATTATAACTTTTCCCGGCAGCTGTAGAATGATAATATCATTTTATTTGCGCGGCGAGGTGAGTTTTACACGGAATGTTTTTTGGAGGGATATCACAGCTCTTTGTTGTTTTGTTGAATAGACCTATAAAATGATAATTAGGTACAATAATTATTATTGTAATCATTGTAGATTATTATAATCTACAAGTGTGTTCTTCAGTTCCCTATGTGAAGATAGTAGCATCAAGTAGCGTATGTAGCAAAATAATTGAGCCAGCGTACAGTGACATTTAGCAAGACAGGATTGTGCATTCTCACCTTATTCTTTAAAAAGTACCATAAATAATTTGTACCAGATAATGCTGTTAAAGCATGTCTGTACTAAAGAGCAGTTCCTTGTTGACTTAAGAACAAAAGATTTCCATCTTGTACACCTACCCGGCCGGCTCATAGAACTACATTGGACGAGGTCCGTTCGGCCCAGCCCTCACCACTCCCGGCTCTTCCACAACTGAAGTGCCTCACAAGGATAACACTTATAAAGTAATTATGACCCAGTGTCATTTGAAATATGTAAGCAAACTTTTAGGTAGAATGGTCCAATTACCCATCCTGGGGCCCCGTCAATGTGGCCCGTCAAAATTAGCCTAAATTTCAATTTTTGGTTCCTAGAATTTACTTGGGTTGAGAGAAAGGGTTAACTCCTTCAAATGGCACTGGTCCATGTTATAAAGAATCGGGCCTGTGACCCAGGCTGTTGACTCGTCAAAGTGGTCAAAATTAGCCAAACATGTCTGTTTTTTTTTTGTTTCTAAAATTGGTTGAGATGATGGGATCAATCTTTCGAAGGGCACTGGCTAAAGTTGAAATGAAGTTCTGTGCAAAATTTCAAGTCGACCGCGTAAGGTGGAGAGGCTGTAGCCTTGCCTAACTGAATAAGAAGAACATGGAAAGGGTAAAAACCCGGATTTTCGAAGCTATATAACTTTGCTTCCTTCAGACCTAGTGATTAGAAAAGTTCAGGGCTTCCTATTATTCGCACGAAGAAGATCCAAACCAAATTTCAAGTTGATCGCTCAAAAAGAAGCCGAAGTATGGATATATGAAAAATTAATTTCTCTCTCAGCAGAAAAACATTTGATCATGGACATGTCTGTTTTTCACAGTAAGGGAGAAATTACATAGATTGATAGGTGATTCAAGTCAAGAAAAAAGAAAAAAAAACACTGAAAAAATATTATTTGTAAGGGAATTAGCTTTAGGAGCCACTCAGTTGATCAGGGGTCTGAGCAACGTCAAGTTAAAGTCCTAAGGGCGCTGCATACGAAATTACAGCTTCATAGAGTGAATATCGTAGAAAACTAGAATAGATTAAACTAGAATGTAACAACGTAAGGTAATTAAATGGGGCAGATCAAATTGGGTAATCTGCTCCATAAAACCGAATCTGCAGATAAAAGTTATCTGTTAACCTTTCTACGCTTAAGATCGGAAAAAGAGTTCCCTTAATTTGTAAACATAACGAGAGCAACCACCAGACTCACATTTATCACATTATGAGCATTCTGGTGACTCAGTTGAGTCAGTGCCTGCGATGCAGAGATAAAAGACATACAGCCACGCCAGTTCTCATCCGAGATATTACTCCACATATCGTTGAGAATTATTGGAAAGTTAGTGTCGATGCGCTTTCAACATGATGACTTTGTATTATTGCAGTTATTTGAGGAACCAATAAGAAGTTCTATTCCAATGATTGAATATTATTTGAAGATTATTGGGTTAATCGTGTATTAAGTTTACTTAGTGTCAGTATAATATAATGCATAAATATTGTTTATGCAATGCAACATGAATATGTGTGAAAAAGGTTGACAACCGCTAGACATTCAGACATGTTACACTTTTGTGGATTTCCCGACATAAGATCAGTGTTGACAATAGAAGGAATGGGATTCAGTTCCACGAAAAAAGATGAACACTCTATGTAGAGAAAAACGAACAAAATACGGGATTTAAACTGACAGTTTACTGGGAACGTACAGTATGCGGGTAGCGCCAATGCAAGATCGATTTGATCGGGAGCTCGTTCTGGCTCAGTGAAGTATGAAGGTCTGGCCATTTCCTTACCACTCCTTCTGACGCTATCAGATCTCTCTGGCTCCTTCTATTCACCTCCGGCCTTTCTTCAATACGCTAGCTTTTGGGTCTTCTGCTCTATTAACTCTAAATCACCTCTCATTTTTTATCATACCAAACAATGAAAAGAAGTGATTACCTTGAGTAGTTTTGAACCTAGTTTTTCAAAATCATCACGTTTATAATATAAACCTGATGCTTTTCAAAAACTAGTACCTAATAATATTATTACGACTTTGTGGGATAGTTTCTTAAAAACCCCAAAAAGTTGTTGATAATTAAACTGGGGCACAACGTATTTCGTACTTTATTTTGAGTGTTGATTCTCATAACGTATTGGCGTATTCACTGAGGCATTTTGATACAATGTTTCGAGAAAACGTTTTCATATTCTCAAGTCTATTTACTTGGTCGTTTGTCATCCATCTTTCTGTCACCCTTCGTGACTCACGTTCTGAATGTCCTACTGGTTTCTGGCGTGCCTTGGATGAAGCGTTATTGATGCGAGTAATTGTCCCAAACGTCTACCGTACAGCTCAGCTATCTGTACATTTAAAATCATATACAAACTGGAAAAAATCACAACCTACAGAATAGCGAATAATCAAAAACAGGGGAATCGCAGAGTTGGAGAACGACAACATTGAACGGCAATATTTTCAGCAAGTCTATCATTGCAAAAACGCTATTATTAATTCTATTTTGACTCATCTGCGTTACATACAGAACTCATATTTCTGCCTAGCTGCAACAGAATTCATTAGGATGACTCAGTTTGGTGGAAATTTAACCCAAATACAAGCTAATAACTAAATAAGTGAGAAAAAATATGAAATCACATGCCTAATAAAACCCTTCAACTGAGACCTGGGATTGTACCAAATGCAATTCACATTACTTTTCAAATAAAATTTGACGAAATGATCGTGATATTAAGTTGAAGTAGTTGATCAACACTGTTTTATACACGGATAAATATCGAGAGCTATAGGGATGGAGAGTTGTCCACTTAACCCTCACCATCCCTTTTCTCTACAAACTTTCCTCCAACACCCTCTCTCACTCCGTTCTGGTTCTACCTGTGAGTGTAAAGTTTGTGATAAAACGCCGTGAAGTTGGAGAGTTTCCCCAGTCAGCTCAAGTTTACTACTAGTTACGGGAACTTCTGGACTAAGGAGAGATTTATAGTTGCAATAACATCATTCTGTTTAGCAGCTCCCCTCACCATCTACTTCCATTCCTCCGAGGTCACGTTGAACTGTCGAAAAGAATTTTCCCTGTTGTGAACTTGAATACATTTTTTAGAACAGATTCGAAAACTCTATTTCACTCAACGTAGAGCTATCTACATGTTTACATCTTCTTATCTTGGGTTAGAGTTGTAACTATAATATTCACGGATGACGTGTACTGTAGCAGCTTGAAATTACGCTACGAAAGAAACTACTCGTCGTACGTGAACATTAGAAGAGATTTTTATTAAATCCAAAACGAATCCTAACATCTTGTTGCTAGGTTGTGTAAATAGTTACGCAGTCTCTTGGAGTCGCTACATTTCTCCCCCTCCTCACTGCAGCCGCTGGTTAGGCCCAACGCTTACGCAACTGGTCTGCGTGTTTCCTCTTCACTTCTCCTCTGACTTCGACTTCATATGACCAGAGTCCCGTTCTTCTGCGTACAAGGCCTGGCTCTTGCCCTGCGTCCCTTGGCTTCTGCACCCAGACCCTGTCCCCCACGCCAAACGTCCGCTCCCGTGCTGCCTGATCATGATGGATTTTTTGTTTCACTAGGCTGATATCCACTGTCGACTCCACACTGGGTTTGAGCAAATCAAGCCTGGTGTTGATCGGGCGCCCATAAAACAGCTCGGCTGGCGATCGCTTTGTGGTTTTCTGTGGGGTGGTTCTGTACGAGAACAGGAATGTCTGCACCCGTAGATCGAAATCTGTGATGGCACTCAAGGCTTTCATCCGTTGCTTGAACGTCCTAACCTCCCGTTCGGCTAACCCGTTTGTCTTTGGGTGATAAGGCGATGATTTAATGTGGACAACGTTATTGTTCGCGCAGAACCCTCGGAACTCGGAACCTGTGAACTGGGGCCCATTGTCGCTCACAATTGTCCTGGGAATGCCACATCTTGCAAACAGGCCCCTTAACAAAGAGATTGTCTTCGAAGTTGTAATTCTGTCCATGGGGAATATTTCAAGCCACTTGGTTGCTGCATCAACAACAATAAGCCAATATTTCTTCTGAAATGGCCCACAGAAGTCAATATGTATGCGGGACCACGGAGCCGCTGGGACTGACCATGAGTACAGTGGAACTTCCTGCTCCTGCGGGCGGTTTTCCTGACAGAACTGGCATGACCTCACATGCTGGTCAATGTCCTTGTCTATGTTTGGCCACCACACGTGACATCGAGCCACCGCCTTCATGCCTGTCATACCTGGATGCCCCTCATGCAGGACCTGCAGCACAGCCGTTCTCAGTACAGCCGGGATGACTAGCCGACCTTGCCAAATCAAAATTTTTTCCTCATAGGACAACTCGTGCCGTTTTTCATAGAATGTGTGAAGCTCTGGCGGAATAACATCTTTTGAGTTTGGCCACCCATACCGCACATACCGCACTACCTTACCAATAGCAGAATCTTCTAGCGTCTTGTTTCGTAGGAGATTGGTATTCAACGCCAGGTCATCCAACCTGATATGCAGCAGCCTGCTACCATATTGCGCCCCTTCTATCTCAACGTCTGATGCCTTGGTGCTGGCAAGAGGAAGCCTAGACAGAGCATCAGCTGGATTGTCTTTCCCAGGTTTGTGCTCTATTTTATAATCAAAAGCTGCAAGTGTGAGGGCCCAGCGTGTTAACCGATTTGCTGCCAGCTTAGGTATCTCATTCTTCTCCCCTAGCAAATGGATGAGTGGTTTATGGTCCGTTCGAATGATGAACTGCCTACCATACAGATACTGCCGAAACTTGTTGAGCCCAAACATGATGCCTAGCGCCTCCTTATCTATGGCCGAGTATTTCTGCTCTGCTGCCATCAGTTTCCTTGATGCAAAACAGATTGGCCTCTCGAGGTTTCCAGGAAATATATGGGAGATCAATGCTCCTACCCCAATATCACTGGCATCCGTTGTGAGTACCACTGGTAAGCCCTGATCATAGTGAGCCAAATATTCAGATGAAAGCAACATGCTTTTCACCTTCTCTACCACCTTGGACTCAGCGGCTGTCCACCACCATCTGACCCCTTTTTTCAACAGGGTATGGAGTGGAGCGCAAACAGTCTGAAGGTTGGGCACGAATTTGCTGTAATAATTTGCCGCCCCAAGAAACGCTCTCAAATCCTTAGGTGACTGAGGATCCGGCATCTTAGAGATTGCTTCCAAGTGCTCAGCCATTGGTCTTATACCTTCTTTGTCAATGCAGTGCCCCAGGTATGCAATTCTCTCCTCAAACCATTTGCATTTGTCCCATTGTGTGCGAAGACCAGAAGTCTGGAGCCGCTTAAGAACTTCCCTGACTCGTGCGACGTGCTCCTCCCTGGTCGAGCCAGTAACGACAATGTCATCCAGGTAATTGGCTACTCCTGGAAGTCCAGCCAGAACATGTTCGATTGTTCGTTGGAACAGTCCAGGGGCAAAGGAGACCCCAAACGGAAGCCGTTTGTACCGAAAGAAGCCTTTGTGAGTCGCTATGACCAAGTACTTCCGGGACTCTTCAGCCACCTCCATTTGGAGATACGCATCTCGTAAGTCAATGACAGTGAAATACTGACCCCCATTGAGTTTTGTCGCCAGCTCTTCAAACGTCGGAATTGGGTGATGGTCAGTGTGGATGCATTGGTTAATGGTAACCTTGAAGTCCCCACATAAGCGTAATTTCCCATTTGCCTTCACAGCAATCACCAGTGGTGATGCCCATTCTATGGGAGTTACTGTAGGGTCGACTCCTTCTAAAACATCCGCAGCTACCAGGCGATTGAGCTCCTCCTCAACTGATTTTATCAGCGCAAACGGTACCCTTCTTGGCTTGAAAACTTTGGGTGTAGCATCACTTTTCAGATGTATCACGGCCCGATGATTGCGGATAGTGCCCGTGCCATTCTTAAAGACCTCATCAAACTCTTTCAACCACTTCTGGACGGTTTCAGTTTTCCATCCTTCTGGAGAGTGACCTTCCGTTTCTTCCTGTGAAGTATTTCGTATTCTGGCTCCTTCAGGTAGAGGCAATTGAAAGACCAGTGCCCAGTTCATGCCAAAGAGTGGTACATCCGTCACGCTAGTGACCACAACTGGTACTGTTTCCACCTTACCAAAACCTTCCACTCGTACATCAGCTTCCCCAAGTGTCTTGACTTTCAACCCTGTGTAGGCTACTAGGGCTGGCGTCTTCCGTAATTTAGGTGCCCCTATTCTCTTCCAAATAGTTTCGCTTATCACTGATTTTGAAGCACCTGAATCATAAAGCATTTCTATCACTGTCCCATTAATCCTAACGGTAATGTAGGCCTCGCAACCCGATTCAATTTTCCTAATAAGGTCTACCTGGGGGTTAAATTCATCACATGACTCTGATTCGGAATCCCCTCTTAACTTGTTTGCCCGGGTATCCCTTCGTTTGATCTTGACCTTCCCCGTTTTCAAGCACACTTTTGGGAGGTGATTCATCTTCTTGCAAATAGGACATTCTTTTCCTACCGCCGCGCAGTCCGATGGGTTTTGGTGGAGAGACCCTCCACATTTGAAACAGTGTAAGCCTCTGATGAGGACGACGTCCGGCACGCTTTGACCTGACGTCGAAGCCTGCGCCCTAGGACTAACCCGGTGTGCAGTTGCTGACCGAGACTGAATGTTCTCCTGCTGCAACTTAGCATTTTCCAATAATTGGGCAAGAGACTCAACGTCTTCAAATGAGCTTTTGACTGAAGGATACTTCCGCAAGATCTCTTGCTGCCAGTCGGGCTGATTAATACCAAGCAGCAGCTGATCCCGCAAGTGCTCCTTCAACCCCTGCCCAAACTGACATTTGGTGGCCTGGCCACGTAACCGAGCTATAAATTCCGCCACCGTTTCCGAATCAACCCTCCTGAGCTGATTGAACTTGAGACGTTCGCAGAGGGAGACGTCTTTCCTACCAAAATTCTTTTTAAGCTCGCGTAACAGGTCATCATAGGGAACAAATTCTAACTCTTCTGGATAATAACAATCAACTAAAACGTGGAACGGCTTGGAACTCATCTTAGCTAAGAGATAGTTCCTTTTCTGGTCCTCTTCTTCTATCTCACACGCCCCAAGAGCAAACTTAAACCGAGGCAACCAATACTCCCAGTCCTCAGCATCTGGGTTGTAACTTTCTATGTCAAAATCTTTGAACGTAATACGCCGATTTACATTCCGTACCTCAGGTTCCGGAAACGGCTCATCCTCCTTTTTCTTACCTCCATTCTTCTTTTCTTTTCTCCTCGTCGCCATTCTGTAGCAGCTTGAAATTACGCTACGAAAGAAACTACTCGTCGTACGTGAACATTAGAAGAGATTTTTATTAAATCCAAAACGAATCCTAACATCTTGTTGCTAGGTTGTGTAAATAGTTACGCAGTCTCTTGGAGTCGCTACATGTACAGAAGTGTCTGTGTAATGACAACATAATTTGAAGAAAAAGTGGTCATTTCACATTTAAAACGGTTTTGGTAAATGAACCATTGCGAATAACAATCTGTTAGCTCTATCTACATCAAAGGAATATTTGGACATTCAAGATACTAAAATTACGTATTGGGATATTTTTTCATACTGTCAAGAACCTGATTTTTATGACATGTTCCGTAAGGATGATTTTATGTTGACATGGAAGGGTGGTCTGGTCATGAAGCGTTCACGTCTAGAGGTTGCAAAAAAAAATTTCTCGACGCCCTATTTTCGGCTCAAAAAATGTAACGGGCGAACAAATAGACAAGTGACACAGTAACGGCTTTCTTGGAACTAGAAGAAGAAAACTAATTTTGACGTGAGAAGAGAAGCGAGCAGGAGCCTTTATGTAGAACAAAACGAATCTCTCGAATTACCTTGCGATTTTAGGTGAAAAATATTGTATCAATACTACTCTTACCTCGCTGATTAAACTTGTCTAGAATCAGTGTTCGTACTCAACATATTAAGCTCCATAACTTGATTTCTTTTGAGAGGCCTTACCCATGAAAGTGTTATCGTTTCAATAGGCCGTTTTGGTGTTACCACGGCGCCAAAAACTGGTGCCGTGACATCAGAACATGGTCAGTAGATAAGTTATCGCGTTAGAAATATGGAAAACGTGTTTTTTTGGAGTCCTTCCCTCGACAATGAATTTGATGATCAAGTTGATTGATAGTTGGAAGTGATGCATAGGAGGAACGGACGTGATGTGAGCATTACTCAAAAATATGTTTTCTGCCTCAAATTCCTCACAATTTTCCGGTTCAACCTATTTTCGGTAAGTCCAAAAATACAAGTACCGAAGAACACTTCAAATGAATCTCGTCCATAATACTAAGGTAACAAAATTGAAAAAAATAATATTATAATTTGCCGCAGAAAAGAATGAGTCGCCGAAAGTAGGGGAGGTTTTAAAGTGGTGTTCTACAGCTGATGCCCTTATGGATGTAATTGCAATCCTAAGAAATACGCAAGGAGGATAGTACATATACCCGGAACGTGGTGATGCTGGTGACCCTTGACGCCAAAAATGTCTTCAACTCAGCAAGTTGGTTAGAGATGCTGCAGTCACAGCAAAATACGTTCCAAGTGCCTCCATACCAGCTTAACGTTATCATAGCTGCTTCAGCGACCAGACCATACCAGACTCAGGTATCAGTTCTGGGACCCCATCTCTGGAACGATAATCGTACATTTAAAAAGAAAAGAGATATGACGATGTGGCTGAAACATGTTCCATGCTTATAGAAATTCGAACGTAAGGCTCAAAAGGAAAGACCTGACCGCTTATAACCGCTTGACCATAATTGCCTGACGACAGACTCAGTAAGTACGAACAAGTAGTTACATTCTTACATTTATACTTGCGATGAATGCGATGAAATATATTTGCACAATCACAATAGGAAATGATATCATAGAGCAATAAGCGTTCTATGAAAGAGATGAGCTCAAGGATATGTTGAGTCATTGGCTAGTAATATCCAGTTACTCTAGAATGCAGGAGCTGGATATTCCAACAATAATTCAATTTTTCAACGTTACGACACAGCGTGGAGGTTCGATAACGCAGGCGTCCCAAATCGATTATTCTCAGCAGTAGCAGAATGAATGATTTTGGATATTTCTTCTTTTTTTTTTGTCATTTGAACGGTTTTGCAATACTGAGAGTTAAGCCGTGGCGGCCCCTCTAACCGTGTCGAGGAGGGTAAAAAAACACCTCCACTCGATTTATCTACGCTTTCCCTTCTAAACGGGACATTACTCAAGAGGCAAGCGGTAACAGAGGGTGTACCAAACGGAAACCAACGATTCAAATCGATTTAACTTGCCGGGATCCTCGTATTGAACCGAACCTTATGTTTACTATTGCAAAATCAAGCTCACCACGTGCTGTATACTATGCATGCAGCTCCATGCTGGTTTCATGAAAGGTATGAATTTATAAACGCTTTTCACAACGCATAATTTGCACATGTAATGAAATGAACCTAATTCCACACAGGAAAGTGAAGAAAATGGCACAACTAAATTGGACAAAAAATGCCTCAATTCGTTTAGATATTTAATATCTAAACGAATTGAGGCATTGTTAAATATTGAACCAAAACCATTATTCGGATGGATTGTGAGTCAATGATATAAAACGTACGTATTCTTAAAACAGTTTTCAAAAGTGTGCTTTCAAAAAAAGATTTATTTCATCTGGTGTAAAACAATTGAACGTTCCAAGACCTTTCGAAAAATATGATCAACACAACACTACCACACCCTCAACCCGTCAACACCAACATACAACCGACGCTTTGGTTATGTTTATACAACTTGCTCAGTTTTCATTCAGCTTTGATAGTTCTTTTGATTGTTCAAGCAGCTCATTTTATCCAATATTAAATATTCTTGTATGTCTGTATTTTTCTTTGTTTTCAGTTTTGAGTGATTTTCTTAAATCAGACAATAAAAATTTCGATTATGATAACGATCTTTCGACGTCAACTGACACGAGAGGAAAACATTGGTGATGCTGCTTCTTGTGCAGAATAGTTCCGAAAATCCTCTGACGGTGCAGACTCGCCACGCAGCATCCTCTCCAAGTCCAACGCTGCAGTCCAACCGGGAATTCGATCCAGCACGAACTCCAACTTTAGTTTCACGGTTTTCCCTATCTCTCCAGGACATGAGTCGGCTTCTTGGATGACTGTACTGTAGCGACCACTTCAACCAACTCCATCCCTCGCGATTCCAACTTTAGGATGGCCTCTGGAATGACGCTCGTGAAGGCTTTTAGTAAAGTCAAGGATGGCATCAAGCTCTTCATTTTAAAAGCAGCCTTAGCTTTTGACATGTACTTGCTGCCCGTATTGACCATCTGAAAAAAATACAATTGTAAAACAATCATCCAAGGAGAATAAGTGAGAAAATTAAAAAATTAGGCGCCGTATGATGGAGTAAACATAAAAGGTATGAAAAGAATGGTATAGGAAACCTCAAAAATGAGAGGATTTAAAATTTTCTTACCCCTTCAATTGCCCCATGATTTACAGCAGAATATAAGGTAGCCTAGATCAAAGTTCCCCATCGTGAATTCCCCCTTGAATTCGAAAAAACAAAGTACGAGTATTTAGACGAAAACCACAAGAATATCCATTAATACGTTTGATGGTACTTGGTGCAACTTCAGTACAGAACTTAAACCGTCATTATGGATTGAAATGTGAATTCTATATTATCTGACGCTTATCTTAAACTTTAGACCCATCGATACAACAGTTTTTGAATTTTACAATAATAATTATTGTAAAATATTGTTAAATTATTTTGACTTCACCACACCTTACATCTATGTATTTATACCCAATATTTTGGGCTACCTACATTATAAATTCAACCTCTGTCCTCCCACGCAACCTGCACTCGTGGTTGATTCACAAGCAGATGTTACTGTATTCATGGTGCACCATTCTATGATATTGATATTGGACTTTGATATTGAATCACGTCAAAATTCTATTGTGAAATTTGCGGTTTTATGCAATTACATGCTGAATAAATTTAAATTCTGTTGGTAACAGAGAGATGAAAATACCACCAAAAGGCTTCTTTCAAAGCGTACTATTCTATGCGTACTATAAAAATAGCTCGATTCTGAGCCCTAATTATTGTTTTTAGCTGCACCATTGTCATCATTGAAGATATAATATATACCTGCATATTATAGCTTACCGGTGTTAATTGGATTAAGTGATGCATAGGGTTCGAAATAATCTTGAACGGTCAATATGAAACTGTGAATTAGGTACCTACTCAGAGAAGCCTAGTCTATATTATAAAAACTCTGCAAATTCTTGACACAACGGTTCATTATCTTCTTTGTACAGATCACCCTTCTGTCTAGATCACTAGGTCTAAATGTCTAGATCGTAAATGTTAGATTAATTATTATTATTAATTATCACTAATTATTAACAATTTTATCAAGTACCTAGTGAAAATTATTATAATTTATTGTTAGGTATTAATAATTTGTATTTATTATTAATAATCATTATTATTAATTATGATTAATTAATACGATATAATTCTGGGGTTTTTAATACTACGTCGGTAATAATTTTTCTATAAAAGAAGTACCTACCAACAAACATTCGAAATTACCTTCATTTCCGTAGCACGAAACGCACCTCAGAACAACAAACTCGACATCACTTAAGCCATATGATGTTCCAAAGAGCTTGTTAGTATGAAAATGGACCTGTATTTCAACAGTTTGGTTCACGATCCTGTAGTGAGGCACAATCTTTGAGCCGTCATTGTGAACGAACGGCTGGTCGTACAAAGCTGCGGATGGTCTTAAAAAATTCTACGGAACAAACTCTATCTAAATACGAAATAAAAAACATACCGTTCTATATGAATTTTTCGAGATATGAAATTTTCTAAATTTCAAAATTCGTTTTGAACCCCTTCCCCTTGACCTAAGGTTATGAAAAGTTTCGAGGACCATTGTGGGGCTGGTCCGAACCCAGAAACCAAATTTCGTAATTTTAGCTCAACGTTAACTGGGCAAAGTGGCGCGGACGGCGTACGGCGGACGGCGTACGGCGGACGGACGGATTTTTTTTAATTCGATTTTCTGAATCTACGTATCTTGAAACGTAAACCAACAAATTTTGAGGGGGGGTTAAAAAAATTTTTTCTTTGGGCGATTCCAATGGTTCATTATCGAAGATAATAAACCAAAATGAATCCCAAAATGTGTTGGTAAGCGCATAACTCAACAACGCCTGGACCATTTTGGCCAATTCTTTTTTTTAAATGTTCGTTGAACTTCGATGGTGGTTTGTACGGCGAGAAAAATTCGAATAATTGCCGGAAAAACAATAAAAACACTCCTTTTCTTTTTCCCATACAAATGTTTTCTAAAACGTAGTCAAGCACTCACTGTTGTCTAAGCAACGAGGATAGCCACATGCACACATTATGATTTGGTGGGTTGAAAAGATAAGGCCAAATGAAGTTGATGCAGTGATATCAGCTGAAATCCCTAATGTACAAGTAGATCCTGGATTGCATGAAGTAGTTATCAAAAACATGATACATGGTCCCTGTGGAACTCTTAATCAAAATTCACCGTGTATGATGGATGGTAAATGTTCAAAACGATATCCACGGACATTAATATCGGAAACAATTACTGGTAATGACGGTTATGCATTGTATCGTCGCCGATCTACAGCAGACAATGGAAAATCAACAATTGTCAAATTAAATCAACAAGATATTGAAATAGATAATAGTTGGATTGTTCCATATTCACCCATTTTATCAAAGACATTCAAAGCACACATGAACTTCGAATCTTGCCATTCAGTGAAATCTATTAAGTAAATTTGCAAATATGCAACCAAAGGGAGTGATATGGCTGTGATTGGAATTGGTGCAGAGAATTCCAATGATGAAGTTACCAAAATACCAAATGGGTCGCTATGTTAGTAGTAATGAAGCAGTTTGGCGAATATTTTCTTTTCCAATTCATGAGAGACACCCTTCTGTTGTTCACTTAGCTGTACATTTAGAAAATGAACAAAGAGTGTATTTTACAGCACAGAACGCAGTACAAAGAGCTGCTCAGCCACCATCTACTACATTAACCAGTTTTTTTGAGACATGCCAAAATGATGATTTTGCACAAACATTGCTATATTCTGAAATGCCAAAATATTATACCTGGAATCAATCCACAAGGAGATTTATACGACGGAAACAAGGAACCCAGATGTATATTCCACCGATGCGATTGGTCGAATTTATTCAGTACATCCAAGCAATGATGAATGTTTTTATTTACGACTGCTATTAGTCAATGTACGTGGCCCAACATCATTCCAAGATTTACGGACTGTTGATGGTGAATTGTGTGGATCCTACAGAGAAGCCAGTAAACGTTTGCAATTGCTACAAAATGACGCTCATCGGGATCAAACTCTCAATGATGCTGTAATATCATCACACGCTCATCAAATATTTGATACTATCATGAAAGTAATAAATGATGAAACTGGAGGGATTTACTTCTTAGATGCACCTGGTGGTACAGGAAAAAACATTTAATTATTTTTTATTCACAACGCCTTATCACCAGGGTGACGGTTCTGTTCAGGAGATTTTTTAGCCACGACTATAAAATACGTAGGAACAAAAACTGCCACATTAGTACAAATCTTTATGACAGGACGAAGTCTGTCGGGTCCGCTAGTTTTATAATAATTATAAAACTAGTAATTATTACTAGTAATTACTACTAGTAATAAAACCTTTGCACTCAATCTAAATATAGTATTTATGATATAGATCTGTACTTTTGATATCTTGTTGTTTATCCACCCAGAAAATCCTATTTCGGCATGGGAAATATCACTATGAGTTTTGAGATGGTAGGATATACAAAAATACTTCTAGTCGAGATGGGGAAAGGGGTTAGAAGTAGATGGAAAGGAGAGGGGGGTAGCAGATGGTCTCAAACTGCTCGTGGACCCAATTCAATAAATCTACTTTTATGGCCTCTGGTGCTCCCGGCCCGCGCTCCAGCTCGGAACTCGGTCTCTTCTTCCCTTACACTAATAAGACTGCGCTGGCAGACTCGCCCTCTCCCAGTCCTCTACCCATTGGTTTTATTCCTCCCAAAAACAAGAGAAAACCCCTCTTCACCCGCTGCCCGTCCCCATTCCCCGAAAACCCTGAAACAGTTTCAACGAATCTGTTACAACATCAAGAAGAACCAGGGAACTTTTCTCCTCTTCCCCGTCCTTAGGGTCTCCCTTCGACAGAGAGCGCAGGACGGGAGTTCGGAGGAAGGTTCCTAAATCAAATCCCATCATCAGCACTTGGTACGCAGCGCTCGGTGTTATGAAACACTACGACGAGGAAACAAAAATAAAGAACGTATCAGTGTTCAGTTGCAATTAGGGCGTAAGGAAAGAACCGTTATTTCACTACCAGTAACTGGCTCTTTCTTCCAGATATACAGTTTCGGTGTTATATTCAAATCATTTGCCCTTTCAGCTCCAAATCGCTGATTTCCTTAAGCCGTTACTTTCATGTTTGAAAAAAAAAAAAAAAAAAACTGAGTTACGGGTATTATTGGATTCAGAACGGCTTCATATTCAATTCTGACACAGTTTCGCGATTATAAACCTGTTAATAAATCCACGAAAATAATTAGATAATACAAATTAAACACCTCTTGGTGGCCAGTCCCCAAAACCTCTAATCAATTTCAGTTCACTATTAGCGATCTTTCTTAGCTATCGTTCTCGGTCCAAAATTTTTAAAACTAGAATTTTCGAAAATTTTGTATACCGAAATCCGTTTTAGACCATCCTAAATACACTGCCAAAAGACCTGCAAATCATATGTAGGTCCTACATATATATTTAAATAATATTTAAGTATATACTATATACTATAATATTATATATACATGTTTAAGTATATATTATATACTTAAACATGTATGTGTCATTTCAGACGATAACTCTTGATAGAAATGAAATAAATCGTTCAAACTTGCTCAAAACCTCCGTCTTGTCAATTGAAAGGCTAAATTCGTAGAGGGACCGAATCAGGACACTCTAAGTGGGGATTTAGGGGAATTTTAAAGGGAAATAATTAAGTACTCATAAATTCCAAAAATGAAACAGTCTGACAAGTGACACCTCATTTCAAAGGTTTTTTTTAAGTTCACGGTTCATCTGCTCTAATCTGACAATGGAATGAGATATTGCAATTCTGACTTCACCATCGTGTTCAGCGTTGAAAAATCTATAAACTGAGTTGTTAGACGGCAAAAAATGGAAACATAATTTGTTATAAAACCAGTGAAACGGAGACATTTTACATAAAACCAGATTTTTAAGACGCCATTAAGAACGGTTCCAAAGCCCTCTATTTCGCAAATGTAAATGTGAAAACGTGTATTCTGATCAATGTACATCCATGGATTTGAAGAATTTCTATTGTGGATGCTATTGTGGTTAACAGAAATGAATATTTTACCTTCTCTGGATCATCAGCAATCAGAGGCCTAAATAGCCAATTGCATAGGCATTGCAAATATTCGCAATGCGGAAGAGCGATGGTGGTTGTTGCCCTAAGTACAAAAAGGGAGCTTGGAAATTTGTTTTCAATCCAGTTTATTCAATTGAATATCAAAACGAATTTGCTATGAGTTATTATTTCGTCATTCCCAAAATCGTGAATTCAGTGCTCCATAGATTTGTGCAGAGACGATGGAAAATGGTTTTTTTTTCTTGGGCGATTCCTATGGTTCATTATGGAAGAGAATGAACCAGAACACAAACACAGAAACGTGCCTACTACTCAGATAATTTGATTATCCCAAAAAGATGTTGGTTCTACTTATTTCCGGGTTTTCAATGACAGGAGATGGTAATTTGACAGGACAACCCCCTTGTCTCCCGTCATCAACCAGCGCCTCAGCCCTTTCATTACAAATAAATTATTTCATCAAGAGCGCACCAATGAGTGTGAAACTGTAAATCACGGGAGGATAAGACCTCGACTTGTTATTGCAGTAACCTCTTCATTATATATAGCATTCTAGCCGGGGCCTCGACTAAGGGAAGATCTAACTCATAACAATATAATATGGAAGTGTGGAAACAGGGGGCCATCTATTACAGGGCGCTCATTTAGGGGTGTGTAGGACTCAGGGTTGCTCAGAAGGGTAGGAGTGGGATGGAAGCGAAGCTCTCCAACTATAATACCATCTCCTACTCTTCATCCTCCTCATACCAAGACCAACCCTTAACTTTATGTAATTATAATTGAGTGTCATCGCTTAGTTATAGGGCCCTTCCCTCCCGAGCCGTCCTCAAGGGAGTTGGCTATAAAAATCTTTGCGCGTAATTGCTCGAATTAATGTTCAGAGGAGGCCCTTGGTAATTCTGGAGTCGTTTCGAGCGTATAGCATAATTTTCTTCTGTTCGCCATGATGAAAATTAACTTTTGTAACGACGTAATAAGGGTTCGAGGGAAGTTTTATAGTTCGTAGGAGGGCGATAAGGCTTTCGATCGCCATCTTAAAATTTCATTAGAGGTCTAACCTAATAGTCCGACCATGAATTCTACAAAAATACAATTGATGACCAAAGAAGAGCATGGGCAGTATATATTCACATCCAAAGGATTGAGAGCACATTTCATCACTGGTAATGAAATGTAAGTATAGGCCGGCACCACCAACGCTTGAGCTTGCAAGTAGACGAAACCCCATCACGGTCACTTAAGTATTGTATGAAATACTTAAATTCTTCCACAACGCTTTATTATTTTTTTTGTACGGATATCCCTTCTTTGTTTATCACTCATCTTTGTAGTTCACTACTCTGTAAACATATCCTTGTGAGTCCCATGATTATCTCCCTCAGCCGAAGAGCGCCACCTGGTCACCTACACGACCAAACACACAATAATTATTTTGCTACATTACTCCAACGGTCTCGTATTATTACGAGGTACAGGACTTACAAAGATATCGTAGCGGTGAACGGTGAACGGTGATCCATACAGGAAAATTTAATAATTATTACAAGACTATTAAGTATTTAACACTTCCACGATGTTAATCATTAAATTTTCCTGTATGTATCACCGTTCATTTCAATAATTTGTCGAATTAGCGTTAAAAAGGTATCATAATGTTATGCATACCTACTATCTTGAAAGCCATTAGGACTCGAGATCATTTACATCGAAAATGGAAGAGAACCCAGTCTACTGAAGATTGGGAAGATTACAGAATATCCAGAAATAAGACAAAACTCATGATAAAAAAAGCTAAACGAGACTACACCTTTGCTAAACTCCAGCCTGATCTTCCCTCAAAAACCCTATGGAAAAATATCAAAAGGTTTGGACTGGTGAACAAAAGTAATGATAGGGCTCCTTACGACTACTCTCCTGATGAATTCAACATTGAATTTACAAAAAAATATATTGATGCTCCTCTACCCCAATATAGAACGGTTGATACCAACTTTAATGGATTTTCCTTCCGCAACGTAACAGAGACTGAAGTCTTAGCTGTCATCAAATCTATTAAAAAGGATGCCATGGGTGATGATGGTATACCATTAGCATTTCTGAGAGTCATCATTCCGAATGTCTTGCCACTTTTTACACATATTCTGAACATGTGTCTCACAACTTCTGTGTTTCCTTCAGCATGGAAGACTGCCTTAGTAACCCCGATTCCTAAAGTTAAATCCCCCAAATCAACCAGTGAATTTAGACCAATCAGCAAGATTCCACTGGGAGCTAAAATCTTAGAAAGTCTTATGAACAAACAACTTGTCTTCTACATAAATGACGAAAAACTTCTCTCTGACTATCAATCAGGCTTCAGGGCTGGCCATAGTTGTGAGACTGCTCTTCTTTCGCTGATGGAGGACGTGAGGGGTGGGTGTGATCAGAATTTATGCACAGTTTTAATTTTGCTTGATTTTTCGGATGCATTTGGATCAGTAAATCATGACATTCTTTTAGACAAGTTAACGGTTAATTTTAAATTCTCTTCATCTGCTCGCAATCTGATTAAATCATATTTATGCGATAGGAATCAGTGTGTTGTGATCGATGATCTCAGATCTAGGGTGGTCAAGCTAAAGAGTGGGGTTCCTCAGGGATCTATCCTCGGGCCCCTCCTTTTTAGTCTATTTATTAATGACATCCCTTCGTCGGTCACACTAGCCAAACAACATATATTTGCTGACGACTACCAGATTTACTTTCAATGCAAACCAGATGATCTCCCTTCAACTCTGCCACTAATCAACAATGAACTTGAACAAATAAATAGGTATTCCGAAGCTAATAAATTAAAAATTAACGCCACCAAAACTAAAGCTATAGTTCTGTATAAAACGCCATTAGAAAAGAACAAATTACCACTCTGTATAAATAATAGTAGTATTGAATATTGTGATGAAGTGAGGAATTTAGGCATGATTATACAAAATGATCTGTCATGGGACTCTCAAGTGAGTGCCATGTGCAGAAAAATCTATGGAGCGCTTTATTCCCTCAAAAGCTTAAAATATTACACCCCCCAATATTTGAAATTGCGTTTAATAAAATCACTTGTCCTCCCACATTTTTCCTTTGGCGACAGAGTATTTTCGGGCTCCCTTTCTGCTGAAAATATTAGGAAGCTGACTGTGGCGCATAATGCATGTTTGAGATACGTTTTCAATTTGAAATCTCGTGGACACGTATCTCACAGAAGTAAGGAGTTGTTGGGTATGACTCTGGAACACTTTTATGCCTTTAGGCGCCTTATCTTAGTTCACAAGATCCTTCACACCACCCCCAGCAATGTACTCCCTTCCTACTTGGAAAATATGTTCAGCCTAACCACATCCACCAGACTGCATCTTATCTCTCAGCATCGATTCCACTCAACCCTTTATAAAAATTCCTTTGCTGTAGAAGGAGCGCGACTTTGGAATGGTCTCCCTCTTCGTTTACGCTCTATCTCCTCTTTCCGGCAATTCAGCACAGAACTTAAAGCACATTTTGCTGATTTATGACTACACCATTTTCATTTTCTTCTCTCTCTTCTCTTGTTCTTCTCTTTCCTTCTGGTTTCTCTCCAGCACATCTCTTCTTTGAGTAAATTTTGTGTTATTTTTTTATAATCAAGTAAATTTTATTTCAATTGTATTTTGACGGCCATAAATTACTTAAATCTTACTAATACATATGTACATGGCGCTAGGGGGGGCCTTGGTCCTATGCTGTGTGAATACAATAAATAAATAAATAAATATTTAGAGAAGTCATACTACATACTCATCAATTTCCGTACTTATACACTTACACATACTATTATTATGTAGGTAATAATTTTCGATTCTTGAGATGAGAACCAACCCCATTTTAAATAGGTACGGGTCAACCTGTGTACCGAACCCACTCGTCATAATAGGGTACTAAAACCATGATCTTTCCTACAACGTTTTTCCTCCCCCTGCTTGCGATTCACTCTCATCCCCAACATATACGCGATTACTGAAATATATTCCAGTTTTATTGCTGGAGCAAATGGCCTCGCTGGGACCGGTATATAGAGAGGGGAAAACTGTTATTGGTTATGTATTAAACCATTCGACTAACATAGGAAACCCATTAGGCTATAACATTATACCAAACGTCTCTTCATCACACTCCGTGCGCACGAGTAAATGCAGCCTTCTCCCCCAAACATCCAGCTATTCAAATCGTCGTAGATATCCGGCCGGGTTTTCAAAGAAATATGATTTATGGGTTGCGAGTTAAATCTCATAGCATCAGAGTGGTTTCAGTAAGTTTTCAAAACATTTTAATATATTACACCCCACCTAAAGTAATAAAATGCTAATACGGTTTTAAATGTAACAGCAACTTTAGATTGGAGAATAAAAATAGTATTTATTAACACCTGTTCGCTTACATGAGTGAATAGGGGGGATTGAATGGATAATGGCAGTATGAGTCCTAGGGCAATGATTAACTGAAATACTAAACTAATTACAATATGTTTACCAATAATACGAATAGTTTCTAAATATAATAATATTATGTTTATTTATATATTTATATATTTATTTATATATTATATTATGTTACCACGTAACAAAACACTATCTAATAACAAGACGGATCGCCGTACCGGTTGCCTTTTATCGCGTCCGATAAGACAACGTTCGGCTGCTCCTCTCCTCGCCAACAGGTCTTCAGGTGACTTGTACTCGCATTCCACGCATATTAAGCTCATTTTACGCAATTCACGTCACTGCTGTGCAGGTTTGAACCAACGAGGAGCTAAACATTTAACTAGTTTGGTTTTTTTCAGGCTTCCAGATTAATATAAACCATTGTATGTATTTGCTAGCAGGGCCCAACGATATACGTGTATGATATATTATCTAAATATTTATATTATATAACATTTATCTAAAATTGTTCACCTCTGCAAATATTCACACGAGGTCATCTATTCAATATAATGTATTTAATTGATTTCTAACTGATGTATTAAATAAAATTTTTATCTTTCAATGATAGTGTGTCTTATTTCTACTCAGAGACAACATTTTATTATTTTTTCTATACTTTTACCAGCCTGATATTTTCCATAGTGTGACATCAATTGTGACGAATTGATAGGTACATACTTTCTGACTGGGAGTTAAAAACTCTGCAAATTCTTGACACAATGGTTTATTATTGTCTAGATCACTAAATGATAGATTAATTATTATTACGACTTATCATTAAATATTAATTATTTCATCAAATAATTAATCAAGTAGTGAAAATTATTATCAATTATTGTTAGTTATTAATAATTTTTATTTATCATAATTAATAATTATTATGATTAATTAACTCGACGTCTGAAACCATGTGCTGTTCGAATCAGCTGGGCCAGTATGAATTTGAATGTTGACGATTTTCGATCCGCTCCTACTTTGAGCCCTCATCGTGAACGAACGGCTGGTCGTACAAAGCTGTGGATGGTCTTGAAAAATTCTAAAAAATAAACTCTATCTAAATATGAAATAAAAAATACACCATTTCATCTGAATTTTTCGATTTTTGAACCCCTTTCCTTGACTAAAAGTTGCTGATCACTAAGCAAACGATAGGAGAAACGCGCGAGCGAAGCAGGCGTGGAAAATCAAACTTGGACGGCCGTTGCGATCCAGCGTCGTGTTCGCGCGTGAAGTTTCTTCTGAACACTCCCAACGGTTACTGTTGTATGTATTCAAATCCGTTCGCCGGCAAAGTTCGTTCGTTCGCACCGCTTGCTATCACCGTCCACGAAAGAGCATCATTTTCACTTGAAATTCTGTAACCACGATGGAATGGTGGAACATTTCGGTATTGTACCAAGTCAGAAGTATTCACATTATGTACATGGAATATCAATAAGATATTGTTAGAGTATCATAGTCACTTTTTCGCTGAGTTCGTACGTCTCTAAGCAAATAACATGTGAGAGTAACACCTCACCTGGCAACTCACTCCACGAACTCAATGTAATAAATTCTTCTCATTTTTCACCCAAGCAACAAGGTTCGAATACGTAATGCCAGAATTTCTTTCATTTTCAACCACGGCCTCCGTGACGCGAGCGTCTTACTCCCAGGCGTTGGGGTCGGGAGTTTTTCCGAACGAGGTCTGAACCGAAAAGGCCATACGGAGTACATGCTTGGAATTTCCACGACCCATGCATCCTCACGCCCCTGGTCTCAGCTCCTGGTTCCAATTCTAATGTTAGTAACTCAGGGCGGGAGTTGCGTACGTGACTGGAAACGGTTCTTATTCATGGGAGAAGGACAGTTTAGCCTTCAACTTATAAGACCTCGGATGGAGTCCGAAGGGGAGAGGTCGACCTCGCCAACTACTGAAGGCCTAACTCTTCAAGTTTATCTCGTAAAAGTTTAAATTGGATACAAGGGAGAGTGGCGGCGGACTGAGGGGAGGGTGATACCGGGAGGGTAACGGGGATTTTTTTTTTAAAGAACGGACCCAGAATACGTTAAAAAGTGCGGGGTTATGATTAATAATATGGTGATAAGAGTTGAGGTCTTCTGATACAATTTTAAAAGTTGAATATATAATGGATAGGAGAAGGCGACCGGTGGGGGAAGCGACGTGAACTTTTCATTTACTGCTCGTAATTTTTCATCCATCTTTGGCTCACCTTTTACTTCTTTCTTTTAGGTAAGTAAGCTACAGTAGTTCGATAAGCTTCCATCTTCATCTTGGGAACGATGACGACGATGACTACGTTGCATGTATATTTTATAACCGCTTACATCAGGCCAGTGAGGAGAGAATCCGTTTACCCATTATGAGTATATACGTACCTACGCAAAATTGCACACTGTCGTCTATACGATATTATATTAGGGTAATTAAGGTAATTAAATTGTAGTAAGCCATATGAACTTGAATTAAACACCTGTAAAATCACTACTACACCATATAACTCATTAATGGGTACGACAAACAAGCAAGTTTGCGATTGATCTAAAACAGGGGTCTCCAAACCTTTCAACCACGGGGTCATACTGACTACTTCAGTGAGTTCCAAGGGCCAACACCGTTTTAATTTTCCTGCCAGTATCTATCATTTCTAGACTAGTCGCTGAGTATGCTCCCTGAGCGAGCATACCTAGGAAGCAAATGAAGCGGAATTATTATCATTTTTTTGTATTTTCTTTTATCCAACTCATCAAAACTACATACCGATCAAAGCTTAGTTCGAACGTGGACATCTTTGGCGTGCGAAAAGGGTTTAAAAAGAGATAAAAGCAAAATCGCTCGAAAATATTGATTTGGCCATGGCCATGTATAACAGTAGGAAGATATTAAGACATTAGAAAATATGAAAAAAATTATAAATGTAAAAATGAAGTTTTTTTCTATTATGAAATGTGTTAAAATAAGTTTAAAACCCTCTATTTAGTACTTATACTGTTTGTCAACATTTTTCCCGGTGGGTAGGTACCCCCGGACCTCCCGTTTTTGGACCTCCCCACCCATGATTTATTATTGGATATAATAAACCATAATACAATCTGAGGAGGGAAGGAGCCAAAAAATTGACATTACAGATGGGCTTAGTACCTATTTATATAGTTTTTGACAGTTTCATGTCTTTGCTTGGTCAGAACACAAACGACCGGCGGGCCACTACGTCAGAGCCTATGACGCACGAGCGAATGACGTCAGACGGCTGACAGGAGGCCAACTAGTACGTAAAAGCCTATACCGTAAGACCCTCTGACGTCAGAGCGCTGGCAGGAGGCCTACTAGTACGTCAAAGACTATGCCGTAAGTTCCTATGACGTCAGACGGCTGGCAGGATGCCAACTAGTACGTCAAAGACTATGCCGTAAGAGCCTATGGCGTCAGAGGGCTGCCTGGCTAGGTGATCGGGTGGTAGCGAAGGGAGGTGGTGATGACGTCAGAGGGGCCAGAGGGAGGCAGATATCTGAAACCCCCATTTCTTCCTCACTACTTTCGTGATCACCGTGAAATTTCCTAAAGGATCTCCGAGTTTCAGATTTGTGTCCACCCAAATTGGTCAGTCTGCCCATCGACATCTAATAAATCTTTTTTTGAGGAAAACACTTCAGTAAAAAAAAGTCAAATTTTCTTTGGTCGATTCCAATGGTTCATCGTCGAAGATAAAACTAAATGCTTGCATACGAGTCCGCAACACATTGGGACATTTTATGTCTTTTTAGAAACTTATATGAAGCTTGCATTCGTGTTGACAATATAAATGATTGAGAATGATCACCTGTGTGTAAGCAATTATTTAAACAATCACGCTCATACCGCAGCTTGTCGGCCACGCACTCCGCAGTGGTTAACGTAATATGGTTAGGTAAATCGAGAGCTATCCAACGAGTGGTGAACGATGTTTGTACGATGATAACTGGCGAAGATAAAGTTCCGTAGCAACGAATCGGTTGTACGCGAAAATCATCAGAAATTTTCGTGACGATTTCGTGTGACGCTTTTCGTGTGACGTTTTCCGAGTTATGTGCCAGAAAAGACATAAAATGTCAAAACATATTTCGCTCAAGAGCAAATATCTTAAATTCTTCCTTCCCGTGAGACAGATGGATATTATTTTTGGTAAGATTTAAGATTATAAGGGTTTGTATAGGGGCATGTAAGAGGTATAATCCGTTAAGCGACAGGTGAGAGTGGCATCCCGAGTTCTGCCCGTCCGGGACAGGTAACAGTGGTAGATGGACACCCCCCGAGTTCTGCCCGTCAGCGACGGGACCGACAGATAGTCCAATAAAAGAATTGTAAAAAAAAACTCAGGAACAGCTGATTCAAACAATACATAATTTTGAGATATCGAGTTTTTCGTTCCGAGAGACCTTTTATGTCTACGAAGGGAGGGACATTTCGAATATTTGTTAGAAAATACTTCTTGATAGAAATTAAGTATTACCGTAGCAGGTAGGTATTCGGTTGGAAATTAAGAGAACATGAACGTGGCAAACATACGTACTCCTATTGAATCTCACTGACATTATCCTTCTCAATACTCACAAATCACATACTCCTAGATGGATATCATAAAACTCTGCAAATTCTTGACACAACGGTTCATTATCTTCTTTGTACAGATCACCCTTCTGTCTAGATCACTAGGTCTGAATGTCTATATCCTAAATGTTAGATTAATTATTATTATCAATTATCACTAATTATTAACCATTTTATCAAGTACCTAGTGAAAATTATTATAATTTATTGTTAGGTATTGATAATTCGTATTTATTATTAATAATTATTATTATTAATTATGATCAATTAATACGATATAATTTTGGGATTTTTAATACTACGTCGGTAATAATTTTTCTATAAAAGAAGTACCTACCAACAAACATTCGAAATTACCTTCATTTCAGTAGCACGAAACGCACCTCAGAACAACAAACTCGACATCACTTAAGCCATATGATGTTCCAAAGAGCTTGTTAGTATGAAAATGGACCTGTATTTCAACAGTTTGAGTCACGATCGTGTTGTGAGGCACAATCTTTGAGCCGTCATTGTGAACGAACGGCTGGTCGTACAAAGCTGCGGATGGTCTTAAAAAATTCTACGGAACAAACTCTATCTAAACATGAAATAAAAAACATACCGTTCTATATGAATTTTTCGAGATATGAGATTTTCAAATTTTCAAAATTTGTTTTGAACCCCTTCCCCTTGACCTAGGGTTCTGAAAAGTTTCGAGGACCATTGTGGGGTTGGTCGAAACCCATAAAAAAAATTTCGTAATTTTAACTCAACGCTAACTGGGCAAAGTGGCGCGGACGGCGTACGGCGGACGGCGGACGGCGGACGGCGGACGGCGGACGGCGGACGGCGTACGGCGTACGGCGGACGGACGGATTTTTTTTTATTCGATTTTCTGAATCTACGTATCTTGAAACGTAAACCAACAAATTTTGAGGGGGGGTTAAAAAAATTTTTTCTTTGGGCGATTCCAATGGTTCATTATCGAAGATAATAAACCAAAAGCGAATTCTCACTTTCAGGTCTCAATCTACGGTTCAATGCATAGGTTTTGTTTCCAAGGTACGGCTTTGACATTTAATCAGAATATTTCTGTCAGAGGTCTGCTCCTTGGATCGTCACCTCACCACGAAGAAGCCCTTCGGGGTTAACCAATGTAATAATGCACATGAAAAGGTTGTGTCAGCATATAGACGCAGGATTATGTAAATAAAGTATAGAACGATAGATACCTTGAAGGGTTAGACGTATAGTTAGTGTATATTATATGAACCCTCACAGGATTTCTGTATAATATAGCTGGGAACGGTGGAAAAGGTTTGAAGACTGGAAGGAGAAGGCTACCTCTAAAAATCTTACTTTTACCTTCGTTTGACTTTCAGAGAGCAGAGAGTGGCGGATTAATAAAATATGACGTTGGGGAAGTCCCTTTTGCTGGTAGGTATCGGAGGAAAAGGCCTTGGAGGTGTTACAAAGCGGTAGTGGCGGGGGTGCGGGAAACGGAGCCGATGGGGGTGCGGCTCGTTGTTAATTCAAACCAAGATCCGAGCTCCCCATCCGACCTACAGCCCGTGGTGGCGCTGTATTTTGAAACCCTTGAAACATGAAAAATAATTCCGCTCCTTCCACCTTCAGAGACTTTTTCCTCTTTTTCTCCCTTAAACCTCTATCCGGCCTCACTTCCTCTGTGTTCTTTCCTTTTATTTTTCCAATCCTTTCATATATTTGTATTTATTTCTTCTTCAAAGCTAGGAGAATGCTTTTTTTTCTCTTCTATGTCTCCTAGTCTTGGGAACAGGTCGTGATCAACATTCACGTTCATCTAAATGGTGCGGCAAAATTAACTTATAAATAACGAACATTTCAAGTTATGGATACGGTTCGTCTTACTTGAATCAGTAAACAATACCTACTTGTATAGTTTCACGGGGAAAGATAAGTGAACGAATAGAATCGGAAAATCGGTAATTTTATTGTGGTGAACAATTGAAAATATGGAAAAATGAGGAGCGAGAATATAACAAATTGGAAGCATTAGACTAGATAATGTCGGAATTCGGGAGGGAGCAATATAGCGTCACATGAAGCAGTTTGATATATTGAGATAATTACTTCATGTTTTGCTCTTTTCTCGGCAACTGGCATTTATAATTTAGGAAATATTATTCTGGAAATATTATGTGTAGGTGTTGTGATTCGGTAAATAATTGTGATAAAGTGAAAGTTCGGGAGCGGTAGTGGTCTGCGGGGAACAAGGGAAACTAAAGGCGCTAGTGGAAGGTCGATAGAGTTAGTGGCAACTATATGTGGGAAAGTGGCAGGTCGAGAGCGCTAGTGGGCTACGGGAAATAAGGCAAACTGAGACCCCAAAGAACCCGAACAGCTTTGGGGGCCGAACAATACTATTTTACAAACATTTGGAAATTTGTAGCAATAAACTGATGAATGGGTTTCCTTGACGTGAATGCTTCCGACACAATGCAGTGAGTATTGCATTTTTCTAAAAACCGTTTTTCTAAAAGGCTATACGCAAATTTTTTTTATAAAATTCAGGGTACTCCTTTCTTGATAAACGTTGTAATAACCTGTGTATCTAAACCAAAAATCAAAAAACGTCGTTGGAGCGGCTCATCGAAAAGATCAAGTATTGATGGCTATCTCGAAGATCCAATACATAATTCAACATCTTGACGTCATCGCAGCTTGACTGAAAGTCTAAAAAAAATGTTTAGGTTACATATTTTTCATGTCATTCATTAGATTAACGGTGACGTTTTTCATTTGCCGATACCGAAAAGTGAGCCCTGATTTGGCAGCGTTTCCGCGTTGTTCCTTGGTATCTTTGTTTTTCTGTTTCTGAGTGTCCTTGTGATGAGCTGATTTTTTTAATTCGCATGTTCTTTATTCTTGATGCCTCCAAAAAGAAGCGATGTCTAGAACCATAGGAAGCGATGTTGCCCCCCCCCCCCCCCTCTCCCTAAAACTTGAGGGTTTACGTTTCAAGATACGTAAATTCATAACCTAATCTTACCTAGTTTAGCGATTTAATTTTGTCTATTGACATTTATAGCGTTTAGGGACTCACTGACAATAAAGTTATTCATTTCAGTTCTGCATTTCTACCCCACTAATGCTTGTAAGATAGTCAGGAGTGAATGGTCTTGGATTTATACTTTTTTGTGTGTATTTTTTTACCATCCGGAGCGTTGGACGTCGAAAACATTCTCAACATGGGTGTGGATCAAGAAGTAAAACATTCGAACAATCGAATTTTCCTGTCATTCAACATATTATTAAATAATATGTTGAAATTTAAATAATAAATAATTTAAATATTAAATAATATGTTGAAAATTTTTTCGATTGTTCGAAGGTTTTACTAAATATTTGATTCACACTCATGTTAATGATGTTGTCATCAAAGACATCCTCAACATAAGTGTGAATCAAGAAGTAAAACGTTCGAGCAATCGAATTTTCCTTTCATTCAACATATTGTTCTACTGTTCCTTTTGAAGTTTTTGAGCTATGACGTTTTGAAATTTCCAGCGACTTTCAGCGACCACGTGACTGACTTAATCAAACGAGTGCGGAATCAAAGATGTTGAGACCATACTTCACAGCTCAAAATCGAATTTTGATATAATATATCAAAATTCGATTTCGATTCCGCAGTCATGTGATGAAGTCAGTCACGTGGTCACTGAAAGTCGCTGGAAAGGTCAAAACGCCATAGCTCAAAAACTTCAAAAGGAACAGTAGAACAATAATATTATGTTGCATGAAAGTATCATATATTTAGGTTCACTTGATAAGAGGTGAGTTCTCCAATGAAAAACCTCTTTAACGGAGAATGTGTTCTCAATACGCAAAAGCCTTCTAACATAATACGGCAGAGCAGCAGAATCTATGACTGTTCAACACTGACAAGCTGTCTTCAAGACAACTCAGTAAACCGGGAGAAGTGGCAATGAGACGTGTTATAGATATAAATGGGAATACGTAGGATGCCTTAATCATCTTTAAACAATAGGCAGATGGTGGAGTGTGTAGAAATCGAGATGATTTGGTTTTCTGACAGGTGGAATTGTTCGTACCTAATCTCTGGCGAGACGAACAAATTGCCTGTCTTTGAAGCTCCAACTCCAAAATTGGAGTGAGTACACGACTTCACTCTGCGTCATATCACTGCTTTGGGTCCTGTACCTCCTCGAAAGAAGAGAAAACTCTGTTTGAGTCCGATGTTTATAGGAGAGGGAGTCAAGCTCTATCAAAACACTCGAAATCTTGGCTTCATCTCCCGAGGCAAATAAAAACGAACCAGTCGAGAGGAATAAGGGTGAAGCGAATTTAGAGGTTTGAAAAAGAAAGCGCTACGAGGATGTCAACTGGTGTCATGCAAACACTCGAAAAGTGTAAAACCTTAAAGAAGGGGCCTTGTGAGGAGGGGGCTAGAAGTACCCGTGTGGGAGCAGACAGAAGAGGCAGCGGCTCGCGTTCCAGGACAGCTGGGGGCGGGGGTTAGCGAAGAGCAACGCGTGAGGACGGTGTTTGAACAAGGTTTAACCTCTACCTCTCTTCCTGTATACCACAACGAGGGCGTTTCTTCTGCACTCTTTTTTCCCTTTCTTCACTTTCATAATTGAGGGAAGTGAAAAAACCGTACAGAAGGCTCTCGTTTTGGTCACTTGACTCCTGTTCAAGGGGAAGAAAATGTAAAACGTTGTAATGTCAAGTACATGCAAGTCCCTCTTCCACCTCACTTGAAAGACAAATTACTTGGATACTTACTTTATGTATATCAAAGGTTCTTGTGTAAAATACCTGTAATGTTATCAATTTCATCAATAAGAACAGTTCACATTGGGATGATTCAAAATTGTTTATTGACAGTAGGGTTTGGAAGTCCTCACTCCAAGTGGCCCAGAATTATTGTTTTGAGAATCACCAGGTGAGGTGTGGCAGGATCTATAGTGAAAGGCTTCGAGCCTAGTTAGCTTGGCTGCGGCAAATTAGGAGATGAATGGGATAAGTTCTACCTCAAGTGCGGAACTGCTGGCGAACATCGAAATGTAGACAGTTTGTTTCCTTCTCCTGAGACTTTCCGATTTCTTGCTGGAATGTCCGCTTAAAAAACCGTACAGATCGCTTCGCAACATACAATCAGACGGATAACGATGGTAGTGTGAAACGTGAGACGACTAGACGCTCAAGACGACATAAGGAAAATTGCAGGACTCTCTTTCTGTCTGAACTGTAGGCCATTCATTCCTGTAAGAATCGAGAATTCACATGCCACGAATTTGTGGCCAGCTAATTTAGCACTCTGCCCTGTTAAATAAAAACGCCTCAAGTCCAGTGTTTACGAATTAGGGTTTTATGGACCCCCCCCCCCCCCCCTCTTTTGGACCTGGCCTTTTTGATGGTGAAGTCCGAATTTATAAATTGGAGCCTGAAGTGGGGGAAATTCGGACTATAAACATAAGAAATTGGTCGATGTTAGTAAACGCGAAGTGTAAAACGCATCAACTCTAGGATGAAAATACCTTAAAACCCATTTTCGCCTGAACTCACCAAAATATTGAGATGAGGCGTTTTACCTACAAAAAAATTTACATTATATTGGGCGTTTTCCACTATTGCCATTAACTTGAGGCAATTTACCTAAACAAACAATCCCAAAACGGAAGCTGGAAATCTTAAAATCGCCTTAACTGCAATTAATCGATTATAAATCGATTAGTTTGCGAGTTTTTATTCACTGTTGAATTGGTTGAAATCACATCGATATCTCTCCAAAAAATGGGGTTTTTGTTAAGACAAACTACTACAAGAATTATCCAGTTACAATAAATTCGTATTACTTATTATCAAAGTGGACGATTACGGAAAATTACATCGTCTGAAGTTGATGTTGATATTTGTTTCTACTCCTCAAAGTAACGAAATGTTTAACTCAATGCCAGACCCCCTTCCGGATTGGAGTCATTACCTCTTCCCTTGATGGGAACTACTGATTATACCTTCATTAATCCCATTCGTCGGTCTCTTGATGAAGCTTGAAGATTCAGGTTGTCCCTGTTTTTCTCTAGGGAGCATCTCATCCCTTACCTACTCTCCTTCTTGGCAGCTCTACCCGCCTTCACCTTACCATCCGTTCCAAGCTCTCAATCATGGCTGCGTTAACTACTCCCATCGGGATAATGACTTCTGCCTTTATGCATAGATGAAAAGAAGAAAATACGCAAAAGAAAGATAGGAGGGGGGTGTCAGCTCCTCATGTCGCTCGTTGATTACCGCAGTGTGTGATTTCCACGCTGTCGTGGCCGGTTTGTATTTTCATATTTTCGGAAAGTGACAAACGAGAAACGACTCCAACAGTCTCTCACACCTGCGTTTCATTTTGTTTGTCGTACGGTTCTCCCTCCTCTCTCAAACTCATGTTGATGCTGCCTTTTTACGATCCAGAGTATAAATCACTCTTTTGGTGAGTAATGGCCGGTAGGTAACCGCGATGATGCTCCCTCTGTTTTTTTTCTTTTTTTTTTCAATTTTTAAGCTGTACTTGTACTGTGCTGTACCTGCTGTACCTTTGCTCTACTGCGCTACGTACGTTTGTCCTCGCCAACGTCTTTTTTGAGTTCCCAAAACCGTTCGACATTTTAGCTCCATCTGGGGAACAGGGAAACGCTTATAATGCAGGGGGAAGAAAACAAAATAACTCGTGTAGTGCACAACGGAGTCCGACCCTCGTAAACCTGCGAATTTTACCTAATTCAAATTTATAGAGGTGTGTTATGCGGGCGGGTGTAATCTCGGCCCAAACGCGGTGGGACGAGGATCAGATTGTCTTATCAAAATGTAAACTCAGCCCAGCCCTCTAATCACTCATCGATGCGAGTTGTAATCTCAGCCCAGCCCCAAGACTCTATCAGTTTCTCCACGTGAACGGGTACCTACACAAACTTCGATTATGTCATGTGCGAATGTTATAATGAGCGGAATAAAAACATCCCCCAATCAACTGATTAGTTCCTACTATATAAATTAGTTGGACATATAGATCAAGTGGACGGGGTTGCGGAATAAAAACATACTCTTTTTAAATTAATAAAATTTGGTGAATGAACGGCTACTTTTAGATGGTTCCTTGGGCTCAGTTTACAGTGAACGTGTTGAGGAGATTACGAGTATGAGTGCATCCTGGGCTGAGTTTACACATCAAGTTTACACTTAACACACGTTAACGGCTTTTGAAGGAGTTGGGCAAGTAGGAAGGATTGGGCTCAGTTTACATCGGGTAACCCGGATTTGGGCTCAGCTTACAACCGCCCTGATACGCTCGCGAAACGGCACTATCAATGGAATTGTTAGCCATCTGAGGCCCAACGCTCACCCCAAATTCAAGCACGTTGAAATAAACGGTAATTATGTACAAAAATAGAACCACAAAAATTTGTTCACCAATTAGTTTTCGTGCCAGGAAAGATCTGAATACTTTGTTACACTGTACTTTTCTCCAAAGTTCATAGCGGATTCGGTCTATCAATTTGATTTAGGTTTCACACTCTACAAACAACAATCCATTGCAACCACTTTCAACATAAAACAACAAACCCAAGTCAACAATCTACAAACAGAATAATAAACCTCAACAACTGTGAGCACCCGTTGTTTTCCACCGCGCGATATAATTGTTCTGTAGAATTAGTGGAACATTCAACCCCTTTATACCACCGACTGGGGCACTCCATCGCGGGGAAGCTCAATTTATAACCCTTGTCACATCATGAAGTGAGCAAAACAAGCGGTCGTATGATAGGTAGAACAGTCAATTTTAATAACTGTTTGCCGGGCAAAATGTTTATCGGGCGAGCGTGACTTTAACACAATGAGCGACGTTAAAGGCTTTTGAAATCGTATTATTGAAATTGAACCGCTGCACTGGACTTGGTGATAAGGTCGGCTTAAAACGTGGTTAGGGGCAGCCCATGTGCTATAAAATGAAACATGTTCCTTGGAGCATGAACGAGGGGAAACTCGGGTTGCTAGGCGCTTGTTTAACATGCTACCCGCATAGCCTGCGAGGATAAATACATTGCGTTTAATGCTATGTAAATTGGCGCCATCCTCTTTTTTCATCCGCTTATCATCTTATTTCATTTATACTTTTTTTGAATTAACATCCCATTTAACGTCTTGAATGACAACAAGGGGGTTGAATTGTCTAGCTGACTCGTGTGAGTGGGGTAACTTTAAGTTTCACCGTTCGTGAGTGAGTTAACGTGATCAATTTTTAATAGTTCAACTTGAATTGATAGGTGAAGCAGTCGATAAAATCCCAACTTGGTGGAATATAATGGACAATAAAAAACTAATTTCCGAAAGAATAATTCCTTCCCTCAAAACTTGTCGGTCCACGTTTCAAAACTCGTGGTACTTCTGAAAATCGGATTTTTTGCCTATAGTTATAGACGTTCTAAGGATAATACTTACAGACCAGCTATTTAGATAGAAAGGCTGTCCATACATCGTCCATTTGGAAGGAGAGTGACACAATCCGAAAAAACCTGATTTGCGGGAAGTTTTTTCGTTACTTTTTCAGCTGTCCAGGCTCTTCTAAAAGTCAGAAAAATTTGAAGTGAGGAGATTTCGAAGGCTGCGTACCCACTCCTTAAGAGCCACAAAATTTCCTTGCATATCAAGCTGACGATGTACAAAGTACTCATTCGTCCTATCTGGCTGTACGGCGGTGGATTGTGGTGCTCAGCATCCGAGTCACAAATCAAACCTATCCAGGTCCTGCAGAATCGAATTCTAAGAATCATCACCAACGCAGACTGGTATATCCGTACTGAAGAATTGCACAAGGATCTGGAAATTCCCACAGTTAAGGACATGCTTATCTGGAGCTACTACACCATGATCACTAAGGCACCTGCTCATCCCAACCCCCTCGTCAGCAACATACCAGAACACCGCCCTCTGCCTCGACAACTTAGTGATTAAGCACCATAGTGATCACGCCGATGGCGTCAACTGAACAATATAAACTAGCCTAACCTACAAATATAAATTAAGCTCTTGCAGTCTTATTCATATCCAAATTCACATTCAACTATTGGCCTATACTAAACAGAGCACCAGTCGCTCTCGCCATAGCAGAGAGCCTCAGTAGCTGTATCGAGCTTTATTTGTATTTTTTTTTCATTGTTAAATCACGTTAATCATGTATACTGCATGCTATATAATTTATTATCACTCTAAATAGTGCCAAGCACAAAAATATTAATAAAAAAATTTAAAAAAAAGCATGAGGCCCTTGAAAAACCTTGTAGATTAGGGTATTCTACTGACTGGGATTCTGGAAAAAACATGCAGTCTTTCCATAAAATACCGATGATGTTTCTTCAATTTTTTTGAAGAAAAACGACACTTTCATGAATGTGGCGTTTTAGTATGAAATAAAACGGGTTTCTTTTGGAGAATAACGACACATCACACAAAAATATCGTGGAGATTTCACATAGTGGTTGTCTTCTGTTAACAAACGTTACCGTCCCATTGGACGGACAATGCACGACTGCATGGAAGAATGGCACAACTGAAGAAGTGGCTATACTGCACCGACAATGAAGGTACGTAAAATGGGGCCGGTGGAAAAGTGACCCAAGTGCTCTCTAGCAAAAACTATCCGAACTATTGACATTGCGATCATCTCCAGAGGAAGAACACCTCTTTTTAGCAAACACTCGTAAAGGAATTTACAGCGTCTTCAATATTTCACCAACCAGATTGATCCTGGTTTTTACTAAGTACATATATACCTACCTAACAAAACCGGACAGAAATCCATTACAACTATATATACCTACCTATTATAGAATACCTAATATAGGTACCTTGTTGGAACCCAGATTAATATAATATTAATCTTGTTTTATCAATTAAAGATGTCAAACTGCCAATAAAAGATGCCGATCAACTCATCAATTAAAAATGTCTATCCGCCCCGTCAAGCAAACAAGTTGAAAAGAACTAATAATACCGGGTGTATGTTTTTGTATCCATATATCGGCTCCTATTTGACCGATCAACTTTAAATTTGATGTGGGTCTTCTTGGTGAGGATAATAGAAAACCCCAAAAGTTTCAAGTTGCTAGGTCCAAAGGAAGCCGAGTTAACTTCAAAGGAAGCCAAGTTAACTTCAAACACCAGGGTTTTCGACCTTACCTTACCTCCTGCGTCTCCTTCTTCTGGTTCAGAAAGGCAAGGCTACAGCCTATCCATCATTGACTTCTGATTTTGCACAGAGCTTCGTTGAGACAAGGCCTTTTAAAACAGTTAACCCATTATCTCAACCCAAAAAAACTTTACAAACAAAAAACATAAATTTTAAGCTAATATTGCCCAATTTCAGGAGTCTACAGCCTGGCTAACAGGACCAATCGACTTGACAGACCTTCTTTTTAACATTACTTAGTGCCATTTGAATGATTCAAAACCCCGGCTTGGTGGAATATTTTGAATAATAAAAAATAATTTCTGGAAGAATAATTCCTTCTCTCAAAACTTGTAGGTTTGTAAGCCTACACTTCTAGGTCTGTACACTTCAAAAGTCGTGGTATCAGAAAATCGCATACTCAAGAAAATGTTAGGACACAAAAAACTGAAATTGAGGCACATTTATGCTAATTTTGGCCACTCTGACAGGTCTGTCAACTTGTAATTTGGTATGGATATTCTTGGTGTGGATGATAGGAAGAAATCCTGAAAGTTTTAAGTTGCTAGGTCTAAAAGGAGCTGAGTTATATAACTTCAAAAACACTGTTCTTCACCCTTACCATGTTCTTCTTCTTATTCAGTTAGGCAAGGCTCTCCTTTATTCTTGCTTAACTTATTAATTTTATGATCATCGCAAATATCATTCTACAGCAGCAGAAAAAAAGTTATGATATCCACTTTCCCCGCCCCCCTTTTTCCTTCCAACTAAAGAGATGTCCAAACCACTTCACAATCACCGTACTAATTTCGAAATCTTTCCTTGGAGCCATGAAATGACGTTTTATTACTTACTAAACGTCCAATACATAATATGTATATGTATACACATATGATATATGTAGTCTCTCCATGGTGCCAAGGGGAGATTTCGGGACGGGTACGGTGCTCGTGAAGTGGTTAGGACATCTCATTAGTTGGAAGAAAAAACTCTGCAAATTCTTGACACAACGGTTCATTATCTTCTTTGTACAGATCACCCTTCTGTCTAGATCACTAGGTCTAAATGTCTAGATCCTAAATGTTAGATGAATAATTAATTATTAATCATTAATAATAATTTGTTATTATTATAAATTATCACTAATTATTAACAATTGTATCAAGTACCTAGTGAAAATTATTATAATTTATTGTTAGGTATTAATAATTCATATTTATTACCTATTAATAATAATTATTATTAATTATGATTAATTAATACGATATAATTCTTTGGTTTTTAATACTACGTCGGTAATAATTTTTCTATAAAAGAAGTACTTACCTACCAACAAACATTCGAAATTACCTTCATTTCCGTAGCACGAAACGCACCTCAGAACAACAAACTCGACATCACTTAAGCCATATGATGTTCAAAAGAGCTTGTTAGTATGAAAATGGACCAGTATTTCAACATTTTGATTTACGATCGTGTTGTGAGGCACAATCTTTGAGCCGTCATTGTGAACGAACGGCTGGTCGTACAAAGCTGCGGATGGTCTTAAAAAATTCTACGGAACAAACTCCATCTAAATATGAAATAAAAAACATACCGTTTGATGGGAATTTTTCGAGATATGAAATTTTCAAAATTTCAAAATTCGTTTTGAACCCCTTCCCCTTGACCTAGGGTTATGAAAAGTTTCGAGGACCATTGTGGGGTTGGTCGAAACCCATAAAAAAAATTTCGTAATTTTAACTCAACGCTAACTGGGCAAAGTGCCACGGACGGCGGACGGCGGACGGCGTACGGCGGACGGACGGATTTTTTTTTATTCGATTTTCTGAATCTACGTATCTTGAAACGTAAACCAACAAATTTTGAGGGGGGGTTAAAATTTTTTTTTCTTTGGGCGATTCCAATGGTTCATTATCGAAGATAATAAACCAAAAAACTCTGCAAATTCTTGACACAACGGTTCATTATCTTCTTTGTACAGATCACCCTTCTGTCTAGATCACTAGGTCTAAATGTCTAGATCGTAAATGTTAGATTAATTATTATTATTAATTATCACTAATTATTAACAATTTCATCAAGTACCTAGTGAAAATTATTATAATTTATTGTTAGGTATTAATAATTTGTATTTATTATTAATAATTATTATTATTAATTATGATTAATTAATACGATATAATTCTGGGGTTTTTAATACTACGTCGGTAATAATTTTTCTATAAAAGAAGTACCTACCAACAAACATTCGAAATTACCTTCATTTCCGTAGTACGAAACGCACCTCAGAACAACAAACTCGACATCACTTAAGCCATATGTTGTTCCAAAGAGCTTGTTAGTATGAAAATGGACCTGTATTTCAACAGTTTGATTCACGATCGGGTTGTGAGGCACAATCTTTGAGCCGTCATTGTGAACGAACGGCTGGTCGTACAAAGCTGCGGATGGTCTTAAAAAATTCTACGGAACAAACTCTATCTAAATATGAAATAAAAAACATACCGTTCTATATGAATTTTTCGAGATATGAAATTTTCAAAATTTCAAAATTCGTTTTGAACCCCTTCCCCTTCACCTAGGGTTATGAAAAGTTTCGAGGACCATTGTGGGGCTGGTCCGAACCCAGAAACCAAATTTCGTAATTTTAGCTCAACGTTAACTGGGCAAAGTGGCGCGGACGGCGGACGGCGTACGGCGTACGGCGTACGGCGTACGGCGTACGGCGTACGGCGGACGGACGGATTTTTTTTTATTCGATTTTCTGAATCTACGTATCTTGAAACGTAAACCAACAAATTTTGAGGGGGGGTTAAAAAATTTTTTTCTTTGGGCGATTCCAATGGTTCATTATCGAAGATAATAAACCAAAAGGGCGAACGGGGGAAGTGGATATCATAACTTTTTCCGTCTGCTGTAGAATGATATTTGCGAGGCGGGGTGATTTTTACACAGAGTGTTTTTTTTTGGGGGGGGGGGGGGTATATGTACACAGAATAAGCAATGTAATGTTGTCTTCAGGATGGAGTAAAACGGTGAGTTAGCAAACAAGTTTTGCTGTACTGAATAGACAACAATAACAATACTCTTTTGAGCTACATAAGGTTTGTAAAAGAAATTCGCGGGAAAGGTAGAAAAAATGCTGAAGAGTATTGAAGAAGGGAAAGAAAAATGTGATAAAAGAGAAAGAGAGAGCACAAAACGGCAGAGGGAGAGAAAGAGATAGAGAGAGAGAGAGAGTACGGGAAAGAAAAAGAGGGGGAAAAGAGCTGTGAAGATCAGGACCCCTCCTGTCCTAGACCCATCCAATGCTGGCCTGATATCAGAAGTTGGAGGAGCGAGAGTGGAGGGCTATCTCAAAAGGAAGTCCGGCCTTAAAGCGCCTAAAGATAGTGACTACAAGCCCGTACCGCATCCCAAAACCTTCCACCCAGCTGTTCATGATAGGAACATTTATACGGACAATCGCGCCACTTCCGCAATGGATCAATATAAAAGACCCATCACAACGCAGGACCTATTTCTATTGGAGAGGAAACGAGCTCCCCTATTGTATTGCCCATTTGTAAGCACGATGACATTTGGTTGGTCGAATTTTACTCACCTTCAGTCCCCGGTAATTTAACAAACCCCACATCACATTAATCAGTCATATAGGCTTTAGTACTAGTCCAAATTTCCCGTTGGTAGCGATAGCGGTACCTATTCTTCAGCGATTATTATTAGGTTTTCCGTACGCTGGGGAATGGTGAGTTGCTACGTCCTTCCGATCTTGATGTGTGGTGGAATAGTAGACGGTTAAAGCTGCGGACATAAACCGGCTCAGAAGTTGTTGGAGACACAAGCTTCTGTTCGAGTTCTGTATAACGTACATTCATATTATGACAGTTATTCTCTCACGATTCACGTTAGCCAACAGTATGTTAAGGCATTAGAGGCACTGATGACAATTTCCACAACACGTACATTTTTCGAATTGCTGCATGCGGCAAAAAGACCCCGTCCGGTTATATAAAAGTTTTTAACGTTCCTTTCCTCTCAACGCATTTCACTAGAAAGGGGGGAAAAAATTCTAGGGTAACGCCAAGTTTTCTAGCCCTGACAGTAAACATGAAATTGCGCTCACCCGCGTTCCAACGGATAAGATATAGCCAAGGTTTAAGTTCGTAAAACAGCAGTGTGGTTGTGGGTGAGGGGAAAAAGAACGAAAGTAGTAAGGACGCGAAGGGGTAGGTTGTGGAGAAAGACGTGGTGCGGGTGTTGTAGAAGCAATATGTAGCTCTCCGGCCCTCGGGCAATAAGAGGGTTTACTGTGGTCTCCTATATGTCCGGGGGGACCTTCGCTAAATTGTTGGAGGCTTCCCTTTTTCTTATGTCTACATGACCGCATCTCCTTCTTCATTACACCAGAATCAACAATCAATAAAACCGCGTTTGTTCGGGACGAGACGAGTTGTTCCTACTTTTACCCAACTAAAATCGATGTCGCGCTGGTATACCGGCATCCCTGTACCTCCTATAACAAGTGCATTCTGGAAGCAAACTATTAACACGGAAAGAATGAATTATGCGAAGTTCATAGGGAAGAGTCTAAATTCCCCAAATCATAACAACGTTAATGACACTACTATAATTACTATCACATGGAAATACTAAAACTCCGAAAAATGTAGTCAAAATCGGTTTAACATTAAATGTTAAATTTTAAACCTTAAATTTTAAGGTTTAAGGTTTCGGCTACCATCTTCCAATCACAATAAAAATCATAGAGAATATGATCATAGAGCTATAATAATTATAGCTCTGCGTCAAATTATAAAATTATAATACAATGATTACTATAAAATCCATACAGTTATCTTATACTTTCCCAAAAGTGAATCGAATCGATTCGATATAATTCAACGCGTAGACAGGTAGGTATGTTTACGCATGCCTGGACACTAGTCATACCTACTTAAGTCATCTGCACTACCGTAATATGCAGAAAGGCGTATCTCAATTTTTTGTGATTTTCGAGTTTTCGCAGTTATAGAATCTTAAGGAGCTTCTCCATCTTAACGCATCAAAAAACGATAAGGAAGGTGGCTATATCTCAAAAATTGTGTAAAATCCTAAGCCGATGGGGCGTATCTCATTTTCCTAAGCAAAGAAACAGTATCTTTCAGATACGCCTTTCTTGCCTAGTATTTTGGTTACGCTTCGTCGTAAAACAAACTAGGCACACATCATTTGTTCCTAGATGATGAGAACTTTTTCATACAAGTTCATTTTTCTTTTTACTTTTATAATTTACAGAATTTTAACAAGCTGGAATTTCAATTTATAATAACTATCAGTTCATTTTATTCGGGAATAAAGTTTTTTCATTGAAAAAAGTAATATATTAAGTAGGTAGGTGCTTGACTCATCATCTCTAAGTTAAAAGGGTACCCATTATGATAATGTTCCAGTCAATTATTGGCTCCCGACCATTTTGATTATTTTAATTTCAAAAATCGCATATGAATATTTAAAGTGAGTTTCTCAAGAGCTTGTTGTTTCCGAAGCGAGAAGGGCGTATCTCAATTTTTTCAGGTAATTTTCTGAATGTTCTTTCGAAAACACATGGGCGGGCAAGTAGGTATATGTACCGTTTAATGCCTTCACATTGAAACACAAAGTTAACTAAGTGCGAAAGATGAATAACTAAAAATGCTTCTACCCAAAATGTCAATTATTTGAGATACCTACGCCTTTACTGCTTAGGTCGGCAGTGTAAATCTTCTCAACAATTATTGTTCCTTGGAGTCAGAAAGGCAAAGTGCGATTGGTAATTTTAATTTTAGGGAAATCGATTTTTTTTTAATTTTTTTTTATTAATATGGGGAAAAATCTGATAATTATTTCATCATTGTAATTGTTTGTATACATTTGTATTGCCAATATAAGCAAGGTCAGATATCACAAAAAAAATATGTATATTACCTTCTTACGAATATATACCTTTTTTAAATTAAATTTAAAAAAAGGGGATATACTCGATTCATGCCCTTATAATATAATAATTACAACCTAATTTACGTTGTATGATACAATTTTCTCGCACTTAAATGAGGTGAAATTGTAAAATTGTAAAATGAGGTAAAAATACTAATCAAAATTGTATCTTACAACGAAAATGAGGCGTTGTAACGCCTCATTTTCGTTGTGTGATACAATTGTCTAGCACATGCAGGCATGGATCGATTCCGGTGACTCTAAACGTCTTGTCCATGAGATGAGCACAGACGAAATTTTTGTTCGACTCGCGAGAGGGCAGGGAAGATGGAAAAAGCGTGGCCAACACTGCTAGGAGTCGGCCTTTGTCGAAGGTTGATGGACCGGAACGATCACCAAGATGAGAAAGTCCGCTAGGGTGGGGTCGGAAAATAGCCTGACGAAGAAAGCAGCGGGATCCTCCTTATTCGGTAAAATTTCCTATTTCCTTTGTATCGGGAAAGTCTTGAATGATTTCACAGGAATCGTCAAGTTGCTCCGTCAGGATCAGCACCAGTTGCGCGGCTGGGTAGTTCGTTGGAATCGTTTTTTTCCTCCTTATCACGCTCAATTGAATGGAAGAATAGGTAAGATTGTACAACTCATGGTGAGTTGGTGGCTCAAAATCCAATTCAATCGCTCACTTGACTCCGTGTTTGATCGATATACTGACGCATGGTCGATTGTTCGACTACGAAATATTTTTGTCGTTTCTCCACGTTAATCATCCCCTCCCCATCACTAAGCTTTTAGTTATTTCAGATGCAAATTACCCAGGTCTTTTGATCCAACTATCCGAGAAAACTCAGCTTTTCATTACTCCTTTTCGTTGAGATGAACTTCACGTACTTTAACAGTACTCCGTTTGAAACTTCGTTTCTACATATTTTAATTCATGTTTATAATATAAACATAAAACATATTAGGTATGTGATTCCATTGATAGTAACCAACTTCCTTACTCGCATTGATGAAGATAATAATAATAATAATATTATTATTATCTAATAATAATATTATCTTCATCAATGCGAGTAAGGAAGGAAGTATATGACACATTATATTAGGTATAATGTGTCATATTTTACCAATTTGTATTTCTATATTTACCATGAAATTGACCCGTAAAATGCTCCAATTTTCCAGTGCATAGCAATATTTCCAGCGTTTTCGAGGTTATGAAAAACCACCCGATCGGTCTTGAGAAAGCAAGAGGAGTCGGAGTAGTCTCGAGGATTAGGTAAGCCCGCAGTTGGTGATACGTGCCAAGAAACTGTATTGATTGTAAACTAGCCTACTCCCGTAAGGGCCGTAATACTGGCCCTAGTGCACTCTTGCCAAATCCCTGAGATGGCGAGGGAGCACAATACTTCATAATGATACATCGATACCCTCACCCGTTTCAACGAGGCGATAAAAAGAGAATGATGGCAGTTGCTTGAGGCGCTTGGAAACCAAACAAGTTGCGATGTTATTTTATGGTACAACGGTGTCAAACATGTTGTTTTAATGACTGATTTAAAAATTATTATTTTTGTGAAGTAGGTACTTAACTACGTGATGTAGGTCATGTCAAAATGTCAATTCGAACGCCGATAAGATGACCACGGATTCGATTCAATCCTTTCATTTATTCTGTCAAGTTTAAACAAATTCACAGTCATGCAACATGACTGTAAGAGCGAATTTGCGACGAAATAACTGGTCTTACGTAAAATGTCTCCATTTTACTAGTTTTATAACGCATTTGATCTCCTTTTTTGCGAAGTAACATCTCAGCGTATAGATTGTTCAAAGCTGAACACGATGGTGAAGTCATAATTGAGATGTCTCATTGTGTTATCAGCGAGGTTATCAGGTTAGAGCAGATGAACCGTGAAGAACATCTCAAGTAACAACGACGTTTCTTCATCTTTAAAGTGGTCCAGTTATCCAGATATCACAATTCAGCGTGAAATGAGGTGTTACTTGTTAGACTGTTTCATTTTTGGAAATTATGGGTAATTTATGGTTTCTTGCTCGATCTGTTTTAATTGTTCATAATGGGAAATAACAAAGCAAAGCCAAAATGAGTAAACTCACGCTCACCGGTGTCCCAACCTGAAGTACGGGGTATTCGTGGGATACATTTCACTCTTTCGATATTTGACTGGAAGGGTCAGTCACTGAGGTCAACAGCTTTTTATTGTTATTCGTTGATTCTTCTTTGAGTAAGATAATTGCAGCCAATGATTTTTCGTTTAAGATTGCGATAAGTGAATCGAAACCACAAGAGTGGGTGAAGTAATGTGACTCCAGGCCTTGAATACAATATCTACCCAAGGAAATATTAACAACAAAGTTGGTTGATTAGGTAACTATGGATCCTTGTTGGTTCTACCACTGTCAACTTCATGAAATGTTGTTACGTTATGCGAAGAGGAACTTGGAAATTCCCCCTCTTCTCCCCTTTCACACTTACGTTTTTTACATAAATTATTAGAAATAATAGGAGAGGATTTCAATAATCATTAGAGGATTCCACAATCATGGTTTGGAAAAACGGTGGTAACAATGTCTAACACAATGTTGGTGGAACTTAACTCTCAAGATGGTAACACAAAGCTACCTTTTCGGGCTTTGTATAATGAAAGGATGATCGGATTTTGTATCCGTAGATTACTCTATATACGGCATATAAATACGAGGGAAGTCCAGAAAGTAAGGTTACAACATGTGTTAAAACTTGAAAAATGAATATATTTAAATGTAATCTAGAATAAATGTCAAAACATATCATTATTTCTCTACATAATCGCCATTGAGGTCAATACATTCTTGAAGCCAGTTATTGTACACCCTCGTCGTATGTATACCTTCCGCTCTACCTCCCGAAGCCATTTTTTGGCAGCATCCTGGACCTCCTTCGACAGGAAGGTCCTGTAAGTGAGACGGGCGGTATGAGTTCTAGCGTTGTAATAAAGGAGTGACACACTACAAGTCAGCATCCCTCTCCGTAATCAAGTAGAACTTATAAACTTATTAATAATTAGTGATAATTCATAATAATAATTAATCTTATTAATCTTATAAACTTATTAATAATTAGTGATAATTCATAATAATAATTAATCAAGAATTTGCAAATTCTTGACACAACGGTTCATTATCTTCTTTGTACAGATCACCCTTCTGTCTAGATCACTAGGTCTAAATGTCTAAATCCTAAATGTTAGATTAATTATTATTATCAACTATTTCTCATTGCAAACCTGTTCATTGTGTACCCAAGATCCTTCCCTATAACACCTGACAGCGGGAAATATTATTCAACATGGTTTGAAAAGGGAAAAACAAGTTTTGTAAAAAATCCCAATGCTCTAGGTAGTAGTCGATACCAGTGACCAACATTTTCTTCAGTAGTCGACATGGTATTGCACTAGTAGTCGACCTACATGTGTTAGAAGTCGACAGTATCACTTGAGTCAGTAGTCGACAGGTTTCGTCATTCCATCGTTTTCGAATTTTACGACATCTAAATAAAATACATTCAACTGTGAATCGGAACTTGAAAATAGATTAATAAGATGTAATAAAGTAGTTATCAGACTTTTTATTTGCAAACAGCTCATTATCAGTCTCAAATTGCAATAAGTACTCAAGTAAAAAGGTATGAAAACTATAGTCGAAAACTCATTGTCAGAAAATTGACATTACAGTTGGGCTTAGGTACCTATTTACATATTTTTTTGACATTTTCATGTCTTTGCTTTGGCACATAAACTGAAACGGGAAAAATTTGTTCCCTTGATTCACCCTTTCCCTCAGATCACGTCAGAACACAAGCGACCGGCGGGCCATTACGTCAGAGCCTATGACGCACGAGCGAATGACGTCAGACGGCTGGCAGGAGGCCAACAAGTACGTCAGAGCCAATGACGCACGAGCGTATGACGTAAGACGGCTGGCAGGAGGCCAACAAGTACGTCAGAGCCTATGACGCACGAGCGTATGACGTAAGACGGCTGGCAGGAGGCCAACAAGTACGTCAGAGCCTATGACGCACGAGCGTATGACGTAAGACGGCTGGCAGGAGGCTAACTAGTGCGTCAGAGCCTATGACGCACGAGCGTATGACGTAAGACGGCTGGCAGGTGGCCAACAAGTACGTCAGAGCCTATGACGCACGAGCGTATGACGTAAGACGGCTGGCAGGAGACCAACTAGTGCCTCAGAGATTATGACGCACGAGCGTATGACGTAAGACGGCTGGCAGGATCCAACAAGTACGTCAGAGCCTATGACGCACGAGCGTATGACATAATACGGCTGGCAGGAGGCCAACTAGTGCGTCATACGACGAGACCTTTGATGTCTCTGGTGGTTTATTATCTTCGATAATGAACCATTGGAATCGCCCAAAGAAAAAAAAAATTTAACCCCCCCCGCCTTAAAATTTGTTGGTTTACGTTTCAAGATACGTAGATTCAGAAAATCGAATAAAAAAAATCCGTCCGTCCGCCGTACGCCAAACGCCGTCCGCCGTACGCCGTCCGCGGCACGGTGACAAGTCCTATGGCCTATGGGATAGATAGAGATCGGCGTTTATGAACAAGCGGGTTAGGATATGCAATGAAAGCCCCTATAGATGTGATAGTAAAAATGAATCAACTACTTATTATTCAGAATGATAAGACTTAGATTTTGCTGATCCTCGTGTGCATATACATATACTGCTCAGCTTTAAGCCAGAAAAACTGTTACTTCCCTAGAAACTCTTGTTAGCTTATTTGGCTAGAGACTCTGCTGAGTTTTGTACGAATCTTAGTAAAATTAACTCAAGGCTGCTTCAATTCTCCGAGAGCGTTAACAGCGTCAATATAGAACGAAAGCGGTTCCGACGCCCATATCCTCCGCTAGGGGAACGACCATTAGAAGCAGTGAAATGGCTGGTAACGGGAGACAATGGATGGGTCTTATCACCAGATGTTGCACTCCCAGGCGGGCTAAGCTTTTGCGGCAAATTCAAGCACATTATTGGAGCCATAAACCACTCGCAATCGCCTCCATAGTGCCTCTCCTACTCCTACCGTCTTCGGATGGAAAATATTATATATTATATTCGTGCTCGGGAAAAGTTTGTTTCATAAATCCGCTAGGATATGCATTCATGTCGTGCCTCCAAGCTCTGAGAAAAGGTATAGAGTTTTGTCTTCGCGATTTATGAGAATAGTTCCTATCCTGAAGACCGAAAATCCTCTACATTTACATCCTCATTTGAGTACTTATTGGTATCCAGTCATATCAACAACTAATAACATAGCAAACTTTAGAGTAATAGCAGAACAAATAATAGCACTATCCAAATTGTCTTGCGTAAAGTCGTCTAAAAGCCATCTGGCGAACAACCGGAACCGAAACGTCTAGATTCAGCTAGTGTTGTACGTAGGTAGCGAGAGCGTTAAAAAGGAAGAGTGGTTTGTGCATGCCAAGTACAGTAGAGCTTTGGTGCAATTCGTATAGGTACCGGAACAATTCGTCTACATTTTATTTATTTTATTTATTTATTTATTTACAGTTGTATAAACCACACACAATTGTTTTACATGTATAATTTTTACAACTTTATTGCAGGGCAGAAGGCTAAGAGCCTGTATCGCCCTACAAGAGTAGCGCCAAACAATTTCGAACTTGACTTTACATAGATCAACTGCATCTATACATAAATCATACTTTACTTACATCAACTAATTCTAAACTTAACATTACATACGTCAATTGAAATAAACATACGTCAACAATAACATTGCGTCGACACAAATTACCATCTGGAATTTTACCATCCTAAACATAAATGCTCCTAACTATATTCTCCGCCCCCTCCCTACCCAGCCTCACTAACCATTCATATATTTTCTTTTTATATGCCACACGCGTACATAATAGTGGGGATTTTAGGGGAGAATCCACAACTCTAAGGACCATATAAATTATATAGTTCTGGCTTCTTGTTGTGAGCACAAGAGCAGGCCTCGGCGCAACAACATTTCCCATCAATACAAATCTGGTCTGATAATCATGATGTTGGCTTTGTTGAACTATGGTAGGGTTTCTGTGGTATACTAGTAGAAGGGATTTCAAAAATAACTGTCTCGGGGTGAAAACTTTAAACTCATTCAATAAGTTAAGACTAGAGTACCGACGTTCCTTCCTCATTATCGTCTTAATAATAATTCTTTGTATCACATTTAATTTCTCCAAGTGAGTTGGGTAAGTTCCCCCCCACGAAACGATACCATACTGAATAGTATACTGCACCAAGGCCATGTACAATAAACGTAGTTTGTCTCGCTTAAAAACCCTTCCAGCATGGTATAAAACATAATTAACTCGTCTCAATTTTTTGCTTATTGCTTCAATATGCATTTTCCAGGTCAAAGCCTCTTCCACAATAATGCCTAGGTAACGATAACTTACCACCCTATCTAAAGGAGTACATAAACAATTTGCGGGCTCAGAGTTATCGCAGATATGAGATATAAGTTTCAACGATTCCAAACCCATACTACCGTCCACACTCCCTATTCGCATATATTTTGTTTTTTTAGTGTTTAACGTTAAAATACTCTGCGAAAACCAAACTCCCAGGCCGTCCAAAGCATGTTGCGCTTTAGATTTACATGAAGACATGCGTTCCAAGCAAAAGTTGCAGAGATGAAGAAATTATCTTGATGAACTTTAAATGAAAACATGAAAACTATACTGTCTGAAGAGATCGAATTCTCTGGTTCTACTGCCAAGTTACCTTGCTGTAACGAAGAAGCCGATTCAAAACATGTTTTCAATGGTGAAAATATCTTCCAAAGTTCCACGTTAACCACTTTGATTGTGAGGTGGAGCTTTCAAGTTACGGAAGTTCATCTTGTGAAATTTAATATTCATTAGTGGTGGTACCCTATTATTAACTAAGGTGTGACAGTGAGTGGGCGGATAGAACTATAGAACACTATGGGCGTGTAATTAATCGTTCTTAAACACCTCCTTCTCGGGCTTTCGACGATGAATAAAAAAAATAATAATAATTTAGTTCTTGAATACATTTGACGATAAAATGCGTTCAGAGCAGCGTTCAAGCTCTGGCTACGTTTGGGCAGTTGTCCTTGGCACAACTTCTATTCGATGGTAATGTGATGTCGATAAATGATCAACCTTGTCGAATGATTTGACCCTCGCTGGATATAAAGAATTGGTTGTAGCATTATTTTCGAATGATTGCATGCAAGTTTGAAGGTGACTGGATGTACTTACCATAATGACCAGGGTTATGAGTCAGCATAAGTAGTATGTATTCACAAATCTTTGAGCCGTGTGATTATGATCCATTTTCCTTGAAGTGCTCATTCTTGGAGTGCTGATTCTCAGACAGTTATTTCCATACGTATCAGGACCAACAATTATGGAATTCAAACAATTAGTCGAATTTTCCATGGGATAAAATATTCCTCGGAAAATGTACTTCTGGATAATATAAATATTTATCAACGAACTGTTTGAATAAAAAATGACGAGAAACACGTCTGAAAACGCATTTCCATTGGGCAAAAGATTTGTTGTAGAGATCGTCTTCGTAATTTTTCAAGCTCAGAAATATTGGTGATTGTCTACTTTCTTTTCAAATCAACTAGGTATGGGTAGCCAAAAATTGTACAGATCGGACTAGTGGTAAGTACATAAACACGGTTCCTGCTGAAGATGTGCAACTATCTGTATGTCCAATGTTTTTTAATAATAATAATTTTTAATAATTATGATTGAAGACTGGTTTTTGGGAGATCTAAAACTGATACCAAGAGAACAATACTGATTACAAGAGGTTTGGTAAATCTAAATCTGATACCAAGGCAATCAGAAGGTACCGCCTTACTTCTGCCACCTTAAAATTGATATGCTTCGAATGATCACGCGATCCGCATAATACTCCTGAAATAATGGTGGACCACCGTTGATAATTTAAGGCAAGATAATATAATATTATTATACCTGTGAGAGGAGATTTTAAAATATGTTTAAAGTATTCTTAGTTAACGCCAAAAACATTTTTTAATAGAAATGATTACTTAACTGGAATAGGCAATGTTCATAAGCAATTTATATACCAGTATACCTTGAAAACGAATAAGTCCGATTTAAGTGTTTCTTCGTGCGATGAAACGTAAACGTAAAGAAGCGCTTGGAATAAACGTTTAAAGCGTTAGTCAATGCTTCAAGGGTACACTCAGAATTTAATTTTATCCGTATAAGACTAATCAGAGGGGTTCTGCATCACTCGTTCAAGTCATACAGCAAGGTAGATAGTTGACTGATGACTGTGCTCAATGTGTTAACTACACATCATGATGATTGAAAGTGGGAGTGGCCTGAAACTGATGGACGCGCTGGGTGCCAATGAGTTAACTTCGAGTTGGTCGACAGATGCCAATCACGTGCTGGGTGCCAATGACGTTTATCATTTGCACCTACTCGTGATAGTGAGCTCCTCAGGTGAGTAACATTTGAATGAGGACTGATAATTATGCGTACCTAAATCCGTTGCCCAACAATGCTCATAGAAAATCGTAATCCGATACACAATAGAACTAGTAGTGTGTAACATAAAGGTGTTGACCGGGTCGGAAAACAAAATCAGGTGCTGGTTACCGCGTACAGCTCTCAATGGTTTAAAGTATGTCACAGTTATTTAAATTTTAAGAAAATACCAAATTGAAATGGCCGAAAGAAAAAGTTTTCAATAGCTTGTTAAATAAGAATTTCCTAGATTCCCAGTCCGATGCCTGTCTTATTTAATGGAGAACTCTCGAATTAAACCATTAGGTACTTCATTCAATAATTTCAACGTATGTCAGGAAATTAGTCTAGTTGAGTGATAAAATGCAGGTACTATGACTCTGGCAGGAAACGTGTAAGGTATGATGTAGGTAGTAATACAGGTCACACCTACATCAATGGTCGAGGGAGGGCATTAAAAAAGTGAACTTATCGGATTATCCGAGCAGCTCCGGCAATACCGCATCCTCGGCAAGCCTATAAATCCTAATAACGCGGGTAATAACAAGACCCGGACATCGCTATATATGGTGTGAGAGACCGAACTATCAGAAAAGAGCGGAGCAATACTGCAAATCATTACATCGTTATTTTGGAACCTTCCGAGACGTATACGGTCTTGCACGCACTTGGGACGGTCCGGAGCGTCTGGAACGCTGTTCTGCACACGTCCCGAGGATCTGATAAATCCCCTTCTGGGAACGGGATAGGAGTTCCCGAGGGTCCCAAGGATGTAGGGGGATCTTCCAGGCGATTCGGATGCGACAAAAAGAAGGACGTCCCTTTTGCTTGCAAGTGTGGTGGAACACGGGGTAAGATGGAGTGCGGAGGTGGTCGCAGAGGGTGCATAATTTATAGCTGTTTGTTGGTTCCGTGGGTGGGAGAGGGGAGTGGAGGGATTGAAAAAAAGAGAAGCTTCTCTGGAAACAAGACCGTCGTGCAGTCTATAACCAGATCTTGGAGTGGGGTTCAAACTCACCCTCCCTTACAATATTCATCAGTTGTAAGACGTTCTTCAGAAAACGCAAATGAATGTACCTTTTCATATAAGACCCAATTTATCTGAAAAGCCCAGTATCAGAGAATTTTCTATGATAAAACGCTATTGAAATGACTTTTCCGAATTTTTGATGAATTATCATCAGAAATTGTCCGATAAAAATCACTGGATGTCCATACAAATGTTCTGTCCTAAAAATCTCTTATTTTGCCAAAATGGAAAAATTGCAAAAGAAAATATCAACCAATTTTAAGGAACAATAAATTTCCTTGCTTTGATCAAAAACTCATATATTTGGGATACAACAAAATCAGTCAAATTTCAAGTTTTGAAGAAAAAGAAACACTACAAGTTGTTGAAAAAATGTTTAGCTTCTTAAAACGGTAAATCATGTTAAGACATGAAAATATTATGCTGATGGCCAAGAGAAGCATTGCACAAAATGATGAATGGATAATCAAACTTCGATCATCAAAATTGAGGTTATAAATACCTAAAAAAAAAAAATAAATAAAAATAAAAATACACTTGTCGTGCCGTAGTCAGAATAAGCATACGAGAACTTATCCAGGATCGCTCAATATAAATTGAATGAACGGATTAACTGAAAAGGAGAAGGGAGAAATAAGAGTGCTCTAGCCGATTGGTGTATAAAGGTATTCAAAAACAATTATCACAGTCGGGTGGATTCGTCTTACCCCAAATGAGAAATAGGCTCATGATTACGATTTTTCTCGGTTCTCGTACCTTTCAGCCCTTATTGTGAACAAAAAGAGCCTAATTGTGTTCAAGAGGAGTTGACAAGTTCTCTGAATCCAAATCTAGTCAAATTTGGACAAATAATCGTACTGTTCCATTTAATATGTTGCACCTCTCTCTATACAAGTGGGGTTATTATGGTTCGAGCCCACATGCCAAATTTCAAATCTGTAGTTTAATTCTTAATGGGCGAATTGCCAGTAAAAATTATATTGAGCAGAAAAATCAGCCCATAGTTAACAACATGGTCATATACCACAATTACAATTGAAATAGTCTTAACTATTGGTACAATTTGAACGGAGTAAGACTAGGTGTTGTGCCTGTAGGATTACAGAATTTGTTGTTGTGCAGTTGCAGGCATTGTATAATTTCTGCAACCTTGGAAGAGAGTAGGTTCATTCTTTAATTTGTTCATTCTTTTGATACAACTCGTGTGTTCAACCAGAATTTAATGTTTTTAGGCCATTCATGTTGGATTTCCAGTGATCACCTAATTTGTTAGTGAGACAATAGTCATATTGTGTCATTTTCCTATCGGCATCTTAGATTGCTGATGTGAAAACCCAACAATTGCTTCAATCACAAATACTTAAACGGATACCAAATGCATGGAATTGATCATTTACCCTTATTTAGACCCCTCTCTCGTGTAACACAAATGCAGTCTTTGCCTATTACATGGTGAAGGATCAACTTCATGCATCTGGTATCCATTTAAATACTTGTGATTGAAGCAATTGTTGGGTTTTAACATCAGCAATCTAAGATGTTGATAAGCTAATGACACAATATGACTATGAATAAATTAAGGGATCAATGGAAATCCAACAGAAAATACTCACGAACTTTAAAACTCCCAGGTTTATTGTGAGTGCCCGAAAACAAATTACATTCTGGTTGAACACACGAGTTGCTTCAAAAGAATGAACAAATTAATGAACCAATGTACCTACTCTCTTCCAAGGTTGCAGAAATTTTACAATGCCAGCAACTGAGAGTTTGAGTGATTGAAGAAGTAACATTGATTAGGTTACCGAGTGAATGCATACCATAACCATAAACATATTACCTGAATATTATGACCTTTTATGCAATTACTCATGCCATTTCATCACCATGTCGACCACTAGGCCCTGCGGAATGTTACAAGTCGATGAATTTTTGTTGTTTCAACCTAACATTTAAGTCACCTAATTGTCACAAAACAAATTACACTCGGGGTACTCATAAAGAATCAATCATTCATTGCAGCATTAGAACGTGATGCTAAAAAGGATACAGGAGTTGTAACTTTCATCTTGATCAGGGTCGCACGAAAAATCCTCCGTTATACCACTTCCCTAAATGGCATGTCTGATCGTTTCATTCTTGACGAGTCAATTACGGGAGGTCTCGTACGTGTGAAACACTCGCATTCATCCAAGAACGTTAACAAACTGATGCAGTTGACCTTAATCAACCTTTGTTAACCTCGGGACGACGTTCCTTCATCATACTGATATGCCGGCCACCGCCCTCTCACATTTCTCAACTTGTTCACTAGTCTTCACCTACCAGTCATCATGACATCATCGCGATGAGCGCATTCTATGACTAGAGGTACTGAAACCAATTTTAAAATCCTCGCCTCCCTCTATTATCTGATAGACTAAACACGACCTGGAGTAATAACTCTTTCAGTCAATTACTCAAAACAAGTCGAAATAACAAACTCAACGCAGCTCCGTGGATCAGACTTATCGAAGAAAAGCTATGCATTGGGTAAGGTTGATTACATCCTGTGTAAATATATGTTCTTTTTTGCAGCTCAAATTGAAGATTACAGTAAGTAAAAAAGAAATGTGTAGACTTATTGACAACAACTCTTAGCCTTATGCGAATTTGATAGTTGATTCCAATTCCTTTCGATATTACGTTTATTACCTTTATGATGTTTATAATAATGGACCAAACTACCGACTAGATACCAAATACCGAGATAAAACCAATCTGAAATAGCCAATATCTAAATCAATTTGAATTAAAAACATCTGAACAGGAGAGCAAGACATACTAGCAGAGGATAATTTTAATTTTACTTCTTAATACTCATCCGGGTAGTAAAATTTTTGATAATGTCCAATTTTAGATGAAACGGGTATATATCAACAATAGTAGTTGGCCCATCAACTTATATCGTTTTATTCCCCATATTGCCTGAGTTTCTCACGTTGTACCATAATTATTATACAACCATAACAATTGTTCTCTTCCGAGCTAGGAGTGTGGAAATTCATAAATGGCCAAAAATATGCTTGAAGGAAGACAAATTTAGAACATGATTGATTATTTTACTTCAGCCATATTTTCTTTCGCTGCTATCGTCAGCTCATTACATTTTTACTTCTCTCTGAACGTTCAACCTTCATTTTGATCGAGTGAAATATTTTGAAAGTAATCCGTTCTAACTAATGTGATAACCACCTGGAGGTCCGCCAAGATGATTACTCGTGGAATACACAGAAGACGAGTCAAATGTGTTCTTAGAGGTATATCAACTGGAACGCCGCGGTAACCCAGCCCTATTCATAGAAAGATGGTATTTATAGATCATTGAAAACGGGCCCAGGTCAACGCACCACTAAATATCTTCAACGTTGTTTTCTTGTTGAATGATCCTGTTTTCATGGTTTCGAAAATAGAACCTCTTGCATTTTAATGTAAGCTTAACCTGGTAGGAGGTTTCGTGCGACTCCGCACCTGTCAAATTAAAAGTCAAAATTACTTTTCGGTCAGGTGGTTCCAAAATTTGTTTTCCTACAAGTTCCTATAGTTGTGAAATCAAATTGATTCCCAATTTAATGTTCCAAAATCAGTTCTATTAGTGTCTAATATCTAAATTCCTCCTTCCAAAGTTCCCTCCTACCTAAAATCCTCCTTTAGTTTGTTCGGGCGAGTTGTATCATTCTATTTCACGGGTTATTGTGGTCCTTATGTATTATTGCTACATGTGAATTTAGAAAACGTAATTCTTTTGGATTCGTAGTTATGTAGAACATTAGGTAGCTAGAACAGTGTATGAAAGGATAACGATGGATTATGTACAAACCCAGTAACAGTGGAAAGATTCCCCCTTCCAAAAACCCTCTTTTACGTTTTATAAAAAATTATAATCATTGAATGAACTGAAAAACCCGATCGTCCTTAATCGATGTACAAATCCGTTATTTAACCCATGGATAGGAAATATTGGTGAAATATTGGTGGCCCTTAGAACCAAATCCGAGAGAAAATTTGGGATATTCCAAATTTGGAAATTCTAAATAGGATATTTTGGATATTCCACTATTTATAATGACCGAGTATTTTTTCAGATCCTGGACGAAGCTGCTGGAAATCATTTGAACATTACGCTGTAAATTTCGTAAGTGACAGGGAAGCTAGTGGTACCTATCTCGATATCGTAGTTCTTACAACGCAATAGAATAATTTGGTTAGTATCGAAGATGGATCTTGCATTCCTCCCCCAACAATGTTCAGTTCCATTTGATCCCTCTCTATTTTTCTTTCGAACATCCCCTTCATTCAATAGAAATACTAATAGCATATAGTTCGGTACATTGGTTTTATCTTAGATTCACCCTCATTCCAGCGTGCGTTTATCAGATGGTCTCAGGAAGAATCTTACTCCCTCCCGTCCCTTACTTTCCTCCCTTCATGGAACATTTAAGACGCAGACAGATATGTTGGTTAGGGTAGTTGTGGTGGGAAGAGGGAAAGGAGGAGAATGAAAAGCATTTTTCCTCCTGTCCGTAACTTGATTATCATGGTGTTTTGGGTTCCGACCCCGGCGATAAGCCAGCGTTCCTGCAGAGTGAGGAAGAGTCATAAATTCCAAGCTGATGGGTCCTTTTGGCATTCAGCGAAGGGTTCGTAGCGCAAGTTGGGGGCAAAGCTTGCCGGATTATAGTCTCAGAACAATTAATGACGAGCGTTGTAGAAGGCGATTTGCAACAACGATTTATAACCATGGCGACGCGTGGATCACTTTATCAGAAGCAACCACAGGATTTTATGTTTTAACGATGTTGATGTTAATTCGAAACTACACTCCGTTCATTTTTCATAGTTCATCATCATGATGGTATAAGTACATACCTATACCAAATTCATGATTGATAATTCGTGAAGATGTATGAAGAACTATGGCGAAGATCGGAGTATCTATACAGGTTATAAATAAACCGTATCTTGATAATATGCACCATCTCACTTCTGCGATTTCTTGAGCACCGGCAAGTGAAATTAGTACTTAAATATCTACTTCATATCTTGGGAAAACGACAAACCTAACTCAGAGTAAATGAGTCGATGTCATTTGGGTGGAATTAATTGAGTGTTCATTTTATATTTTTCCACATCTTTGTAAACGTAGCCTCAAATTTGGCCTTTCTCGTTTCTGAATGTTACATTATAGGTAATTTATATTTTTAAATATATATTTTTAACATGATCGGCTCAGATGGTTCAGACATCAAATCATAAGTACGACCACAGTTGCCTAGCGCGTTGACACGTACCCATGAGTTATTTCCCACTCGATGTCAAATGTCTCCGAACTCGCAGCTATGAAATCCGAGCCAAAAGAGGTGGAGGTGGGTGCCAAACTTCTTAACGTCATATACATTCATTGAAAAAATAACGGTTCAATGTCAAATGAGCTGTAGGTAGATTACAGCAATCTTATCCCATAAGATAAAAAATTATAAATTAGGCTCAAAATTACACTAGGAACACTCCAAAAGGTAGTAGCGGCAAATAATTCTGGTTACAAACTTTTAAATTTCTCACAACGGAATCGTGGAAACCCATGTTAAGGAAAACAAGAGTGTTTGAAAAATTCGTCTATTTCCACTAAAATATAAATGAATTGTTAAATCGGTTTCGGAAATTAAACAATCGTCAGTAACAAAAAAATTCTAGTATTTATTGTTTGTTGCTGTAGTGTAGTTGTAGTAGTTACTGTAGTATGATATGTTACTGACAATGGTTTACTCGCCGAAATCGGTATAACAGTGTACTTATATTTCAGTGGAAATAGACCATTTTTTCAAATACTCTTGTTTTTCTTAAATCTGGTTAAGTTCACAAGCACATGCTGGTCCAGCCCACCATAATAATATAACATCATATTATGACGTATCAATACTTCGAAAAACACTCCTCCATCTGTAGGTTTTGGTTGTTGAGGTTTTGGGGATATTGGATGTTGAGTTTCTAGAAGAACAACGAACAACAACAGCAATCTCGAATACAGAAAATCGAGAAAAACGACAGAAGTCGACTTCATATCGAATCGAGGTATTCGATTGAGATCGAATGGCCTCCAAGATGAGCAATTGTCAACTCAAATGCATCGATATAAACAAAGAAGTCGGCGTCATATCGAATCGAGGTGTTTGATTGAGATCGAATGGACCTTCAAGGAAAGCAATTATTGTCAGCACAAATACAACGAGAAAGACGAAAGAAATCGACTTCATACCGAATCGAGGTGTTAGATTGAGATAGAATGGACCATCAAGAAGAGCAATTGTCAACTCAAATACATCGAGAAAAACGAAAGAAGTCGACGTTATATCAAATCGAGGTGTTTGATTGAGATCGAATGGACCTACAAGAAGAGCGATTGTCAACTCAAATACATCGAGAAAAACGAAAATAGTCGAATTCATATCGAATCGAGGTGTTTGATTATGATCGAATGGACCTTCAATGAGAACAATTGTCATCTCAAATACATTGAGGAAAACGAAGGAAGTTGACTTCATATCGAATAGAGGTGTTAGATTAGGATCGAATGGATCTTCAAAAAGAGCAATCGTCAACTCAAATACTTCGAGAAAAACGAAAGAAGTCGACTTCATATCGAATTGAGGTGTTTGATTATGATCGAATGGACCTTCGAGGAGAGCAATTGTCATCTCTAATACATTGAGGAAAACGAAAGAAGTTGACTTCATATCGAATCGAGGTGTTAGATTGGGATCGAATGGACCTTCAAGAAGAGCAATCGTCAACTCAAATACTTCGAGAAAAACGAAAGAAGTCGACGTCATATCGAATAGAGGTGTTTGATTGAGATCGAATGGACCTTCAAGAAGAGCAATCGTCAACTCAAATACTTCGAGAAAAACGAAAGAAGTCGACTTCATATCGAATAGAGGTGTTTGATTGAGATCGAATGAACCCTCAAGAAGAGCAATTGTCAGCTCAAATACATCGAGAAAAACGAAAGAGGTCGACTTCAAATCGAATCGATGTGGTTGATTGAGATCGAATGGACCTTCAAGAAGAGCAATAATTGCCAACTTGAATAAGTCGATAAACTTGAAAAAAATTTATTTCAAATCGAACCTTTCTCACTATTGATACTTCATTTTAAAGGTTTTTTATGCTGATCACGACGGTGAAATCAGAATCGCGATTTCTCATCTTATTCCGTTTCAAAACTGGAGCACTTTGTACTCGTATTCGATAAAACGTGGTTGGTACTTGAGGTGCTCTCCATGTATATCATGTTCTTCAATGGAGACATTTTACATAAAAACCATTTATTTCTTCGAATATTCGCTTTTATAGCCATGCTGGATGACTGTGGATTAGCACGTTCATTGCAATCTCAAAAACACCACTTTACACTACCGACCGTAGGTAAAGATTCGGTTTGAACGTGATTGGTAACTTGGTTGTTTTATAATATATTGATATAATAATTGATATTCAAAATTAACCAGCGTTGGAATGGATCAAACCGTCTAACCAGGAAGGTATTCAACAATCCTTATTAATATTTCAGTACCAATTTGATGAATTACTACACTTTTAGAACACAACGACAAAGCCCTGTTGTCATAATATGTTAAGAATACTCCCACTGCTGATATGATATGGAGCATGTGAATGTTTGAAACCAATCCTTGTCAGTCACTTATAACGAGTTTTCCCTCCATCGTTTGAAAATTGTATTAAACCGTCAAGAAGTGTCGGAAAACATTACTGGCATATGCGTCCATTGTGGCTCCGCGAATGAAAACGACGAAGTCAGCAGTCCGAGTTCCAGTGTGTGCGGAAATAATTAATCGAGTGAGAATTATAATCAAAACACGGTCTGTTCAGGAAAGAGCGTGACGCAGGGTGGCAGGTCCGGGGGCTGACCACAGCGGGTGCTATAAGAGATGCGATGGGGGAGAACAGGGAACCGTAATATAGAGGAAATGGGCTGGCGTTGGCTTGGAGAGAGAGTGGCCCTATTGTCTGAAGCTTCCATCCCCTTATCACATGTGGATATCGTCCTACGGCCTCCAACATTCCCTCTTGATGCCTTTACAGCCAAAGCCTCTATACAGCCCTCGACTCCTCCACCGCGCTCGGCCGTTTTCCTTTGTAACGCACCCCCTTCGATCCCCATACTCCTTTTCACAAGGTATTGGAAAAATGATACTTTCCGTCGTATTGACTCTTTACTCTACGCCTTTGGTACCGTTAATAAACACTTGCATTATAGAACAGTGGAATACAGTCGGGAAAAAAGTCACGTCGTTAAAGTGAGCCTTTTGGCATACAACTCAGCCTTTTCTTGTCCCAGATCTCTCTTTTACGCTGACAGCCTTTTCAGCGGATCGCAGTAACCAGTAGAGAATGGACTCACCTAACAGACCCCGTGATTACGCTTTATACACATTGTACACTGTTTCTTTCACTCTAGCTGGTACAGCGACTCCACACACGACTAAATCGTTCGGTATTTTCAAGGAATTTTATATTTTTTATATTTTTATATTGGCATAGGATTGCTCCATATAGCCGTTAAACAAATTTACATATGCTCATGATTAATTTTACATACTCAATGGAATTCAAGAAACTGTTCACTTTTGCGTAGGTATCCTGAACCACATATCTGTAAGCCATTTTTACCACTCTGATATCATCAATGTTCTATTATAAATGATATTTATTGCCATTTACTCTATGTTAAGATCTTCTATTAATGTTAATTTACTATTCATTCGTTATTGTCAGTTATAACTTATAGCTTCGTCATCCAAGTGAAAGTGTGTAATTACCTTTACCACCTCTCACCAGAAGCAACACTGACCATCTGAAGCTAGTGCTGATCACCAGTTTATCGTTAGCCTTCTCATCGTTTCCCCAACGTATTTCCTGAATCCATTAACATCTCTTCCAGTTATGAGTGGAAGCAGCAGATATACCTAGTGTTTAGTTCGTCTGCCTTGCTTTTAACGACCGAATCAAGTCAAGAAACACCGCCGGATCTTTCGTCTTTGGCTGTTGGCAGCTAGCAGCCACTGACCATCTGTTGCTACATCTCCCCAGCTCAGGTTTAGGAATTGTGGTGAGATATTATCTACTTATTCATCACTTCTAGTCAAGATCCACCACACATCTCTCTTTTCCACCCACCAGAAATGGTCCCAACATCTTCATCAATACCTATCTACCATCCTATACAACTTTAGGACTGAACTTAGGTTTTATCTTTATTGTATCTTCTCCGTGTGTTTCTATTAGTTCTTTCCTGTGACAACAGCTGTTTAGTTGTTAATATTTCTTGTGGCAACTCTAGGTAGAAACCTATTGCCATCACCAGTTACCTTACGTTTAATAAATTGTGTGAAAATTATTATTTATTTCTATTTCAATTTCCCTAATCATATCACAGACTCTAGTCCCTGGTTATTTAGTACAGTGTAATCCATTAAATTATAAAATCCATTAAATTATAAAATTATAAAATACATGAGCAACACCACTAAACCAGAGAGAAGCTGAAACTTCCAGAAGATGATAAGGACGCCCGAGAAAACCGAACTGAGCAAGACAAGAACCTATCAATCGTTTTGGATTTCCGACTGTTACAATTAGGTCACAGAACCACGTTCGAACAGCTGACCTGGTTTCTGTCTGTTTCTGCGTATACATACATTTCTCGAAATTCTTCTCTATCATAGTGAATCCGAATTTTATCGAAAGGTCCAAAACGCATCAATAGTTCTCAAACTCTATTTATTTTCCTGTCAGTATCTTTATTAGTAAAAAATCAGTTTTGTGATGTACCTACCATATAGTTCACAATTCAGTCACGTTTCAATCAGTCCTCACTATTAAATAGTCATAAAAACTCGAAAAAGGGGTCGTCAAGATCCAAGTTCCAAGTCTCAATGACACTCATATGTATCGATAAGAGAAGTATGAAGAAATACAGAAGGGTTTTGGGGGGGGGGGGGGGGAGAGCTGTTGGTCGGTACTTTTGGCTGGAAACTCTGATAAGAAACTTCTTGAAGGAGGTTCTGAAAGCCTTCGAAACAGAAACAGAGACAACTGCGAAGCTTGAGAAAAGGAGAAAGAAAAAAGATCGTAAGAGGAGCCGGATCCGGATGAAGAAAGGGAAAGCGGAGGAGTCACAATATACGGTTAAGGAAAGGCTGACCGTTAAGGGACAAAGTAATTCCCCAAGTCTTGTTTTCCTAGGGTGAACGTCAACTGTAGTTAGGGATATTGGGAAAGTTCATATCGGTCGCAGCCTCCCTACCCCCTGAACTCGTCCACATCAAATTTATCTCTGAAAGGAGCGTCATGGCCTCTCGCTCATGCTCTTGCCTCTTTCATGGAGTTCCGTCTGTCTACCACTTAATGGCATCAGTTACCCCCGGGTAGCTTTGGGGGGCTCACGATAAATGACCTGTATATCGATTACCCCTTTTAATAACATTTTAGGTAGAGATACGCTGGTGGACTCGATTTGGATCAGAGTCTGTATAAAGCGGCGTCTCAGTAAATAGATTAATTTCTTGTTACAATTAGGGGAAGTCGCGACTTCTATTATCCTCCCTAGATTCTTGTTTATTATCTTTGATAATGAACCATTATCATCAGAAAATCGAATTTAAAAAATCCGTTAGAATTCCGTTAGAAAAGTCCGTTAGAATTGTCCTAAAATTAAGAATGTACGACTGCGACTCTGTCTAAGCATCAAAATTTAGAGCAAATGCATTTTTGACTTTTGAAAACGTCATATCTTGACATTTTTCAATGAAACGGTACAGGTTTCTGTACCAATTTGAATTAAGTTCAATACAGTTCAAGACCCTCTGAAGCTATGTACGACCAGCCGTTTGTTCACAATGAGAGCTCAAAGAGTCTATAAACTAGCTCAAAGATAATCTATAATATTATTTATTTATGTAATAATAAAGGTTTCATTTATACGCCCCAAGAAGTTGGTACAGGCTTGTTACAATATATTACAAATATTTCGTATAGTTATGGGACCCACAGATATTGTCTACAATGATGCAGAACAGTGGTCTAGACACCCTATTTTACCTCGGTGTAGATCTTTCCAAGCAAGCCACCAAAATAGGAATGATAAACGTTTCAACATTGTGTTTTTGCGGGGTGAAATAGGTTCAGATTTGAAATTGTTTCAGGGTTTGAAGCTCCAACCATTTGGGAATAAGTCATCATGGTTGACAATCATTTTTGGATCATCATGGTTGACTTATCAGCAATTGACTCGTTTCGGCCGCTTTTCATCGCTTGGAACAACTGTATGCTCTGCTGAAACTATACAGGCTGATAGCTCCAAATCCAGAAGATGAACCTGGCTGATGAAACCACTATACAGAAAACAAACGTTAAGTTTTGTGGTGTTATTATTACAAGGTAATGAACATTTTTCTTCAACTTCAAATGGTTTTCAGCAAAGAAGTTCGTTGTTTACAGCTCGTATATGTCTAGTATAAAGGCTAAATCATTCTAAAAACGAAGGCAAGAAATTTTATATAAAAAGTCTACCAAAGTGAGAAAAAAACCAAAATGACTTCTTGAGAAAACAATAAAAATATTTTACGAATAGCGGCCATCGTGAGAGGGTATTAAAGGAAGAAAACGACTCTTTCATCGAGGGCAACTTGCATCCTAAGTAACCCTCTGCTAAGGAGGATAGGACTAGAGGAATTAGAATTTTACGAGTTCGACACTGCTATAAAAGAAGGGTATTTTTCGGGTGCAATAAAAGTTGCTTACAAATGTCCAACTGAAAAAGTCATATTCCCACCCTACCAATTTGGTTGTAGTGGGCGGTTGTGGGGTAAGCCCGGAGTTTCCGCCCTGGGGGACGCCTCCCCGAAGGGGATGACGCGGTATCACTGCTAGTTAAACCATAAACTCGGTTCTGTATCAGAATGAAGGATGGTGTAAGAGGAGAAGAGGGGGATGGCCCTCTCTGAGGAAACTCATGCATCATTTGTGCTGACAATTACTGAAGAAGTTGGTCGAAAAAAAAGACGGAACGGGAGCAATGAAAGACTATGGGATGGAAGATCGTTCCGGCTGAGGTGAACGAAGGGAGGATCGGGACAGGGTAACGGGTTGTGAGATGGCAGAAGGAGATGGCGGTAGGGGAAGGGGATCATAGCTGTTTTTATTGCATCTTTATATGACGTCGGACGATGGGGCCTTGACGGATGAAGTCACGGCTCACGGTTCGCTAGGCGCTAAGCCTCGATCTAGAGACTAAAATTGCTCGATGAGTCAGAGCCTGACCTTTTGAAGCTGCACTTTTGTTAGTTGTGTAAGAGGGATTTCCTTCACAACAAAATATCGACCTTTCTTGAACTTTTACCCGTCTGTGAACCTGCTCGATCAAAACGTACCACTAATCTGCGTTTGAGGTAATGAAATTCCGTGCAAAATGGTACCTACTTTACATTTGAAATTTCGCTGCAGGAAGAAACCTTGGAATGAAGTTATCTTCGATAATGAACCATTGGAATCGCCCAAAGAAAAAAAAATTTTAACCCCCCCTCAAAATTTGTTGGTTTACGTTTCAAGATACGTAGATTCAGAAAATCGAATTAAAAAAACTCTGCAAATTCTTGACACAACGGTTCATTATCTTCTTTGTACAGATCACCCTTCTGTCTAGATCACTAGGTCTAAATGTCTAGATCCTAAATGTTAGATTAATTATTATTATCAATTATCACTAATTATTAACAATTTTATCAAGTACCTAGTGAAAATTATTATAATTTATTGTTAGGTATTAATAATTCGTATTTATTAATAATAATAATTATTATTAATTATGATTAATTAATACGATATAATTCTGGGGTTTTTAATACTACGTCGGTAATAATTTTTCTATAAAAGAAGTACCTACCTACCAACAAACATTCGAAATTACCTTCATTTCCGTAGCTCGAAACGCACCTCAGAACAACAAACTCGACATTACTTAAACCATATGATGTTCCAAAGAGCTTGTTAGTATGAAAATGGACCTGTATTTCAACAGTTTGAGTCACGATCGTGTTGTGAGGCACAATCTTTGAGCCGTCATTGTGAACGAACGGCTGGTCGTACAAAGCTGCGGATGGTCTTAAAAAATTCTACGGAACAAACTCTATCTAAATATGAAATAAAAAACATACCGTTCTATATGAATTTTTCGAGATATGAGATTTTCAAATTTTCAAAATTCGTTTTGAACCCCTTCCCCTTGACCTAGGGTTATGAAAAGTTTCGAGGACCATTGTGGGGTTGGTCGAAACCCATAAAAAAATTTCGTAATTTTAACTCAACGCTAACTGGGCAAAGTGGCGCGGACGGCGTACGGCGTACGGCGGACGGCGTACGGCGGACGGCGTACGGCGGACGGACGGATTTTTTTTTATTCGATTTTCTGAATCTACGTATCTTGAAACGTAAACCAACAAATTTTGAGGGGGGGTTAAAAAAATTTTTTCTTTGGGCGATTCCAATGGTTCATTATCGAAGATAATAAACCAAAAATCCGTCCGTCCGCCGTACGCCGTCCGCCGTACGCCCCACTTTGCCCAGTTAGCGTTGAGTTAAAATTACGACATTTTTTTATGGGTTTCGACCAACCCCACAATGGTCCTCGAAAGTTTTCATAACCCTAGGTCAAGGGGAAGGGGATCAAAACGAATTTTGAAAATTTGAAAATCTCATATCTCGAAAAATTCATATTGAACGGTATGTTTTTTATTTCATATTTACATAGAGTTTGTTCCGTAGAATTTTTTAAGACCATCCGCAGCTTTGTACGACCAGCCGTTCGTTCACAATGACGGCTCAAAGACTGTGCCTCACAACACGATCGTGAATCAAACTGTTGAAATACGGGTCCATTTTCATACTAACAAGCTCTTTGGAACATCATATGGCTTAAGTGATGTCGAGTTTGTTGTTCTGAGGTGCGTTTCGTGCTACGGAAATGAAGGTAATTTCGAATGTTTGTTGGTAGGTAGGTACTTCTTTTATAGAAAAATTATTACCGACGTAGTATTAAAAACCCCAGAATTATATCGTATTAATTAATCATAATTAATAATAATTATTATTAATAATAAATACGAATTATTAATACCTAACAATAAATTATAATAATTTTTACTAGGTACTTGATAAAATTGTTAATAATTAGTGATAATTGATAATAATAATTAATCTAACATTTAGGATCTAGACATTTAGACCTAGTGATCTAGACAGAAAAGTGATCTGTACAAAGAAGATAATGAACCGTTGTGTCAAGAATTTGCAGAGTTATTTTCTGAAATCACTGCCTGGTTCTGAGTGACAAGATAAGGTTCATTTTAAATCAAACTTAGTTTATTTGAACCTAACGGGGAAGTCATGCACGTGACGGGCAAGTACATTTTCCAATACATTAGACAACAGAATCGTGGCAGCACAGTATTGTTTAAATCTAATATAAGATTGTATAACGAGGAATCAAAAGGTCACCCACCATCCTTTCGACTTGTACAACAGATGCTAAGGGTGAAAACTGAAGATGTAGGTAGACATTGGAGTATCTGTTGAAGATTCAAACTTTTTTTGCTCAGTAATCAAAATCTCGGTGCACAAATATTTTCTAGTCAACCCTGAATAGAATTTGAAGACAGGCTAATGGATAATTTCATGAAGGAGAATGCTTCAACAGAAGATTGGTAGCCGTACGTAGTCGTGGTTTCACCAGCCAATTTTGGTTTACTATCGTCGATAATGAACCAATGGAATCGCACAAAGAAAAAATTTTTTTATTTATTTTCTACCATAGCATCTGAGTCCAGACTTCGCCTCGACAAGCAATGCTGATCTCAAAAATACCAATCATAATAGATTTCCATCTCCCATTTTCTGGACTAATTACCTTGTGGTCTCACACTTGCCTGATACACCAAATTTTGAGTCACGAAAGGAATTTTCCACGACTCCCTGACTGGATTTTATATTTTGCACCCAGTTACAAACCAACAATCGCTCAGTTTCCACGAACTGAATTTCTTGCGACAAAGTCTTTTTTTTTTTTTTTTTTTATAACTTTATTGTGATAAATCACTATCAAGTGTGATGCATGCTATATACACTTTTCACATGTCACGTGAAGTATTTTATCGTAGCCCAGTGGCAACGAAATACAATTTCTATTCTAGTGATAACAATAATAATAAATAATCTATAAATAGAACATCTACATTGAAAAAGAAACAACAATTTAATCTATGGTAAGGGCTCAACAAGAACAATGAAATCGTGGTAACTAAATTAACGAATGATCACAATATAAAATATTTCAGTCCCAGTGGGCATCAGGAAGAGAGGAGATCCGAGTGCCATTTACGTTTTAATCTTCTGGAAGCACGCTGGGGTCTTGGTGTGGATAGCATGTCTCTGACGAGAGTGTTAGGATGTGAGTTGATACTTTTAGCTATGGCGTTGTAAGACTTGACGAGAGATTCTTCAACTGTGAGGATAGAAAGGTCCGCCCTTAATCTATCATTACGCACGAACCATGGTGCGCCAGTCAGCAACCGCAATGCTCTTGATTGCACCGCCTCTATGCGTTTGAGTTGCGTGTTGCAGGTTGAGCCCCATATTTCACTCCCGTATATCCAAATTGGTCTTAATAGTGTTAAATATAGTAAGCGCTTCACGTGAAGAGTCGTAGAAACTCATTTCAAGAACCTTTCCTCTACAACTAGAATACCTATATTATTTTTTAAGGAAAAAGAAGTTACAACGAAGAATCAAAGTTGTAAAAACAAAATTAATTGGATAAAATAATGGTAAAATACTAATGAATCAAATAATTCATACCCTAATATTCGAATGTCTCCAATGTGCTTCTCTCTGGACAGCAATAGCAACTTAAGTAATAATTAATACCTAATAATAATAATAATAATTAATTCCGAATAAAACCAATCCTATGACTGGATCCATTTACATGACTCACAAAGGCGGAATCACTCTTACTGTCCCGAAAATCTTACTACACCCATTTCCGTCGGGTTTCCAAGAGGAACGGTTTACCACGGCCGTCCACTGCAATGAAGAAAGAATTTAAATCTAAAATGTTGGCTGATTGATCTTAGACCAACATGTTTCTTTAAATTACGCCAAATGGTTATGGTAAACGTACACCATCAACTGAAATAGAATGATACTATTCAGTGAATAAGAAACATCAAATAGCCCTTCGGCTGTGCTACCAAAAAGTGTTTCCCTTAAACTTGATGTTTAGATCCCGAACGTTAGAGGTTCCCATCTCAAGCTCCGTAAAATTAGGGTGAGCACGATTGCTAGAAATCCAAGGTTTTCCGGAACACCCTAACCAGTGTTTGTTGCAAAGACCTGGGTGAATCTATGGTTATTTCGCTACCCCCAGATATTTCCTCCCGGATTATGGTCGGAGGAATGCTAGTTTGCTACCGCCTTTTCCCATCGGGAGGCCACAGCTCCTAGTAGCTTTAATTTTCCTTGGGTTTAACCCGATTCTTTTTCTTTCCGTTTGACTCTTTTGTACATTTCTTTCTTACTCCTCTACCATCGGAGGAGAAAAAAAAATAATTCGATTAAACAGCTTAAACAGCACGACATTTTTGAAATTGACGGTGAACAGTTTCTAATGGTTCCTATTTTTCCCCATTTTTATGGAATAACATTATGATACTAAGTGTATATATGATAAGAGGACGACACAACAAAAATAACTGATTTGTTTTCCCACACACATCATTCATCAGCAAGCTTAGGGTCAATCGTTTCACATATCAAAATCAATTTCAGCGTCTTTCGGAAAAATATGCCGTCAAAAATCAAACCTTCTGCTTTTCAATGTAGGTATTATCTATTCGAATAGGTAAAATTGAGATTGTGAGCAGCTTATCAGATCAATCCAGTGGACAGTAAGTGAAATGCACTATGCGATTAATCTTCTTTGATGTGGAACGTTCTTAGGCGTTTTTTGCTATTCGGTATTTCTGCACGACAGTAACTGCAGATGATTAGGTTCCATGTTTTTTGACACAGATGTGTGAAACAACTCGCCCTGAGGTTGCTCTGTCCTACACATTTCTGATAAAACTGAACGTACGACTCTAAGGGTCAATTACTTCCAATTACATCAAAACGATAAACGAAAACAGATGGAATATTGATCAATTACAACCATGCTGGGGAATGAAACTGCTATTCAGTCCTAGAGTCAAAAGCAAGCACATCTAGGGTTTCTCTTGAATGAACGGTCCCTACCCATTAGTTGAATTCCCTTCCATTCCGACGACTAATCAAATCGACCCTCCTTCCATCTCCTATACCAGGGATGGCCAACTGGCGGCCCGCGGGCCGCTTGCGGCCCGCGGTTGTGTTTAATGCGGCCCCCGAACAACTTTTTAAAAGTATTACGGTAGATATTTTTTAACAGAAATATAAAATACAAAATTTTCTACAAGAGTCCAGGTTAAGTTCAAATTGTATATTGAACATTAAAGTATGTTCAATATCCATAGCATTTGTTTATACATTAATTTATATAGCCTAAATTTCCCTTTAAGTTCTTGTGCGGCCCCTGCTTTTAGCGAAAGTATGGAAGTGGCCCTTTGGGCAAAAGAAGTTGGCCATCCCTGTCCTATACCATAGTCATTCAACAACTCACTAATCACACGGTGTTATTGGAAGTCTGTAATTTTGGAACAATGTGCTGAATTAGCAATACGTACAGGTGTAGAACAACGTTATGTATACTTCTGTACCTCGGCAGTTAGTATTTACAATAGGGGTGGGGAATATTTAACGTATTAGTGTATATTTATCTTCAAATAACCTAATACTGACCAGTAACATAATACCAGATTACCTATTACCAAAAAACCCTATTACTGGAATAACTTTTGAAAACTTTGGGGAAAGGCTGTTGAGGGCTGAGACTATTCCAGAATGAGTTGGCTGGGACTATTCCAGGTAACACCGGGTAATCGGATACGGAAAACGAATGCGCATGATCATAACTGTCGACAAGTTATTTGAGTGAGTGAGTATTGAGTTTCGAGTAACAGCGACCATCTGGTAATAGGCTGTGGTATTAGTTTATTTTGGTAATAGGTTACCGGCCATTCAAGAATCTTTCCAGAGCTCAACCTTTCTGTTAGTCCGCGTTGGGCGCTGGAAAGGTTCTCAAGTCGCCGGTAACCTTTTACCAAAATAACCTAATACCACGACCTATTACCAAACGGTCGTTGTTACTCGATAACCTATGACCAAGAAAGAAATAACCGTATTAGCCATGCCTAATTTACAATTATCAAGCTACAAGTGTTTTCGCATACATTTTGTAGCTATCGATAATTGTAGCTTTGCGCCTATTTGCTTTGGTTTCATACAATAACCGCATATCCCAACATTAAGACCTGTCATTTTACAAACAATAAACTGTCCATAAACATCACGTATCAACCGGAAGATGATGAATGTCGTGTTCGACTGTAAGGGCAAAATCGTGTCTGTCTTGTATTTTCGAGGCACGAAATGACCCGTGACATCATCGACCTTGTGCCCAACAGAACGGCCGCAGATACCATTCGCCTCCAAATGACATTTTGAGTTGAAAGTTGTTCACTGATTTCCTTCCTGCGAGAATCCATTTTGAATTCAGCCAATTTCCCTATAAATAAAGTTTTTTAGTAGACTTTTTAATTTCCATTATTTGCGAAGGAAATGAATCATTTACTAAATGATGTTTACGACTGAATTTAATAATATAATGTGATATTATATCTAATTGTATTTAAAATATTATGTGATTCCCGGTAAAGCAATCGAACATAGTGCGTTTTGGCATTCCGATAGGTATGAGGGCCTAGAGCTGCCAATTGAGTATTAATTTAGCACCAATGGAGCATTGATTAAGCATCCATTTTCCGTCAATTTAGCATTAACTGTCTCAACTATCGAAATTACGTTGTTGCTTACTTATAGGCACAAGTTCCCGCGGGCATTCTTCGAGTATTTTTCATCAAACTTCCATTCCAAATTCACATTTGCGCGTTTTTGGTTGCAAAACGAAACGGGTCCCATACTTCCGGGGACTTGGCTAGTTGCAGTCCGTCCAGTTTGTTAGAAAGCAACTAGGTAAGTACTATGGTGTGGTTAGGTGGAGCCACTTCCTTCACAGTTACCTCATATTAGGACAATTCTAACTGAGGAAAGACGGCATACGGACGGATTATTTTAACACGGAACATGTTTTAGCCTTCTCATAACTGGCTGACACCCAGCGTGCGTTACGATAGTCTATTTCTATGCCAATTTCTATGTTAATCTCACTATGAAGCTGTAATTTGGTATACTACCTCCTTAGTACCACTTGAGGCTGCCCACAGATCAGCTGAGTGACTCCTAAAACTAAATTCTATGTTATTCACAATATGAAGCTGTAATTTTGTATGTGGTATTATAAGATTATAATATTTTAGAAATAAATTCACAGATCTAATTCCAAACTAATTTTATTTTTTACCATCTGGCTGTTTCTCATTCTTGTTGCCTAGCAACCTAAGATAAATTTTCGATACATGTTCCATGCTTATAGATATTGAGCCGTAATGTTCAAAACGAAAGAGGAAGGGTGTCCGGTTGGTGGGGGGGAGGGGGCGCAGATGACGGAGTTTTCTCCCATTCGTTCGAGATTTTCGCCAATGAGCAGTTAACCACCTGCATATTAGACAATTGGACCATCGGATTCATGTAATTCTAATAGAAAAAAGCTCTAGATACTCACATACTGGTCGAGACAATGTGGTTCTTTCAATAATGTCTTGAATTCTGAAGTCAATCGACAACAAAGTCATAAGCTGTCAGTTAGTAACTTGATACTAAATTTGCTGTGATTTGAGAGTAGATTATATCTTGTTCAGTGTAGTTTATCTCCTGTGAATGCGTAATGTGAGGTGCTTCTTTGCCCTCCTCTCTTCCCTATCTCCATCATTCAGTTCCGTAAGCCTGCCAGTGACCCGGTCTTCCAGAATCCGATCGTCCTAAGCCGAATTTATCACTTGATTTCGCCTCTGGGCGACGCAACCGGTTCTCTAAATGTAGCGGAAAATTAAACTCGAGGTGAACGTAATAGCAACTAATCTTGACACAATGGCGGCAGGGGGGAACCCCTTTTCCCAGTGCTTCATTCAATGTTGTCCCTGCCGGGACAAAACCCGCGCTCGATTACCCTATATTCCCTTCCCCTGTTCCAGCTTTTGTAATAGCCTGGCTCTCGAATTACTTTTGCTTTTCTGAATTGTTATATTCAGGACGAATAATCGACTGAATCGCAGCACCGCCAGTTGTGGAAAACTCACTGCTGCCACGATAGTAATTCCGTGACTCCGGCGTATTATATTATTGACTGACATGAAGAGGTCACAAATGGTGGGTTCAAATCAATTTTTTCTAGTGATTGAGCGTTCCATAATAATAGTCATGTGCCCAGTCGTTCTTGCCGGTGGGGCCCTGGGCCGTGTAAAAATAAACAATTGCGGCCGTCAAAATCAAAAGTGGGTAAGTAACTCCTTCCTTTTTTTTCAAAAACTATATTATTTCGTTTTTCGCAAAATTATTTCGCAACATTTAATGTCCACAAAGAATTCTCCGTTTCGGAAATTTCAGGGCCAAAATCCAACTCTAGCCAAGTAGATATCGACTCTCCCGAGCGCACTTGTAGTAACCCACAAATTTAAAATTTTACAGGAGAGCTGAAAAACCTAAACCACCTCCAGCTGGACCACAATGTGGACCACATGTCATGTCGTAACCCACAAAAGAAACTTTTTTTGCGAGATATTCTGAAAAAAAGAGAAAAAAGCATAAAACCTAGGAACTTTAAGGTACCTAATACCATAATAATATTATTTAACAGTACCACATATTACGTATGTGACAGCAATAAAACTTTTCCAGCGAATTCATTGATCTGAAAGTTACTCTGTGAAGTAAACTTGAAACAAGAAAAAACGCTATTTTTATTTCATTATTGAGCAAACTAATCGGTAAATTATTTTTTAAAAAAGTATTCTGGTAAGTACTTCAATGCAAGATAGAGATCAATAAATTGATCATTCCTTCATCAGTTTCACCCAATACTCCCGATGGTATTCCCTTGGTATGACGAATGTGCCAACTAACTTGTTGAGGTCGTTCTTCTTCGGCGTAGGAAGAGGAAGTATGAAAGTTTGATGATCTCGTAGGTCGAGGGATTTTACGGGCGTTTCTTACTATCGTACTCCATTCAGATGGCGCGTACACCGTTTTGCCGAATCGGCTGGCATGTACGAGTATGTAAGACCTGGCTGGAGGAAAGAGACCTGAATCGTCTCCAGAGTAGAGACAACCACTGGATCGTTAAGACAACCCGGTCTTTAACCTTGTTTAATCTTGTTCTGCTCTGCACACGAGTTACAATACAAGGGAAGTGGTCGTACAGTTTTGCGTTCATCAACTGAACGGATAATATCATCACGTTGAAGACCATATACACCGTATTGAGTAAACCCCTTTTTCAATATCAAAACCGGATTAAAATGTGCATGTTTTTTTAAATATCCCTGATGTAGAAATCATAGTAGTTTGGCAGGACTAAATAAAGAAAATCTTGTCACATTAAAAACCCGTGGGAGTTCGCTGAGAGCTCCGAACGCGTTCTGGTCTCTCCTGTAAAATTGGACAATCTGGAGTTATCTACTGATTGAATTAGTTTGGAATTCTAAAGTTAGTCTGCCTTGTTCATATGTGTTGCGTCACCTATAAAGTAATAATGCATTCCACTTGTCACTCTTGAAATGGAACTTTGTACAAAGGTCCTCCTTGATTTGGTAATCAACTTCAGTTTCAAACCTCACACTCTAACTTCATAGACAATTCTGGAGAGTATTCAAACTCTCTTTTCCTAACTCTGAAGGTTTTCGTTGTAGAGGAGCGTTAGATCACTTGGGGGTGACGTCGTCAAATGAAGCCATTACCTTGCGAGAGGGCGCCTAAGGTAATTTTCAGAAGCTTCGATGGTGACGCGACCCTAAAACCGATATAACTTTGGGATAACAATCTTATCACACCCCCTAAACCCTAATAGCGATAGTATCGTCCAATATCCATGAGTGGAGTTCGAAAAGCTCTTTATCGGTGAACCTCCAAGACTCAAGTGAACCTCAATAAACCTGAAAACTTACCAGCGAAATAACGTTTTCGTAAATCTATAATTTATTATGAACTTCTTATGTATTCGGAAGTCGAATTCATTAATCAAAGAATCACGTTGAAAACAGAAGACAACTACTTACAACAGGATTTGTCCCCAGAAATCGGAGCAGAAAATTTCTTAATCAATTAATCGATTAATAAGAACTATATTTAATATATTTCTTATTAATCGATTAATTGATTATGATAGGAAACTTACCAAATTCGTAATACGAATTCAATGAGTGCGTGTTGGGTTCCGTATATTTCGGTCATTCAACGGTGGCACGGTGAAAGAACATACAGTGAGAGCGCGGTGTGAAGCTATTTTGAGAAGGATCCACTTGAGAGCGCTGGTAGATAGTTATTGGTTCAGAGCTTTGAATAACAGCTCAAAGCTCAAACATAACATCTCCACTCAAAGGTCTGATGTGATCCAACACCCCAAGGCCAGTCGCCTTGACTAAGTTAGAAGCGCTGGCTTTTTAACCATTTAGAATTGCTGGACAGTCGCTTCAATTTCAGTTGCTAGAAACGACGGGAGTAACTCTTTTTTAAACTCCCCACCCAGTGTGCAAAAGGCCTCGTAATTTAATTTCGCTGGCTTCATAGAAATTTGCTATGATATTTTGCACACTTATCCAGATCTGTTTGTCTAATTATTATAGGAAGTGTGGTTTATTTGTTGTTTATCAACTGATTCATTCTGTATTCGTTTTTGGGTTTTTCATTACTACTAATGAGTGCCGAGAATATGAGCTACCAAAAATTTGTTTGATGTATGTCTGGACCATCTGTACTTCACCATCACTGACTCGCTAAGCGATTTGAAATTTAGTACAAGGGAGAAGAAATGAATAATTGACGAATAGCTAAGCATCCACACAGTTCACCCACTAGGATGTACAGCTACATGCAATAGGTGCAATGATTTTACGTTGCAGTTGGCGGCTAAAAGTCAATACCAAAAGGTGTTACCCCATCAAGTAGCGTTCCATGTAGGGAATTGACGTGATATTGAACTACTTACGGACACGGCAGGAAGGAGGATAATGTTGATAGGATAGGGCTCTTATTCTAGAAGGGTTAACCTTGCAAGGGAGCAACAGAAAATGTTTTTCTTTTGAACCATCAAGCAATTACCGGTGTATGGGAAGTAAAGGTGGAAAGGGCGTTACGCAGCAGGGGTACAAGGGCACCGAAGGGCTACACGGGTAAGTGGTTTAGCCTCCTTTCAAAAGAAAATGCCGAAAAGAGGAGATGGCCATCTTATGGGTAAAAGTCATTTCCTTCCCCTGCTCGACGCCGCCCCTGCAGTACACCGGGTGCGAGCTTCTGGAGGCTGTCCGTAGACGAAAACCCAGACCACATTGTTTCATCTCTTCCTTGACAAAGAGTTTTCCCTTAGACCCTGAAAATGACCAGTCCTTTTTTTCTTCCTCTTTGCAATCCTCCTCGTCTTATACAGCGTGCCCATTGACTATTCAGCAGGTGGCGCTAAACTACGACGTAGGTCTGTTTATATTTTACGTATTCAACCCAAGCTTGGAAACAGTTTTTCCTTTCAATTTTCCCATTCCAAGACCAATGCATACAAACAGCGAAATGTCAATGCGTCACTCCAATTCGTCCTCTAATCCCCAATTGTAGCAGTGGAACAGAATGCCTCTCAGAAACAGTCCTAAAAAAAGAATGATTACAAGACTCATCCCCTGCGATTGTGGTGATTGCGATGATCTCATCACCTCAATTCACAGACGTCTTTGGAAGGAGATGTTTTACAGTTTGAACAACCGTACTGAGCTGAATGCCACCATTGACATTGCCAAAGGGAAAAACACCTTGTGACTAAAATCTTTCATAAAACAATTCTTTATTTTGTTCTAAACCCGAGAAAAATTCGCCCCAAATTGATAATGCGCCTAAAATAGTTTTTTTTTCTTTTAATGTTGAATTCTTGATTCAGCCCTATTCAGTAGGTATTTAGACTAATAGGGGTATTACTACTACAATTACGTATCGATGATGGTGAAGTGGTGATTCCTCGTATCTCCACGTTTATAGATTGGAGATACAAGGATCCACCACTTCACCGTCGGTATGCAGTATATTCATTTATCATGTTTATGTAATGCATAATGATCAAAGCTCAAATGTTCAGGTATTTATCTTTTTTTTACCTTTCTAGCTTTTTAATAATAATTATTAGTGAATTCAAAAGTCAGCGATATTTAATTTATTCTTTCTTTTCCGCCATTACAGAAGCGGAAACAACGCAGAAACTCCAAACACTAATAACAATGACGCTGGTACATAAGGAGCACAGGCTGCACGTAGTTCTCGATGTATGAAACCTGAAATGACCTTAATGACGATAGCCCGATACATTTTATGTCATGTTTTATTATCAGCCAAAAGGTATGACTTACCTTTGAGTATCACTCGAGAAAGAACAGAAAACTCGGGCCTCGCCAAGGGAGGCTGCTCTCCCCTGGATCACCCCTTTCCCTTTCGTTATGGCTCATGAGCCATACGGCTAAATTTCGATAAGCATGGAATATGTTTGAGCCACTCAGCCACTGATTCGGGTCTGGGCAGCGTCAAAAAGAGGCTAAGAGTCCTGAAGATGCTACATACCAAATTACAGCTTCCTAGTGTTAATAGACTGGAAATTAGCCGTAGGAGCCACTCAACTGATCCCGGCTCTATGCTGCTTTAAGGAGGCTACATTCAAGTGTGCGTTCTAAGGAGGCTACATGCCAAATTTCAAGTCTCTACCACCACGAGATTGGAGTAACGGACGGATGCTCGGTTTCAGCCAGTTACTGATGGCTAACACAATGTTAAAATATGAATAATTGCTCTGAGAAAAGCATTGATGTGTGAGTAAAAACATTGGTGGCAGGAAAACATTGGAAGGAAATCATCTACGGGAAAAACAATTTTTTCAACAGTTTTTTCAAAGCATCGATGTTTGATACATTAAGCCATCGATACATATCCTTACTATTCAGACATGCACCTTCCACCTCAATTTGCAGTATCTTCGTTGCAAAATGAACAACCTACAATCTACGAACAAACTTTTATGGCACGAATCAAAATTAATACTAAGACGTCCACCTCAGGTTGAAGTACCGTTGTTGCAAAATGCAGAAAGCTAAAGCATCTACGACCAACCTCTTACGGTGATGTGATGAACACGACCAAAATTAAATGTTGGTCGTGTTCACCCCATTACCGTACAACATGTTATAAATTTTACAAACGACTTGAGAGCTGTGTTATGCTGTGTTATGATGTGCCGAGTATGTAATAAAGCGTCCAGTTTGAAAGAATCTAGATTTTCTTTTAATGTGTTACGTATTATTTTTTTACACACGTGGTTATGCTGATACGATTGGATATACTTTTTAGAGTATGTGACGTTGGGAACAGGGTTACAGCACAATCTAACGTCACTCCATAGCAAATGTTGTCGTGGAGCAGCTTGATTCACTGGTACTCTTCTACTATTCAATACTTCAATAATTTATATTTTAAATCTCTATAATATTATAATATTATTATATTATTAAAATATATTTTTCCATTCAATAATTTGTTATTTTGAAGCACCTGAAAATCCAAGCCCTAAATTGATAGCGGCAGTCATGTTGCACCCCCATATTCACCCGATGTCAGCAGTCTTACATTCACTGGTACCGACGCATAATTCGACCTAATGGATTCGAACATCCACAGTACCTTATTTTTTAACGACCATTTGTGATGTTGTGAAGCTTGCATACTATAATGACATTCATTATAAAGGTATAATTACTACCACCATTAAAGAATTTGTTCTAAATTAAATTTTAATAAATTTTATTAACGTCCTGACATAATGTTTCTACATTTAATCATTTTGAACCGGGTGTATACACACATCATAAATTTATACATACATCACTTATATGTAATTATGACCTCCTAATATGTGGAGATAATTGGATTTAACATAATACAATTGACACAATGTGTTGGCACAACATTCATTCACATGTCATCTGAATGAATGTTTTCGAATTATATGTCCATTGTCAACTTACAAAACAGGTTCCTCAAGTAAAATAACAAACAAAACGGGGGTTTTCGTATAATTTCGCAAACTCATATAAACAGATATATTTCACTCATACATAAACTGCAGAATCAATGAAGAATAGTCGTGTATCAGGCTGTAGGTGGTGGATAATCGGCCGCTACCCACGTCGGTTGACCTCAACTTTTCTATTTCCGACACGTTTTCTATTTCGAACGCTCTGCCTCACCCACTATCTTAACCCAATATAATCTCACTCGAGTGTGTCTAGGGCCACGTTTGAAAATAGACTTCATACTAGTCAGTGTTTACCACCGATGAAGTTGATGGGACTAACCGGAATCCGTTTATGTACGCACCACGCAGGTTTGCGTCACGCATAAACTTGCCACGTGAAGAGAAGGAAACTTCTTCGGAAATTCCAACTGCATAGGAACGTTCTCCAAACGCCTACGAATACGTGAATTCGTATAGTCAATTGCGTTGAATGCAAATTCTGGTTTATTTGTGTTGACTGTTTATAAAATAGACGTAGATTAGTGGGAGCGGAATGGTGATGTCACGATATTCAACCTTGGAGGTACTAGACACGTACACACCCACTTCATGGAGACAAATACCCATATCTATCACACTACTAACTCTTTCACAACGATTAATTATTTTGTGGAGAAAATACTGTACTAGTCTGATGCGTTTTGAAATTTGAAATTCGCTCACTCCAGTTGATGATATTAGAATAGACTAATTGGCAAAAAATTATATTAAAAATTGAGTTTCCAACTTTCCACAAACCACTGAACATTCTTTTAGCTTGAAGAGGGGAGTCATCGTCGCTCTCGCCGCCTTCTCCTCGCGAGCATTCATCTGAGCGAACAGGGTGGGCTGATCAACAATATCTTCATCGGTTTCTTCATTGTTGAAATCAGCCTTTGAAGTGTTCTCGCAGCCAGTCCCAGCACAGTTCTTGCACAAGGATATGCAAGGGAGGCTAGCTTTTTTGCAGGAACAGCTTCCTAAACTGCATCCAGTTACACAATTGCGTGCAATGCAATAATTAATTTTGATGATTACCAACGCAGTCAAGTGTTCTCAATTATGCAGAGAGACTGATCAAATATAGGTTTTGGATATTAAATATTATACTCCAAACCAGTGGAGCAAGAGGGGGTCAAGAAGAAAGGTACTGTTGAGGAGGGTAGTAAGGGGTATGCAAAATACGTGTATTAATACATATATATGTGTGTAAATAAAACAATTATATAATTATTGTACTTATTATTGTTACAATTATTGTACATTCCCAAAACCTGCATTTTTTCATATTTTTGATCCCCCCCCCCCCGTAAATAACTCAAGCAAGCACTCCCAAACTACTCCTCAAATTTTCATTAAATTTGGAATTGAGTCCAGGGTTTCACGTGTCCCTCCTTAATTGAACCACAACATTTTAGTGGTCGAGTCGCAATTTCAAAATTCGACCAGGAAGGGGTTGAAATCTCAAACAAGCTTGATGTCGGGGTTTTCCTGAATGCTTGTTTGTAGAGTAGAAACACCTCAACGCTTCGTTTGAAACACCTTAACTAGCATGCTTTGATGTTATTTGTTTAGGAAAAATGCCTTAACTTCGCTGAAAACTGAGTTGAAGCGTTTCACCTTAATATCATTGGCTTCAGATGATGAATTGAGGTGTTTCAAATGGCCTAGGAGGCGTTTTACGTAATGAAAGCGTACTATACACTTATAACGAGTGATTTCAGCATGTTGGTGACCAGTTGAGGTGTTTTTCACCAATGTCCTTCCAAAAAATCCACCTCTATTCGTGAAGCTAAAACGCCTTAACTCGATTAAAGGTGTTTTAATTTAATAAACATTCGAAAAAGCCAGCCAGAAATAATCGATATTCGCCTCAAATGCGGTTAGTCGATAGGAAAAACTGTTACTTGAGGGATCCTTCACAACCATCGATCTTACTGAAAATCAATCGATGTCCTACCGAAAAATGGGGTTGCGGGGAAAAGGGACGTTTTCACTGGTAAACTTGGAAGCTGATTTCAGAAAAATCAATTATTTAAAATTGAGGCGTTTTTCCTTCACAGGGCAGTATTAACCATAATAGTACCAGATTTGTTCGGCTTTCAATTAATTTGGAAAATGTATGGGAATATGAGAGAACTACTCAGTTAAACATCAACTACCCTCTCATTAGGACACAATATTGAGGTCCTAAGAGAAACACTTCCGCACTTGTGTAGGCGAATGTTACAGTAGAATTTAGATTCACTTTATAATTATTATGAGAACATTCAGGAATCAACCCACACAATGTCATGGTCATGGTACCTACTTGGTAGTAATGAGCTAAAAGATTGAGGTTATGTGTGGGTTGATTCCCAATATCCAAATAAGGTGATATAATTTTGATAATTACCGACGCAGTAAAGTGTTCAATTACGAAGAGCGGCTGATCAAATATGGGTTTTGGATATTAAATATTATACTTCAAATCAGCGGAGGTATAATATTTATATATCTATAAGGAGGTAATCTTATAGTTATGGACATTTAGGATATTGCATACAAGGTCAAATACACATTGTCCAAGAAGCAATCCATGACAACACACCAGAACAACGATCCAGACAAAGGCTAATAAATACAGGAAACAATAAATTGGGGGTATATTAAAGATATTTATTAATTAACTCAAGCTATTATTAGGGACATGAACTTGATTTTCAGATAGCTTTGGGGTGAAGAATTGTGCAGAAACCATCAATGAGTGAAAGAGTTCTACGACATCAAGTCTCCGCCTGTAGCGCGTTGGGAATAGACTAAACCGACAATCCTCAGAGGCGTTGTGGTAGCCTGCCTTACGTCTGTTACTCCGGATGTACCTCGCAAGGAAATTATTGTTAGGTGTTCATGAATAATTGATGGAAGGTAGTTGAAAAGGTGAAAATGTAATTAATTCGAATGATTAATTACAATACAATATGTATGATACGCATGGTGCGAGTTACTCTTGCGTATAACTTAATTATTCGAATATATGGTCATATGTAGCAACATCATTGTTGCAACCTTACACGTGCGAAGTAGCAACAAGCGATTTATTGAGCGACATGTAAACATTATGTCATGTTTGATCCGAATCGCCATCAATTTGTTTCTCTATCTATTTAACTGTTTTACGACTTTTCAAGGGTAATATACCTACTGTTGTCATGCCGAAGTATTAAAAATTTATTTGCTACTTAGCTCGGACCTGTTTCAAAGAAAACCAGCATACCGAGACCTCTCACAGAAACGTACTCTATTGATTCAGTTTATATCATGAATACGTTCACCTAATGATGATCAACTTCACGATTGGGTAAAAAAGTTGACGTTATTCTATTGACAAGCTCGTCAAGCCCTATCGCACTTTAATTAAGTGTCAATAGCAGCCCGAACTTCTAGTGAAACTCAGCTTAAGGTCGAAAACTTATTGGAGGACCGGGGGCGGAAACGAAGAGGGAAGAGAGCTTGAGGATAACGGGAAATAGAAGGCCCGGATCCAAAATAAATCCTTGACTAATGGCGAAGCAATTAAAAGTTTATAATGAAATGAACCTTAAACCACAAAAAAGCTTAGCAATGATATTTCGAATCACTTGCTTCTTCTATACTATCTGTACCAATTATAATCGTAACAAGTTGTTTTTTCTTGGATACCCGAACTTCATGTAGACTTGATTCTTACGAGCTGACATCATTTTTCTGTGTATAAAATAATCTTGGAAATTTCATGACGATATACCTCGAAGTTTAAAATTATCAAAAAGAGCTTGAATATTGAATATTACAGTATCACTCTTATAATGAATTATCCACCGAAACAAGTTGGACGAAATGGTAAGACAAAAGGAAAAACGACTCGAAGTAACGTGTTATCGGTTCATAGCTGGTACTCCTCAATACCTCATGATATTCGTAACGTAATTTGATGGTATTTGGTAGATTTGATACTCAGTTATTTTGGAGTAGGATAAGTAAAATTTACTTATTTACTATTTAATAGCATATAATTTACTATTTAATAGTTAATAGCGCTTTATCGAATTAATAGGAAACAATATTTAAATGTCTGCAAAGGTGAGGCGCTTTAACCCGGTGTGTCCGCAACATAATCCAGCAAATTTCTGTGAAACGATCTGGAAATGTAATTAAAACGCGTCAAAGTTTCACTGCCAGAGTTTCGGGGAATTCACGTGCACACAATGCGGATAAAATAGCAGAGTGCTTTTGATACAGTTTCTGTTATGTGACTATTGTTAGGTCAATTTAGAAGAGTAGTAAGTTTGCACACAAAAGCAAATTTGCTCATGGAATCAACAACAGTGGTACCCCCAAAAGTGATCACAATGCTTCGCTTCCTCGATGGACTCGGAAAACCAAAATGATAATGTACTATTCATTACGCAGAGATCAGTAAATGAAATAAAGTAACACTCAAAAATAGAATATTCAAGTGAAACCCAAAATAATAAAGAATAAGTGTAGAAACCTAGTACAGAATGACAGTAAAGCGCTGAGCCTCCTTCTTCATCCCTATCGTAATATCCAATACATTAGCCACCTCATGTAAGTGATACTCCTTGACCAAATAATAATGCTTTAAATCAATAATAACTTTTATTTCACATGAAACGTACTTCTACATAAGAAAGACTCCTAACTCACATAACAACTGGCTTGCGCCATCTTGACATTCTAGTTTAAAACTATGCCGCTAGGCTATATATTATGGCTCAATGGCCACACAAACTTAAAACCTTACATATACTCTGGATCAAGGGTCATACAAACTTAAAACCTTACAAATCGGCCATTCTGACTCTGAGAATGACCTCATTCTCAAATAAAATCTTGAAATGACCACAATCTCAAAATTTGAATTTACCTTATTTTCAGAAAATTAAAAACATTTGGAATACAAACAGACAAAATTATCAACAATGTTGTAGTAGGTATACTTAATCGCATTGAATTTACCTTATTTTCAGAAAATTAAAAACATTTGAAATACAAACAGACAAAATTATCAACAATGTTGTAGTAGGTATACTTAATTGCATTACTTACACCTCGGCCATTCTGGCAATGAGAATGACCCCATTCGACGTAAGAGATGAAACATTAAACAAACCAACGAAACAGTCTACCCAACTAGGATTGCAACTAAAATATGCACTCACATACCAACACAAATGAATATTTGCAGAACATTTTTTCTTATACTAACCTGCTAGCAAATGAAGACAAGTTGGTACCAAGTACCAATACTAATGCATAACAATACTAATGCAAACAAATAAATAGTTGTAGAACATAAAACTCAATTTAACACGGAATAAAATACAGTTGGCAGTATAAAAACAGACAGAGAAATGCCTAGTACAAAACTCAGTATAACACAGTAACTATTCGAACATATTGTCAAGTTTTTTTTTTTTTTTTTTTTTTTTACCTGCTAGCTAATGAACACAAGTTGGTATTACCCTAAATTATTCCTATTTATTTAAATTATCCCTACTTACTAACCTACTAGCTAATTAACACAAGTTGGTATTACCCTAAATTGAACACCTATCACCAGAACAATTATGATTAAAATTCAGGTTCAAGCAAATTTCGAATAAGGCCTCATATTTGACGGAGATGACACACCTTCATACGGGCATCTACCAACCTGAAACTCTTCTGTGTCACCTATTAAGTATCTGTCATTTGGTAACACGGTCTTCACTACGTAAGGCCCTTTATATTTCGGGAGCAGTTTTCTATTTACACCTGGAACATGTTCATTGTTACGGATTACTATCAAATCTCCCACTTTGTAAATAAGAGGACGTTTATGTTTAGAATCGTAATAGTTTTTGTTGTAGTTCTGAGACTTCCCGATATTTTCCCGAGCTGCAGTGCGAATACACTCAAAATCGCGTGCCCCATTCTCTGAGTTTACATGAACAATTGGCAACAGATTATCAGGAATATCACCGTTCTGACTTACACCGAAAAGTAATTTACTGGGGGACATGCCTATAGCTTTCTGGTACGTATTATTCATGGAAAACTCAATTTTGCTCAAATATAAGTCCCAATTTCCTTGAGGCTCCATTTTAGCTAACATTGGCGTCAATGAGCGATTCACTCTTTCCACCTGGCCGTTGGCTTGAGGGGTCCAACTGGCATTTTTCACGTGAATAATACGGTTTTCAGCTAATAAATTTTCAAATTGCTCGGACGTGAAACCCGAATCTCTTCCGGATATAATTCGATTTGGTTTGCTATAATTCTGAAAGTATGTCAACAGATGGTCAATAGCTTCTTTCGTGTTGGTGGTACGACATGGATATAGTCTGACAAATTTAGAAAATCCATCTACTACTAGGAAAATATATTTATTCTTTCGGAATGTAGTGGAAAGAGGTCCATAATGGTCAATATGAACAGTATCAAATGGAACACTACCTTTTGGAATGGGATGCAATGAGCCCTCTACAGGCCCAGAATTCGGTGTATATGTGATACATTTCAAACAATTTGATATGTATTTTCTCACGAGTCCATTCATTTTGGGGAACCAATAAAATCGTCTAATCAGCTCACAAGTTTTTTCCACTCCTACGTGACCATAATTATCATGATAAACACTAATTACCGAATGCTTTAGGCAGTCAGGAACTAAAAAACGAATTTCATTTTCCGGCAACTTCCTGTAAACTAGCCCATTTCTCAATTCATAGTATGGTGATTCAGCTTTTTCAAGACCAAGGCGAATATTAACTACCTCAGGGTCAGAATTTTGTTTAACACATAAAGGTGTGTCAATCTCAGATTCGGTAACCAGAACAATGCGAGACAGGGCATCTACATGCTGCATACTATCAGACTTTCTGTGCTCGAGTTTGAAATCAAAACTTTGAAAGAGCAGCATCCATCGTGCAATTCGAGGACTAATTTCACTTTTCGCGAAAGTCAGTTGTAGAGCTTGGCAATCCGTAAATATTGTGAATTTTATACCATGTAAGTATACACGAAACCGTTCAAGGGAGTATTTAATAGCCAACGCCTCCAACTCAAAACTGTGATATTTAGTTTCTGCCGGGGTGGTTCTTCTACTAAAATAAAACACGGGATGAAATTTTCCGTCAGCAGGCTGACGCTGTAATAAAATACCAGAATATCCTATTGAACTGGCATCACAATGTAATTGTGTTTCTAAATTTGGGCTATAAATAGCAATAACAGGTTTTTCCAACAACCGGTCTCTTAAGTTTTCAAATGACGCTAGTTCTTCTGGTCCAAACTTGAACGTAGCTGTTTTCTTAGTGAGGGAATACAAAGGAGAAGCAATTTTGGAGAAATCCCTCACAAATTTCCGAAAATATGACACCAGCCCAAGAAAACGTTGCAGCTCTTTTTCATTGGTCGGTATAGGGTACTCAGAAATAGTTTTTAGATGAGAATCACATGGTCTAACACCCGACGAATCAATATTATATCCTAAATAGGTTATTTTACTATGTAAAAATTTACATTTATCTAGCCGGATCTCCAACTTATTTTTATTCAAAAGTTCAAATACTTTCCTTAAAATGCAAAAGTGCTCATCAACCGTATCAGTAGCAATCAGGATATCATCAAAATATACCAACAACTTCCCCTGTCTGATGAGATCGGAGAATATTAAAGAAATGAATCTTTGGAAATTCCCTGGGCCATTGGCCAAACCAAATGGTAGTTTCAAAAACTCAAACTGAGAAAAGGGCACGACAAATGAGGTGTATTTGATTGAAGATTCTTCCATTTTTATATGAAAAAATCCATTTTTTAAATCTAAACAGGAAAATAAACTTTTGTCACGCAATAAATTTAAATGGTCTTCAATTAAAGGAATGGGAAACCGTTCTTTAACTGTAAGTTGGTTAAGAGCACGAAAATCACAGCATAATCTTGTTTCTCCATTTTTTTTGGGAACAAGTACAATACGACTACTGTACTCTGAAGTACTGGGGCGGATGATACCATCCTCCAACCATTGATCAGTAATTTTCCTAACTTCAGCAGTTTCCTTAAACGAAAGTCTACGAGGAGTACAATAAAATGGACGGGAATGTACCAAATTAATTTTCATTTCATGATTCGTTGCAGGATAATCAGGTCTTGGGGCGCTAAGATATTCCCGTACCATTTGTTTGATTTGCAATGTATGGTTGAATTCAACAGACTCTCCAATGTCCATCGGAATATCGTCATTAGGAGACTCAACATCAATATTCATCAGTTCAGTACATAAAATAGATTGCTTATTCAGAAACTCCACTCGCAAAGTGTCAGACACAACTATTTCCACTTCACCACGATCAGTGAGATTACGACCAATGAGGACAGGATTAACCATTGTCCCATCTGGAACCACAATAAATTCTAGGTCAACAAATCCTTTGTCATTCAAAAAGATGTTATCAGTAAAAGTACCAATAATCGTGATTGGGCTCTTGTTTATACCATAAAACTTTAAACTACCTTCATAAGGCTTAATCAAATTACTGTTTATATGAGACGACCACAACATTGATATGGGACTACCGGTGTCATAAACAGAGTCAAAATGTAAATCCGAAAAAGAAAATTTTACCTTCAAATAATGAGGCAACGACAGAGTGTTGACTTCTTGGACCTGGCTTGTAGTAGGGAGCGTCGCTGATGGCTTGTTAGCTTCAGGGCAATCCTTCAGCTGATGGTCCATTGATGAACATGCGTAGCAGGAACCTGGAGGTCTCCTGGGCATATTGCAATCCCGGGCGACGTGATTATACCGTCCACAATTAAAACATTTAATGCGGTCTCTGGCATTCCATGAAGAGTTGTTGGTATTGAGGGCTCCTTTGATGTCATAATTTCTTGCTTCCTCCTGTGAATTCGCTTTCATTCGCTCATATACGTCAAGTTTCTTACGAAAACTTTTGAGGTCCTCTGCTTCATACAAAATGGCTTTTGAGGTGTCCTTATCCCGAATCCCATTGATAATGTGTTGGATTAAGGAAGGCTCATCCACCACACCGCGACTAGCTATCTCCTTCATGGACAAATAATATTCATGCAATGATTCACCTTTTTGGAGTTTTCTACCCGACAATTTGTCATGCAATTCCTTCATAGAATACCGTTTGCCAAATTCCTCAACTAACGCGTGTTTCAATCGGGCCCACGTTGTCAAGTTTTTCTCACCCTGTATAAACAGTTTGGCCAACCCTGTCAGTGTCTTTTTAGCAAATATGAGGCAATGAAGATCGCTCCAATTCATATCGCGAGACAATTCCTCAACTGACAGTGCCCACTTCTCAACAGAATAAACGTCTTGACGTTGGCCACTGAAAGGGGTCACCAACCCTTCAACGTCTTTGAACGTCAATGTAAACAGACGTTGTTCCTTCATATCCGTAGGCACTTGGACATCTGCCACACAATTATCACCTGAAGATTCGTTGTCTGAACAATCATCACCTGAGCATTCGTCGTACGCATCATCACCACTTTCCAACCCACCATTGTCATCGAGCACCAAAGATTGTTCATAAATGCATGCAGCTCTCAATCGTTCTATCAAGTCAACTTTCTTGCCCTTCGTTTTCAACTTGCGCTTTGTCAATTCTTCTTTCAATTCAGCCACTTTCAGCTTTGCAATATTCATAATGAAATCATCACTTACTGACGAAGCCATCGTAGGAATACGCGCAGGAGAAGCAAATGCACTAGTGATAGTATCAACTCGCGGACTGCACTAAGTAAACAGGATGCCGACCAATAACGAAAATCGGGACCACTTCTGAATTTTGTAAGTGATACTCCTTGACCAAATAATAATGCTTTAAATCAATAATAACTTTTATTTCACATGAAACGTACTTCTACATAAGAAAGACTCCTAACTCACATAACAACTGGCTTGCGCCATCTTGACATTCTAGTTTAAAACTATGCCGCTAGGCTATATATTATGGCTCAATGGCCACACAAACTTAAAACCTTACATATACTCTGGATCAAGGGTCATACAAACTTAAAACCTTACACTCATCTTATACCTTTTTCATCGACAGAGACTAACCCGACCTCGGGAACGTATTTTTCCACCCACAATCTAAGTTTATACGATGCGATCTTGAGAGACCTGATGAGATGGGATCATAATCAATTTACAATCTATGTCCGAGAGGGAACTCCGGTCTTCTTTATCGAGTTACGGGGGCCAATATTGGGACCGTGATAGAGTTAATAATTGATCTATTACTGTATTACCATGAGGGTTTGCAATCAACCGGGGTCTATCAAAGTATCTGGGTCTAACCAACAGTGACACACGGGAGTTACCAGCATAAAACTTCTATTTATATAGTGAATCGCTTTTCAATCAGAAACTTTCGTATCAAAGTGAAATAATTTATTGAATAACTGAGTTATTGAATACATTATTAAAATTTATTAAGTTTAACACAAGAGCTATATTGAGATAGCGCTGGTAAAATAAAGTTGGGAAAAGAGAGTTAGACCTTGTGGGATCTTAACAGACGAAATCATGCTAGAGCCAAATCTATTTGTCATGCATCGCGTTCGAACGGTTTTTTTCCACTGAGATAATATGACAAGGCTAGAGAAACAGGGTCAAGAAAATCAGACAGTAAATTACAGCTGCACGTCACAATATCAGCAATATCGAACTCGATTCTCTAAATCGAGTGAAACGACGGGATTATACCGAAAATAGTGATGGAGATGGGAGATATTCTTGATGAGAGGCACTACAGTGCACGCACTTTAACTTTAATTTAGAATAATTCTAAATGAAACAATAAATTCTAATAAAACAATTATTGTTAACCGATTTAACCTCAACTATCAATATCTTCTGGATCCCACAGATAATCCTGCCAGTACATAATACTTTTGAACATCATACCAGGAATGAATTAGAGAACGGAAATGGCTGTTGTGTTCAATTTCAATTCAACCACGCTCACAATCTCAAAATTTTGGATCGGAACAATACTGTACAATGAAATATGTATAGCTCCTGGTAATCTAGAAATTTCATATCGATATCTTTGTTTCTCTTGTGGTTTTTCTGAGCAAATACGATACCGGGATACCGTAAAATGTACGTTGGAAATGTACGTATACCGTAAAATGTACGTCTTTCACGAATTGTTCAATGATGACTGAAGTGATCGAATGTAAACGATGAAGTGTGGTTTTGTTGTTTTCACATTACACAACTCCCAGATGGGTATTGCTGTACTCAACCATTTAACCTTTTATCAAGTAAACTACTGACATGTTGACTGCCACACCGAGTGGCAAATGAAATGCGGATGTCCTCTCAAACGCCATCAGACCCTTCCAGGGAAAACACCAAATAGTTCATGATACAGCAATTAGTAACTCCACTGTAAAGTTAGCAATAATAACAATCGGTGAAGCGTGAATCATTCAGTAGTCTTCCATAAATTATTGTCTTCTATCCGACTGGCTCATGTTCAGGATCGTTTCCTCTGTATGAGCTAAACGGAGATTTCTGCTTCCCTCATGATTTACATTCAATACACCAAACCCGACAAGCTACGCCGGCCCTACCTGTTCACTAATGACAAATGTCCCGTTTTATTAAAAATTTTCCTCTGCCTACTCTCCCTCCCCCTTGCACGCCCTATTTTTCAATTATCCCCATGCTCCCGAGACACGACGATTACTCTCCGAACTTTGGGGAGAGAAAAATAAAAATCAAAACAAAAATAACGAAAGGGAGGGAAAGGCCTAGGGAGTGAGCCAAAGAAATATGGCGACCGACTTGATGCCTATGATTTACCCTCATGATTTGCTTAAATAAACCATCAAACGAACGACCTCGCGGTTTTTCAAGAACAGTAGATTTCCTGTGAGAGAGCTCCACTTCTTATTTCTGGAAGTTCAAATGTGTGCTAACGAGGTAGAAATGGAGGGAGTTACAAATTTGCTGAGAACCAAGCAATCTTCTGTATTTCACTTGCTTCATTTTCGCTGAAATTCATTTTGAACTTGGGTTTGAAAATTCATAATAACAGAGTTTGATTTCGAGTTAAGATACCACTTGAGTTTTTTAGTCAGGTAACAGTTTGAATTCTTTTTTGGCAACGTCTTCCTATTTAAATGTCATACCATTCAATTGGCTTTTTCACCTTACTTAATACATTTATTAAAACAAAGTCCATTAAGTTGGCATGAACATGAACCATGACAACGACGAAAATGAGGCTCAGACAGTGGAAAAATGTTTTATTTCGACAGAACAGTACTGAAAAGTACCTGGTACCTAAATATATTGATATTCAATTCAAAATTTGGAGAAAGAAAAAGAATTGCATTTAATACTTAATCGTACTGCGTGGAAATAGGAGAGAAGGACGATTATAATGGGGAAGAAAACACATTCATTTTCCCAAATCCTAGAACGATTAAAAAACATTTGATGCAGTAGAATATTTGAAGTAGCTAGTGTACACTGAACTTGGGCTTAAGGGTAGGGCCAGCCACTCCTTAATTATCAGAATGCTCAATCTCAATCCGTCGAAAATTTAATGTGGGTTGCAGGGAAAGAGTGAATGGAGAATAGTATAGCATATAGAAGAATCTGATACCTTTCCAATTCCCAGCAAGTAAAACAGGTTTTTTTTTGTTACTTGATGTTTAAAACACTGTGTTTTATTCGCTTGCGTCTTAAACATTGCCAATCCTGGTTAAAGATATTCCGATATTATCGTGATATCGAAAGATATCACGATATCGGCTTCCGATATTGTATGTTTTGAATTAAGTATTTTCACAAATATACGGTTTTTGATCCCGTTATCACGATATGTTTATGATATTCGTATGATATCCTATCTTATGGGCCCCTTATGCATTATATTTCCTATTAAAACATTTTTCAGTAAAATTATACTTTTTTGTACCTTTTAATCTATCTGTATTCCAATATATTTTATCTTTGAATGAAAAGGTTTGTGTTTCAATTATTGTCACCACCAAAGTCGAAATTAGTCGAGAAGCGAGTTCAATCGACTTTGGTTGTCACAACCAAAGTCGAAATTAGTCAAGAAGCGAGTTCAATCGACTTTGGTTGTCACAACCAAAGTCGAAATTAGTCGAGAAGCGAGTTCAATCGACTTTGGTTGTCACAACCAAAGTCGAAATTAGTCGAGAAGTGAGTTCAATCGACTTTGGTAGTCACAACCAAAGTCGAAAATAGTCGAGAAGCGAGTTCAATCGACTTTGGTTGTGACAACCAAAGTCGAAATTAGTCGAGAAGCGAGTTCAATCGACTTTGGTTGTCACATGCCGGTCTCAATTTTCTGGTATGACGAAGAGATAGCTTCCGAAATTAGGAAGTTTACAAAATAATATTGGTTTGACATTTTTTCCATCTTCTGTCTTGGTGAGGGTAGCTCCGAATTTGGACATGGTCAAATATTTAACATGAAAATATGACGCAATCTCAAATATTGAGTTGATACTGGAGAAAATGTTTCATTCTGTCTGAGTGTTGTTTAATAGCCCGAGACCCCCTTCCCAGCTCACAATTCATTGACTCTAGAATTCAGAATAAAGTTTGGAATCAATCAAACGGAGAGACTTGGTAAATCGGTATACAACAAGAAACAACTCGGTGGATTTCTGAAGCCTGTTCTACCATTGTTTTCCATGTTTCGACGTCCCCTCTTCCTTTATAAGGGTGAACCACAAGAGACGCTCCCTTCCGTGACTTTGTCGACCAATAATTGGCAGTAGAAATTATCAGTTGTTTCTCCCTCCAATATAATAAGGGGTTGGTTCCCAATTGACAACCACGATCAGAGGTGGTAACCGTGATGACGAGGGGAAAGGGATTATGGCTTGTTAACTAGCATTGTTGATAAGCACAGACGGTAACAGCGTCCCAATATTGGTCAATATACTTGTCACGGCCACCATTTCATGGTTTTACGATGTTGGTCGGAGTTGATAAGCTCGAGTTCGTGCCTTTGATGGTCTTTCGGAGATCGGACGTAACGCCCAGCAATTGTTGTTTTCTCTTATTAGAAAATCGCTGGGTCACTAAAGTTTATCACCGGCGGTAAAAGATAAAACAACTTCATGTCATGTGACGTTTTGGTGCGTGAGGGTTTGTTGACCCACCAATTGACACACTATTCGAAAATGTTATTGAAAGATGTCAGGCGTCAAATGTCGTTTATCATAATGAAATAGGCGAACGATCAAGTGCAATATAATAACGCTATGAAAATTGCAGATTGCAAAACAATAGGTATTGAATTAAAGTATTAAATTGATCATGTATAGTGTAATTTTTCCTTCGATTGTAAAAATTGATTGACAAAAATTTCGCTTGCGCCTTATCTACTGATTGAACTCGGGAGGTTTCTCTTGAATTCAATGGACAACTAGGTACGTGAATTACACTCGGACGGAGTGTAATTCAAAATTATTCATCAATTCTGACGTTTTCCAATGTTCACATTTCGTGAATATTTTCACGGTTGAAGTAATTCCACTCCTGAGCACTGAGTTCTCTATCGTAAGGAAAACAAGACTATTTGAAAAAATCCTCCATTTCCACTGAAATATGAGTACACTGTTATACCGGCTCCGGTGATTAAACCATCGTTAGTAACAAACCAATGCAGTACAAGTATTGTTTTGTTACTCACGATGGTTTAATCACCGAAACCGGTCTTCACCGAAAGCTAGGTTCACATGTGTACTCATATTTTAATCAAAATAGAAAATTTTTTCAAAAAAACTCTTGTTTTCCTTAACATGGCTTTCCACGATTTCGTACTCTATCGGTTTTATATCGAGCAGTAGGCTAAGTCGTTGAGTTAATTGTCCAAATAGTTTTTCATAATTTCAAACCTGATGCTGTCAATGCTTTCACAGACATTACTAATAGGTATTAAGACATTCGGAGCCTACTATACATTTCAATTTGAAGTTTCAAAAGACTATGCGGCGTAGTACACATTCCCGTTTTTTCCTGTTCATTCCAGTTTTGAGAAGTTCTACGCGGGTATTAAGTTTAATACTCTTTGTATATTAGCTCAGATAAATGCTTATAAGCTATGAGATTGTGTATACCCTGATTACAATATTTAATTAACTTTGGTAGGGTTGTAATTGATAGTGCGCGGAGAAGCTTCCTCTCCTTTTTTGCCTACCCTCTATGATTAAATCCCACTCAGAGCTAGAGCATTCGCGAATTATGGGTTGACCTTTTGTTTCGGATAACCTCGCTATAGCTAAAGGTCATTAACTCATTAACCTAAAGGTCTTTCTAATCAGGGTGATGGGAGGCGGAAGAAAAGAAGTTTTTCTTGGATTACCTACTTACTCTTCAGCTATACAGGACTTTGGCCTTTGGCTTGGCGAAGTAGGGCTATCTGACTGGCTAGTTCGTCAGACCTTTTAGAATTCCACTTCCTACAGTCATTCAGTACTCACACCCTGTATGAGTTGTTTGATCTAAGAATTAGTCTGAATATCTTCAAATAATCTCGTCCACAGTTTTTATCGAAGGAACTACTGGCTGGTTTAGTTTTTGAAAGGTGCACTAACGTGACGTTGTTTGTGGTATTGGCGGAGGATTCTCTTTTATTTCATAAACATATGAGTACCACAGGGGAACAACGGGGAAAGTCCAGCTTTTGTGAAAATAGAGGTTGGCAACAGCTTCCATACGAGGTCTTTTTCTAAAGAGACCATGAAACAGGGGAAAAATAAGGACATTTTAGCAGAAACTGGGGAATAATAAGGATATTTTGGCAGCATCGTGACACGTTCAATGGCGAAATGGTGTTCACCACGATGAAGCGTGCTCCTCAGCTGAAGCGACGACGAAATGCGGAAATTCATCCCGATGTGCACTTCTTCCTGCCTCCACGTCACTACCAGGCAAGATGTGAGATCACAACAGAAAAAATATAAGGACATTCTGCATCTTCGACAGTTTTGCACGTCCCTAAAAGCTCGGAGACATTACTCTCACCTCCGTCACGGAAAATACCAAGAAAGGTTCCAACCTCCTGCAGTACCTACCTTTGGATTTTTGCCCTCCTGCAACTTTCTTCGTTCTTCCGCTGTTAATTAGGGAAATCTTATTTTCCTTTCTGAAATAAATTCGTTGTATGATCTCAAAATTTTTTATTTCACCTACCGTTCATTTAATTTGGGTGAGAACAAGTTGGATTGAATTTTCAAATAGACAGGATGATTTTTATGATTAATAAAATAAGGACGGTGAAATGCCAAAATGTAATATTTAATATTACATTTCAATTATCAGAAAACCGAAAACTGGACTTTCCCCGTTTTTCCCTTGTGGTCTCCATATGTAGATTGGGCTGAGCAATGGTTCTCTTGGAGGACGAAACCAAGCCAAGAAGCTATGGATTGTGCAGGTGTCGTTTGAAAGGTGAGAATACTTCGGTTCACTTTTGAGTAGTCCTTACATAGGGCCAAATTGGAAGCACTAATCTTCCGTAAATAGCACTCGCTAAATTTATCCATTCAGTCCAGCCCAGGATGAAGGTAGTTACAAAGCACTTTCAAAATTGGAACAAATTCCACCTTTATTTCTTAATGAAGGTAACTGCTGGAGTGGAATGTCGGAGGAAGAAGAGTTGAATCGCCGACGATATCCAGACTTTGATATTTTCAAGTCTCACCAACTATCCGTTCTGTACACAACCTTAGCATCCCAAACCTGCTTGAACATAAACCTGTAGATGATCTTGAGTCTGCTGATGATAGCTTCTCGTAGACAAAGTATGATCGGGTCATGACTCGATAGTTTTATGGAACAAGGTTTCATAGGAATCGAATATCTTCGTAATATTAGGGATGAACGTTGCGAATTCTATAATTCACCTCAGAATAAATTTGCCTTCCTCTTATTTTTCCACTTGCGAGTGTTTTCAGCTTTGAGTAGCAGCTACACCCCGTCCTGAACCCACAGGAACCCTGAATAAATGTCAAGGTAAGGGAAATCTTCTGGTTTTCATGGAGATCGACGTCGTCGAGAACAAATGCGAAGGAGATGCTAAGGCGAAGTCAATAGGAAGGGCGCCTAGGAATAAATCGAAAAGCAGGTGGCGCTCCCCTTGGAAATGAAAAGGAAGAAGAGACTATCTGAGTTCGTATCTAGGTTTGAACCGGAGAATTCCCTGAGGGATGGATCCCCGACCGTTCCCGTGCATACATCACTGGGAGAAACACATTGCAACTCGATGTTGAGGTGTGTAGGCGCGCATTTCTCTCTCATCCCCATGTACACGTATCTTTCTCTATCTTCGTAAAATGATGCTTTTGTTGATCAGTTTCCAATACGGATCGTGACTTATATAGATTTCATATCACCGATCAGACAAGAACAACTTGCAGCTCCAACAAAGGAAGGATAATTTCATTATCTATAATAATTTCTAATAACATTTCTATCTATGTATTATTAATTTCTCCCCTGAAAAATCATTAGATCCTATTAACTGAATGGCTGTATCAATTATTACCACATTTAGTTATTGAAATAATAATTATTTCAATATTATTTCATTGAACAGAACGGACTGGTACCTGTAATAACAATTATTGTTATCACAGGTACCAGTCCGTTCTGTTCAATGATAGATGAGATGAAAAGAGGTAGGTGGTATCTCGTAACATTAAAATCATCATTCCAGTGAATTAAACCTCTTCTTTTTTCGGTTACTACATAGTTTTGATTACTAACTATTCCACGTGAAGTGACTCAAGCCCGATTTTCAGAACTCCTCTCCCAGTTCAGCCCCACAAAAAGTTGGACTTGAGTTCGTCCCCCCCCCTCTCCCGCCCATCGGTAGCTACAGGGATTCACGCACTCTAGTTGAACGGAGTAAAATGTGGCCAATTAAAACTTTTTAAGCAGAAACTAGTGGACTTTTTTTTACTCGGACTTTTTTTTCATCTCTTCTCTCCCGAACTGCCCTGAGCTGTACTTTTTCGAGCTGCCCTACTGTTTGGTGTTCCCCAAGCCTTTTGCTCCTAGTCACTACCGAATGCTTTATAGCTTTTATATTTTATTTATGATTGTACGAACGGTGTGTACGAATGGTTGATCGTTCAAGGAATCGTGTAGTTTTTCAAGGGAGAACGCATTATGCTAAATGGAAAGACATAAAGTTATCAGATAGTTCTTCTGTGTTCGGAACTGGACGGAGCCCAATACTGAAAACCTATAACGTCAATGATTTTGTAAAGATCACCGGAAATCCCTAGAAATTCTCATAAGATAGTTTTGAATCGGCTTACAATTGTATGAAAAGAGAAGGAAATAGGTAAGTAATGAAAGTTGTCGATCTTCGTTTTTAGAATGGTGTTTCTGATTCATCCAATGATATTTTTCATAATTTTTGACATTTTTATGTCTTTCATATGGCACATAAAAAAAAAATCGTCACGAAATTTGCTAACGAAAATTGCTAACGAAATTTGTCCCAAGTCGCCACAATGATGATTATGACCATCAGAAGTGAAGTTGTTCGTTATTTCTGATGATTTTCGCTTACAACCGATTCGTTGCTACGGAACTTTATCTTCGCCAGTTATCATCGTACAAAAATCGTTCACCACTCGTTGGATAGCTCTCGATTACGTTAACCATATTACGTTAACCACTGCGGAGTGCGTGGCCGACAAGCTGCGGTATGAGCGTGATTGTTTAAATAATTGTTTACACACAGGTGAAGTTGTTCGATATTGGAATTAGGTAGGTAGGTACTTTACAGTTTGATATTACTTCCCAGTTTCGGCCCTGATCATCCTAGAAAGCTGATACTCGGTATACAAACTCTTGAGGGAACTCTAAATTCGAATTATGATATGCGCATGACTTGATACGAAGTTTGTTTGCACACAACATGAAAATGTCTCAATGTGTTGCAGACTCGTATGCAAGCGTTTACTTTGGCGTTTATGACTTTCAGCTTTTTTTCGTTTTTTTCCAAATGATTTCGAGGCAATGTAGCACTTTTCCGGGAGCTCTACTAAGATTATGTAGTTCGTAAACATAGAACATTGAATTCAATAATATATTATATTCTTGGTGTCTAAAATATAATTGTTAGGTAGCAAAGAGATAGAATTCAACATTTCTTTATTTTTCCTGGATACATGGATACAATGAGATTATCATATAGAAGAGCAAAGTGACATAGACATATCTACTTCGTAGCTAGGTCATGTCTATATATGAGAATATGTATAGACATGACTATATATAGTGTTGATAATACTATTTATAGTACTATAATATTTCTATTCCGCTGTATTCAATAGTCTATTGGTTTTTATTTAAGCAGTAAAATCAATAAGCGAATCCCAGTCGGTCCTTGAAAAAAATTAATGCTTAATTGAGAATAAAATATTTTCCGATTATGTAGAAAAGACAAACATTGTCATCACATGTCAATTAGACTAATACTGTCCATCGAACGTGTCAAGTAGAGAGTGACATCAGTTCTGTTCTTACACAGATCATCAGGTTTTGATCCATAGGTAATCTTGTCTTCGGGGTTCTACAAAGTCTTTCATTGATGGTATTTTAAATTTTGAAACCCCCTTGGCTATTTGAAGTGGAGAAAAAATCCAAGGGTGAAAAAAAGAGAGAGGTGAGCCGGGGAAAAAGAGAGGGGAGAAAACAAAGTGGAAGTGCAAGAAGAAGAGGTCGGTTCCTAACAAGATAAGGCTATTCCGTCTGTATGAAAATAAAACAAGCTGTAAACTTGCCTCACTTACTTTTGTATGAGTTGACTAACTCAATAGTGAAGTTGGGAACCCCAAGGACCCTACGTACTTAAATAAGAAGACGATGGCTGGCGAAGGAGCGTAGAATCGAGAAGGATACCTTGCCGTGTTCTCCTCGGATCTGCCTTACCCCACAGCTTTTCTTCCACGTTCTCCCACCGGATTTACTTTCATTATTTATTCTCCCGGCTTCTTCATGCGTGGAAAAGACTACTCCAAACAAGTTGAAAAAAAAGTTGTATACAAATGAAATGAGAGAACAACTTCAGCACTAGTCCAGGAAAACAACACTGGTGCTGAAAAGTATCGGGACTATGGAAAATATTTTTGACGGCATAGAATACAAATTGTTGGAGGGCGTACACAATTTCGATGTGACTTTTCTTAATCTTCGGAAGGAGAGCTTCAAAGTATTACACGCCAAAACTTTGTAACTTAAGTAGAAGAAGGGAAGCAGTACGAGTCAAAGAACAACAAAATATCAATATATCAACCACATGTTTATTAACAAATTTCATCGAATTCGATATCCTTGGGCCATTACATGCTTTGGCTAACCGTCAGTGCAAGTTCCGTTTCTTAAGATTCATACGATACTTGTACTTACTACTTCGAGTCGTAAGCCATGCTAGAAAGGTAATACAATGAAACCAATAAACAGATTATTTATACCCTTTTACTCCACCGGGGAGCAGACCAACCAACTCCAATCGACCAACACTTTCAAGTCATCAACGGATAATCAACAGAATAATCAAACCACATCATTTTTTCTTAAATCAACAGATAGCAAATATTTGAACTTTGATGCAGTGTGATCATTATTTCAGGCTATGTATAGTTTCTAAAATAGCACTCTGCCATTTTAAAATCAACCTATAACTTTGAAATGCGGTCTCGGATAGGCTGAGGAAAAGGTGAAAATGGAAACAGCCGTTGCTTGAAAACTTTAAATAGCTATTTATTCTAAATTGAAATAACATTTGTAATACATATTATGTTTGGTCTAATTTTCATGATCCGGCCTTGTAAGACCAGCAGTTCGTTAGCTGTTAGGGCTCGGTGGTAGAACCGAAAAAACATCATCAACAGGGTGGACACTATTGTAATAATTTATAAATACAAAAAATGAATTATTCACTTTTAATATGTATTAAGAAGTCATTATAATTTGAAGAACTGAATATACCACCGCTGAGCTAGTTATTGACTAATCCTACTTGGAGCGAACCATCTGATTAATTATTTCGTTCAGTTATAGGAGTTACCAAGATATTATAACAGAATAGCAATCTATACAGAAGGGTGATTTATGCATACAATAATTGACGTTTGTCGAGAAATTATATGCGTTTTTCTCTTGAAAAGCCAATTTCATACCTCAATACTTGATAACTTCGTTGTACAATGCCAAGTTCCGCCGAACCGAACAGCAACAGAATGTAATCTTGCAGCACCGAATCATCCACACTCTGCTTTATGTTAGGAACCAAACACCAGCACCTTCATCCGCTACAATCGTTACCACTTCAATCAACTCGCTGACGCCAACGCTTAGCCTCAGAGGTATTTGCTACATTTTCCATAATTTTACACGGAGTGTAATTTTATTTTATTAGGAATGTTCAGGTAGATGAGGCCTGTTTCATTCACGAACCATTTGTGTCTAATGAAATAAGTTTAAAGTTAAGTGTTGAGTATTTTGATATTGATTTGTCAATACAGTATATATACTGCAATATACTATGCAATATATTGCATGGTATGTCCGGACATGCATACAAGATTGAAGAATACAATTTTCTCTCAAAAACTAATTTCAGATCGTTCATGATTTTCTGCGAATGTGAAGGGGACCAAGGGGAAACTAGAGGACGGAATGAAGGGTGCTGTGGAGTTTAGTGGAACGGGGCTTTGGATTTCCTGAAGAATGAAAGAGAAAAAGGGGCCCAATGTATGAGGAAGAGAAAGAACCCTCTTTCCCTTTCTCGAAGTCCGGACTGAAAACTTTGCCCGCCTTCGCAATCGGATTTACCCGCCCATTTCCCCTCCTTCACCACCTTCTCTTAGTTTTCCTCCGCTATTTTCATGTGATTTACAAAATGACGCTCTCTGAACCTTGCAAGTTTTTCGACTAAGGAGAAAGAGAGTCGAATAAAGAGTGGCCCGTTCCGTCCTTGAACTTATTTCTCCGAGAGTTTCCCAGTCGCCGCCTACCGTCTTGGGCGTCAAAGTGAGAAAAACTCGGTTGAGCCATACGCTACGTACTGGGGATTCAAGGATTCTTGGATGAGTTACGTTCAAGAGAAAAGTCGGCCGGTAGCGATTCACGTTTCTTTCACATGATAATATATCAGGGTTTCTCATAATTGAAACAAAAAACGACTAATAAATATTTAGTAAATAAATATTTATTGATATAATAAATAAATATTTAGTAAGTAAATATTTTTCCGGTCGCCTTACAATCAGCGCGGTTCCGGTGAGAGACACTATGACCTCAACATCATGGAATCAACTTACCTGCCAGTATAATACTGGCATAATTGAATAATTCAATTGAAATAATTGAATTGAATAATTCAAGGTGGTCTGTGTTTAAACCAGCAACCACTCACTATAACGAACTATTGGAGTCGACCCAGAAAACACAATCTAAACCTCCCTAAAACGTTTCAAAATATTAGAATCCACAATGGTGAAATGTTTGTTTGCTGCATATGGGGTGATCCGCTCATAGATGCAAAACATCTTGTGCGTAAACCCACATAAAAAACTCTGCAAATTCTTGACACAACGGTTCATTATCTTCTTTGTACAGATCATCCTTCTGTCTAGATCACTAGATCTAAATGTCTAGATCCTAAATGTTAGATTAATTATTATTATCAATTATCACTAATTATTAACAATTTTATCAAGTACCTAGTGAAAATTATTATAATTTATTGTTAGGTATTAATAATTCGTATTTATTATTAATAATAATTATTATTAATTATGATTAATTGATACGATATAATTCTGGGGGTTTTAGTACTACGTCGGTAATAATTTTTCTATGAAAGAAGTACCTACCAACAAACATTCGAAATTACCTTCACTTCCGTAGCACGAAACGCACCTCAGAACAACAAACTCGACATCACTTGAGCCATATGATGTTCCAAAGAGCTTGTTAGTATGAAAATGGACCTGTATTTCAACAGTTTGATTCACGATCGTGTTGTGAGGCACAATCTTTGCGCCGTCATTGTGAACGAACGGCTGGTCGTACAAAGCTGCGGTTGGTCTTAAAAAATTCTACGGAACAAACTCTATCTAAATATGAAATAAAAAACATACCGTTCAATATGAATTTTTCGAGATATGAGATTTTCAAATTTTCAAAATTCGTTTTGAACCCCTTCCCCTTGACCTAGGGTTATGAAAAGTTTCGAGGACCATTGTGGGTTTGGTCGAAATCCATAAAAAAAAATTTCGTAATTTTAACTCAACGCTAACTGGGCAAAGTGATTTTTTTTTATTCGATTTTCTGAATCTACGTATCTTGAAACGTAAACCAACAAATTTTGAGGGCGGGTTAAAATTTTTTTTTCTTTGGGCGATTCCAATGGTTCATTATCGAAGATAATAAACCAAAATGAAGTACGAGGTACGCGGTGTAGGTGTGGGAGGGGGCGCAGAGACATAAAAGGTCTCGTCGTATGACGCACTAGTTGGCCTCCTGCCAGCCCTATTACGTCATACGCTCGTGCGTCATAGGCTCTGACGCACTTGTTGGTCTTTTGCCAGCCGTCTTACGTCATACGCTCGTGCGTCATAGGCTCTGACGTACTTGTTGGCCACCTGCCAGCCGTCTTACGTCATACGCTCGTGCGTCATAGGCTCTGACGCAATAAGTGGCCTCCTGCCAGCCGTCTTACGTCATACGCTCGTGCGTCATAGGCTCTGACGTACTTGTAGGCCTCCTGCCAGCCGTCTTACGTCATATGCTCGTGCGTCATAGGCTCTGACGTACTTGTTGGCCTCCTGCCAGCCGTCTTACGTCATACGCTCGTGCGTCATAGGCTCTGACGTACTTGTTGGCCTCCTGCCAGCCGTCTTACGTCATACGCTCGTGCGTCATAGGCTCTGACGTACTAGTTGGCCTCCTGCCAGCCGTCTTACGTCATACGCTCGTGCGTCCTAGGCTCTGACGTAATGGCCCGCCGGTCGCTTGTGTTCTGACGTGATCTGAGGGCAAGGGTGAATCAAGGGAACAAATTTTTCCCGTTTCAGTTTATGTGCCAAAGCAAAGACATGAAAATGTCAAAAAAATGTGTAAATAGGTACCTAAGCCCAACTGTAATGTCAATTTTCTGACAATGAGTTTTCGACTATAGTTTTCAAACCTTTTTACTTAAGTACTTATTGCAATTTGAGACTGATAATGAGCTGTTTGCAAACAAAAAGTCTGATAACTACTTTATTACATCTTATTAATCTATTTTCAAGTTCCGATTCACAGTTGAATGTATTTTATTTAGATGTCGTAAAATTCGAAAACGATGGAATGACGAAACCTGTCGACTACTGACTCAAGTGATACTGTCGACTTCTAACACATGTAGGTCGACTACTAGTGCAAAACCATGTCGACTACTGAAGAAAATGTTGGTCACTGGTATCGACTACTACCTAGAGCATTGGGATTTTTTACAAAACTTGTTTTTCCCTTTTCAAACCATGTTGAATAATATTTCCCGCTGCCAGGTCTTTTAGGGAAGGATCTTGGGTACACGATGAACAGGTTTGCAATGAGAAAAAACCGAGTGAATATTGAAATGTCATCCATTTCTGACCTATATTTAAAATTTCAAGTATCTAGCTCATCATCAAAATTTAATTTGTTCAAACAACTAACCGAGTTACCGAGGGTTCCAAACGATTGTATTGTTGTTTTATTATACCTACAAGGTGTACTTTACAATTATATACTTCGTAGCCTTTATTGACAGAAATTTAAATAAATGGTGCCAGCTGATTTTTCTTTTTTTCTTTTCCATTACTATGTTCAATTAATAACATCTGAGAGCGTAATACCCTTGTGAAATTTCATCCGAGCTACAGAATTAGACACAGTGGAATTTTCAGGAGTAGTAAATAATAATAATTTTAGCCCAGATGCAAAACCCGATCAAATCCCAATTTTCACTATAACAGAAATTGATTGATTGTTTAAAGCTGCTTGAGTTGTTCCGATGACTCCTGTAAAAGAGCTACATGTATTTAGAAATCTTGCATTGAGATCTACGATTAGTTGTGCTTTGGCTCGAAAACATCTAACTCATGGGAAAAGAGCAAAAAATGAGGTGTTAGAACGAAGTAGATCCTAACGATCAAAACATAACCAGAACAAAAAGGCTGGCACTACATTGTTCCCGAGACTTTAAACCTTTAACCACCTCGTGAAAAACCGAAACTCAAATGAGAATGAGCTTATTAGTAATGACTCATTCGCCCGTAAATGCAAATCTCGTGCGACACATCCTGGACGTGGGTGGATATTGGTGGAGAATGCGAGGCGTTTTCTACTTTGCAGTGAGATCTTTCATTCGCAGAGCGAAGCCTTGAATGAGTAAATATGTTTGCGTTCCGAACTGGAAATCTGTCTATTGTACTCGTATTGAAGTAGGTAACTCGGTTAGTTCCTCAAGTTCCATTCGTTTACCTACCAAGTTTGTAACCTTGATCTTTACACCCCAACGTACCAGGATCTACCTCGTTTCCCTTACATTTATTAACTGGAGGACTTTTATCTAGTTAGAAGGATTAAAGGTAGTTAAGTGTTTCATATAAGCCAATGTTTTTCTCTCGACCTTTTAAATTCTAAATTATAACAATTGATAACTCATTATTCAATTTCAATCATTCAAAACAAATTTCTATTAGATTCTGTTCCGTACTTCAAAGCAGTTATTTTTGTTACAATAAACGACAACTTGATCATATTCTAACATGCCATGCAAATCCTCTCATGAGCGCATCTACCCCTCTACCTAACACATCGATGGTCTCAAGGCAGAAAGGCGTAAGTGCCATTTACCTAATTTTCAGGAGAGCCAAAAATTGGGAATAACTAACTTAATCCTATTTAATTTACGATTCATGCATTTCTACCCATTACAATTCAATTGTTATTAATATTTTTATTATAATTGCATTTCACAGTTGCAATTTAGCCAAGTTATTGATAATTTTGTCGCTTACGCCTTTTCTTTGTTGAAATGAGGCGCTTGAGCCTTTTCTGCTGGCGTATAAGGCTTTTAGTTTTAAATTGAATTCTTCCCAATTGGCGTTTAAGAACTACTTACGCCCTTTAGTTTTAACTGTATCTGGCAAAATCAGGCGCTTACTACCTTTACGATAATTGTTCATTCTCAACCGACATTCATGCCTGGTCATTGAACTTTCCCAACCGCTTTCAGACATATTACGTTAACTTTAATCCTTTAACAACTACTTAGACCTTATTTAGGAAAGATTTATGTGTGCGCTTTGACGACGGTACTATGCAGTGAGGTTTTGCCACGACTTTCACAGTATCCCCTTCCACAACCTTTTCAGGATTCCCTCGCGCTTTTACCTGATATCTCACAGTCCACTACCAGCTCTCTGCAGTAATAGTTCTTACCAATAGTATCATATTTTACCTATAATATACGGTATATTATACCGTATATAACAAATAAACCGATTTGTAAATTAGAAAAGTATCCTTTTTTATCCTGGCTCTGAACAATAATAATAATTATTAATAATAAACCTAAGATTTATTGCTTCCGTCCAGGACACCTGTCAATAGTTGGGACTTGAACTTCAACCAAAAGGAAAAGAAATAAAAAAGGTTTGGTTTATTCAGTGTTTTATTTGAGTAGGTAACGTGAAAGATGAAATATTATAGAATAAAAATGTAAAATGGGACATCAAAACGTAATAAAGGTTATCATGAGATGAAACAAACAAAAAGGAATCACAAGTATTGCTTTATATCTCAAACTTGCTCATTTTCACTAACTGTTACAGGCCTTTGTAAACTGTATAACAATGTTTTATCGGCCTAGTGGAATTAACACTGTCTTAAAAAGCGTAAACGACATGAACGCGAAGGAAATTCAAAATGATTTTGCAAAAAATAGTATTAAGTTATCTACAGTATTTCCGTTTTTTCAACATTAGTGACAAAGATTAGTGACAAAAATGTTTATAATGAAAGTAGTTATACAATAAAAAACCCAAGTCAAAAGTAGCACTGATCTCCTCATAGGTGGTGGCGTTTACGTCCAAAACAAAAGTAGAAATCCAAAAGGCGTAAACGACGGCAACTTTTTTATGTTTATTTAGCTTATTTTCATTTATATAAACAAAATGTACATGTATGAATCAGCTTTGTGGTAAAATACTTAATGCTCTGATGTAAAATTAGAAACTTCTATTTAGGAACCAGTGGGCGTATCAGCCAGGACTCCCCATGTGATTCGGCCCTTACGCCTTGATAACCTGACATAGACTGAAACATAGATTTCGCTTACGCAACTTAAACAATCGATTTTTTCATTAATGATTTTATTTTTACTCTAAGCCGTTTGTTAGTGGAAGAACTAACGCTTACGATCACTTCTCGATTAAAAACCCATTTTCGCCGAATTGGCGCTTACGCCTTTCTGTCTTGGGTCCGTCGACATAGATAAAACAGTTTGACTTACTTAATTTCTAAAGCGTTTCTTTTAAATCTTAAAACCGTGAGTTGTCTATACTTGAGTCAATAAGTAAGTTAAACTAAAGAGTTATTTCTATGCACAAAATGCCATAATGGTAACCATAACGTTCATACTAAGTAATTAGGTTAAAGGTTCATGACCACTGGTATTTGAGTGATGTTGGGAGTCCAAATAAAACAATTTTTCTAGGGCAACGTTTCGCAATAAATGTACTGCATCTTCAGGGCAATGTGATGTGAAGCTCTAGTAGCTGTCTGTCCAAATTGACGATGTAGTTGTCTGTAGAATTACACAACATGGAGGATATGAATCAACGTCAAAATGCAGAGGAAGGATTAGTTCAGACTAAGGTCATTAATAATTGAATACGATGGTTTGTTATACATAATATGTATAACATAATTTATACATAATTTGTTATACATAATAATATTATTATTCCAGAGTAGCAAATCACTCTTTATTTTCAAATCGATAATCATGTAATGGGACCTTCCTCGTACCCAAACCTCTCGATGTGGAAATGAGGTTCCTAACAAGTATAATTTAGATAACCCGATATTTCCCTCTCTCTCTCCCTCTCTTCCTCTCTCCCCTACTATCTGAGAAGTTTTGGGAGGTGCTGGAAACAGCAATAACTTGAAGAGGCGTGGAAGTCACACAATAACATTACAGACCCCCCGCACCCACCGTCACAATGAGCCTCAGGGCCATCAGACCCTAATGAGATCTCTGGCCCATGTTATCTTGGACCGACGGATTGCGAGTTTCTCCCGAGAGCCCATTCATTTCTGTCTTTCGGGATTGGGATGCTGGAACAGTGTTTGGAATAGGCAAACAACACTTGTTCTGCCTTCCTTCAAGTTTTTCACGTACCCACTCTGCTCCCAGGTGGAGTAATTTTCGACGTCTATTCATTGAATCAAGGCGCATTCTGAGGAAGCAGGTTTATTGTACCATTCCCATTGAAATGACAGAACAGATGCTAATCCTCGATTCGTGGCATCTGAATCCAAACAGTAAAAATGATAAGAACCCCTATTTCAATCTTCTGATATCAACAAATTATAAAATTTTTTCATAAATTGAGAGCTATTGGATAATCATTAAATGGTGCTACTTACTTTTTGAGATATGCAATAACAAATGTTCTCCAAAATCCTCCATTTGCCCTTAAGTACTTCGATATATTTTGCCCTGTATAAAACGCCTCAACTCAAAAGTCAAAACATTGCAGAAATTCGCCTTAAAGTTTTTCACTGAAACCTTTGATGTAAGTTGACTGCAACTCATTGTAAAAACCCCATTCTTTGGTGAGATAACGGTGACTTCAACCAATTCAACGGTGAAAAAAAAAAAAAAAAAAAAAAAAAAAAAAAAAAAAAAAAAAAAAAAAAAAAACTCGCAAATTAATCGATTTATAATCGATTAATTGCAGTTGAGGCGATTTTAAAATTTCCAGCTTCCGTTTTGAGATTATATGTTTATTAGGTGAAATGCCTCAACTTGCTCATGAGGCACCTTAACGTAAACAATTCAATCAAACGGATGTTAGGAAAACGCCCAAAATATTTTGAAAAACGCCTCATCTCAATATTTTGGTGAGTTGAGGCGTTTCACCTTAACACTAGTGCAAAAATAAATAAGTTTTGAGGCATTTTCATCCTAGAGTTGAGGCGTTTTACCTTAACAGCGTGTCGGTAAAGAGTTTTACCCTAACATTGACCAATTTTCGTATGTTTATGGTTAGAATTTCCCCCTCTTACGATTTGAATTTCGAAAATTGGACTTCACCATCGAAAAGGCCAGGTTCAAAATAAGGGGGTTTCGTAAAAACCCCATTTTCGTTAACATTGAGGCGTGTTCGGCCGTAACCTCACACCGCGAAAACAAATAATAAAATAACAAAAATAAAATACGCTTCCTCATAAAATTCCCTTTCACTGCCAGTTCAACCACCTTGAGGTTGTTGAACGTCACGTCCCGTTGGCATACCTGGGTAGTCCCTACACCTGGTTAGTTATCCCTACATCTGTGTACTTATACCATTAACCCCCTGTGGCAACGACCTAAGGTCATTGTATCATAACTGACTTCGCTCTTCCATTCCATCCCTCCAAGTTACCCCCTCTCGCGGTTTATTGTGTTTTCACAAGAGTTCCAAAACGTCTGCTCCCCTCTACCTAGGTTATAAAATCCCTGAGCACTGCAAAATGCGTTCAGTCCACCGTTCAGTCATCGTTCAGTCTACAAACTTCATTCAGTCAACGCGGTTGAGTCAACCAACGCGGTTGACTCAACCAACGCGGTTGACTCAACCAACGCGGTTGATTCAACCAACGCGGTTCAGTCAACCAACGATCAGTCAACCAACACATTCACTCGCATCACGTTCAAACGCATCACTTTCGATCTAACTGATAACTGTTTGTACCCGACCTACTCTGTGACTCAAGTCTCCTCAGTGTAGTAACCCCGCGTGTGTTCAAGTGCATTCACTCTACGTAAACCTGTATTTTTCTACAATCGTTCATCTATTCATTAACCTGTACACATCGACATTTCATAACGCGCACGATCATATGTAAATATATATCAGCCATCGAAGTTAAAATGACTGCCTTCTCATTTCATCCCTGATCTTCCCGTTGGTAGAGCAATCAGCCCTACATTTTGGTGCCGAAACCCGGGAATGAATCAGGCAAGGGTTGACAGTGAAATCGAAGTCAACTCTTGATGCAACTTATCCGTCATCGTCCAACTGCTCTCCCACATCGAAACAAAATGTCAACGAAACAAAATGTCTATTCGTCATGGTGCTCCGACTACCAAACCATCAGCACGGAAGTCCGACCCCTCACCAAGGACTTACTGAAAATCGTCGAAGTCATCACGGGCCGTCTACACAAACACCTCACTGCCTGGAAAAAGCTCCTCAACGAACGCGCTGCCTCTCTGCCCCCACCGTCGCGTACTGTAAGTACAAACAGTTCTCAGTCAGATTTTAGATCGAATACTTATAGTGATTTGAAAACACTGGCAGTGCTCATCACAACCATCCCCGTTTTTGACTTTTCACCATTTTAAAGACCAACGCTTCCATGATCATATCGCTCTCAATACTTGATAACTAAACTGGACGGAGCCCTCATTATCGAATAATCTTTCCTTTAATCAAACTCTCTCATTAATAAAATCGTTCCCTGAAAACTCCGTACTTCCCACAGCGTGTTGTACTTTATCGAACTCTCTCAATAATCCCTGAAAGTTCCGTACTTCCCACAGCGTATTGTACTTTATCGAACTCTCTCATTAATCCCTGAAAATTCCTTACTTCCCACAGCGTGTTGTAATCCATCGAACTCTCTCATTAACCCCTGAAAATTCCGTACTTCCCACAGCGTGTTGTATTCTATCGAACTCTCTCATTAATCCCTGAAAATTCCGTACTTCCTACAGCGTGTTGTACTTTATCGAACTCTCTCATTAATCCCTGAAAATTCCGTACTTCCCACAGCGTGTTGTATTCTATCGAACTCTCTCATTAATCCCTGAAAATTTCGTACTTCCCACAGCGTGTTGTACTTCATCGAACTCTCTCATTAACCCCTGAAAATTCCGTACTTCCCACAGCGTGTTGTACTTTATCGAACTCCCATTAATCCCTGAAAATTCCGTACTTCCCACAGCGTGTTGTACTTTATCGAACTCCCATTAATCCCTGAAAGTTCCGTACTTCCCACAGCGTGTTGTACTTTATCGAACTCCCATTAATCCCTGAAAGTTCCGTACTTCCCACAGCGTGTTGTACTTTATCGAACTCCCATTAATCCCTGAAAGTTCCGTACTTCCCACAGCGTGTTGTACTTTATCGAACTCTCTCATTAATCCCTGAAAATTCCGTACTTCCCACAGCGTGTTGTATTCTATCGAACTCCCATTAATCCCTGAAAGTTCCGTACTTCCCACAGCGTGTTGTATTCTATCGAACTCCCATTAATCCCTGAAAGTTCCGTACTTCCCACAGCGTGTTGTACTTTATCGAACTCTCTCATTAGTCCCTGAAAATTCCGTACTTCCCACAGCGTATTGTATTCTATCGAACTCTCTCATTAATCCCTGACATTTCCGTACTTCCCACAGCGTGCTGTACTTTATCGAACTCTCATTAATCCCTGAAAATTCCGTACTTCCCACAGCGTGTTGTACTTTATCGAACTCTCTCCAATAATCGCAAAAACCGAAGGGATCCTAAATTCTAGGCCTCTCTCTCCTCATCCCCAGCCGTCCTACAAATTCTTACTCCCGGTCACTTCCTCATACAGCGTCCACTGAATCCCCTCGCCGTTGGGGAGGTCGTCCTCATCATGGACGACGACCTACCACATTTTCGATGGCCCTTAGGCCGCATTACCATACCCCTTGTGACTTCCGTTATCCTTCGCTGGCCCCCGAACCATGTTCGGCCGTAACCTCACACCGCGAAAACAAATAATAAAATAACAAAAATAAAATACGCTTCCTCATAAAATTCCCTTTCACTGCCAGTTCAACCACCTTGAGGTTGTTGAACGTCACGTCCCGTTGGCATACCTGGGTAGTCCCTACACCTGGTTAGTTATCCCTACATCTGTGTACTTATACCATTAACCCCCTGTGGCAACGACCTAAGGTCATTGTATCATAACTGACTTCGCTCTTCCATTCCATCCCTCCAAGTTACCCCCTCTCGCGGTTTATTGTGTTTTCACAAGAGTTCCAAAACGTCTGCTCCCCTCTACCTAGGTTATAAAATCCCTGAGCACTGCAAAATGCGTTCAGTCCACCGTTCAGTCATCGTTCAGTCTACAAACTTCATTCAGTCAACGCGGTTGAGTCAACCAACGCGGTTGACTCAACCAACGCGGTTGACTCAACCAACGCGGTTGATTCAACCAACGCGGTTCAGTCAACCAACGATCAGTCAACCAACACATTCACTCGCATCACGTTCAAACGCATCACTTTCGATCTAACTGATAACTGTTTGTACCCGACCTACTCTGTGACTCAAGTCTCCTCAGTGTAGTAACCCCGCGTGTGTTCAAGTGCATTCACTCTACGTAAACCTGTATTTTTCTACAATCGTTCATCTATTCATTAACCTGTACACATCGACATTTCATAACGCGCACGATCATATGTAAATATATATCAGCCATCGAAGTTAAAATGACTGCCTTCTCATTTCATCCCTGATCTTCCCGTTGGTAGAGCAATCAGCCCTACAAGGCGTTTTCGTTTATCAGGGCATTACTGACGTAGATAGGTATACTTACTTATGTAATATAAAAATACCGTATGACGTACTTTTCGTTTTGATAATTTCTTCTCAAACCAAAATCCGTAGAAAAGACAATAATGAAACTCCTACAGGTGTAAACCGCTATATTACATAGTCGTTGTATGTACAACCCAAAACATAGGTCAAATGGCGTTCAAAGAAACTCTAGGATTAATAACGTTATTGGCAGAGCCAGAATGGATAAATGGAGTTGAGGTTTCAGCCACCTCCGGTCTCAGGATCTCCTTTACTGTCGAAAGTTAACGTACCGTGTGTAATAGACATTAAAGTTAATGACACTAAAAACTGTTCTGAGACCCATAAAGGGGGCTTTAGTCTTAGGCTCTTAGTGACACCTTACCTCCTGCCTAGTAGCCAACAGCCAACCCTCGTTCTTGAGCCGGTTTTTTCCTACCATAAAAGGGTTTTCCTTAGCCGTTCATTTACCCTTTTACGTTGCGCCCTCGTGGCTCGTTCCCGGTGTCAGAATTCTCTTGTTGAAAACCCACGGTTACATGAAATGAGATATTTGAAGAGGTATGCATGAATTTAGCTTTACAAGAACTTCTGAAGTGAGTCAATCATGTAACATTCATAAACACAGTGTGAATGAAAAACATAAAAAATTACATGTACCTATAAACAAAACTGATTATTAATACCGACGTGAATCACCCACCTGTCTGAATCACTGTTCTAAATAAAATACCCTCGTAACTCTCATTACTTGGATAATACTTGGTACTAACATGATGAAATATTGTGCGTTCATTCGAGTATACTAGCTAGTACGAGTATACTACCTATAGCTAGGGAGGGAGGTGATAGTGACGGTGTCGTCATTGTTCCGTGCCCTTATTCCAAAAGATCTGACTTTCGATAAAACGTTTCAACGATCATTTTCGGCTCAATCGAAGTCCTCCTACCGAATTTAAAAATCGAAGGTTAATCTCAAAGTCCAAGCGAAATCTAGCGATCTACTTGAACGAACAAACGATATTTCATCTAATTAATTCGATTATTCCGTTTTAGGGGACTTTCAAGGATTTTGTTATCAGAACAGTGATCAAGACAGAAGGGTTATCTGTGTAAAAAATATTGAATCTCTGTCGAAGAATTTGTATCAATATTTCTTCTATGTCTTGTACACGAACATTATGCTGTGACAAAAATTAGGTTCTTTGTTTAGTTCTACTCTTCTATCAAAAGTAAACAATCTTATTTACTGATTAATTAGATTACTCCATGAAACCTCATACAATGATAAATTCACCTCATTCATTGATAATCAATAAAGTCACAAAAACATTAGCGCTGTGACTATACAATCAATGAACCACGTGGAAGCCTTTTTCCGTATCCAAACAGCCATATTATATTACATTTTGTCAATTATAAATGTAAGATATTTAAAAAAAACTTTCCAATTGCCTGCCAGTGTAATATTGTAAACGCCAATTATCGATGAAAAAAATATGAAAATCAGCATGACGGGGAATCAGTTTCTCCAAACGTATTTTCAACTTTCAATTTACTGCGAATAGATGCATTTCACTTCGGTTAGAGGTTAAAATTCGAATTCACTATTTCTGTTCTGATGGATTTGCTAGCCCCGCAACGCCTGATAGTCGTGCGGGTAGAGTGTACCTGCTACGCCGTGAAATCGGCGATCTGACTCAGCAATAACAAGACTCATTCACTTGGGATAAATGGGATGTAACAATGCTAACAATCACTTTTCATACACAGGAATGAAGTTCTTAGTTTTGCAATTCTTTGACAAATTATATCTAATACCACTCTAATAACCACATGTACATTCAAATGAATTTCATCTTACGACCCTAATTACGTACCATGAGTATATTACATTTTGAACTTGTATAAGTACATTTATTTCTTACTAATTCGAATAAGGTTAGGATTTTCGGTCGGGAAGTATTATATTATATTTGCTACATACCGCAAATCACAATATTTGTCAATGCATTTTTGAATGCTAAATCGATTTTTAGACAACATCGGGCTGTAGAGCCAAAATTGGTTTATTAAGACGTTTCTGGTGTCAGTTATGGGTGGAAAATTCATGTTTGGTATATTTCTAGTGCACTTTGAAATGCCAAATCGAATTTTGAACATTACAACCTTCGAAAATTATTTAGTGATAAGGCCACAATTGATTCCAAACAATTTGAAAGCAATTTATGTAAGGTAAATTCACGTATATATTTCAAGCAATAGACGTTCGGTATTGAACCCAATAACTTGTATATTACATAAAAAATTCACTCGTTGTTCATGTTGAACGTGAGCAACCTCTAGTCCTCCTAGCTGTCGATGAAATATCAATTAAACAGCTGGCTCATTGTTACCGTTGATCAAAAATACGTTCTCTACTTTCGGTCCTTTTCTTCAGCAAACGCTCTTTTGGAGTCGTTGAGCGAGCAAATGTGGGTTCCTGACTAATCCGGTTAGCATTGCAGACGTATTCCTTCGCTCACTCTCTTCTAGTTCTAATCACATTTGCGATCCTTGTTCGACCCCCAGGCCATTCGCTTTTCTCGAGGGTGAGCTGAGAAACTTCTTGAAGTGGCCTTCCGAACCAATCGTGTAAGTAGAAGAGGCTAAGAAACGTCTTGGAGTCCGTAGATGGGAACATTTACATCGACATCACTACTGCTGTTAAATCTCTTCCTCCGTAGATGAGTTTTTTACTACGTCGACTTGTCTGCTGAATCTGCAATCATTCGGAACGTATGGCAGTTCCCATCGCCATACAACGTAACAATATTGTATATTTATGTCAACTCATCAGCTGGAAAGGCAGTGCGTCACCCAAATTTGACCAACACAATTCCAAATCTGTTAAAAATAGCTCATGTAATTATTTGTAGTTCAGATTTTTGTTTATAAACGAACACCACTTTGCGTTCAACTTCAAATACCTGGCGGAAGCCTTATATTGCTTTTAAGTTTGCAAAACAAACCCCAATCATGAGTATTTTTCACGAAACGTGTCCGAAACCCTCATGTACTTATACTTCCTGGGAGATAATCTCATTACCCCTCAACTTTTATAATATGATTATTGAGTAATCATAACAATTTTCTACGGATGGTCAAGTTGTAATACCACTTCCTACATTCAATTCCCAAAGTTATGTATTATGTATTTGCCAAAACGTAATGTAAGTGATTCGAACATTGATCCAATGAAAATGTATATGATTGGATGGATTCATTCCTTCAATTCAATCCCGTTCCTTATATTTAACCCTCTTCCCATACCCGTACTGTACTTGGCGAATGGAATACTCTCTCGTAGCCTGTAAGGCTCATGGCAATCATAGTTCAAAGTAGTTTGACGAAATTCATATACATGCGACTAAATTTAGGGTGATTCGTGTAACTGTCGTCAATTTCTAAAGGGTACAAAAATGTGCTAAAACGATGTTATTTTCCCATTCTAGTTACTTACTCCCTTATTGATAGACATTAAAAGCAGTTTATTACTATAGTTTGTTATTTCTTTAGCGAATTTTTGAAGAAAAAGAAGCTATTGAATATTTGAAAACTCGATTTGCCAAAACATTTGCATACCAAAATCCGTTTCAGACCATTCTGAATTCACTGCCAAAATACACATAAAATCATATGCATATTTATATTATACCTATATATATATATATATATATATATATATATATATTATTTTGCAAATAGAAAATGAAATGGAGATCACATTTAAAGCGAAAATCATAGAAAAATATACCTCAATATTTCGGCTGGTGGCCGTGATCATATTAAGAGTGTAGTGAGGGTACCTACGTTCAATTTTTTTTTCAGGTGCAGAAGGGATTCCTGGAAGCGTGTTCAAGTCTTCTTCTCCTCCACAGACCACACAGACGACTGAGGACATTGAAATAAGGAGCATTTTGGGTCGCATGAATTCCGATGGGTACCTACTGTAGAGGGAATGAAATTGAAAAGTATAATTCTTCCATAGAAAACTATACAAACATATTTTTATTAAGGCGATTATTGATATCCAATATACTCCCAATCATCATTTTTCGTCTTCGTTATGGAAGGGAACGACCCACCGTTGGAGATGTTCAAAATGTTTCAAGAAATTCGATGAGAGTGAAATTCGCTTGGACAGGTGAAATTGTTTGGAAGATTGGGGAGGAACATCCAGAACGCGGAAAAGGGGTAAATTGTACGGGGGAAGCGGTGCCACTTACATTGCTCAAGGCGCGGAATGCGCTCCCTAAATTAGCTTATGCAGATCCCCTGCGACATATAAATATGCCAGTGCAATGTAATATACCCCCTCTACTCACCATCACGATCCCCTCCGACTCGCCCTTTCTACAGCTTCGTTCCAGGGCCCTGCTAGTGCCTTTGGTCCCTCGGCATCCACCCCCAACACTTACAGACACTTTCAGAGAGTTGTTGGAGTTATATTAAACTCTTTACACCAAAACAGTTTGCTGTTATTCTCAACCTTTTAATACAATACCAGAACAACAATGTTTGCACTAGGATACGGTAATTTGAAATATTGTATCACATAAACACAAAAGTCTCTGTCTTTCAGCATGACCCGAAGAGCGAATTTTCGAAGTGACGTTCCTTAACTACCCTCAACCCAATATTGTTCATAGAATTTACACAAATCGGCATACAAGTGAACCAAGCTATGTACATTTTATGCCTTATCTATTCTGACACCATTTCAATCGGTGTGATTGTTATTCGTTGCAAAAGCAACTACGATCCCCACTGATCCAAAATAACGGTGATTTTAGAGTCATGCCCTTCTCAATCCCTTCGAAATTTGGTAAAACGGAGTTATTAAGAAAGAGTTTGTTTTGCCTTCGTTTTATCATTCTGTGACAATGAAAACTATAGAAAGGACGTCTCTTCTAATTCAGTTAAAGCAGTGATCATTTATTTCTCCGTTGCCTCATTCATACTTCCCCCTACGAACCAACTAATTAACATTACAAATAATAATAACATGAGGTAGGCTAATCCTACCAGCCCAGAGTTTCTGAAGCTTGATTCACAGTCGACTCCCAGAACATTTCACAATCTTCTTACAGTTCTCAAGTTATTTTTAGAACTTGTGAAGGATGTAAGCTTCAGTGCCAAAATATCATTTCATAGGCGCTATGAACATAAAAAATAATTGTTTCACAATCTGGCCATACGTTTCAATGATTATATGAACCCCTATAATATTGGAGGCAAGGGAAACCATATACCGTATGCCTTTGCAGACGTTTGTTAATTTTAATGAGCCTGATATTACCCTAATATGCCTTCCTACTCTAATTGCGTGTGCAATCCGATTAAAACTCCACGTCTCCTACAAATGCAATTCTCTGCGGCCAACTGCTTCATCACAAACTCCCTCGGGTTCGATAAATTCTCGGCTTTTTCGAATATATTTAATATCAGCCTTCTCCGTCCTCTATTTGTGAACTCGGTAAGGGCTGCAACTTTGTTTAATAAACAGTACCTAAACTTGATAATTATGAAAACACCAGAAAAAAAAGTTTGCCTTGCAGCATGATCGTATGATCGAATTTTCGAAGCAGTAGGTATTCGTACGAATAAGTACAACAGTACCTAGTAGTTTTGCGCAAAGTAAAATTTGGGGTGGAAGGGGGTATTCAGAAAAATGTTTCGAATACCAGAAGAGTATTGGATTCGTGCCTAACATTTTTGTTCTCCATTTTTTGCCGAGTAACACCTCAGCTTATAAATTTTTCAACGCTGAACACGATGGTGCAGTCATAATTGCGATGTCTCATCCCTTTATCAGATTATAGTAGATGAACCATGAAGAATATTTCAAGTAACAACCACATTTCTTCACCTTCGAAGTGCTCTAGTTCGAGAACGCAATTCTGACTTCACCATTGTGTTCAGGGTAAAAAACCCCTTTAAAATGAGGTTTTACTTGTCAGACTGTTTTGTTTTGATATTTATTTATTCCCCCCCTTCAATTTCTACTCTGACGGAGGTGCTCACCGAAATATCAGTATCAAATTGTAAGTTTTTCTTCTTGTATGTTTGATTTTCGTGGCCCCACTGTGTCTCAAGAATATATATACAAATATATATTTTGGTTGCATTTCGGCAGAGAATTCAGAATGGTCTGGAACGAATTTTGGTATAAAATCTTTTCGGAAATTCGAGTTTTAACAATTTTGGTCCGAGAACTATAGCTTCCTTTTCTTCAAAAATTTGCTGAAAGAAGGCTGGTTTTACATACATGGTATAAATTAGGAATGGTATGTCATAATATAGAAATATGGTATAATACAGAAATAAACCAGAGGTATTATTGTAGTAGTCAGATATAAATATATTATACCAACCTACCTCTGCAGGTCGCTTGAAGTGAAATTCAACATACGTATGATTTTTGTGTGATACGTCTAGAATAACATAAGACTGTAAACTTAATAAAGTACGTAAGCATTCAATAAGGAGAAACTGATTTATGAAAAATAATAGTATTGCATTGTGTAACTTAGTACCAGCGTACAGGTTAGTATCATCGAAGTGTGTGAAACTTGACAGGATGTGGCGTTGAGGAAGGGAAAGTGGGCTTCCGTATGTGTCCTTGTGGAAGTGAGTAACAGCAGCAAACAAAAGCTAAGTTTTCCCACACTCGGTGACGCACGCATAAAAAAAAAGAAAATCATCTGTTAGGTAGTCAACAAACGGAGAAAAATTGAAAGCTCGTTTGGGTTTTGAGGTGCCTACGGTTGGAAAGCTAACATTAGCGAGATAGGTCGAATCAGGACCGAGGGGGTAAGATGGAGCAACAATTGTCCTTATCTCGCTTGGAGCGATAGTCACCCGAAGAGGAGGCAACAGGGGCGCTGTGTGCGGGTGAAGGAGGAAGTGGATGGGGGCACAACTGATAAGCCTATTACCAACAGTCGTCTTCAGAACAACCCTCTTAACTCTTTTACAATTCAAGTCGACTTTTGGAATTCACGTTATGTCCTCAACCGGCTTTTATCCTTTCAGAGCAGTGGGGAGTTGGAGACAGCAAAGCACTAAGGGCCCATGAGACAGCCGTTTATTTGGTTTATAGCTGCATTTAGGTGCCTATCTTGATCTATTAATTTGGGCCGTGTGGCGGGAGAGATAGATTGTAGAAGAGAAAAGCTTACAGCGTAGTTTCAAATTCAAAATCAGTCTCGTTCCTCGGAACTGTTGAGAGCGATTTTCTACACGGTTTGTGATATACCTACATTTTTCAGGAATCCTGTAACAGGATACAACTAGTAACAAATAAAATGTGCTGTATTCATGAAAAACGCGTTATGTAACTTATTAAAACATCATTGATGGGTAGCCGGAATCAACTGAGGGACTTTAAAAAAATACAGTTACAAGGATTTGAAATCACTGAAAACGTCTCCCTACAACAACACCTGAACTGGACATAATGTGCATATGCCATCATTGGACCTACTTGATCATTTTATATCATGATTGAATGTTGAGAAACAAAGTCTAGTGGATGAGTTCACAACCAGTGACTCGTTAACAGTAATTATGAACAATTTGAATTGGGAAAGGATTTCTGAACTTGGGCATTAATTTGTAGGGCTATTGATTTGTAATTTCCACAGAAGAACTGATGTATGCACACAATGTATGCAGAAGCAGCTTCGTTTTAATTTTCAAATGAAAGCTACACATTCTCCAGCGTTAGGCAATGCATCATATTGGCAATTGATTTAGTTGTAGTATGTAGTAGCGGCTGTTGTGATATATTCGTTTCCTTACCCAAGGATCCGCATCTCCCTTGATTTTTCCTCGATGTATTCATATTTCCGAGGAGGGATATAAGAAAATAAGAAGTAACATTAGTAGAAACTGAAGCTGGGAGCTCCCACATGTGACAGATGAGCCTAGAAAGCTGATGCGGAGTTGACCCCAAGAAAGTGGAATGAATAAGGTATGAGACGGAATATAAAGTAAGACATTAGACTTCAAGGAGCATATAATTCATATTCAACTACACTATGAATCGCATTAATAATACATATCACATTGGCAAGCAACTTTGAAATATAAAAGAAAAAAAATCACAGAACCCTCTTCACTATCAATTGTGAAGCAATGGAAATTGTATCTCACTTTTTCATGCCATCAGTGAACGTTTCTATACAAGCCGCAGTAGTAACACTCTTTAACAAATAAACCACAAGCATTCGGGTTGCACTTTTCCGCGATGCCTCACAGTAATTCAGTATTGAATTCAGAACTAATATTCTTCGAGAATATAGAATAAACCTCAGCCGGTGTATATGTGGTATGAGCAGGTTTCGACTGCCAACAAAATATTATTTAGTCTATGAAATGAATTAAAATGAAACACACCCTCGTCATACATTTTAATATACATTTGGGTACAAATATATATCAAATATATTGGAAACATTAAACCTATTGTATTCAAATCTATGTATTTCTAGTTTTCCAGTTCCAGAGTCATATTTTGCCCAAAAAATTATATTTAGACCGTCACAAAATAATAATAGATTATTATAATATAATATTATGAACATTATTATTATCATATTATGAACACCTCCAAATGAGTGAACTGTTACAAAAACTCTGCAAATTCTTGACACAACGGTTTATTATCTTCCTTGTGCAGATCACCCTTCTGTCTATACCAGACTGTGTTGCAAATCGGCACCATACCATATTCTCACCGTACTCATACCATTTCTTTCCTATCATACCGTACTGTACTATACTAAATCATACATACAATAATATACCATACCATAGTCATACCATGTCGTACCAAAATTCGTTTTGAACCCCTTCCCCTTGACGCTCGTGCGTCATAGCTTCTGACGCAACAGTTGGTCTCCTGCCAGCCGTCTTACGTCATACGCTCGTGCGTCATAGGCTCTGACGTACTTGTTGGCCACCTGCCAGCCGTCTTACGTCATACGCACGTGCGTCATAGGCTATGACGTACTTGTTGGCCTCCTGCCAGCCGTCTTACGTCATACGCTCGTGCGTCATAGGCTCTGACGTACTTGTTGGCCTCCTGCCAGCCGTCTTACGTCATACGCTCGTGCGTCATAGGCTCTGACGTACTTGTTGGCCTCCTGCCAGCCGTCTTACGTCATACGCTCGTGCGTCATAGGCTCTGACGTACTAGTTAGCCTCCTGCCAGCCGTCTTACGTCATACGCTCGTGCGTCATAGGCTCTGACGTACTTGTTGGCCACCTGCCAGCCGTCTTACGTCATACGCTCGTGCGTCATAGGCTATGACGTACTTGTTGGCCTCCTGCCAGCCGTCTTACGTCATACGCTCGTGCGTCATAGGCTCTGACGTACTTGTTGGCCTTTTGCCAGCCGTCTTACGTCATACGCTCGTGCGTCATAGGCTCTGACGTACTTGTTGGCCTCCTGCCAGCCGTCTTACGTCATACGCTCGTGCGTCATAGGTTCTGACGTAATGGACCGCCGGTCGCTTGTGTTCTGACGTGATCTGTGGGAAAGGGTGAATCAAGGAAACAAATTTTTCCCGTTTCAGTTCATGTGCCAAAGCAAAGACATGAAAATGTCAAAAAAATATGTAAATAGGTACCTAAGCCCAACTGTAATGTCAATTTTCTGACAATGAGTTTTCGACTATTGTTTTCATACCTTTTTACTTAAGTACTTATTGCAATTTGAGACTGATAATGAGCTGTTTGCAAATAAAAAGTCTGATAACTACTTTATTACATCTTATTAATCTATTTTCAAGTTCCGATTCACAGTTGAATGTATTTTATTTAGATGTCGTAAAATTCGAAAACCATGGAATGACGAAACCTGTCGACTACTGACTCAAGTGATCGACTTCTAACACATGTAGGTCGACTACTAGTGCAAAACCATGTCGACTACTGAAGAAAATGTTGGTCACTGGTATCGACTACTACCTAGAGCATTGGGATTTTTTACAAAACTTGTTTTTCCCTTTTCAAACCATGTTGAATAATATTTCCCGCTGCCAGGTCTTTTAGGGAAGGATCTTGGGTACACAATGAACAGGTTTGCAATGAGAAATAGTTGATGATAATAATTAATCTAACATTTAGGATCTAGACATTTAGACCTAGTGATCTAGACAGAAGGGTGATCTGTGTAAAGAAGATAATGAACCGTTGTGTCAAGAATTTACAGATCACCCTTCTGTCTAGATCACTAGTTCTAAATGTCTAGATCCTAAATGTTAGATTAATTATTATTATGAATTATCACTAATTATTAATAAGTTTATCAAGTAGATACCTAGTAAAAATTATTATAATTTATTGTTAAATGTTAATAATTTGTATTTAATTAATACGATATAATTCTAGGGTTTTTAATACTTTTTAATTTTTCTATAAAAGAAGTATGTACCTACCTACCAACAAACATTCGAAATTACCTTCATTTCCGTAGCACGAAACGTACCTCAGAACAACAAACTCGACATCACTAAAACCATATGATGTTCTAAACAGCTAGTTAGTATGAAAATCGAGTCGACCTGTATTTAATCGACCTGTATTTCAACCGTTTGATTCAAGATCGCTTCGACAGGCTCAACCTTTGAGCCGTCATTGTGAACGAACGGCTGGTCGTACAAAGCTGCGGATGGTCTTAAAAAATTCTACGGAACAAACTCTATCTAAATATGAAATAAACCTACTGAAAATTATTATAATTTATTGTTAGGTATTGATAATTCGTATTTATTATTAATAATAATTATTATTAATTATGATTAATTAATACGATATAATTCTGGGGTTTTTAATACTACGTCGGTAATAATTTTTCTATAAAAGAAGTACCTACCAACAAACATTCGAAATTACCTTCATTTCCGTAGCACGAAACGCACCTCAGAACAACAAACTCGACATCACTTAAGCCATATGATGTTCCAAAGAGCTTGTTAGTATGAAAATGGACCTGTATTTCAACAGTTTGGTTCACGATCCTGTAGTGAGGCACAATCTTTGAGCCGTCATTGTGAACGAACGGCTGGTCGTACAAAGCTGCGGATGGTCTTAAAAAATTGTACGGAACAAACTCTATCTAAATATGAAATAAAAAACATACCGTTCTATATGAATTTTTCGAGATATGAGATTTTCAAATTTTCAAAATTCGTTTTGAACCCCTTCCCCTTGACCTAGGGTTATGAAAAGTTTCGAGGATCATTGTGGGGCTGGTCCAAACCCAGAAACCAAATTTCGTAATTTTAGCTCAACGTTAACTGGGCAAAGTGGCGCGGACGGCGGACGGACGGATTTTTTTTAATTCGATTTTCTGAATCTACGTATCTTGAAACGTAAACCAACAAATTTTGAGGGGGGGTTAAAAAATGTTTTTCTTTGGGCGATTCCAATGGTTCATTATCGAAGATAATAAACCAAAAGATGTGGATTGGCTACAAAAACTTCATCCACCAATTATACCTCAAGGAATGTTACTAAATCTAACTTGTGTATATCTAAATTTAAATTGAATATTGCAGTGGTTCTCAGCCTATGGTCCGCGAAGTGAACCAAATGAATTTTAATCTTGAATCTGGACGAAAATTATTTGCATCTACCAAAATTGGTTTACTCAACATGCAACTGCTCCATTCTAGATTTTTTTTTTTTTTTTGCGGTGAGTTGCACTCATTCTTAAGTGTTTGTTTACTTATGTAAATGTTGTGAAAATATTAATTCTACCCTATGTGGTTCGCCTCGGATTCTGCAGGGCTCGAAGTGGTTCTCAGTAGTGAAAAGGTTGAGAACCACTGAACTATTGTATACTAATATTTCATGTCAAATCAAATCATGCGAAGAAAGAAATTGGCTCAAAGGAGTTGAACCAATTGATGTAACAACAACGATAGGTTAACCCGAAACAGGACAAGTTAATGTTGGTGTGAAGTGGATTTTGGTTTGAAAAGGTTTCGTTTGGAAGAGACGAGGATTGTTGTCACTTGAAAATGCTATCACATGGATTCATCTGCTTTTCATATATTATACTATAATGAATTATTGTGGTAATTGCGGGGATGCAATAGTGTGAGGCCCAAACCCAAAAGCGTATTGCAATTAATTTACCCAATTGAATGTCTCTTGAGATTCTCCTGAAAGTTGAAACACCCACTTGAAACGCCAGATTTGTTGGGGTAACGGATATGTAGAAGGGGAGAGAAGAAAAGCTGAAGAGCCGCCTGGGCTGTTATCAGATGTTCAGGTTGAGTGGTGCAGCGAGAGTGTGCCCTGCTCCGCTGCTTACCTCACTTTCCCGTTCCTTCACGTAATTGCAGGTCGGTAGGTTTTGTGCCGCATTTGCACGTTTCCTACCGTCTAACTACTACGGTAGTTAATGTTATTGCGACCACCCCCTTCCAGTCTACAGCCTCCACCCTAATGAGCCCTTCTGTATCTTAAGAATAGGGCAGAGCGAGGGAGGAAAGTCTCCGTTAACTCAAAAGGGAGTAAATAAAAAAGAAACGAGATTCTGACCTGAATAAAACATTCAAGCTTCCCCGCGTTGCCTCTGTCAGGGAGATCTTAGGGGTACTACAAATACTTTTATAATACATTCCTAAATAATGGTACACATACAATCGAACCTATTCAATTTTATGTTTACCAATTCACCAATATTTGAATAACACAAACTCCCACCTACAAATATCAAATACCTAGTCATAATACGGAAACCCACATTAAGAACAAATCTGCCATTCGCTTTTCCGGTTACCGTTGGTACCACACCTCTTGCCCATAGGGGCGGGCAAAGAGCGAATCTGGAATTATGGTGAAAAATGGAATCTACCACTGCATTTCCCATACTCTCCTCTATTTCTTACCAGGACGTCCAGGCCTCTTTTGTTTCATTATTGGTGTATGGATTGGAGCAATAGGGAGCTGATATTGCACACCATCAGTCCGCCTCCAAAGGAATCACATTAAGGAAACTATGCGTCATTAGGGTAACAAAGGGCTTCTTGGTGGATATTTGAATTCCAAAGCAGTGGAATGGGGATGGTCGTGGAACTAATGTTCATTGTGAGTTGGTTCTAGAAATCGTGTCCAACCAAAATCTGACGGCGATGGCTCCTAGCACGCCTACGTATTGGGTTACAGCCCAAAGGCTTCTTCCTGATATATTCGTTGGATATATTCGTGATAAAAAAACCTGATACTCTCCCAATTCGTTGAGGCAATCCACGATTTTAGTTCTGACAATGATCCTGTTCTTGTCTCGAGTAACCCTGTAGCGCTAAGGTTGAAGCAATCTCCCAATTTGGGGTTACGATAGACATGAGTCTTCCGTTGGGCAATCCAGAGGAGGTTGATGTATGTGTGGACCGCTTGGTCCAGGTGATCATTAGTGCCTGTGGAGTAGCAGTAGGCCAGGTGAAAACCATGGAAGTGAAAACGGCTACACCCCACCAAATGTACAACACGTTTTGGATACGAAAAGGAGGTCAAAATGGAATCACAGGGCAAGACAGCCCAATTCAACACGAAAACTCAACAGGTTGGACAAGCAAGTAGAGGAGGCACTTGCGAGAGAGAGTAATGACTCGCCGCGTTTTCCAGCACAATACTGTGAAGTAACGATTCACGTACTCCGCCATCAGTCAAAATTGAAGTTAAACAAGAACTAGATGCCCCTCTACAAATGGCCATTCCCTCCACCCTGATAAGTCCAGAGGAACTAAGCAGTGCCATAGAGTCCACGAAGAATAAAAAACGCCTGGCTATGACTTGATCAAGCTAAACGTGGCGATGAAGGAAAAACATTCCTCCTTAGCCTCTACAATGCCTTATTTGGTTGATATAGTAGTAGCCAAACCGCAGCAGCACCCACCAGCTTGCATTCGGCCTTGAGAAAAACATTCGAAAAAATCATCTCAAGCAGAATATTGAAAGTTTTATACGTCTCACCCAAAATTCTCAACTTCCAATTTGGGTTTCAGGCCCAACACTCCACAACCCAACAAGTGCATTACATAGGGTGGTTGACCACATAGCTAGAGAATTAACCCCACAAAATCGACATTGATGACCTTGACCCTTAGGCGAGGCTCCTGGGCCTATGTCCGTATGGCAGGCGAAATTATATCCCATAAGCTCGAAGTGCGATATCTGGGACTAATTTTGGACCGCCGACTTACCTGGAGGCAACAAATCAATCTCGCGAAGTGAATGAGATGAAGCTGCGTGTATACCAGCTTTGGCCAATGTTGAACCCCAAATCAAAGCTGATTTTTGACTCCCCTTGTATTGTAAGAAACGACGAGCACCACTTGGGGGTTACGACAATGCAGGAGAGGATGAGGAAGCGCTATGGAGCCACTGACCATCCAAACGCGGAAATTACGCTTATAGCTGGGACATCGCCTTATGGTGAGCGAAAGTTAAGAAGAAGAGTCCTGAGCATGGTCCTGAGGGACAACGAACCCACTCTGCTTGACTAGGACTTCATCCCTGGAAGACCATGATCGCTGGTCGAAGAAACTGTGAATGTAATGTAAATGTTGCGAGTGCCAGAGCATTCCATTCGTACATACAGGATCCATGATTTGGACGAGGTCTTAGTCCAAGAAGTGCTCATTATCGTTTATTCGCTTGGCGTTGCTCCTCAACCGAAACTGTAGTCAAAATGACTATCCAAATTGTCGTTGTGCATTATGCAAAACTAATGAGCCCAAGGATTTTTGGTTTATTATCTTCGATAATGAACCATTGGAATCGCCCAAAGAAAAAATTTTTTTAACCCCCCCTCAAAATTTGTTGGTTTACGTTTCAAGATACGTAGATTCAGAAAATCGAATAAAAAAAAACTCTGCAAATTCTTGACACAACGGTTCATTATCTTCTTTGTACAGATCACCCTTCTGTCTAGATCACTAGGTCTAAATGTCTAGATCCTAAATGTTAGATGAATAATTAATTATTAATCATTAATAATAATTTGTTATTATTATAAATTATCACTAATTATTAACAATTGTATCAAGTACCTAGTGAAAATTATTATAATTTATTGTTAGGTATTAATAATTCATATTTATTACCTATTAATAATAATTATTATTAATTATGATTAATTAATACGATATAATTCTTTGGTTTTTAATACTACGTCGGTAATAATTTTTCTATAAAAGAAGTACTTACCTACCAACAAACATTCGAAATTACCTTCATTTCCGTAGCACGAAACGCACCTCAGAACAACAAACTCGACATCACTTAAGCCATATGATGTTCAAAAGAGCTTGTTAGTATGAAAATGGACCAGTATTTCAACATTTTGATTTACGATCGTGTTGTGAGGCACAATCTTTGAGCCGTCATTGTGAACGAACGGCTGGTCGTACAAAGCTGCGGATGGTCTTAAAAAATTCTACGGAACAAACTCCATCTAAATATGAAATAAAAAACATACCGTTTGATGGGAATTTTTCGAGATATGAAATTTTCAAAATTTCAAAATTCGTTTTGAACCCCTTCCCCTTGACCTAGGGTTATGAAAAGTTTCGAGGACCATTGTGGGGTTGGTCGAAACCCATAAAAAAAATTTCGTAATTTTAACTCAACGCTAACTGGGCAAAGTGCCACGGACGGCGGACGGCGGACGGCGGACGGCGGACGGCGTACGGCGTACGGCGGACGGACGGATTTTTTTTTATTCGATTTTCTGAATCTACGTATCTTGAAACGTAAACCAACAAATTTTGAGGGGGGGTTAAAATTTTTTTTTCTTTGGGCGATTCCAATGGTTCATTATCGAAGATAATAAACCAAAATCCGTCCGTCCGCCGTACGCCGTCCGCCGTACGCCGTCCGCGCCACTTTGCCCAGTTAGCGTTGAGTTAAAATTACGAAATTTTTTTTATGGGTTTCGACCAACCCCACAATGGTCCTCGAAACTTTTCAGAACCCTAGGTCAAGGGGAAGGGGTTCAAAACAAATTTTGAAAATTTGAAAATCTCATATCTCGAAAAATTCATATAGAACGGTATGTTTTTTATTTCATATTTAGATAGCGTTTGTTCCGTAGAATTTTTTAAGACCATCCGCAGCTTTGTACGACCAGCCGTTCGTTCACAATGACGGCTCAAAGATTGTGCCTCACAACTCGATCGTGACTCAAATTGTTGAAATTCAGGTCCATTTTCATACTAACAAGCTCTTTGGAACATCATATGGCTTAAGTGATGTCGAGTTTGTTGTTCTGAGGTGCATTTCGTGCTACTGAAATGAAGGTAATTTCGAATGTTTGTTGGTAGGTACTTCTTTTATAGAAAAATTATTACCGACGTAGTATTAAAAACCCCAGAATTATATCGTATTAATTGATCATAATTAATAATAATTATTATTAATAATAAATACGAATTATTAATACCTAACAATAAATTATAATAATTTTCACTAGGTACTTGATAAAATTGTTAATAATTAGTGATAATTGATAATAATAATTAATCTAACATTTAGGATATAGACATTCAGACCTAGTGATCTAGACAGAAGGGTGATCTGTACAAAGAAGATAATGAACCGTTGTGTCAAGAATTTGCAGAGTTTTTTCATTTCATCGCAGCATCAGCAGCGCTCGCCAAATTCTCCAATGACCGGAGTTTTTTTACTCCGAGAGATTTTGCTAACACTCTTTTTCTTCCTGCTTCTCGTACTTCTCCATACCAAATGTATTACCTTTATACAACTGTTTTAGACAGTACTTGGGTTCTCTCAGTTGCATGTGATGGTTATAAGGACGTATTCAAAACTCTCGCTATGTTCATGATATATTGTACCTACCATGAATGAGCTTATATTATGACGAGTAGTACCGTGATGGTGTGTCGACTGTCTTTCTCCCGTTGAAAGTTTGATTCTATTGCATTTTACTCTGAATTAAGAAAGACTCTTCAAAAGATGATCACTAGTATTCCTCGAGTCCTTTGCAATCTCACGAGACAACGTATCAACGTATACGGATCGATAATTTTACCCTCATAGGGTTCGTTATTACCATATTCAGGGATGCAGCGCAATGATCAAATAATCATCGGGGCCTTCAGGCCGATTCTAATTGACCAATGAGCCGCGATTATCGATTACATGCCCGTTGAACCCTTTCAAAAGCGGCTTGGGGTAGCTCTTGGCGATGATGCGACGTGATAAAGTGGAGCGGTTGCTGATAAGGTCCCATCACGGTGTGTACACAAAGCCTTCCTCTCGTTACGTTACGTTACGTGGAAGGCTAGACCTTGGGGGGAGCTAGAAGCGTCGGTACCAACACCCACCTTCCCTCCAGAGCTCTCTAATGGTTCCCTTAGTTGAATAATTTTGGTACTCAAAACGCTGCACATGTTTCCACAAAGGTTTATAATTTTCTGTATGAGTCACTGTTTTGTAATATCCATGTGAGCTCCATAAGTATGAGAAATAATTGAAGTAGTAATGAGTAGGGAAGTTGGTTAATAGTCATAATAATTCATATACTCAGAAAATCTGTGAGAGTTCTGTGTAATTTGGTGATGTTACACAACAAACCGCATGCGTGTAAGATTCTGAAGCGTTGAACCTATTTATGTATCATCATGTATTTTGTTATTTCAACCTGAACGATTTGATATCAATGAAATATTGCTTGAGAAATCCATCTTTCTGCAAACGTGAAGTTGTCGTAATTGAGGGTTTAATATAATTTATGCCATCTAAAATGAGTTGTTTGAATATTAACAGTTTGGGAATTCCGGGCCGATTCGTGGAATTCATTACTCCGTTGACTTTGATGTATAATTTCCTGGATTATAAAAGTGAAACCAATTGTCCCACAGTACGTAAATATTTCATGGAAGTACCTTAATCTCGGACATCTCCATACCAAGAATAATTACAATTACAATTATTACAAAAATTACAATTATTGTCCTCATCTCTCAGATGGATTGTCTTTGTATGTAGGCGAAATTGAAACTTACCACTTGGGTTTATTATTTTTATACTTAAATCCGTTTTACTGCCAAAAGACACAAAAAATCATATGTATATGTATATGTATATGATATAAATATATCATATATTAATTTATTTATATTCGTATATGTATGTGTCATTTTAGACGATAACTTCCGAAAGAATTGCAGTAAAAAGTTCAAATTTGCACGAAAAATCCGTCCTGGCCATCGAAAGCCTAAGTTCGTAAATGGGCAGAATGGGGCCGCTCTAAGGGGGATTTAGGGGAATTTTAAGGAGGGGAAAATTACCCATAAAGTCCAAAAATGAAACAGTCTGACGAGTGACACCTCAATTTAAAGATTTTTCAACGCTGAACACGACGGTGAAGTCGGAATTGCAATATGGAGCCACTGGAGCACTTTGAAGATGGAGAAACGTGGTTTATTACTTCAGATGTTATCCAAGGCTCAACTGCTCTAATCTGATAACGGAATGAGATATCGCAATTCTGACTCGTCCATCGTATTCAGCGTTGAAAAATATATAAACTGAGGTGTTACTCGGCAAAAAACAGTAAAATAAGAGACGTTTTACATAAAACAGGTAATTTTTCGAAAATTCGCTGTTACAGCCACGCTGCATGACTGTGGATTTTTAAATTATGGCCGACATGAGAGGTACATGTGAAACTCCCAGAATTATATTGATAACAACATATTGATTTACAATTAAATAATTCGCATGATTTTTCAGCGCATTTTTCCAGTTAGCTCGAGGGACTCACAATGCTATTGTGTACAGAACATTGATCCAGACAGAAAGGTGATCTGTACAGAAGATCAAACCGTTATGGAAATATTAGTAGGTACTTAGCGTTCTTGTTACACAAATTGATGCAATCTGTAAACTTGAGAATTGATCTTCGATCAATCTGTTGAATAATATCAGCTCTTTATATTATAAGGTGATGAAAAAATGTAAATGCGATTCAAAGTTTACGATGTTAATACGAATCTTATGAGAAAATTTATTACTTGGTTCTAGAATTTTACTGATTTTTGGATGATAATAATTCCTCGTCAAGTTTTCTTAATATAGGTGTCTCTAAAATAGCAATGTTCCACACAAACATGTTTTTCGAGCCTACATATTTCAGCGAATCTGATTTTGTAAAAAAAAGCTAAATAACTTCAAAATGTATTGAGATACCATTCAACTACGAGACTGATATTTGTTGGAAATATATGTTGAATAAATTAGGTTGGTGTTTTTGCACACGAATCTGAGTTTTCTTGCAGGATGATAGTTATGATTTTTCACGTCCAGTGGAAACTGTGTTTCTTCGATTAGTCAATCTTCTTTTGCTTGCTAAACTTTCATTACTAACGTAGCATTCTTATTGTAAAGAGTTGTATGAGCTATACCACATAATATACCACATATCATGTGCATACAACATTGATTCAGAGTTGATCAAACGTTGGTCAATGACCCTGTCAGCACAGGGAACCTGTTGTCTCACTAGATACGTTCCATTTCAATTACCTGCCTACTCATAAACGTTAAGGAAACCGTCTGATCCACGTAAAATACGCCGTTTGTATTGATGTGTCTCAATGGGTAGATACTGAACGGTGGTATTCAATATAACTGATCAATGCGTGGGGTACGATATAACTACCTATTGTACGGGGATATGGCACGTGACCATGTAAAAATGGCTGCCAGATAGTAGACTAACCTGTCACTAGCGTTTTCCTGGATTCCCGGGGAAGAGCCAGAGGGTGATAATCAATACCAGCTGACTATGTTATGGAAGTCCCACGTCCGCCACGCCGCTCTTGAAATTCGCACAGCTCATCGACGGTAATTCTATTTATTACGGATCACTGACAGCCAGTTTGAATGACGTAAGATGGAAGGTTCGGCAAGGGTCGTTTATTGAATAGCGTGTTAACAATAAGGATGAGAAACACGAAGGAGAATCAGGTGGAAACCTATGTTGATTTTCATTCGGGCGGCCTCGGCTTTCTCCGGTGATGTCCACCAGTCCCTGCACTCTCCCGGGAGAACTGAGGAACTGCGGGAATCCCCCTTGAGTTGGAACTCCGGGTGTTTTGAATTGCCCGGAATTCCACGTAGTTATTATTCTGAACGAGAGAACTGATGCAGTTGTGGATGTGCCGGTATTATATCTAACCAATCACTTATATAATAATATAGGTATATTATGAATGCAATTACATCTAAAATGGAGAAATCAAGAATGAGTTTAATTTTCAGCAGAAAATTTTCGAAATTCATCATTTCCTATATCATTTCCAAATATTATTGAACACTCAGAATCGAACAAGAGAAAAATCCTCCTGAAATTCCGATGGTTCACATTACAAAGTAAGTTATATCCAACAATGAAATGAAAGTCTGAAGTTTTTATTAAGTTTTACAGTGAGGAGTAGTTGATGAAGAATCGATATTGGTTGCATGAAGTCGAACTTCCTGAGCAACGACAAATTTCGTTCCCACTAAAAGAGAGATAGTTTCTGATATTGTAGGCTGTAGAGGAGTCAGAATAGATAGGTTGAAAGAACTACAACATGTAGTTCCTATTTATAACGGAGGAGGTACCAAAGGTATGAGGACCACGCCAAAAGTTGAAATAGAAACAGTATTGTTTCTCAAAATGTATATGGTTTGGTGAACTGTTCTACTGAACTATAAAATGTATAGTTCATATTGTAGTATATTGTAGTATATTTACAATATTTAATATTGTAAATACCAAACCAAAAGTTTGTAAATACCAAACATTTCTAATATTTTGATAAATATTTACATATTTGCTTAAGAAGCAACACAGCTTAACCCACGATTAAATAGACAAAATGAAATTGATACACTGTCTTATTCCAAATTTTGTGCTGGAGACCGTGGTGTCGTTAGATTGTCGAAAATCTACCTACCACTAAAAGCGTAAAAATCACAATATGTGTTATTTTTGGTGAGGCTAAATTCCAAATTAGCAGGATTATACTTCAGAGGCTGATAAAATTGACTGTGATGGTAGTTTATAGATTATAGTCTAACTTTTACCTAGGATTTTGGCTCAGCGAAACCGTTAAATTCCTAATCTATGTTTAGTGTTCTCAACTATAATGTTGAGTAAAAATTTGAGACAGATTGTTCTTAATAACATTTTCTTCTCTCGTTCATTCATGGGATGGTGTTTGATCATTGAAGTATTTTCTAGATTTATATTTCGAGTAGGTACCTGTGGAGGTAGAAATTCTAAAAAGCATTATAATTTTATAGTAATATAGTATAATAATAATAACATAGATTTCAACATGAAAATCATAGATGAAGAAAAAAACTCCAAGAGCAACTCCACCGATCACACCATTTCTCACGCCAACATCGGCTAACCCTCACGGTTTTTCGATCGGAGCATCAATCGGAGCCTTAAATACCACCTTGGGAGATTTCCGAGAATTCACCGAGTTTTCTGTTTGATTAAATTTTCATAACATTAACCCTTTAACGGGCAATGTATCCTGGGAGATACACATTTTCGGAGAGCTGTAGAAAATAGGATATGGGCCTCAGAATAAAGGATATGGTCTCGACTTGTTCCTTGGACCAAGGACAACAACATGGGAGGTTATCAGCAGAACATTAACAGTTTTCAGCAGAAATATTTCCATTATGGTGAAAATATTGAGGTTTTTAGGCTTGGTGTCACAGGTGACACCTTAGTAAATAAACTGCACAACGCATGCTGTCATAGGTGTGACCATGGTAAATAAGCTGCGCAAGACATTACTTATTGTGCCATAATTGACACCTTGGTCAGATAGAACAACTATGAACTTTACTAAAACACTAGCTATTGGAATGAAAAACGAGACTATGGTCATAAACTGCCTTTACTTACATATTATTGTAGAATGAAAGCTGACTTAGCCAACAACAGTAAAAGCTGATTTAACCAACAACATTGTGAAATTTTACAAAGGAATTCCTCTGAGCACAGTCGTGCATTCAATTTGAAGCACTTCGGCAATTGGAGCAATTTTGGTTCCGGTGGCGAAGGCGGCATTTTCCATTGGGAATTTTTCCAGATTTTAGGGCATTTTTCCATAGGCATTTTCCATTTTTTCAATAGGGGGTTCATCAACAATTGATGAACAATTATTGTCAATTTCATACTGGGAATTGTCAGGATCATGGGGGATTTCGGACTCATCATGAAGCAACGATTGGAGATTGGAGATCGGAATAGTCTCGCCAACTTCGTCATCGTCACCATCTGAATCGAGGTGAACTGCTGGCACAAGAGCTAAAATTCTTTCTGCTCGCGAGCGGAATGCGCAGTTTCTCTGAAATGTACAAGGAAATTCGCACAAAACACTCGGAATATCCCCCCCCCCCCCCTCCAAAAAAACCGTATCAACAGAAAGAAAGATCACAACCTCCAAATTGACCAAGGTGTCATTGGTGACACCGGCATGTTTTGTAAACAACAACTCCATTTTAGGCTGACATTTTCGGCTGTATCCATGATTTTATATTATGATATTGGATGAATATGACGAAAACTGGTGTTGAACTTACCTTCACCTTCATCGTGACAGACGAGTCAAAAAGATGATTTCGGGAGGTGGGTTTGTTTTCACGCCATAGCCATCACTATAACCTGTTTTTGCACGCAGAAGTTATTGATCCTGGCGGCGCGGGATCCAGGGAACGCATTAAAACAGTCAAAAGTCTTTTCCACCCATATCCTTATCTTCAGGGGACGAAAAGAGGCTGGTGACACCTACGACACCTAGGCAAATTAAGGGACCCTAGAGTAACCGAAAAGTAGTAATTGTAGTGTGAAATTACTGTTAGTTTTGGAATAAAACCGTATTTTGTCTCTCCTGAAAAGTTGGGGGAAATGGGTTAGGCTGTGTTACTTCTTAAGGAATGGAATATTCGATATTTCGATAAAATTGGAAATGTTTGCGTTTTTTCTCGGTATGTACCTACACTTATATGGAGAGTGGGTCGGTCTGTTCGATATGTCGACGAAATCCAATCGATATATATGGAGGGGAGAGAACATACCATTTATCAAAGTATAATCTATATTATAAATCCTTGGTATAAAACTCCTCTGATAACTCAACTATTGAGGACCTCTGAACCCCTGCAGTGTGCTACTCTCAGGCTCTCTGGGATTGAATGCCCCGGAGGAAGATTATATTCATCCCAACTCGGGGGGTCGTTGCTCGAGATAGAAACCAGTGTTTCCTGAAGAGGGACAAAATTCATTGTTGCTAATGGAACTTCCATGTTGTAGAAAACCCGACATGAATTTTCCCATGGTTTTGGCTCACAAATGTCGGAAAGAGTCTTTTCCCAATTTCATTTTTTGTCCCCTCCCCGCCCACTCGTTAGAGAGTGAGTTTCCTCGTAATTGGACGGAAATACTCCGAGATTCTTTCTTTTCATCCCCGCCTCCAACTTGTTCTTTCTTCCCGACTGCCGTAAATAAGTTGATTTGCACCGGAGCTCCGAGAGAATTCTATTGGGGGTTGACTGTTTCAGAAATACAAGGAAACGTACACATGTGCTGACTGGAACAAAGTATACGTGCCTTCCAGGGAATCGCATTACGCCATCAGAACCCCTCAACTAGAATCTCAGAGACTTTGCGCTAGTCACCCTCGCACGTTTTCCGAAAGGTTTACACAGTTGTTTCAGACTCTTCCCTTCAATTCTATCCTTATCGTCTTCGTCCGGAATGGGAAATTAACTGAACTCGTTTGAAGGTAAAGTTGATTGAGTCAACTTATGCAACTTAATTTAGTGTGATACAAGAGTTGGATAGTCTGGTATGTTTCAATTTCTTGAAACCTCAATAAATTCAAGGATTGGAACAAGGCAATAAATATACAAGGTGTTCGCAACTTGGTGTAAAAAACAAAATGGGTAAACTAGGCTGAAAATGGAGTAGAACGCCGCCAACCGCACCTTTGTATCTCAAGCCGTTCCCAAGATTTGAATTTTTAACGTTTTTTTTTTTTTTTTTTTTTTTTTTTTTTTTCAGAAAATTTTTGTGTAGGTAAGTATATTAGATACGTAGTACGTCAAACTAATTTGTCACCATCACGAGTCAAAAGTACATTACGTTACTGTACAAGTACGTTACTGTAACCAAAACATAAATCCTTCTAATAAGAAGTCGACCGAATCGACCCACAGTTACTGTATTTGTCAGTTTGTATGAATACATAAATACATATTGAAATGCATCAATATTATTAATAACATTCATCAATATGGAGAAGATGTAAGAAAATGGAATTTTACGGATATAAAACATCAGCTTCGCTTTTGGCTCTATGTACGTTAAGTCCTTTTCCCGGTCCCTATGGTCCCTGTATGGACCTCAGAGTCCCTTTCCTGGACATGATCCCCCTTTCCAGACTCTAGTCCTGCATAGTGACCAATGGAGGACAATATAGTCTAGCGGCCTCCAACCTCCCCTACAACCGCTCTCAGTCCTCGCGACTATCAAAATTAGACTTGAACAGGTCCCAAAATTGGGATCATTCGATTCCTTTTATGGATGTTGCAAGTGTGTAGGTGAATACACAACTGTGTAGCTGTATACTGTTCTTTAAAGTCATGTGTCCAGTATCTTATGATCCAAACAGATGGTATCAAACAAAACCTTTCCCAAAATGTATATTATTCAATATACAGAAATATATTGGTTCCTGCAAGAAATTGCTCAGAGCCAATTGAAACTTCACTCAATATTACTGGTCTGTTTCATAAAACCGATTGCACTTGAACAAAAGTTTCCCGATCTTGTATTATGATTCGCCCAATGCCCTACTGCGCTTCATTCTAGTAGTTAGAACAGACTCTTTGAGAACCGGCCACCCTTCACACACCTCCGACGGGGGTTTTCTTCAACTTTCTCCAGTACCATGTGGCCCTATGCAACTTTTTTAATATAACCACCAGGTTTTTCAATATCCTTACACGAGACTAGCTCAGGTTCAACTTTGAAGGGTTTCATACACCCGAGGTTGCCCCTTTTTCTGAAGCGTAAACTTCTTATGCCAATACACTTTGTGAGAGAAATTCTACCCTGGAGGTGGATATGAGGGTAGGTAAGTTATAGTAACCCCCTGTTTGAAACGTACGATTCTACGTGAAAATGCCATTCTCAAGAGCCAAGTATGATGTTGATGTTTGCTCAGTTACCAGTTCAAGAACGAATGGAATTTCGACCCACATTGCTATGGGATTTCTCTCATTGTGGTGTTGATCCGAACCCATAACCTACTCGTAATTTCGTAATTTTAGCACTCTAACTGGTAAAGTGCCGATGGATTTTTTTAAATTCGATTTTCTGAAACTGTGTACGTAAAAAAAAAAGAAAATTTCTTTTTTTTTAATGATGATTTTGGAATGATATGCGACTCTGAATTCATATTTGTCTAATAAAAGGTGTGGAGAATATGTAAATGATGACAATCTCGATTACCAAAGTCATTTACATAATGAATGATTAACAGATCTGGATTAATGTATGAGTCAAATTCTGCAACTAAAAGTCTACTTTCTAATAGTACACTCCCAGAATATAATAGATTATGTTTCAGATAACCCTGAAGCAGAATATTCTTGAATATATATTGGGTAATCATTATCCAACGTTCTAATTTGATTATTAAGTAAACTATTCTACAACGTCTGACAAATTATAAGCAATTTGTTGGTAGTTTGTTGATCTCTTAAAAGAAAATATATGGGAAATTCTGGAAAAATAAAAATCACTTGAAAAACCAAATATTCCCATTTACTATCCTTATGTTGAATTTCTGAATATCCTAAACTAAATTTATCAAATCTGATATGGAACAAATACTTGGCACCCTGGTACACTTCGGATTAATATTATTGCTTCCGTGGCAAATGCCGGTGCCAAACGTTTGGAGTCCATCAACAGAACCGACCAGAAGCCCACTTTCTTCACGGCGTAAAAACACTTCCTGTAAGACTGAACTGTCGTGCGGGTATAAAATAGCCTAAACTGGACTTTTCCGTAAAGAATCACTTCGAAATTAGTTATCCAGACTGACTGGTGCGTAAGTAATAGTTTACGAATAGGTAAAGTAAAACTATGGACTATACATGCTAGCGAGAAGTAACAGCAGCATGTGCCATGTTAAAGTTCTTCGTGCGTGACATCATTCATCGTTCTGTTAACTTTTTTTCTTCATAACACGGAGAAGGTCCACCATCCCCTTCCGACTGAATGATAAAGTATCTGCTTCCAACCCAGGGTCAACCAATCTCGATCTGTATCAGTCACTTTTTCTCCGATTCCATCTCCTTTAATGAAAACCACATCGAATTCAATCAAAGGGACGAGAGCTGCGGGAGCTATAAAGTGCGGAAGCTCTATCGTCTAGGAATATTGATGGCTATTCAACATCGTGTTTTGATACGCCCGGTGTCTTCAGAATTATTTGTCTAATCTTGTTGAGAGCGTTTTAGTCTATAATTGAATCCCTTCTCGTACTTATTTTTGCTTGCATTGATACATAATCACGTCGATATAAAAGCACATTCATTTTTTGGTTCAGAGTTTCTCAATTCAATTCATTACTGTGAACCATCGTTTTGAAGGTAACATCTCCCATATTTTTCAAAGAAGTATTTTTACGCACAAAGAAAGATTATATGGATCTCATGAAAACGTGATGGTCATAAAGATGACGTATGAAGAGATTTATTCTAATGGTTCCCCATAATATCCCAATACTTTCCGGAATTGCTTACTACGATGGGGAGTGCATTGGATTCAGCCGCAACTCCCTTCACACACATTGCATATTAAGAGTATTATTGTTAATGGATTATATACTCGTTGGAAAGGGTGATTCATCACGCTTGGCGCGTTGGGATTCGATATAGAGTATCACGTAGCTGATGGTATAATTAGCATACTAAGTGCAGTATCGATACCCAGATTTCATCTAACAATTCGTAGACAACAATCCGTAAAAATCTGCATTTAGGGAGTAAGAACGCTCCGTAAGGTTACTCAGCCTTTTTAATCTCGGTGCTATTTCCACATTTAAAAGAGTTTCAGTACAGACTCCGAGTAATTTTGTCTTGGTTCCATGAATAAGCGAATACGTAATAAGCTGAAGTTTGGCAAGTAATAACAGCAATGAATAAATTGAGGCGCAGTTTTGCAAAAGCCTACAATTACAAAAATTTGAACTTTCAGGAATCAAAAAATTATACTTTCTGCATATATATTTGACAAAACTTAATTGTTTCTAAATTGTCTACTCTATGTTGAGATCATATTATGTATCAACATGATTCAATCACCTCCTTCATGAGATATGCTAAACCGTATCCACTCAGACCCAAGATATATATTTTCCAACTCCGCGTTCGATTTCATTTAATCAAAATATTATTAATCCAATTTTGATCTTGATGATCCATATCATTTTTTATTTATTGGAAAAGGTGTTCTATCCTTTGTTTAGATGGTTGGAACATTTTGTTTATTAGAAAAAAAATAAGGAGAATTAAAAACTGATTTTAGGATGGTTTATGGTATCGGTTGAAGAAAGAAGAATCCATAAAAAACGCTTCAAAATGATTCATGGTACACAAAACTGAATCTAAAACAAGCCCATCAGCGCTGTCAAACTTCAGAGGGACTTTTTCAGCGTCATTAATGAAGTTCACATCTTCCAGCAATTTTATATAATTTACCAAACAGCCTCCGAAAATAAAACATATCATTATACAATAGTGAGAGAGCTTCTCAAAACGATTGTGATAAACCGCAGTCTTGTCATCCATGCTGACATGAGATGTCCAGCGAGTCGTCATTTACCTCATAACTTCTCTTTGGTTTTTGAGATTTTCTGACACGATTCAGTTATTACCTTTATTTTCTTATTATTCTTCTTTCTACCCACTCAGTTATTAGAGGACTTTTGGAACGATGGAGACATAACCGTAGTGACATTGTTTAGGAGAAATCCCTTAGATTCCTTCATGGATTTGTACCATTTTGAAAAATATTCAACGAACAGTACCGTGAAAAACAGCTTGAACTTCTTCATGCTTTTAAGGCGGATTGGTCCCGTTTTGGCAAACCGTAATGTCTTACGTATAAATCGATGCTCAACTAGATTTTTGCGCATGTACCATTTTGCAAAACTGTGCCTCAATTGAGTGTTGCCCCAGGGGATGTTAGTGTAGCAGCCAACAATTCTTTAGAATTATGTTATCATTTATGAAACACTCCACACAGACATTTGTTTTTATTTACTCATTGATCCAAATTGGATTCAAAATCAAACACAACGTAAAATCAGTTGCTAAATTATGGCCATAAACAGAAACACATTTTGGGAATCATAAAGTTGTGGAAGTTGTGGTTGTATGGATGACACGATGGGGGAAATTGCATGATTTCCAGGGATCAGTCGCTGTGGTTTCTGGTTGGTGAGTGAAAGGCCCCAGAAACATCTTCTGAGTCTCATCCCAGGACTCCAATGAATATTCCAACGGCTGACCACTGCATTACCAATTGATGAGGCTGCAGATCTATCCACCTGGGACTCTATCCGTCGGTTCAGATAACTGGATAAGCCGTCGTGACGTTTCACTTCATGTGCGATGGCTGCACCCTAGTCTAATTAGGTTTGGCATTATTGATAAATTTGCCGTTACCAAGTGCTTCATGTTCCCAGAAACTGTGAGTATCGGAGGGCTAAAACTGCTGGAAACATCAGTGTTCACTAACAGCATGAGGAAAAATTAGGTACAATTTATTCTTATTATACTAATTGTCAACTAGTACTGCATTTGATTTTAGCAACAATTATGATCATTCTAGATTTCTAAATAACCAGGGGCCTATTTTATAAAATGTTTGCTGTACAAGTTGAAGAATTCGTCGGTACTTGTGATTCACAGGTTTTTAATAAGAATTTTAACTCACTCTTCACAGTATTTCATTGTAGTTTTCAACCTATTCACGAGAGGCACTGCAATGAAATAACAGTTATCGGTGGAAAATATTTTATTTCGGTTGCCTTCAACATTTGGATCACACTGTTATTCATTTGATGAAAGCACAAGCTAATATTATTCACCTTATAATGCTCTAAAAGTGAGTGATTGGGAGGTAGAATGAGTACGTAAGCAAATATGTTCAAATAACCTTTACACGTTGTTTCGCCAAATACTGTGCGAAAACCTAAGCATTAACAACAAAATTGAAATATGTAATTTCATATCTCAAGTGCGGTAATGTTCCCCAAGAAGCAGGCGCAAGCGGCCAATCAAAAGTTTTGGATCCTTCCCCTTTTCGTGGTCATGGAATCCTCAAGACTTTCCGGAGTTTACATTTTTCCTCGTACAAAGAGGAGTCTCGAGGGACAAACTCGAGGAAAGGAAGAGTTGGGATGGGCAAAGGCGGTAGAAACAAGTTGCACCAACTTAAACTAGCTCCAAGCTTAATTAAGAGGTAAGTGGCGGTAGTGGAAAGGAGGTGAGGGGAGCCTACTCAGGGGTGCTAAGAACGTGTGCCGACTTCTAACCAACAGCGTACCATGTTTTCCCTCGACCGCTCCCGCACGAACTTTTAATACGGGCTTAATATTTGTGATGGTGACTCTAAGAGTGGAGGAGGAACTCGACAAAACTCGGGTATCCTTTTCCTCAACTCTCGACTTGGGTACATGTACTTTCTTATTTCCTAAAACGAACGTTCTACTCCTTCCCTGTCGTTAAATACTATTAAAGTAACACAACTTGAATCCGTATACGACAGAAACCTATGTCAAACTAGAGCTTTCTTGTGTTTAATTGGCTTCAACCTTATCCAAACAGCCATGTTACATTATATAATATATATTATATTACAGTAATGTGATTGTGATTGCAGCCAGTTAACATGTAACCACGATTACATTAATAATTATTATTGTGAATTATTGTGAATGGTACTAAATATCGTGGCCGATGTCGTTGAAATACTTCTTTACACTCACATAGAGTTCGGGTCTAACTACTTTAGACGTAAAATTGATTGGATAAGATCCGATCTCATCTAACATCAATTTCCGCTAACTATCAAATTGCTTACATGAAAGAAGCACAACGTGCTTCTTGGAACATGTCATGTTCCAAATCGTCTACTTCACCACACTCATCACAAAGATCTGACTGCTCTTGGTTGATTCTGTGAAGATAAACTTTGCATATACAGTGCCCAGTCCGTAATGGTCTCGAGCCTAACTAGAGCTTCGAGCCTAACTATTTCAAGGGGAGGTCCCTCAGAGCAGCATTCTCATCTTGAAGGCGCTATGTCTCTGACGTATTCAGCAGGTAGCTAAAACACCATGGTAGGTGTTGACTTTCTAGATTAATGTTGATATTGATACCATCTAACCAATGACTTATAAATCTATAAAAATGTAAACCTTTCAGTCATGCAGCATGGCTATAATAGCGAATTTTCGAAGAAAAAACGGGTTTTTGTAAAATGCGATGTTTGGAACATCTCATTCAAATAAGGGCAATCTGAAACTTATTGGGTATTTAATCGATTATAGTATGAAGCTACGTATCAGGTTTGGTATCAGGTGTGCTGCTCTCTGACTAAAGATCGGTATGTACTTTTTTAACGAGAGCACCTACTTGTCTAATTTTGTATATGTTGAGATGAGCATCAAAATTATGTATTATTACTAAGTACTTTATTTTTATTATTATCATTTTATTATTATTATTTATTACTTATTATTAAAACAATAATTATTCATAATATGGAAACAATCCATTATTTTAAGGCGAGAGATTTACAAATACTTGAAGAGAGGATTAGGGGGATTTACGGTAGGGGAATTGTTCAAAGTGCAAAAGAAAACACTAATGATGAGTTGGATGGTCATTCATGATCAGGCTTTGCAGAGTGGGCCAAAAATGCGAGAAACTGTTCAAAACTTGCAAAGACAATGAGATATTGATACCGAATTTGCATGAAAACTTTCATGTTTTTCACTCTCCAGGGTATGTCCAATTCCAAATGTAACTATCTAAACCAATCTATTCACAGCTCGAACTGTCTCTAACCGTTGAAAATCTTCATAAGCTGTATAGAATTATTGCTGTTTCCATAGCAACAAATAATATAACTCACCATGGAAGGACAGAGGGTATGACCGTTGTGCGTATACTTGGCATGGCTAATACGGTTATTTCTTGTTAGTAGGTTAATCGAGTAACAGCGACCGTCGGGTAATAGGTTGTGGTACTAGGTTATTTTGGTAATAGGTTACCAGCGATTAGAGAACCTTTCCAGCGCCCAACGCGGACTGGGTTTAGCCTAATACGACAACCTATTACCAGACGGTCGCTGTTACTCCAACCTAACTCAATAATCACTCAAATAACCCGTCGACAGTTATGATCGCACACCTTTCACGCATTCGTTTTCCGTAACCTATTACCTGGCATTACCTGGAAAAGTCCAAGCCGACCTATTATCACCATAGATCTATATACCGGTATACCATGTATATAGTATATATACCTATATACTATATACGATGGATTGGTGAAACTAAAGACACTCGCGTGAAATATGAACTTGAATTAACGAACAGGAGGATGAAAATTATAGAAAACACTTACTACGTTTGGAAAAAGTGGAAATTTTCGCTGTACAGCGTCGTCAGCCCGAGAAGAAACGGGCTGACGACGCTGTACAGCGAAAATTTCCACTTTTTCCAAATGTAGTAAGTGTTTTCTATAATTTTCATCCTCCTGTTCGTTCATTCAAGTTCATATATACTATATATATAGGTATATAGATCTATGATTATCACGGAACCCCGAATGGTCGGCGACAAAGAGGCCCTCACAGGCCTTTCCCCCAAGTTCTCAAAACAGTTATTACAGTAATAGGGTTTATCTGGTAATAGGTTATCTGGTATTAGGTTATTTGAAGCGGTTACGTTAAATATTCCCCACCTCTAGCGTATGCATAATCCTCCCCGCCTGTTGTGGGTTCCCCGTTTATTCTCAAAGGAAGGAAAGGTTGGGTTTCGTGTCACAAATGTTCAAATCTTACCATGTGGATGAGGAAGAACCACGAGATCGAGGGAAGCGAATCAGGCGGTTGGAGGAACCTTGGCGGTTTTCAGCGTATCCTTACCCAACCGCACCCCATAATCAACACTGCCTAGCGTACCGTATGAAAATTGAACATGTTAAGACTAACAAGCACCAATAATTTCCCACTAGTATTAATATACTTGTAGTAAACGAATAATATAACTTTTATAGTTCCTCTTCAACCCTGTTGTTTATGATGTGATTCTATGGATAAATTACATGGACAACCAGCACTTGGGTGTGAGTCCGGTGCTTGAGGACGAATGCGCATCCTTGAAGAAGGAAAAATGAGAAATCTTCAATTTATTGGGCTGCGAGAAAACGTATGGCTGAAATTACCGCAAACCTTCGAGACAAAAGACGAAAAAAGACTATTTCCAACAAGATGAAATGATTATAATAGAAATAATATGTGAAATCGTCCAATTTGAAATATAATCCCGTTGGCGCAAATGGTACAAAGCCTAATTCTTCTGTTCAATTCACAAGATTCTGATTCCATGGACGGTTTCGCAAAAAAAAAAAAAAACTGTAGATGGAAAGATTTTGAGTGTGTTACGGTAGGAAGGGAAACCGGGATGGTCGGAATGTTGAAATTTTTCATATTTCTTGTGGAAGGCCGTACACCAAAGGGAGATAAGAGGCAATGAATGGATGGTAAAGGATGGAGGGAAAGCGGGGTTTTCAAAAGGTCTAATCCGAGGACTGGGAAGCGCCCCTTCTAGCTGAAGCTTATCTATGGGGTGTAAACAGAGTTTCAATAGCGGCTTATCACTCCCGCCGCGCCACCGCTCCTGGACGTATGGCGAGAGGGAAGTCTGGGGCGTTTTTCCAAGCTGAACCCCGAAGGAGGGGGAAACGTCCTAAAAAATATTTCAGAAGGGTTTTATCATTTTAATTCAACGGATTCCTCGGAAGATTGGGGAGGGCAGAAGTTTCGCAATAAACCACCTGAAAGAGGAGTAAAGGAGGGTACTGAGGTTCTGCTCTGGAGATTAGAAGGAAATTATTGGGCAAGTTGGTAGGTGTTGAGAGTAAATGAATGTAGTCGCATGAAACGTTGTGTGGAACAGCAAAATGAGGGGCGGTTACAGAAGCACTTTGCAAGGACTAAACTTTGCAGTGGGAAATAAGACCTTGAAGCACTACTGTACGGTCCAACTGTTGCCGGCGATAACGCCGAGAAGTCGGTAAGCTCTCCGTGCTTGCCCGTAATTACTTGAAAGATTGCGATGGCCTCCATCAGAACATGAAAAATAAATTAGGAGTGCCCGATTTTGAACGCCATCTCTAATTGGTACCATGACCAATTGTTCTCGAATAGCCAAAGTTTGTGTATACTCACCACTTATCAATTTATTTATTTCAACGAATTTCTAAGCTTTATTTCATTTTTAAGAAACCGGTTGATTTTCATTTGGTACCAGTATGGAAACTCGAAAGTAGCGCTAATAGCAACAACGCCCCTTCAGTTCATCTTTCCATGTTATACACCTGATCAATACATACATTCCCTTTGTGTTTTCCCAATATTTCAACCTGTCTCTCGTACTTTTCATATACGGGCTGTGTTAGAGCAGGCCCATCGATTTGCCTCCTTTTGTTACTGGAGCAGCTCGCACTCTTTTCGAAATTCCGGCGTTGCGGCCTCTCAATATCAGCCTTCTTTTCGAGGTATCAGCGTTTTATGGAACCGATCAATGAAAACTCTTCGGTATAATACAAATCTGCATAATATTTTGTATAATATTATTACCAGTCACTACCAACATTAAAAGCACGGTAGTAACTTGAATACTCCTCATCATTACACCGACCTGCTAAAGCTATCACAGCAAGATCTAATGTCCGCAATTCACTGGATACTACATGGGTTAGGATGCAATTATTGAATGATTGATGAACGAAGATCAGTTCATAATTTGAATTGCGACACCGAATTGATAAACAAATTCATCTAATCCGTCTAAGGTTTTAAAGTCAATTCCTGTTGAACTGAACACCATCATCGACGGATGAGTTGTTGATTTCACGTTCCTCATTATGAGCTACTTTCCGTGTCCGGAGGAAGAAGGAGATTTCGGATATAATCCATGAATTATATCGATCGGTCGACTGGGAGGTCGACATAACAATCACAAATCTAGTTTCTGACTAAGTACTTGGTCTTCGAGAGGACCATCTAGAGATCTCACTTAACGAAGACTCAATATGTCACATCCAGTAGCGGATCTAGAAAGTTCATTTGGTGGTGGGGGGTTATGATAACAGGGGTCTGGTTGGGGGGAATTTGGAGGGACCACCACTCTCGTGTTGGAATCTCGAAGAGACTTATTACGTTGGTCCTGCGGCGTAGATCGATAATTTGAGCTGGGAAGAACTGTTGAATGCATTTCGATCAAAGACAGTATTCCCTGCTCGGTTAGAATTTGAACAGAGTGAGTGGAACAGGATGAACCATTTGCATGAGAGAGTTAGCTATGCCAGTATGAACGGAACTTCGAAGGGAGGGTGAGGGATAAATTTGCGGGTGGCATACGGTTTCCACAATTTGAAGTGGAAATCCGGCAACGCTGGCCAGAGAGGGAGAATGCTAACGGATCAAATTTGAGGCGGCAGCAATTGCATGACTAGGCAGAATCAATGAGTAGAGCACGTAGGGAAAAGCAAGAGAAAACAATATCGTTAGAAAGATCACTAAAGAAAGTAGTCAAAATTGGGACTGTGAACAAGGGAAAAGAAGAAATTACAAATAACTGAACGGAGAATAACAATAAGTGTTTTAAATGCGGGCTGCCTCATGAATGGGATGTCAGATGTCCAGCATTACAATCTAAATACTTAATATATGAGCGGATATGTTATTCCTCAAGAATGTGCGGGACATAGAGAGTCACATATGTAAGTAAGGAGGAAAACGATGAAGAGGTAGATGAAACAGAAAGGGCAATAATGTTTATACAGTGAAACAAAACTAAATATCTCAGGCTAAAATAGCGGTGAAAATAAATGAAGTGACGGTGGAGATGGAGTTTGATTCAGGAGCGAGGGCCAGTAAAGCAATATCGAAAAAAATCGGATCCCCTAAACTTATTAAGTGTAAATCTAGGTTTGTAGCCTATGGAAACAACACGTTGGATGTCATGGGGAAGTGCAGGGTGAACGTCATAGTTGAATATCATAGTAGTGGTAGTAAATGGAGAAGATGTCCCATTATATGGACTACCAGAGATGCTCAAATTTGGTATGTAACTATTGCCAGTCGAAAGGTAGCGGGGAGCAGTGAAATAATTATGTAGGAGTGTGTACTACACACCGTGTAGGGGTTATAAACAACAGAACTGAGCCGATGTTGAAAAACATTGTGGTCGTCAACGTCCAGGCAGAGGGTGAGGAGCCAGGCGGCCAGGAGCAAGGGGAAATCAAGAGCCTGAAACATTTTCTCGCCCATAAAGAAACCTGTACTCTAAAATTGTTCAACGTCAAGAGCGGTTATGGATTTATCAACAGAAAAGACCCGGTGAAGATGTCTACGTCCAATCCTCAAGAACAATTCTAAGAAAGCGGTGAGGACCGTCGTAGATGGTGTTACTGTCGAGTTCAACGTGGTGGAAGGCGAGAAGGGAAACGAAGCTTCCAATGTAACTAGTTCGCCTTGTAAGGCCGTCAAAGGAAGTCCGTATGCGGCAGAAAACAGACGTGTCTTCAGGCCATGGCACCCCGTTCAAGGAGCGTTGTTTTGTCGGCGACGGATCCAACCGAAATTGGACAATATGAAGCCAGACGTGCGGAAGCAGATGGAGAGGAAAGTATGGAAACAGCGAAATTTGAGAATTTGAAGAGGGTGAAGAGGTATAGGTGAAGAATGAGCGAGACCACGGAGAGACTCCATTGGCAACCAAGAGGAGGAACGGAGTACTGACTCAAGAAGAAGCACGCCGATCAGCTAAGCCTTAGCTGCTAAGGAAACGAGAAGGGGCCCTTGAAGAAGGAGGCGAAAAGTATAGGATACAGGAATAATTACTATAAACGCGAAGACTATAATATATAAACATAAATCGTTTATATATAGACATAATATGTTTAGCGTGAGTTCCAGCGGGTTGTTGCTTGGTTTATAAAAGTTAGTTTTATGCTTGTGATTCGTGTGAAATTCATTCATGTATCACCCAACATAGTCGTGATAGGCTGAAATTGGGACCTACTGGTGGGCTCCTAATAGCAGTATCGTAGGCGTTTCTTCGAACCGTTTATATTTGTGCAAACATGCTGTAGTTCAATCAGTTTCCCGTCTATTTTTCAGAGACAACGCGGATCAACATTATTTTATCACCATCAAAGATCGTACAACGGTTGGACGGTTCAGTCCCTTCAACCGTGCCCGGACGCAATCAAAGTGGAATAAACGAGTTTGTTTCAAGAGGCTCCCGATAGATTCACCAATTAAATTTAAAGGCGCGTCGGTCGTTTAGGGAGCCGATAGGGAAGCGGCAGAAGAGATGAAGGTGTTAACTTTACGAGAGGTTAGTTGTTAACCCGGCGGACGCCCTCGGGACACGGAGCAAGACCTTTGTGTTAACAAGGCTTTAACCGGGAGTCATTACCGTCTCTTCTGTGAATAATACAGCACCGCCCCCGTCCTCAATCCACGCTTCACCACTCCAGAAACATTAATCATCCCATCATTTTTAATTAAGTGTCACCTTACTTTGTCTCGGCAGATGCTCCTCCCGCAAACCACTCCAAACCTTTTCTCGAGACCCTTTTTTGTAAATTCTTTACTTTTGTTTCTGAAGGGTTGTGTTTCTGATGATACCACCGAGGGTGACGGCACAAGAGTTAACCGCTCTCTGCTCTGAAGAGGTTCATGACGGAGAATACTCAGACGGCCTATGAGGATTGTTAATCATCTGGTGTGCTTTTAAAAAAATTTCCGCATACCGCATCCCCTTTCTCACGCAAAGTGAGGTGTTATAAATGTCTGTTACCGCCCTCCGTTTTGGGAGGGTGAGTACTGTAATGTGTATAATTCATACAGGATCCTTTCCATAATGTATACCTTCCAACTTCTTCTGTGTTTCACTTCCGACCACCATTTTCCTCATCCAGTTTCCACTGGTTAAACACACCGTGTACTGGTCAAACACAACTTGTCAAGCAATTATAAGTTTTACAGAGTTATTAGACTCGGATTTACTTGTGACTTTTATCAAACATGTACTCGAACATCCGGCAGGTGAAATTGGTACCTGTACGTGCAGGTGTGAATGTATGAATTTCACTCTCATTTTCTCCTACGAAACGCTCAACCCTTTACACCACTTTCGGTGAATTGAGCCAACTTCATCGACAGCAATTTAATTCAGACTCAATACCTTCACCTGCTTCCGAACTATCTACGACTATATAGTAGGCACTTGAGGACATGTAATTCTCATAAGGGATATGTTATGTACCGTGACTACCTCGTAGTTCCTTGTTCCCGTGAGATTGGCGCGTTTGACCTAGTTTTCCTATCGAATCGTATCTCCAAAATATTAATGGGTTACACCAACACGTATATAATATATACGTGTTGGTGTAACCCATTAATATTTTGGATTAATATTATTATTATAGGAATATTATAGGAATATTATTCCTATTATTATATTATTTATATTATTATTATATTATTATATTTATATTATATTATTCCTATATTATAGGAATAATATTATTATTCCTACTACACATATTCGGTCCACTATCAAACTTAGAATATCCATACCAATTATTGTACCCCTTTGTATTATTGTTGGAACGGTGGTACGAATTCAATAATCTACCTTTGTTTATTACAGCTAACTATCTATAGTAGATAGTTAGATATCTAACTGTCTATTATAATAATTAGGGATGGGTCGTTACGACTGGAACCGTTCCGCGTAACCTATTCCGGCCCCGAAACGGAACAGATTGTGAAATAATCCGTTCAGGCCGGAACACTTGTGTTCACTCACGTTTATTGTAAAATACCCATGGTTCCGACGGTAGGAAAGTCTTTAGGCCATAAAGTTAATGGTTGAAACATTGGAACTGTTCTTCGGACCCGTTCGGTCATAGAACCGGAGCCGTTGGAACAGTTCCGAAATTTTTCCGGAAAAACCCATTCCTACTATCTATGGTGGGCGATCGCATCAAATCAAACCAGTCAGACATGGGCGTACTCATATTTATGAATACGAATACAAATATGAATATGAATACGAATACCAATAAAGCCATAATCACATTTTTTTGTACATGTATAGGTGTAGGGAAAACTTCACTTAGTTTTCAATTAACTACCTATTAATTCATAGGGCTGGCGGTGATTTTAATTCGAAGGACCGTTTATAATTTGGGAAATTGAATGATCAAACAAATAAGACGAAGTGTGAAAAGACCAATGAAAACTTGTATTGGGAAAAATAAATAGAAAAGTTCTTCTGCAGATAAATTAATGTTGGCAACTTAAATGTGGTAAAAAAAAGGTAAAAGTAATAAAGTTCTGGTTGAAAGATGAAAGGGAACAACGCTGCTGACGGTCTCGTTGGGGCCCGAAGATAATGGAAGTAATAAAAACTGGAATAATCTCACCAGTTGTTGACTTCCTCGGAGATGAAAATGGTACAGGTGAAGATGATGAGTGATGATGATTTTGATGAAGATGATGAGCGATTAAACCCGGGATAACTTTGGTTTTTGCGCACTTTTCGGGAACCATGTGGTGATCACACACGAACAAAACGGTTTATATCCAGTTGGGACAAAGCTGGTTCCGATGATGGAACAAGACTGGTTTGGTCCGAGAAGAGATGGGATGAGAAGTCCACAGCGATAGAGCGAAAGAGTCTATTTGAAGGTCGCGTTGAGTCCAACAGGAGAAATGATAAGTGACAGAAATTTCCTAACAACTACTTACTCAAACATACCGCCCATCGAAATTTCGGATTCTACAATAGTTTTATACTGAAGGTTCAGGATTAGGTTGGATGATGACATTGAGAGGTATCAGGTTGGCAGATGCTCGCTTGAGGGTGCTAGTGGGAGTTTTCAGTGTGACTACTCGTACTGCTCCGTCTTGCCCAGGATGGATGTCATGAACTCTGGCAAGAGGCCACTGAAGAGGTGGAGTGTCTCCATCCTTAACGAGTACCAGGTCTCCTATTTGAAGATTGGGGCATTTCTTGGTCCACTTCTGCCGTTGTTGAAGGCTCTGGAGATAGTCTCTAGTCCAGCTAGTCCAAAAACTCTGGGTTCTTTGCCTCAAGAATTGCCATCGGGACAATCGATTTTCAGGAAGAATAGAAAAATCGGGCTCTGGTAGTTGATTTATTGGCTTCCCAATAAGTAGATGAGCTGGAGTGATGGGTTGTGGATCGTTGGGATCGGAGGATAGTGGCAGTAGTGGACGAGAGTTCAAGATTCCCTCTATTTTTGTTACAAGAACAGTTAGTTCTCGTTCAGTGAAACGTTGATTTCCCAGTGTCTTGAAGAGATGTGTTTTCATCGACTTAACCCCAGCCTCCCAAAGTCCTCCAAAATGTGGGGAGCGAGGGGGATTAAAAGACCACTGAATGAGTTTAGGAGCACAGTGTGAAGTGATGCTGTTTTGGGTTAATGGATCCTTCAGCCAGCACTGAACTTCCTTGAGGTAATTGGCGGCACCTTGGAAATTCGTCCCGCAGTCGGAAAATACGCGGGCAGGTATTCCATGGCGTGCGATGAAGCAATCCAGAGCGTCTAGGAAGGCTTCAGTGGACAAATTTGGGACTACTTCTAAATGAAGTGCTTTGGTTGAAAAGCAGATGAACAGGCTCACATATGACTTATGTGTTGGGGAGTTACGGCGAGACGAGTCTTTGCAGAGAAAAGGACCGGCAAAATCCACTCCGGTATGATGAAACGGGACACCTTGAGCGAATCTTGAGGCTGGAAGATTCCCCATATAAGGTGTAAGATGAGATTTTGAGAAACGGTGACAAGTTAGGCACTTAGTCTTTATGAGTTTGATCAAAGATATTGCTCTGGGAATCCAATATCTTTGTTGAATGTATGCGTGGAGTGCTTGCTGTCCCGGATGCATGTACGTACGATGATAATGTGATACAAGTAATTTGGTGAAATGTGCTTCACGGGGTAACAGTAGTGGATGCTTTTGTGGAAATGGTAAACTGGATAGCAGCAACCTTCCGCCCACCCTGAGTAATCCGTCGGAATCCTCAAATACATTCAAGCTAGCGAAAAGATCTTGAATTTTCTGATTAGCTCTGTCCGCAAAATAATGCCTTTGGAGAAATGCTATGCACTTGAGGTTAGCGTCGGAGAATTCTAATGAATTGATAGGGCCCGTTTGTCTATGCTCCTTATTGTTTTCTTGGCAGTTCCCTTTAAATCGGAATATATACCCTACTACCTGGATCAGTTTGGTATAAGAGGAGAATTTTTCGCTCAGATGGACGAAGAAATCTTGACGGTGGATGAATAGAGAGATTGCGGAGGACTTGACTTCAGGCAACTGAATCGGGTCCCGCGGAGAAGATGGCCAATCTGGTCCAGGGAGAGCTAACCAGGGAGGTCCCGCCCACCATAGGGTGTTCCCGACCAACTGTTGAGGGAAAATACCTCGAGATCCGCAGTCCGCAGGGTTGTCAATGGACGAGACATGATGCCACCAATCCAAATTAGTTTTGTCTAAGATGTTAGTGACACGATGAGCGACGAATATCTTCAAACGATCAGGAGGAGTGTGGAGCCAACCGAGTACCACTTGCGAGTCAGTAAAGAAGTAGCGCTCAGTTATGGTAAGTGTTTTTAGAAATGCCCCGATTGAATGGTATAAACGAGCTAACAATAAGGCACCACACAGTTCAAGTCGTGGTATTGTAATAGTTTTTATAGGGGCCAATTTAGTTTTGGCCTTCAGAAGGAAGGTTTGGAAAACATTTCCGCATTGAACTCGGAGGTATATGGCCGCACAGTATCCCAACTGCGAAGCGTCGCAGAATCCCACAACAGAAGAGAATGATGATGAGAGAAGTTCTAGATAACGAGGAATAGTGATGAGTGAAAGGGAGGATAGCTCGCTCGTAAATCTAGTCCAACGCTCTTTAATATCGGGTGAAACGCATTCATCCCAATCCTTTCCTGATTTCCAAACGTCCTGCATAATAGTTTTAGCATAGAATATCACTGGTGCTAAGTAACCCAGTGGGTCATATATTCTAGCTATCAATGATAGGATAGAACGTTTAGTAGGGTGTGACTCGGTAATTTGTACGGAATATGAAAATACATCCGATTTTGGGTCCCATTGTATACCCAAAATTTTAGTACCCATGGGTTGCTCAGAGGAAATAGGTACCGGTAGGGTTGATGATTCCCTCACGTCTTCGAGAAGTTCTGGAGAGTTACTGCACCATTTGCTGAGCGCAAAACCTCCTTTAGAAAGTAGTTCAATGAGTTGTGCTTTCAGGGACAGTGCGTCCTTTAAGTTTGACGCTCCTGCAGCGATATCATCCATATACGATGCATTTATTAAGGAGGATGACGCGTCGGGAAAAACGCTACCTTCGTCCAAAACCAGCTGGCGCAAGGTACGCAGAGCGAGGAACGGCGAGGAGGAAAGGCCATATGTGACTGTCGTCAGTTGAAACTCCTGAACGGGTTGATCAGGACTTGAGCGCCAAAGTATGTGCTGATATTTTCTATCAGCTTCGTTTATTTTAATTTGCCTATACATTTTCACGATGTCTGTGATGAAGACAATTTTATGAAGGCGAAAATTGAGTAGAACAATGCAAACGTCGTTTTGAAGTTTGGGTCCTACGTGAAGTTTGTCATTCAAGGCACCCTGTGAGGTACGAGCCGAAGCGTCAAATACAACTCGCAGCTTTCCTGCAGTGTCACCCGACTTATAAACACCATGATGAGGTATTATGTATTTACCAGGCTCAGGACATGGTACCATGTGACCCAATGAAAGGTATTCATTTAAAAATGCATGATACTGGAGTTTATAGGATTCATTTCGTACGAGTTTGCTCTCCAAGTTATATAGCCGTGATAATGCTTGAGACTTAGACGGTCCCAAGAACGGAGCTTCATCTTTGAAGGGGAGTGAAACTACGTACTGCCCATTGGACAAACGTCGATGAGTTCGCACGTAATGATCTTCACAGAATTGATCAGCTGGTGAAAGGATTTGTGCTGTGGGGTTAACTTCTTCTACTTCCCAAAAGCGTTTCATGGTAGCTTCCAAGTTAGTGGTGAAATATGAGACTCCATGAGAAGATGCTCCAACGGAATTTTCATGAAATTCGGATAAATATCGACCGATGATTACCATACCAAAGACCGTTTTCAGAAGGGAAGGATGATTTGGATATGGGGTGACAGGACCACCAGTGATGACATCGGTAAACACATCTGCTCCAAGCAGCATATCAATAGGTCTGGATTGCCAAAAGGTGGGATCAGCTAGATCATGTTGCAAATATTTGTTCCAAACTGCCTTAGGTAGGGAAGTTTGGGGAAGATGAGACGTGATGCTGGGAATTACCGCTGCGGTTGTTGAAATGCTAGGTTTCCCCGAAAGTTTTGCTGAAAGTACGCAACGCACTTTTCCTTGAGTAGTGAGTACTTTGGTCTGCCCAATGCCAGCAACTGATTTTGTGTAAGGTGAGAGATGTAATCCTAAACGCTCAACACATGCGCTCGTGATAAAAGAATCTTGACTTCCAGAGTCAAGAACAAGTCGTATGATCTGAAACGAACCATTTGAATCTCTGATTTTAGCTTCAGCGGTTCCTAAAAGTACTTCGGGATGATGAGTGGAAGCAACTGAAGCAAAGGATTTTCTTGAGGGAGTTTCGAGGGATGTCGATGGCTCACCTGTATTTTCCTTGGGTGATGTCTCAAGGTGTAAGCTACTGTGATGTTTGCCTTGGCATAATCTGCAACGCGTACTGGATGAACAAGCACGAGTTTTATGTGAAGGATGAAGACAATTTCGACACCCTCGGAAGTTTCGCAAAAGGTTTAGGCGTTCCTCCGCTGATGCTGATTCAAATTTTGGACAGTACTTCAGAATATGGTCTTCTGTACATACAAAGCATTGTGGAAATCTGCTATGAGTAATTTTGTTTGATGAGGAAGGAGATGGATTTTGTGATGAGACCTTGTCATCCTTATTTTCTGATGAATTGGTGAAAAATGATGACTTGACATTGAAATTTCCTTTTGGTTGAAACTTAGCGGGAGTTTGAGGGGCTGGTGTTCTCGATAAATCGGCAACTTTCGTCTCAGGAATCAATAAAAGAGCTTGGTGACGCTCCTGAACAAACTTGAGCAGGGTTTCGATTTTCGGGAACTCAGTGGTTGAGTGTTGATATTCAAAAGCTTCCCGAGTGGATCGGTCGAGGCCCCTGATAGCTAGTTCAAACAAGATATATTCAAAACCATCGGTAATTTTCAAATTTTTTAATGATGTAATATTCTCGCCCACAACCGACAAAAAATGGTTAAGTGAACTTCGTGCAGATTTGACAGGCAATGGTTTGAAATTCAAAATGTGGTCAATATAGTTTGAGGCGAGCTGACGTTTATTATTATAGAATTTCATCAACATTTCCCATGCTTGCTGATAATTATCCTGCACAAACTCAATAGATTTCAATTGTGCCAAGGCTGGGCCGCTAAGTAAGCCAACTAAAAAATGGTATTTTTCGATCGGCGATATATTGTCGTCATTATGAACTAAAGACTCGAAAGAGTCCCGGAACAGAGGCCAATCGGCTATGTTCTGACCATTAAATTTAGGTAAATTTAATTTCGGTAGGTAAGCACGGTTCGATTGTGTTGATTGATTCAGGGTTATGTTTCCTACTTCGGATTTCTTTACATAGCGTTGATGAAGAGCATGAATTTCATAGTAATACTGTTTCACTTTACTACGTATTTTTTCATGAGTGGCTTCTGGAAACTTAAGAAGTGTACTATCCATCGAAGTCAATATAATCAGCTCGTACCAATGCTGATCAAAATCCGTCATATGTTTTTCTATGGTACAATACATTCCCTGGAACAACGATAAGTTATCTTGGCTCTGTTCCAAGGCAAGTCCTGTGTCACGGATGACTAGTACATCCGAAGCTACTCTTCTTATTTTTTCTCGTAGGATATTATCCTTGACGGAATTCGGAACGTCTGTCATTATGTTCAGCTAGGATTTGAACGCGAAATCCGAGTGGGTCTAGGAGTAAGATTTGATGGTAAGGAATGGCTCAGGGAATCGGTTCGTAACGGGATAATGCTACTAAACCCGCAATGCACGTCTGCTACGCGTATGAAGCAGATTCGCTTTACACGGCGATAACTCAATGGGCGGTAATGCGTTAGATACAGACCCGCAATACCCAACGGCAATGCGTTCAACTACGATTACAATCGATGATTATAACACTGCGATGAAATAATATTATGTACAGAAAATGGCAATCATATAACATGAATAACATAAAACCTACGGATAAAATGTATACAAAATATGGTTAGAAAAGGTGATGAGACAATATGGTTATAAAACATGATGAGACAAAATAGATATAATGATTAAGTAAATCATTATCCGGCTCGATTTAGGATCAATGTATAGGTGTAGGGAAAACTTCACTTAGTTTTCAATTAACTACCTATTAATTCATAGGGCTGGCGGTGATTTTAATTCGAAGGACCGTTTATAATTTGGGAAATTGAATGATCAAACAAATAAGACGAAGTGTGAAAAGACCAATGAAAACTTGTATTGGGAAAAATAAATAGAAAAGTTCTTCTGCAGATAAATTAATGTTGGCAACTTAAATGTGGTAAAAAAAAGGTAAAAGTAATAAAGTTCTGGTTGAAAGATGAAAGGGAACAACGCTGCTGACGGTCTCGTTGGGGCCCGAAGATAATGGAAGTAATAAAAACTGGAATAATCTCACCAGTTGTTGACTTCCTCGGAGATGAAAATGGTACAGGTGAAGATGATGAGTGATGATGATTTTGATGAAGATGATGAGCGATTAAACCCGGGATAACTTTGGTTTTTGCGCACTTTTCGGGAACCATGTGGTGATCACACACGAACAAAACGGTTTATATCCAGTTGGGACAAAGCTGGTTCCGATGATGGAACAAGACTGGTTTGGTCCGAGAAGAGATGGGATGAGAAGTCCACAGCGATAGAGCGAAAGAGTCTATTTGAAGGTCGCGTTGAGTCCAACAGGAGAAATGATAAGTGACAGAAATTTCCTAACAACTACTTACTCAAACAGTACATTTTCCCAAAAATTCACATTGTTTTTGTGAATTTTACTGAAAATTTAATGACTTTTTGACGTGAATGTCACTCAAATTTTTTTATTGTATCAAGCATTTTCCAAGAAATCAGGAATTCAAGTTTGTCCATAAAAATTCTAGTAAAATTCAAATTTTTGTGTGAATTTCCTACAATTCATATTTTTTAGTGAATTTTCCCGCAATTCATTTTTTGTGAATTTTATAATTACATTTGCCATTTATGGATGAATTACACTAACCTTTCTCCTTTTTACTGTAAATTTGACAGGATTTTCAATTTTACACATCAATTTTACTGCATTGCACTTCATTTGGTGTGAATGTTACTCAAATTTTCCTACTTTACAATGACTTTAACAGAAATTAAAGTGGTTTTTACATAAATTCGACTAATACTCACAATTTTTGTGTGAATTTTTCCACAATTCACATCTTTGTGCGAATTTTATAAATTATTTTATCATATATGGATGAATTTCACTAACATTTCTCGTTCTTACTATACATTTGAGAATAAATGCCAATTTTTTAATCAATGCCACTGTATTCGGTTTCAACATTCAAATTTACCTACAGTAAAAAGAAGGAAGGTTAGTGTAATTCATCCACAATAATTGTGGATTATTGGCAATTATTGGCCAAAGTGTTTAGAAAATTAACAACACAAATATGAATTGCGGGAAAATTCACACAAAAAATATGAATTGTGGGAAATTCACAAAAAATGTGAATTTTTGTGGAAAAACTTGAAGTTAAGTAAAATTCTTGGTAAAATAGGAAAATTTGAGTGACATCCACAAAAAATACATTGAATTTTAGTGAAATTCACGAAAAAGTGAATTTCTGGGAAAATTTACAAAAAGATGTGATTATGGCTTTATTCATATTCATAATCATATCTGTATTCGTATTCATATTCATATCTGTATTCGTATTCATATTCATATTTTCTGATTAATGAATACGCCCATCTTTGGAACTCGGCCACCAAATCATCTTATTCGAGAAGTCAGAAGATATTTTTAAACCTCGATTTGAACAACCCCTGAGCATATTGAGCCAGTAGCTGGTATAATTTAAATTTGTGCCACTCGAAAGAAAAGATTTTTCATCTGAAAACTTTCATTATTTCCAACAAAGGAAATTACGTCAAGATTTTTACCTTGTCATTATAAACCAGAGTCAGTCCTGTCGCGTGACACAAACTCCTTCTCTCTCTTCATTTTAACAAAAGTATCAAAAATCCAAATGTAGAAAATATTTCACTCTGTCGTCTTATTTCGCTGGGTTGATGACTATAAAAAAAAGCTCTGCGGCGAAAAATCCGATTAAAGAGTTCCTCATTTTTCCTCCTGCTTTCTGAATGGGACTTTTCGTCCCCGTCGCCAGCGCCATCACCGATCACTGTCGGGAAAAATGAAAGCGGGTTCCTCAAAAGGAATCGATGACGCTGTTTTCGAGGGAACACGGCTATTGAGCGATCTAACGCATTACAACCGCTGGTGATGTAAGTACTCGATAACAATTCATCCCAAGACACGATGTAGATCATTTCAATTTATTGCTCATAATTAAAGAATCATAGGCATCAAACTAATTAGTATGGGTGATTATATTATTGAAATGGGATATGGGTAAATATTTCACTCATTTTTGTCGATAATGAACCTTTGGAATCAACCAAGAAAAGCAAATCCACAGACCGACGAGTGACACCTCACCATCTAAAGGTTTCACGCCCATTTTAAAGGTTTTTTAATGTTGGACACGATGGTGAAGACAAAATTCCAATATAAACATGATTTTTGGTGTCTTCTGGCAGTGAATTCAGGATGGTCTGGAACAGATTTTGTTATAATTTTTTCGGAAATTTGAGCTTTACAAATTTTGGACCGAGAACAATAATTGTTGGACTGAGAACAATAGTTGTCCTTAACGGCATTAACTCTTGTGACTTGACACTAAGTAGAAAGTCTTTCTACACCCTGAAATGGAGATATTCCGACTGAAAACTCATTTAATTCATTACTAGGGAGGTCTGGGTATGTCACCATTCGATTCAGCGTGAAAATGTACCTGAAATGTGCCTAAAAATACAAGTTTTTTCGCATACAAACTCAATTTTCTCAAAAAAGTTCCCCTTTAAAAAATTAAAAATAATTAAACGGTTGGAAAGCTGAGGCTTTTGCTCATTTTTTAGGCTTTCAGGCTATAACGTATCACTAGAGTTATGAGGGACTAATGAGTCTTAAAAAAAAGTGTTTTTTCAAGATTTGACAAAATTTACTTTTCGGGCTCATTTTTCACCGTTTAGTTCCCTTTAAAAAATTATTGTCAGAGACTGAGTATATGAGAAATTTAACGCTCTTTCCAATGGTATCCTCTGATTTGCGAATACTTCGAAAACGATGGAGTTAAGACCATTTTTGGGAGATAACGACGGAAAAAAAAATCTTAAAAGTTAAATAAGTCCGAAACGAAGCCTCTAAAAAAAGTCTAGGGGGCACTTTTTGTCGCAAATCAGTTGAAGATCACGCGAGTGAAGTTTTTCGGACCGTAATCTGGACACCCTGTATAACTTTCAACTATAAATCACTTTGATTCCGGTTATGTGAGGAAATATAAAAACATTTTCATATTAGTTACTTACTACTGTGGATCTAACCAAGGTTTCCCAGTTGTACATAAAACGACCACGCAAGTCTGTGAGGAATTGAGGCAATGGCAGTGCACTCAAGATTTTGTTACGTGATGAAATACACCTTAACGTACATAGTTATACACAAAGGCATATTCCCATAGTTTTGTTTACAACAAATTTGAATTCAGAAGAGTCAGCTACAGATTTCTAGGTAGTTCTTTCCTCACTCAGCTTTGAGTTGTCTTATTCCGACCAGGAGCAAAAACGTAAGGATATTTCGTCTACTTAGTCCTTTTGAAGGACACACTAAAAACTCCCAATTCTTCTCAAAGGTCCTTCATAGGTAAGACCTACTTCCTCACAGTAGAGATCTTTGTTCTGATATCGATTGTCAGGATTTGTCCTCGACCCCAGTGCTTGTCTGTACTCAATATCCATGAAACGCCCATAAATATAACTGAAGTGATGAGGTGAGATGGCTCGGGGAAAGACCTCCAATAGGTCTCATTATAATATTGATATGACAATTGCTGTCATATATTGATATATCAATTCACCTGCAACTTATGTTTGTGAATGCAAGAACGCCTTCTTGAAAACCCAGTATTTGTTGCTCAAATGTAAAGAGCAGTAAGAATTAGAGTTGTGGGGTGGATAAATAGTACAACTTGATTCTGGACCGAGCATACAATTGATGAATGGATTACACTTAACCACCAAGTACATACATAGTACATCCCTAGGTTTTTGAAGTCGAACTCAAATCCGACCTGCAGGCCAATGAACTTCTCTTTTCTTGATCTTTAAAGGCTCGTCGTTTTGACAGTGTTGATGGTCCTTTCAGACCTGCGGTTGTTAGATATTACTGGATGCTCCGTCCGGTTTCCACAAGTGGTTTCTGGCCAATTGATGGCTCCAACTCAGCAGTTGGATACTCATGTGGTTTGGTTATCACCAGTGTCAATTTATGTCTTGGAGTGTGACTGGGTGCTCCCAGACGTACGACTCTTACTGGAAACACTTTTGCCATCGTAACATTCACTCGGTTTTCTTCGAATTATCCCGTCATGTTCTGCTATTGTGATAGCATGTGTTTTGTAAAACCAGCACACTCAGAGCCACCTACAAACTGTCAACGACTCACTGGTTGAGGAGGAATCGTGACAATCGACATTATCGGATTAGTGATTAAGCCAAAAGGGGTTTCCTTGAAAATCGTCCCACCAGTGGCATACGAGCGTTCTGATTTTCAGTGCCTCCCTGTTTATTAACTACCGCCATTAAGTCCTTTCCGTGATAATTCCAACCAGTGATCGAGGAAAAAAGGACAAAGAATAATAATTTATGCACTGCATGCCCGACGTAGGAGATACAGGCAATAGATAAACAAACCGCAACATCTAAGTCTCTCTGAATCGCTATGGGGAAGGAATAGGAATCCCTATACACCACCACCTACTTAATGAACGGTTTCTATTCACTTCACTAAACCCACGTCTCTGGACTTCTTCGAAATTATTCACCATTTCAACGTAAACTATCGACTCCAACTCGAGCTGAGAGCTTATGAGGTTACTACGTGCCAATGGAAGCTGACAAGTTTACTCAAGGGGCGCCTGAGAAACTAAAAGCATGGTAAGTAAATCCCGGAATGAATGTGTGTATTCAAGGACAATGCGATTAGCCGAGAGCTCCTGTCATCTCTCCGAAGGGGTTAATCCTTTCCATTTAGCCCAAGCTCGAATTCTCCTTTTCTTCGTATAAATGCCTCTGAGGGAAAGCTCACTTCTACGCACAGCAACTTTTATTTACTCTCTTGAACAAAGTTTCAAGTTCTGTGTGAGCTATGGACACGCGTTATTGACACTGGATGAGCTCACAATTGAAACGTAAATACCTACTAAATAACTTGTACCAATATAATCACAAATCAAAGCTAATAATAATCAAAATTTTTTACTCGCATCAGAGAAGTTATCACACTATGCTTAATCCAAATTACACACTGGAGAAAAAATCTCACTAGCTACGATTTAGGGTTTTATGTTTGCGGAAGGGTGGATAGGCGAATTATTTTGGAATAGTTTCGCGTTGATATTTGCGTAGGGCTTTTACATCTCCCTTGCTGTTGATCTTGCTGCTCTATCGCACCATCTGACTCATATTCGTCTAGTTGAGTCACTGATCACTACAACACTGGTACGTGGTGCCTCAATTACCAACGATTCCGATGAACTGTTATCTTGGGAGAAGTCTGTTTATTATAGCTAACATAATGTTTGGAGCAAACGACTTAAATGGCGGTTTCGGTGAGGCAGTTTGAGACAAGAATATGGTTCTTGCAGAGATCCGCTGAAATGAAAGTAACCTAGTAAGTTAGTTAGTAAATTAGTAAGTTAGTAGATTAGTAAGTTACCTAAAAGGGAAATATTTTTGAAAATTTTCAAATTTCGCAACCTCGTAAATCCTAAATGCAACGCTAAAGTTTACTGTACAGTGCAGAGAATTTCATTTGTACCTTCAGCCGTCCGTTCACAATGAGCATGGATCAGGTGGTGGAATGTCAGACTAATTTTCATATTCAGGAACAACAGATTCGAACAACACGTGGTTTTGTGATATCGAGTTTCAAGTCCTGATATACTTTTCGTACATACAAAACGCGGTAGATTTTTCCCTCATATATCCTTCGGTATATTATTTTCTGTTTAGATCACAGTTTTGGGTTGAGCCTGTAACTAGTTGAATTATTTGTGTTCGGTAACTAGCAGTAGTCTTCTCAGTTTTCTAACTAAGTTCCGGGCTGACCTTATGGTAATTTACCCCCCTCCACTCCCATAAAACCCTCAGATGGTATTAAATTTACCGTTAACGGCAAACTTTAGGGGGTCGGAGTAGAGGAGAGTTGTACGTATAAGGCGAGTTGTTTGCCACCCTTTTAGAAATAAGTGGATCTAGTGGACCACTTTATATAATTATCTCTCAATAATATTGACATCTCTGCCTATCATACTATTTTTATCCTGGTACAATGACAGTTTAGTTCATCGTGAACGAACGGCTAATCTTACAACGTTCCAGGTGGATTGTTGTGGACATTTTCTGAATCTGAATCCACTTCTGAAGTTGTACAGAAAACTATACCGTTTCATTTCAAATGTTCGTTTTTAAAATTACAAACATCATTTTGCACCCCTTCCAATTGACCCTTGGTTATGAGAGTTTCAAAAATCATCCTCAAGATGGTGTGAGCCCATATCACAAAAGTCCACAGTCATGCAGCATCGTTATAAGAGCGAATGAATAAAGAAGAATGAAGAAATAACTGAATAAATGAAGAAATAACTGTTCTATGTAAAATGTCTCCAATTTATGGGTTTTATAATAAATGTTGTCTCTTTTTTGCCGAGTAACAGCTCAACGTAGAGATTTTTCAACGTTGAACACGGTAGTGAAGTCAGAATTGCGATATCTCATCACGATATCAGAGTAGAGCAGATGAACGATGAAGAACATCTCAAGTAAAAACCACGTTTTTTCATGTTCAAACTTCTCCAGTTTGAGAACGGGATAAGATATCGCACTTCTGACTTCATCATCGTGTTCAGCGTGAAGAAAACCTTCCCAATGAGGTCCGGAGGATGAGGAAACCTTCACAAGGGTCAGACTGTTTCATTTTTGGAATTTAAAACTCCCCTTAAAACTCCAGTAAACACTCCTCAGAGGCCATCTACGAACTTAGCCTTTCGATTGCCAGGATCGATTTTTGCTGCAAATTTGAACTTTTTATCTCAGTTCTATCGAGAGTTTTATTTTATTTTTTTTTTTATAATTTATTTAATTTGGCATTATACATGGTATATACAGCCATACGATCATAGAGTTCTACAGTACATAAAATTCGCTTCTAAAATAATTATCCAAAATAAATATAAAATTGGCTTCTCAGATTCACGTAGGAAATTAAATTCACAATTGCTTGTGTACGTGTATTCGTACAGACGGTGGAAGCAGGAAGGCGTTGAGATCAGATCTCTGTGATGAAATGGCGAGGGTAGGGTATGTGCAACGGCGTCAAAAAGTCCTCAACGAGCTGTGGCGAAACTTGGGCACATCATGAAGAAGTGCTCCAAATCCTCGTCTTCCCCCTGACAGTTCCTACACTGCGCACTCTTCTCTCCGAAGAGCCGATTCCTATATATTTCGCACAGCCCATGGTTGCTTCGAATGCGGCTAATCGTTGCTATCATCTGGCGATTCGATGTACTATTGATGAACCATGGGTTTCGTGGAGGAACTGGCAGGAACGTTTTGTAAAACGATGCGTTGTCGGAGAGCATATACATGTCAGCCCACTTTTTCCAGTAATGTAAGCTTTTAATTCATTGATCGATTCCAGTGGTTCATTATTGAAAATTATACACCAAATGAAGAAAGTAATTTCAAATAATGCCGATGTTGGTAGGGTCATGTATAAACCCACTAACTGTATAAATTCAGTATGGAAAAGCTGTAACTGTTTTATTCGTAACTCATATGTATAAATGATTATTGAGTCCTCTCAGAAATATGTGGAAAATTGCAGAGACAATTACAGAACTGTTACCGACTCTCCTCTTCAATCGAAGGGCACCGTAATCATTTCACGTTATTTCGTGCAGGTATGGCGTACAGAAAAGTGATTTATATAGAAAATGCGAAATAATTTGCAGCGTTTTTCTCGGTCAATCCCAATGAATTATTATTGGAATAATTCAACAAAATGCTGCACTAATGGTGAACAATAATTTTGCAGCGATACGATACCAACGTGTTTGGAGCGATGGCCATATTGCACCGAGGTTGCAATAAATTAACTGTTATCACTCAACGTAATGAGTGCAATTGAATTGGAACGGAACCCGAAGAATCGACGTAGGAAAATGAAACCAATCTCGGATATGGACTAGTCGTATTATCAGAAGGGTTGCGTGGAAACTGAAGGCATGAGGAGGGCTTTACAAATCCGTCCCCTATTGGAAACGATTGTTCTGCCTTTGGCAGATCTGGATAGAAAATGGAACCCGGAGAATGAAGGATGTTGAAAGGGAAGGAGAGGGCGAGGGTATAGCGATGGTAGATGCTATGAAAACCGGCATATACCCGTATATCTTCGACAATCAATCAACTCGCTTCACCGCCCGCAAAAGTGGCGAACGCCGGAAAGCTCAAAGCATTCGCCAGGCTCATAAAGTCCAAAAAGCCACTGTGTTTTTTTTTCTTCTCTTCTTTATATTTTTTATTGTTTTATTATAACCACGGTAGGCTTTATTGAGGTTAATAAAAGAGGGAAGTAACCCGTTCGGCGACGAGGCGGCGATAGGGCGGGCGTCGGGGGTTGCATGCATGACTCACTTCGAGTTTTCAACCTTATCTCATCGGGTGCCTTCTCATCGGGAAACGCCGCGAAAGTTTTTATTGCGATATCTCGAGCCCGACCGGGAATATAAATCTTCACTTGACAGAGCCGTAAAAACACCGATTTCGGTACCTAATAAAACATGTACCTACCTACGACTTCTCGTACTTACATGTAAACATCGAGTCGTCGAATACGACCCAATGAGCGAATTTTCGAAGTAACTAATGGCTTATGGGCCATTCTCCCAGAAATTGATATTTTCAAATCTCAATGTTGAAAAAAATTAAAATGCTCCAAAATGGAGCTGTAACCTCCTTAGGACATACACTTTAAGCAGAACAGGCCCAGGATCAGCTGAGTGGCTCCTAAAGCTAATTTCTATGCTATTCACTCTATGAAGCTGTAATTTGGCATGTACTTTCTTTAATACCTACTTACATTTTAAGCAGAAAAGGCCCAGGATCAGCTGAGTGGCTCCTAAAGCTTATTTCTATGCTTTTCACTCTATGAAGCTGTAATTTGGCATGTACTTTCTTTAGTACTTACACTTTAAGCAGAATAGGCTCAGGATCAGCTGAGTGGCACCTAAAGCTAATATCGATACTATTCACTCTATGAAGCTGTAATTTGGTATGTAGCCTCCTTAGGACAAACACTTTAAGCAGAATAGGCCCAGGATCAGCTGAGTGGCTTCTAATGCTAATTTCGATACCTACTATTCACGCTATGAAGCTGTAATTTAAATTGCATATCAATTGAGTTCATTAATTTCACAAATTCCATGGTTTCCAAAGCTAAATGGAGTAATAATTACTCCATTTAGCTTTGATGATAAATTATTTATCATGATTTCTGAACGCCAGCAAAAAAGTGAGTACACGAAAACTTTTTTAAATTGCGAATTGGAGGTAGAAAAATCTGGAAAAATATGTGAAATCATCAAATTGATTGCTGTGTCAGGGAAAAATTAGTTTTTTACCACAATTTAATCAAGAGCAGCACACAGGAAGTTTTAGTGTATTCAGCGGATTTTCCCACAAATTAAAAAAATGAAACCTTTTCACACGTTTAACTCCCATTTTAACATTGACGTCCTTGACACCTCATTTTGAAGGTTTTCTTTACGCTTAACACGATGGTGGAATGAGAATTGCCATATCGTATTCCGTTCTCAAGCTGGAGTACTTTGAAGATGGAGAAAACTGCTTGTTACTTGAGATGTTCTTCACGATTCATCTGCTCATCTGTTCATCTGATAACGGAATGTGATATCGCAATTCTGACTTCACTACTTCACCGGTTTGGGCGTATGGATGCGAACTCTGGGGCTCGGCATGTGCCACCTCAGTGAACGAAATTCAAATCCAGCAAAACAATATATTTCGTCTAATTTGTGGCACCCCTTGGGTTGTAAGGAACGATGTGCTCCACAACGACTTGGGAGTAGGGACGGTGCAGGAGCGGATCAGAAAGTGCTATGGAGTCCTGCAGACAAGAGCCACTGACCATCCAAACCCGGAATTTGCGCACATTGCTGGGCCAGCGCCTCATGGTGAGGTTAAGGAGAAGAGTCCTGAGGGACAACGCACCCACTCCGCTGGACTAGGACTGAATCTCCCACAGTACCCTGATCAAGATGAAGCGATCCATAAAAATTACAGTTGACCATACTTCCCCTTGATCCCCACAACCCGCCCTTGAGGTATACATTGTTGAATAAAATTGATTGATTTAATACTAATTAGGTACTGACACAGTAATTACGACCAATTTGCGGTACACTTAAAAGATAAGTCAAGGAAAAAGTCAATGTTAAGTAGGTAAGTAGTGGGAAATGGTCGACTTTCGGAGGAGCTCAATCGGTACCTATTAGGAGGGTGAATTTTACTTGGAAAACTCTGCAAATTCTTGACACAACGGTTCATTATCTTCTTTGTACAGATCACCCTTCTGTCTAGATCACTAGGTCTAAATGTCTAGATCCTAAATGTTAGATTAATTATTATTGTCAATTATCACTAATTATTAACAATTTTATCAAGTACCTACTGAAAATTATTATAATTTATTGTTAGGTATTGATAATTCGTATTTATTATTAATAATAATTATGATTAATTAATACGATATAATTCTGGGGTTTTTAATACTACGTCGGTAATAATTTTTCTATAAAAGAAGTACCTACCAACAAACATTCGAAATTACCTTCATTTCCGTAGCACGAAACGCACCTCAGAACAACAAACTCGACATCACTTAAGCCATATGATGTTCCAAAGAGCTTGTTAGTATGAAAATGGACCTGTATTTCAACAGTTTGATTCACGATCGGGTTGTGAGGCACAATCTTTGAGCCGTCATTGTGAACGAACGGCTGGTCGTACAAAGCTGCGGATGGTCTTAAAAAATTCTACGGAACAAACTCTATCTAAATATGAAATAAAAAACATACCGTTCTATATGAATTTTTCGAGATATGAGATTTTCAAATTTTCGAAATTCGTTTTGAACCCCTTCCCCTTGACCTAGGGTTATGAAAAGTTTCGTGGATCATTGTGGGGCTGGTCCAAACCCAAAAACCGAATTTCGTAATTTTAACTCAACGCTAACTGGGCAAAGTGCCTCGGACGGCGGACGGCGTACGGCGGACGGCGTACGGCGGACGGCGTACGGCGGACGGACGGATTTTTTTTTATTCGATTTTCTGAATCTACGTATCTTGAAACGTAAACCAACAAATTTTGAGGGGGGGTTAAAATTTTTTTTTCTTTGGGCGATTCCAATGGTTCATTATCGAAGATAATACCTAAACCAAAAGTTGAATTTGACTTCTAAAAGGGTGAATTTGTCTTGGAAATGTTATAACTTGATTTTGCGCACAGACTTGACTTGGGATTGATAAACGTATTTACGAGTTAATTTTGTCGGTGGTCCCGTTATCCGCCGGTTGATGGACCGGGAATATTGTGGAGGGGGGGATGGGCGTAGAGGAGGAGTTTCTGGGGGAGGCGTAGAGGAGGAGGAGACGACTAACTTGTAACTTATTTGAACAATTAGAACACCAAGTAACGGTGAACCAATCACTTAAGCTCACAAGTGACAGTGGATGAGAGGGGGAGGGGGAAGGGGGGGGGTTGAAAATGGAATTTACTCAGTTTTATGTATTTGTTGGCAGAGTCGTAGGGGAGTGTATGGGGGGGAGGGGGGGGCGAAGTATTAACTACAGACGAGGCGGCAATTACCCTAATGAGAGTGTGTCCGCAGAAACGGCGTCCTCCGCGGCGGCACGGAGCGGTTCAAACTGCCGCCTCCGGACTGAGGGGGGGGGGGGTGGAGGGAGGGAGTGAGTTGAAGGAGAGCGGCGTTGGTGTCCGGACCCGCGAAAGAGGCGTGAGAAGTCATCGCGAGGGGGGGAGGGGTGGGGGGTGGACGGCGGGGGCGGCTCGTGGAAGGAGGTCGGTTGAAACTGGCGCCCGACGTCCCGGCGCCTGCCTTCGGTCGATTCGATTTTCCAACCTAACCCTCCCTCCTCCCTCCACTCTCCTCCCTCCTCCTCCCTCTCAACCCTTTCCGTTGCTATCAACCACTCGCACGGACTAAGCTGCGGCCTTTATTAGACCCCCCCCCTCACTCCTCGTTCACCTCCTCATCGTCATCGTCGTCCTCTTCTTCGTCCACATCCCCCGCCACCTCTTTTCGTTCTTCAAATCGGCTAAACATGCGATGCACGAAAATCGTGAGAACGACCCTCCACTTTCCCTCAAAACACTTTTGAAATGCTGCATTTATCAGCCTGTGCCCTGCAGTACCCACTCCCTGATGAGCAACTTTTTTCTATCAACCTTCAAACTAATCAACGAGTAAAAAAACTTTTCAAACGAATGTTTGTTGGTAGGTAGGTACTTCTTTTATAGAAAACGCTTGCATACGAGTCTGCAACACATTGAAACATTTTCATGCTAGGACGATCACGGCCGAAACTGGCTTCAGGAGCCACTCAGGTGATTTGTGTATCATAATTCGAATTTAGAGTTCCCTCAAGAGTTTGTACCGAGTATCAGCTTTGTAGGATGATCAGGGCCGAAACTGGGAAGTAATATCAAACTGTAAAGTACCTACCTAATTCCAATAACGAACAACTTCACTTCTGATGGTCATAATCATCACTGTGGCGACTTGAGAATGACCACCTGTGTGTAAACAATTATTTAAACATTCACGCTCATACCGCAACTTGTCGGCCACGCACTCCGCAGTGGTTAACGTAATATGGTTAGGTAAATCGAGAGCTATCCAACGAGTGGTGAACGATTTTTGTACCTACGATGATAACTGGCGAAGATAAAGTTCCGTAGCAACGAATCGGTTGTAAATGAAAATCATCAGAAATAACGAACAACTTCACTTCTGATGGTCATAATCATCATTGTGGCGACTTGGGACAAATTTCGTTAGCAAATTTCGTGACGATTTTCGTGACGATTTTGGTTTATCTTCGATAATGAACCATTGGAATCGCCCAAAGAAAAAATTTTTTTAACCCCCCCTCAAAATTTTTTGGTTTACGTTTCAAGATACGTAGATTCAGAAAATCGAATAAAAAAAAACTCTGCAAATTCTTGACACAACGGTTCATTATCTTCTTTGTACAGATCACCCTTCTGTCTAGATCACTAGGTCTAAATGTCTAGATCCTAAATTTTAGATTAATTATTATTATCAATTATCACTAATTATTAACAATTTTATCAAGTACCTAGTGAAAATTATTATAATTCATTGTTGGGTATTGTTGGAGGACGAACAATCCGACACCTTGTTATAATTAGTATTATCATGTTGGCAGCCATGTTATCACTGCTCAACTAGAGAACTCTCAATGTTTCCTTCTTCTTCCCGTGTCTTGCGACCTTGTTATACTGTGTGCTCTTTTGCTAAAATATAATCGGTGCCTGCCTATTTAATTCTGCGGAGTTATATTCCTCACTACCAATTTACGGAGTCTTTGGATCATTCGGTGAGTGTATTTGTTAAGATTATTTCAGGGGATTAACCCCGTGAACCTTCATGCTAGCATTGGTTGGGTTCGCGAAATCGTCGGAGCCTAATGGCGGACGGAATGAATCGATTGGCTTTGTTACGGTGTTCGGGCTATCTGAATAAAAGATCGTAGTCGGGGTTATTTTTCTTCATCTATTGCGTTGTGTTGTACTGAGCACTTACTACATGGAATGAACCCTAGGAATTTTCCAACTAGAACAACGGTGTTTCAATACGGGCAGAGTTAATATTGCGAACTACGTTGACGAACGAAGTTGATTTAACCTGCCGAGTGGGTGGTTGGAAAATTTAGCGATCGGTGTTCGGTGGCGGAGTCTAGGGGCGCCCCAAAGTAAATCCCACGACATATCCACCCTGTATTTTTTTTTTTGCGCTTGCGGCTGGGGTTCAGATGAAGAAATAACCAATTTACGGAGTTAATTGACAAAGATGCGGTGTCAATTATGGGTCAGTACGTGGGCCGCTAGTTTTCTGCTGTCGTCCTTGGCGTTGCGGGATGGGATGGTTTCTGCGATGCCGACGACGACGCGAAAACGGCAAAGGGCCAAATTGGGTGGATTTTATTGATGAAAAGGACCCAGCCACGGGGAAACGGTGTTCGGGGAAGTCAACGGGTTGCGCTGCCTGTGACTTCCGTAAATAGGCCAACCAAATGATTTTTTCCCCGGGCTTATTTGTTGGTTGGCGATTTTCCCGATATGCAAAAGATTCTGAGGCGGATGAATCAAGTTGTCGGCAAATAACGGAGCCTGACAAACGCCTTTTTGTGACTGGGTTACCCTATGTGGCGCGATTTTATGCGATTTGCGGCGAGTATAAAATTCGGCCTGAGGGTTTAGCTTGACCTAACTGAACGTACTCTTGCGGAGGTCGGAGTCAATGTTCATGAACCTTGTCACTGGAGGTAAGAACGACGGATAACGCTGCGAAAATGCGTGTTCGAAGTTTACTGTAATTTTAGTAACTGATTGCGGTGCGGTGATAATTTGAGTGATAACTGATGGCGATACAGTTATTCATTCTGTTTACAGTATCAGGCTCTGTGCTGATAACACTTTGCGTTTCTCTGTCAAAGGGAGCCGTGTGTATCTGCAGGAAGGCGGTGAAGACTAATCACCGGTATAGGACAGAGAGGAGATCTTCCATCCAGATCTCGCGGAGACTCGATCTTTCAGATAGCAAACAAAGCGTATAGTAAAAATCCATTGGTTTACGTTTCGGGGTACTGCCATCGTCTCGGGAATGTTTGTTGTTGCGGTGTAAACAAACATTACATGGTATCACAGTGCTACGGTGTTAAGCACTGTTTTATCAAACGGTGTTATGATAACGGTGTCATTAAACAGGGTCGTGTAAATGGTGTTTTGCGGCAAAAGACGGGAAGAAGGTAAACGAGGTTACGCTAAATATAGTACCTTACTGGCAATTTGGGAATAGCGAACCTTATGCGGCCTGAGACGATGACCTGCCCCGACTGGACTGCCTGATTTTCAGCATGTGCATTATTGTTTTAGTGCTGGATACATGCTGATTGCGGAGAGTGCTCATATAAATTATGCGGCGAATGTAAAACGTCAGTTCCGGACGATCAGGCGGTTCAGTATCAGTTTCTTTTTAAGTCTGGAACAGTACCGGAAGTAGACAGTACGGTATGACATTCCTGGTTAACGGCTACGGGGGAAATTTGCGCAATCCCGGCCGAGCGTTATCCATGGTTTTTCGCGTTTTTCCATGTTTGCGAATGGAAAATTCGTACACACAGAAACCCGATATGGAGATCGGAGGTTGGTTCTGTGCGAAAACGTTCTTTTGTACAATGCGGGGTAAAGTGGAGTGTACAAAATGGAGTAAAACGTTATGTACGATAACGGAGTAAGACGTTTTGTACAATGCGGGGTAAAGTGGAGTGTACAAAACGGATGAAAATGAACGATGTAGGTGGAGTACATGTAAACGGTTTGAAAAGTTAAAGGGGGGAAAGCGGGTGGAGATCGTATACCCCAGATACCCTTAAGTTCCTTTTCAACGTTACATACCTACAAATAAGTGAAATAACACAGAATTCAGTGATAATATGTGGAATGGTTATTATAAAACGGTGAAGTAATAATTTTCCGATCATGTTACAGAAAAAGAAAAACATGGATACGGAAAGTCTGGCTCGTTTTGAGGAGAGGTTCATGGCCAAGGTCACCGAGCTAAACAGCAGATTTCTTAAAGAGGCGATAGAGGAGTTGACTCAACGCGGTGACGAGTTACTGGCGAGGGCTGAGGCCTTGGTGTCGATGCGGAGACACACGCCAGAGCGTATGGACTTCGCGGAGACTGGAGCGGTTGGCGGTGATTGCGGTGGCTCGGGGAATGGCGCGTCGTTGGATGAGGGGAGGTCGGACGCTAAGCCCCAAAGTGTCACTCAGTCCCGAAGGCGTTTCGCGGACATCACTCTTCCTCGCGCGCAGAATAGGTTATCCTCGGATTCCTATCCTGTGTGGAGGCGGAGGGTGACATTGGATCTGAAAGCATGCGGAGTCGACTTTCTGATAGATCCATCTCGGGCGCCCCCCTCTGATTGCGACGCGTCGGACCTTACCCGAATCAAGGCTGCGGTGATGGCCTACTTGATGTCCAATGTCGGAGGTGACTTGGAGAACGCGATCAAGAGTATCGATGAACCTTGCGAGGCTCTGGACATGATAGAGAACGTCATTGATCCACCGTCCTTAGCCAAGGAACATCGGCTCCAGATCGCGATTATTAACATCAAGTTTGATTCGCGGAGGGAATCTGTGATTGAATTCCAAAACCGCTTCAGATCTCTAGTGGAGAACATACGTAAATGTCCGGACGCTGATCTGTCAGAAAAAGCTGTTAGAAGGCACTTGGTGAACGCCATTGCGGAGGAGTGTCCCAAGATTTCAGCTGATGCGCTCGAGGATCCGTCTCTCACAGCGGAGAGGATTTTCGAGAAAATGCACGCCTGGCACGACTTGTCCTCTGAAAACTCGAGGAGAACCGAGGCAGCTCAGCCTGGCAAGGCCCTTGTCGGGGGCAGGCGAGCGGAGGGCAGGTCAAAGAAGCGAAAGGCTTCATGGCGTCCGGACTTCGAACGGTCGAATAAAAAGGGTCCTGGACTGTGCTACAATTGCGGCCTGCTGGGACATCCTAGGAGTCTCTGTCCCAATCGTCCCGGGGAGAAGGTCTGCTACAACTGCGGAGACAGCGGACACTTGTCCCGGGAGTGCGGGAGACCCTGGACTAATGAGTCCACAAGGGTTAGAGGAGACAAGGGACAGTCCGACGGAAAGCGGGGTAGCGACAGTCGACCCAAGTCCAGCGGTGACAACAGGACACGACCAGCCTCTGAACCGAAAAGGCGCAATAAACGCGGTTCAAGAAAGTCTGCTCGCGGTGGTGCCGGTGGCCGTGGAAATGAACCGGGTACTCGACGACCAGACCAACCCTCCCAACGCAGGTTGACCGAGTTCCAGGCCAAATTGGCCCAAAGAGCTGCCGATCGAGGGGAAAACGAGAAGCGGACTGCGGCGCCTTCTCAACCAATGCGGTCCCCCAATCGGAGCGACGAAAGGGCTCTATTGTCGAGCTCACAAGAGTCTCTGCTTTTGGGAGGTAAGCAATTTCCACAACTGAAGTTTATTGCTGATTCTGGTGCAACCGATCACATGGTAAATGATCGTGCGGTGTTTGCTAAATTAACATGTCTCCCTAGCCCTGTAAGAATTGCATGTGCAAATGATGATCAAAATGCGGACTTGATCATACAGGAAGCGGGTGACATTGTTTATTACTGCGGAGAAACTAAACGTTATGGTGTACTTAAAGATGTGCTATATGCCCCCCAGTTGGGGGAAAACCTGTTTTCTCTCAGAAAGCAGACGGTGAAAGGTTTTCAAGCCATCTTTGATAGAGAACGTCTGAGAATTGTTGACTCTAATACGGGGCAGACTTTGAAAACTGGGCGTTTTGAAGGCAAGTTCTGGTGGTTGACGTTTCATCTCCCATTATTGAATGCGGACGCGCAGGTGGTAGAGAATTTCCTGGCTAAGATGAGTAGGAAAGCTTTGGTCACCCAGACTGATAACCAGTTAGAAAATTTGTCATTCGGTGCTAGACAAAATGTGGCGGGCCCTTCTCACATTGAAGAAGTGAGACCAGAGTCAACATGGCCTTTGCCAAATAATTCTCAAACGGAACCGGGGGAAATAACTCTTAATGCGGAGTCAAATGAGTTAAGAAATAGCGGTGTAAAATCAATCTCTCTAAAAAGAACGCTCGCATTAAATGATACGGTGCCTCCCCCAAAAAATATCAAAAATTGCGACTAATTTGAGAGATGATAAAGGTTTACTGTGGCATTTGCGGTTGAACCATGCCTCGAAAACCTATTTGGAACATGCGGCGAGATCCCTTCCCGAATTAAAGGCGGTGAAATTTGGGTCGAATATTTTGGACTGTCCAGCCTGTTTGCAGTCGAAAGCCAGAAGCAAGCCATGCAACTCGGAAAGAACCCGTGCAGTGGAAGCTTTCTTAAGGCTTCATAGTGACTTGCTTGGACCCATCAAACCCTCAGCACTTAGGTCACAAGCGCGGTATATTGTGACGTTTACGGACGACATGAGTCGGTATGCTTTCGCCTATGAAATTAACAATAAAACACAAGTGCATTTGGCGTTGAAAATGTGTTTGGCGGAAATTAGGAGTCTTACTGGGAAACACACCAAAGTTGCGGAGATAAGGGTTGATGGGGGGCTGGAGTTCAAAACTGAAGGGATGCGTCTAGTACTGGAAAGCGAACGAATTTCTCTCGCAGTCTGTGAGCCTTATACTCCTCAGTTAAATGGTACTGCGGAAAGGCTGAATCGTGAAATGCTTGAGAAAATTAGGGTCAATCTGTTGTCGTCTGGCATTCCTGCTCATTTTTGGGCCTATGCGATGAGACATGTGATCCATGTACACAATAGGACTCCTAACAAATCAATCGGCTTTAAGTCTCCTTTTGAAATGGCTACAGGTAGGCTACCCTCCTTAAAATTTCTGCGGCGTTTCGGTTGTGAAGCCTACATTCTAGACAAGAAACCTACTGCCAAATTGGATCCAAAAGCTGCGGTCGGATTCCTCTTGCAGTGCGGTGAATCAGGTTATCATGTCTTACACGCCAAAAATCAAGTAGTAATTCGGTCGAAAGACGTTGATTTTGTAGAGAGTAGAACATATGCGGACTCTCTTCCTTTGAATTCAAGAGACACTGCGGAGAAGCCGGACATTGATTTTGGGTTGGAGGAAGTACATGATGAAAATGTCACACATGCAATAGATAGCTCTTCACAGGCGGAGTCTATAAGGGAGCAATCTGAGAATGTTGAGATGAATGACGACATTGAGCGAGATTTGAACCCTAACACTTCGCAATCTAGGAACGACCATAAGCGAAATCTCATTCATGAGAATGATCGATTTCAATTTTTCGATGAATCAGCAGATAAAACACTCATTGATGAAAATGATGAGTGTAAATTTTATGAAACAAGCGAGGACAGCGGTCATGCATGTTTCTTTAGCGGAGACACGACGGGGGTATGCGGAGACCCTCAAACATATGCGGAGGCAATTAAATCTGCTGATTCAGAAAAATGGCAAGAGGCCATTAAAACCGAATTTCAAGCTCTGGAACGCTGTGAAACCTGGAAACTCATATCCAGGAGCGCGGTGCCAGAGGGGGTCAAACTTCTAAAAACGCGGTGGGTACATAGGCGTAAGGTTGAGGCTGATGGGTCAATTAGGTACCGAAGTAGGTTGGTCGTTAGGGGTTTTGCTGACAACCATAATTATGAACTTGCGGAGATTTATGCACCGGTGGCACGTTTACCAGACGTCAAACTTCTCCTTGCTATGGCGGTGAAATTTGATCTGGATCTTGTTCAGTATGACGTTAAGACGGCTTTTCTGAACGGGCATCTGGAAAAATTTGTTTATTTAGAACTTCCGGATGGATATGCGGAGTACCTTGGTTGCGGTCCGGACTTGAAGCGGGGGAAAGTTTGTGAAGTCCACCGAGCGCTTTATGGTTTAAAAGTTTCTCCAAAGCGGTGGTTTGAACGATTCAGGGCTGCGGTGGATAAGATTGGCTTCAAGCCCTACCCTTTTCAACCCTGTTTGTTCATTTGGAGATCTGGGGGCACAGTGGCAATCATGCTACTCTATGTGGATGACATTCTGGTGGCCTCTAACAGCAAACCCATGATAGAGCAAATAACGACCATGCTGAAAAGTGAATTTTCGATAACGGTGCTAGGTGACCCACACAAAATATTTGGGTTTAGAAATTAATAGAAAACGGTCTGAAAGAATAATTGAAATTACCCAAAAGTCTCATATCTTGCATATGCTTAGGAAGTTCGACCCCAATTCGAATAAAACGGCGTCCACCCCTATGCTATCAGATGGGGAAAGCGGTGAAAATGACGCGGAAGAAGGAGATTTAAATAAAATTCCTTATAGGCAAGCTGTTGGGTCTCTCCTTTACCTACAGAGTGGGACTAGACCCGATATTTCATATGCGGTGAACGTTCTTAGTAGAAAGCAATCAAATTCTACGTGGGCGGATTGGAAGGCCATCAAAAGGGTGTTGCGCTACTTGCGGGGGACAATCAATTTGGGGTTGGTATTTGCGGATAAGTCCGATTCCATTGATTGTTATGTAGATGCATCACTAGGAATGTCTGCGGAGGAAGGCCTTTCAACCACGGGCTTCGTGGTTCGGGTTTTTGGTAATCCAGTTACTTGGAAAACCAAGCGGCAGAACCACGTAGCACTTTCGTCGGCTGAAAGTGAATTTGTTGCAATGTCTCAAGCTTGCAGGGAATTAGCCTCAATCCGAACCTTATGTTACTGGTTCACCGGAGTAAGGCTGGTTCCCACCATTTATGAGGATTCTAGACCTGCTATAAGATTAGCGGAAGTGGATGATTCTTCAACCCTGAAACACCTAGTAAGGCTGAGTTATCTATATGTGCGGAGAGAATTTCAGCAAGGAAATATCAGGATTGAGTGGATCTCCACTGAGAATCAAATAGCAGACAGTCTCACGAAACCTCTAATACGTGCGAAATTTGTAAAATTTCGTGATCTTCTCCTAAAAGAATGCTGATACGTTTTATATGTTGATTTCAGAACCACTGTTCAGTGAAATCTCCTAAGAGACTCGAAAAGGAGAAAGACTGCGGAGAACATTTGCGGAGACTGCGGAGAACAACTGCGGAGAACAATTGCGGAGAATAACTGCGGAGAACAAATGCGGCGAACTACGACGGTGAACATGAAGATAATGTTGCGGTGAAATACATGCGGAGAAATTCAGAGCTACGTGGAAATCGAACGCTCAAGAAAAGAAGACTTCGCTAGAAATCTTCTAAGCAAACAACTTCCACGACATACATCGAATCTCAAGCCAACCTCTGAAGAAGCTCTGAAGAGATATCTACTAAGAACATGAAGACCCTAAGATGGAAGAATTCGTGCGGTATCGTCTTGAAGGGGGGTGTTGGAGGACGAACAATCCGACACCTTGTTATAATTAGTATTATCATGTTGGCAGCCATGTTATCACTGCTCAACTAGAGAACTCTCAATGTTTCCTTCTTCTTCCCGTGTCTTGCGACCTTGTTATACTGTGTGCTCTTTTGCTAAAATATAATCGGTGCCTGCCTATTTAATTCTGCGGAGTTATATTCCTCACTACCAATTTACGGAGTCTTTGGATCATTCGGTGAGTGTATTTGTTAAGATTATTTCAGGGGATTAACCCCGTGAACCTTCAGGTATTAATAATTTGTATTTATTATTTATAATAATTATTATTAATTATTATTAATTAATACGATATAATTCTGGGGTTTTTAATACTACGTCGGTAATAATTTTTCTATAAAAGAAGTACCTACCAACAAACATTCGAAATTACCTTCATTTCAGTAGCACGAAACGCACCTCAGAACAACAAACTCGACATATGATGTTTCAAAGAGCTTGTTAGTATGAAAATGGACCTGTATTTCAACAGTTTGAGTCACGATCGTGTTGTGAGGCACAATCTTTGATCCGTCATTGTGAACGAACGGCTGGTCGTACAAAGCTGCGGATGGTCTTAAAAAATTCTACGGAACAAGCTCTATCTAAATATGAAATAAAAAACATATCGTTCTATATGAATTTTTCGAGATATCGAATTTTCAAAATTTCAAAATTCGTTTTGAACCCCTTCCCCTTGACCTAGGGTTATGAAAAGTTTCGAGGATCATTGTGGGGCTGGTCCAAACCCAGAAACCAAATTTCGTAATTTTAGCTCAACGCTAACTGGGCAAAGTGGCGCGGACGGCGTACGGCGTACGGCGTACGGCGGACGGACGGATTTTTTTTTATTCGATTTTCTGAATCTACGTATCTTGAAACGTAAACCAACAAATTTTGAGGGGGGGTTAAAAAAATTTTTTCTTTGGGCGATTCCAATGGTTCATTATCGGAGATAATAAACCAAAATCCGTCCGTCCGCCGTACGCCGTACGCCGTACGCCGTCCGCCGTCCGCGCCACTTTGCCCAGTTAACGTTGAGCTAAAATTACGAAATTTGGTTTCTGGGTTTGGACCAGCCCCACAATGATCCTCGAAACTTTTCATAACCCTAGGTCAAGAGGAAGGGGTTCAAAACGAATTTTGAAATTTTGAAAATCTCATATCTCGAAAAATTCATATAGAACGGTATGTTTTTTATTTCATATTTAGATAGAGTTTGTTCCGTAGAATTTTTTAAGACCATCCGCAGCTTTGTACGACCAGCCGTTCGTTCACAATGACGGCTCAAAGATTGTGCCTCACAACACGATCGTGTATCAAACTGTTGAAATACAGGTCCATTTTCATACTAACAAGCTCTTTGGAACATCATATGGCTTAAGTGATGTTGAGTTTGTTGTTCTGAGGTGCGTTTCGTGCTACGGAAATGAAGGTAATTTCGAATGTTCGTTGGTAGGTACTTCTTTTATAGAAAATTATTACCGACGTAGTATTAAAAACCCCAGAATTATATCGTATTAATTAATCATAATTAATGATAATTATTATTAATAATAAATACGAATTATTAATACCTAACAATAAATTATAATAATTTTCACTAGGTACTTGATAAAATTGTTAATAATTAGTGATAATTGATAATAATAATTATTCTAACATTTAGGATCTAGACATTTAGACCTAGTGATCTAGACAGAAGGGTGATCTGTACAAAGAAGATAATGAACCGTTGTGTCAAGAATTTGCAGATTTTTTTTTTATGTGCCATATGAAAGACATGAAAATGTCAAAAAAAGTTTCACTCAGTCAAACAGCAAGAATCACAAATTTCAACAGATCTATGAGCCACAATTGTCAAAAATATCCTACTGTATTCTACTACGCGGAAACTCATGACCCGGCTAGTGAAATACAACTATGTTCAACTGAATTTCCAGTGTATTTTTCATAAAACAAGCCTACGAAACAGTAACTCTATACCTGTAAGGGCGAATCTGCAATCGAGCACTGTGTTTCTAAAACCCCAAACGGCGTCGCTAGTTATTATAACCTCCTGTTCAGTTTTCTCTACTTTCAGTGGGTACCTACACTATCTTACTACGAATTCCTCAAAAGTTAATTCCTTTGGGATACTCCAGTAAAATTATTAATAAGCTTTAGTTCAGTGTGATGCAGATTCGCCCTAACGACCCAAAATTTGTTGGAAAAGTTTGAGCGTAAAAAGAGCGAAACTATCAGATTCGCCCTTTCAGCGAATTTTCGTTAGTGAAAAGCCACTATTGCAATGGTCTCATTTTGTATGTAGTTTTCTAATTCCATGGAGTGCTTGAGGGCCAGTGTGCATAAATAATTTAGGCATTCTTTACTTTCCTATAGTGATATTTGAACAAAATTTAGCTTCGTGCCTATTAATAGTCTTATTTTTTATCATTGTTTCTTAGCATCTGTTTTAAACCCGTTTTTAGCATTACTTCCTTTTGTTTTTACTCTTTATTGCTAAGCACCTTTGTAACTCTTTCTTGAGGCCAAAGTCAATTTAAAAAAAGAAATCGTGATCTTCACTCTTAAAACGGTACTTTTTAGAACTGGAAGATACAACTTTATTGTAGATAAAATTGCACAAATAAAATTCAAATGTATTCTTTCGATCGCAGCAGATTCGCCCCAATGCACGAGCAGTTTCGCCCTTTGTCTTTTTGTAAAATTGACTGGGTTCATTTTCGCCGTTTTCCATTCATAACGACTTGCAGATTCGCCTTTTTGCACTTGCGAGGTTGTCAATCACTAAAACAGATTCGCCCTTGAGCGAAAATTCAGATTCGCCCTTTTTGCGCAGAGGTATCGAGTTAATATATTGTTTTGGAGTTTTACCTTGTAAAGAGCCTTTGGCGTTTCATGGGACAGGAACTCAGCAACAGGAAAAGACATCCCCAGGACGATCAGAACTTAGCAGTACAACCCTGATAGTGTGATTGTTAAAGTTTCTCTGAAATGTGATTATTACAAGAATTACTCAAGTATTGAAAAAAGAAAGGAAATATTCAACTTTATTATGATAATTTGTAACAAATTGAAAAATGTAAACGCTTGCACACGAGTCTGCAACACATTGAGACATTTTCATGTCATCCCCCCCCCCCACCCAGTAAAATGTCGCCGTTATTCCTCTTTGAACACAAAAAACAAAAATAAAATAAAAATTGTTGTTTTCATCTTCGATAAAAAGGCGACGACATTCTGCAAGAATGCTATCTATGTCAATTCGAGATTCAAATTCCTTCCTCGCTTCGAGAATATTAGACACCTAACGACCATAATGTTGTGTGCAAACAAACTTCGTATCAAATCATGCGCGTATCTCAGCTTTTCGAAGGGCGACAACCGAGTGAGAGGAATGTATTCTAGTTCTATAAATCGAGAGGTTTCCAACGAATGGTGAACGGTTTTGGTCCGATGACAAATGACGAAGTACTATTCTCCTAGCAACGACTCGGTTGCACGCGGAAATCGTCAGAAACTCATTTGGGACAATTTTCGTAACGGTTTTTGAGTTATACAATGTATACTCAAGTACTGTTATACAGTTATACAATGTTTTGAGTTAACATGTCATGTGCCATATGAAAGACATGAAAATGTAAAAAAAAAATCTGCAAATTCTTGATACAACGGTTTATTATCTTCTTTGTGCAGATCACCCTAATGGTGTCATAATATAACGATGGGTCATAATAAATTGTACGAGTATAACGAATTTTAAAGTTTTGAAAAATTCATACCTCGCGAAATTCAGATGAACGGTTAGTTTTCAGATCACATATAAATAGAGTTCAATTTTTAGAATTTTTAAGACCACCCAGAGCTCTTCACAATGAGGGCTCAAAGTTGGAGCAGATCAAAAATTCAATGTTCATACTGGCCCAGCAGATTCGAACAGCACATGGCTTCATTAATAAATAATTGTAATAATCAACCTCTATTAACAACAATTAGTAATAATTATTAATAACTAACAGTGTTTACTAATCATTCACAATAATGATTACCATTAATTAATAATAGCTACTTATTATCAGGTCGTGTCAGGTCAGGTTAACCACGATACACAGAGGACAAGTTGTATTAGAATTATTTTGGAAACTAGTATCTTTGATGTCTCTTTACTTTAAGATTTAAATTTTAATTGAAAATCAAAAGAGTGAAATAAACAAAACTAACCTCACCACCAGAATCCTCTGGAAACAGAAGGATGAACCACTCGATGAACCACGAGTCTCGTTCCGCAAAAGAAGGATCATCAGAGTGGTAAACTTTATCATTAGACCCAGTCGCCATGATTTAATCATTGCCCTGGAGAACTCATAGCCATTGATGAAAAACTAATTCTGTACAGAAGACGCTGTGGTTTCATCGTGCATATGCCAAATAAACCTGATAAGTACGGCATGAACAATTCATTTCTGTTGAGAATGTCCAATATTTCTGTTATAAGCTGTTGGAATGGATTAAACTTGTTATTTTGTTTAGTTACAACTTGTCCCATTGATATGAGAAAGAACAACAGGGAATACTTTTTTTGTGGGGCACAGTGACTGTGGGTTCCATAGACCCACAATACACCCTGACCAGGAAATAGGGGAGATACGCGCAGTGGGTTAATAACAAAGGTAGATGGTCGATGGTCCAGAGACGGTTAAGGTTGGATTGAATAAAGCATTTTCAAGTCAAATTCGCCCTTTTATAAACTTTATATTAATTTAGGAACTGAATACATAGAGTACGACGGTTTAGGTGTAATAATATTAGGTACCTATGTATGTATTTTACATACATGGGTCGTTCTCATCAGAACTGTATAGGTACATACTTTTGAGTCTCTTCAAAACTTTTGAATCTCACTGTTTATGCTTGCCACGATTTCGCTGATTCCGTCCAACTCCTTAGACCACTTTTCTAATAGAAAAATCGTGAGTTCATCTTTTTTCCTGTAATCTGTAACCATGTAACCTCATATGTGTTACCGTTATTGAAAACTCTGTATTAACCTCCCGTAATCGAATTTATCTTCAAGAACCCGTCAACTACGTACCAACAACGAATTCTTCGATTTGTACCTAATGGAAAAAACATTTACGTAATGCGGTATTGTATGGTGTTATGCTCCAGTATCCTAATTATAAAATCAATGCAAACAGTAATAATTGAATGAAGATGAGACGCGAGAGGCAGAGGAATGAGAGGAATGAGAATAGTCTCCACTGTACCAACGGGATGGGCCCTCAGACCGCACTCCCTACCTTAACCGTGAGAAGGGGAAGCAGAGGACGTCGTAAAAACCCCGATTCCTCAGAGAAAATACCATAATATTCTACGCTCTTAGAGTGTCCAGAACACTCTCCCTTCGCGTCAATAGTTAAAAACCACACAGTGCTATAATCATTATGTACTTCTGCCTTCGTAATTCTTTGAGAGAAAACCGGAAGGACTTGGGGTTTCTTACGAAAGGAACCTACCTGTGGCATGTCTTTTTGAAGAATATAAACCTCAGGGAGATCAGGGTATAGAGTGCCTGTCAGGTTGCCTTTACCCAGCGACTGGCTCTGCATAGCGAATTTACAAAATTGACGCGGGCCGTATCGCTGCCTCACTTAGTAAGGGACGCCTTAGAACTGATGCCTTAGGAAATCCATCGCTATGTGAAGCTATTCTCGAATACCGCGCCATAAAAGTCGGCAGCGAATGGAACAAACAAACCCATCATTCCCAAAACACATGAGAGTCAGAACAGAGGTAAATAACCCCGAGATTGGACACTAAATTCAAGTGTACAGCATGAGAGACCCACAAACGTTTCAACATGAAAATGTCAAACATTGGTTAATGTTGTTCCAAAATTCGTCCAATTATTGAGCTAAAAGTGAGTAAATATTTGAACAATATTGTAGCTCACAACTTCAATTGCTTCGCACTTTTACGGGACCCACAGGGATACCACATACAGGACGGCGAGATAAACCTAAGGGTGATCTGTACCGCTGTGGAAAACCTTTCAGCATTTTTGAAATATTCTGTCGGATCGTGTGTCAAGAGGAGCTCAATATTTGGAAGACATTTCGGACCGCGATTACCGATTTTGGTGGTTTTAGAAAGATTTAGTGTCTTGATACAGTATCAAAGTTGGTGCAGAGGCATTAGCCTACGAACCCAACGAGACCTCTAACTCAATTTTTTTTCAATAAGGAAATAATCGGCTTTTGAAAATCAGCGACTCTATTACATTATGAATAACTTGTAATATAAATATAATATATTATATTATATTTGTTTACAATGAAGAGACCATACATGAGCTAGTTACCGACCCCCCATCACACGGTTAAGACTATCTCCTAGCCTCATCATTCCAATCCCTATCGTTATGGGACCTATTACACCTTGAAGATTCAAGAAGAATTGTAATTCTCAAATATTCAGGTAGTGCATTGAATCCGCGTATTCCCTTTGCCCGGCAAATGCGCGAAAATAAGTACTCGTCATAAAACTGCCAACTTGGAATTGAGTGGAAATCAAATGTGCTGGTTCAGAAAAACTATTCTCTTTCAATACTTGCTTGATACAATCCAGTTCCACTAGCTTATCAAAATTCAAGATTTGAAGTTGTTTATATAACGGTGCCGTATGCTCCAAGAATCGTTTCTTTGCGATTATTCTTAATCTGTTCTTATTGTACAAAGAACAGCCGTCTGGACAGAAATTTGATGAGGGGGTTTGAAAGTTTTGTTTCATCGATCAATTTCAGCGGTTTATTATTGACAATGATAGTCTATAAACAATGATTTTGAGAACATGATCCGAGAAAAAATGCCGTGGTATCGGCCCAAGATTCCAAAACTAATTGAAGCAATGAAGCGTCCTCGTACATAGTCGAAATCTCTCTCGTGGGGGTGATGCCTGAGGGATTACAAGAGGATAACCCTCCTCCAACTCCTTCGAGGGCAACAAACGGTAAAGACCTCAGAAAGTAGGAATTAGTTTCAACGCATAAGGAGGTTTAGAGCCTTCGCTTCATCGGTTAACCGCCTTTGGAAAACTTCATGGAGCTCCGAATCAGGCAAAGGCGGTTCACAGGTCACTCACCACGAAGAAGTTTTCTTGATTCGACGAGCTGAAGGGACCTGAAGGGGAAGAGGGCGAGAGCAGGTTGAAATATATGTGGGAGCAGAGCTGATGAACGCTCCTCGGGCTTAGTTGGATCTAAGTTAAATGGTCCGCATCGCGTGCACTGCAGTTACAGGAAATTAGTGTGAAGTTTTGGGCTTGGAATTAGTGGCTTCCACACGACTTTTGAAAAGCTCCTTCCGTCGAGTTGAAACGAAACGAGGGGAGCGAGCGAGTGCAAGCGCACTGGCGCAATGTGTTTCCATATCGCCTGCTGGGTACATCCAATTGAATGTATTTTTCGTGGAGTTTCTACGGGTGAATCGCAGTATTATAAAGAAACATGCTTTTACCGTGAAATATCAGCCAGAAGCATTACGGAAAAATATCACGAACGTTTTTTTATTGCGTTTATTCAGATAATATAACAACTAGTTACAATGATAAATAGGCACGATAATTATACAGCTATTTAGTTTACGAGCCCATCAACTTGAACTGCACGTCACTCATTGTCAGCACAGGAGGTCCAGGGGCTTGGTTCTCTTCAGGCGTCGAATTTGTTGAGAGTTGTCAATCAGTTGAATAGCAGCTGGATGTTTAGTTAGATGACTGTCTCCACGAGTTCTTTGTGGAGGTCATCATTCCGTACATACCAAGGAGCGTTTACTAAGCTCTTCAGAACCTTACTCTGAAATGTTTGTATAATGTTGATTTGGGTTAAATAACTGTTTACACACAGGTACAATTTCTACAACAATGAAGTACGAGGTACCTGGTACGTGGTGTGGGTGTGGGAGGGGGCGCAAAGACATAAAATGTCCCTTGTGGTTGCGTACTCGTACGAATGCTGTACCCACTTTATGGTTGCTTTGAATCACGAATCCAATGGCTATGACTGGTATGTCTGAAGCCAAATCATCTAAGAAGAAGAATTCAAATAAACACCTCGATTCGATATGAAGTCTATTTTGTCTCCTTAATTCACCTCATCCACGGGCCTCTCAGATAATATGACGTCGCAACACAAACGACCAACTACGTCAAAAGATATGACGTCAAACAGGTGCCGCCAACTACACCTCACAGGATATGACGTACGTGGACCGGCAGGGGGTGGATGACGTCAGACAAGTGGCCGGTAAGAACACCTCACAGGATATGACGTGCGTGGACCGGCAGGGGGTGGATGACGTCAGACAAGTGGCCGGCAAGAACAACTCACAGGATATGACGTACGTGGACCGGCAGGGGGTTGATGACGTCAGACATGTGGCCGGCAAGAACACCTCACAGGATATGACGTACGTGGACTGGCAGGGGGTGGATGACGTCAGACAAGTGGCAGGCAAGAATACCTCACAGGATATGACGTACGTGGACCGGCAGGGGTTGGATGACGTCAGACAAGTGGCCGGCAAGAACACCTCACAGGATATGATCGAAGATAATAAACCAAAACAACAGCCAAATTGTATTTTTTTAAACTGTGTCACCTACCGAAAAGAAAACTGATAATCACTATTATTTTCACCTTCATTGTATTCTAAATACGTAGTTCCTTCACCCCAACCATCCATGTAGTATGAGTATGTACGATTAGTATTTATATACGCTCTAGACTGGGAACAATGATGGTGGAAAATATTTGGTTTCTGGTTGGAATATAATTCGCATTTGACAGAAAGAGGGATATCGTGCAGAACGGCGGGGGTTTAATGCGATTCTGGGAAGCTCAATATCCTTGTGAACATGGGCGAACAGGTTCCCTTTCCTCCAGACGGGAATGCTGACTCCAACAAGACGCCAATATAATTCACCTCATATTATTCTCTTCGGCGTTTACCGTACATTTCACCTTTCTCAAGCCCCTGCAACCTCGGGGATATTGTCATCCGACACATTGCAGTGCCCTCAATGGTTGGGAGATGTTGATCAAACGGTGTAATTCACGATAATTACAGGCAGGGAATTGGGGACACACTAATCCCAGATACGCTATCACACCATTGGATCAATATATTTGTTGATAGTTGGTCGAATCATCTTTGTTGATTTCCCGACAGGTTCACAACAAGTCATTTAATCGTAAAATAAGTTTTTTCTTTTAAATTTGGTGGGTCCCACTTGGGCCAGGGACGATTCTAAATTAAACAATTTAATATTATTGTCAATTATTTACTTTTTTAATAAAGTGCTAGATTTTCTAGTAGTCATCATTCGTGCTCTCTGTTTTAGGGAATTGTGGAGTTGTTTAATTTAGAATCGTCCCTGGCTCAAGTGGGACCCTCCAAATTTTGAAAACAACAAAGAAAACAAACTTTGTGTTATTGACGCGTTGACACTGCTGCCTAAAACGCAACAATGTCTGCGAGAAGCGTGAAGAACGGAGCTCAGCCTTGGATCACTACTGAGGACCACCATATGTACTAAGCTCGGTTCACACACTGTTTGGATAGGTACTGGCAACAACCAATTGTTTTTGCATAAATCGAAATACATTATGTATGATACTCCCTCGCCTCTTAACTCCCTCCCTCTTAACTCCTGGGCAACTTGACTCCTTAACTCCTTGAACAGAGGGGAGGGGTATTGCAATCAGACAAAACGTGATATTTATTGACTAAAGACTGCCTACAATCTGGTGATTAAACCAACCAAAATTTGTGTTTCTTTCCCTAAATAGATCAGGCAACGAATGCTTAAAAAATGGTGTAGAGTGAACATAAAACATTACAACAGTAGGTGCCATTGAGTCAATTTCTTACTCTCTTGAGGAGGGAGGGGGGAGGACCATGATCCTCGTCTTCGTTTTCATCTGCTTTTAGCGAATTTCAGAAGAAAAGGAAGCTATTTTTCTCGGTCCAAAATGGTTAAAACTCGAAATGGAGCACTTTGAATAATATTCATATTATGAAGCCTTGCAATAATGTTACTTTTGTTTTTCTTGAACCAGGTGTATTATTATTTTTTTCATATTGTAAAGGTGTAGCATAAATAAATATATAATAAATAAATAAACCGTTTGTTGTTACTTGAGATGTTCTTCACGGTTCACCTGCGCTCATCTGATTACGGAATTAAATATCGCCATTCTGATTTCACCATCATGTCCGGCGTTGAAAAATCTATGAAATGAGTGAGGTGTTACTCGGCAAAAAAAGAAGCTAAAACTCGTTATAGAACCAGTAAAATGGAAAAGTTTTACATACCTAATACTAGTTATATTCCGAAAATTTGCTCTTAACAACCATGCTGCATGACTGTGGATTTTTAAATTCTGGACGCCGTGAATAGGCACATGTAAAACTCCCAGAATTATATTGATAACAAAATGTTGCCTTTCAAGAGCGGATATCTCGAAAACCATACAAGGTATTGAAAAACTTGACGTAGCAAAAAACCATAAATGGGACATTCAAACCCCCGACTTCTCCCATCTGGCTTATGAGCTACGGGCGGGGAATTATGGTATGTTCACCTCCTAGCTAGTCCAAACAAAGTTACAAAGTCAAAAATTGTGTTCCGAGCATTTCTCTCCAAACATTTTCATTGACTGAACTAAAAGTACCAGAATTTTACCTGTTCAGTTGCTAATTGTCACTTCCACAAAAAATAACCTTCTAAAAACACACCATAATAATATTATGGTGTACAGTAGTTTTATATAATATATAAAACTACTGTACACCATAATATACCATACGTTATGGGCCACAGACCATCCAACATATCAACTGAGAACAAGTAATGAAAGTAGCGTGATGCCTCGCACCTGATGTTTTTAATTGAGTTCTACCTATATAAAAATACATCCGTGTAAATTATGGTGGATACTCGTTCACTTTATATACATTTCTTCGTGTAACGTCACTAAACCCCTTGGTTGATTCGCAAATTCTGTTTGAAGAAATTATACACTGCGCACACGTTGAACCACGCCACTAAGCTGCCGATGATGATCCCAGCCAGAATATCTTCCATGTGGTGGTAGTAGTCCGTCATCTGAGTGATAGAAACGATCCACGCGACAATCATGAACGTCACCTGCATACAGTTGTTGAAGACTGAGAGATAGTCCCAACGAACTTTGTTTTGGAGGTAGACGGACAGGTACACCATCGTGTAAAAACAAAGTGTGGCGTGTTTCGAAGGGAACGACCTTCTTGCATACTTTACGCTCGTTTCATTCCCTTTGCAAGTATACTCATCGTGATAAGTGTAATTAGACTCGGTGGAGCACTTATCGAGAATGTCAGGCTGACAAGCTGCAATGAAATTCGGTCGCATTTTGCCCAGAGAGTGGGTGCTCATCACGACGATAAGGAGGCACACGATGAAACCGAAGAGGAATGAAACGGTTATGTCGTAAGTGCGAACGAAGCCTTTGTGGACTTTCCATTTCCCAATGTGGTGGTGGATGTCGCCTTCATAGTCTACTTCGGAGGCGAACAGGATTTCACCCATTCCCAGGAATATGATAGGAAAACCCAATGAGATCAGGTACAACGAAATCCATCCCACCGTCTCTTTTTGGAACGGGTACCTTATTGTGATGTCGCTGCAGAAGAACCCCCTTTTGAAAGGCTGGAAGTATTCCTCCAGAAGATACACGACAATAAGTAGTGGGAGTATGAGGCCGAAATCAACTGAAACTTTCTTAATAAAGTTGACCGGTTTCTCAACGTGTATCCTCTGCGACGACATGATGAGTCTGGATCCCCCAATCACCAGCGCCATCTCGCCAAAATCAAGGTCTCGGTCAATACGTCACTTTGAACTTCGCACAGTGTGGAATAATTTGGATAGTTATCTAGTACTTAGACTAATATCAGGAATCGAATTATCGCTCCCTCGTTGGAAGAGCGAATGTAGTTTCATCTTTCAAATAAGTTGTTCATAGTGATCGTAACACAATCCCTTTTGAATTCGTAACTAATACAAAAATGGGTTAACAAGTTAAACTAAAGGAGCGTCTGAATCCCGATCTATGTTGGGCCCCACAACTAATATAAAGCTCACGGCGGATTTCACCGTTATGGGTTTCACCAATTCTGACATTACATGCTACTCCAGACAAAACTAATTTTTTAAGCAAGATCAATAATTATAGTTCTTGCTTGAATGATCAAAAAATGTCACATCTTCCAAAGGTCATTGAAAAATTAAGACTGGCTGAAGGGTGGCTTTTCTTTGGTCGACTCTGTGATCCAGTAATTTCCGGAGTACCGCAAGGCTGCTCGTCTGGAAAGATGCTCCTCTGTCCAATGTGGCCCTGGGAGCCTCCGAAGGAGCTTCGAAATTTGAGTTTCATCGCCCATATAGTGGTGATATAAATAATAAATAGTATTCCTGGCTAAGGAAGTTCCGTTGAGCACCAAGTTTGACATATTCAGGTCAGAGGTGCAGGCGATTCTTTGCTATGGCTGCCAGGTATGGGGTTACTGCCAAAGTTAATACGATCAAATAGAGAACGTATTCGGTTTTTTTATTAAAAAAATATTCCATCTTCCGGCAAATACTTACTCCGAATTACGAAGTGCAATAATGGACGCATGCTCCACTTGCCATACAAGGAGCTGAACCATGATGTCAACATTTTGTCTCATGGATTGACCTTGGAGCAGGTGACTTGGATTTTGAAATGCCGTTGCGAGCTGCTACACTTGAACTATCTGCCTTGGCTTCAAAACAGAATATACCTGTGGGCGCTATGCAATATGAGAGTCAACGAAAACACGGTGTATTTCCTAGCCGTATGTCCAATACTAGGATACCATGGGAGACTGTTCCTTGGTACTATCTCTTTAAACAAGAATGAGCTCACCACTTTACTTGATGGAAAGGACTGGAGGAAATTGTACCACTTTGCAAGAGCAAGAATTTTATAAAAATCCGTCCGCGAAATTGGAAATTCGGCGTGCAGGCTCCGATTAGGCCGAGGATACTCCTTGAAACTTTGATCAACCCTCGGTCCCAAAGGAGTGGAAAATAGGGATTAAAATCATAGATTGCCATACGACGGCATAGATTTTCATTCATATTTGAAGGGATTTTGACTCACAGTATCCATTTCAATCCACATTGAGCGTTATAGGAGTCGCTGTTAGCCCCAAAAATTACGAACCGCTGTAGAAGAATTTGGAGCGTTTCGGAATTACTTTTCTCTTCGGCATGCATAAGCACATTGCGAGAATAATTAACCAAAACCATGGAGTTGGTTGTCCGCTTATCAAAACATCCGTTTCGCGTTGAAGTCTGACTATCAATTAGCTACGTTGAGTAAACGGTAATACAGAGGCTTCCATAGCGAGAGCAGACTGGATATGAATGGGAAGGAGGTGGAGGAGGGCGACCGCAATCGCAAATCAACGTTAAAGAGGATCTCGGCTTCAGGATGGCCCAGCTTAGCTCGGGGAAGGCAATTTATCAGTCGAGGAAGATCAAGTGGGTTGATGAGGTGAGGATCGAGGGTGATTCTCTGCAGGTGGAATAGTGAGGATTCTCACTGATCCGAGAGGGACTCGATACGAAAGTCTTAACCGATTAGTTAGTTGTGTTTAGCTGGATTGTTGGACTAGGAACTGTGGTACATAGAGTTTAACTCAGACTTCATTCTACGGATTGTCTTTGGTTGCGGAACGCAAAAGTATATCAAAATAATCCCATTTTCTGAAGTTGGGAATGGCTGATCTACAGTAGATCGAACGCCTTTGTGAAGGATATGATGCAATCCCGTAACACAGCACTTGCCCACGCCCCAGCCGCGCAGCAGTCCCGGATCCAGGATAGTAATAATAATCAAATAATTGTAATAAAAATAATAATTTTAATAATTGTAGTAATTGTAATAATTGTAGTAATAAAAATCAAATAACTTAATTAGGTAATTATTGACTATAATTAATTACCTAATTAAGTTATTTGATGACAAAAATAGTTTCTGGATTGATATCACCAAGAAGAGTTGAAAAAACGCAAAACTACAATTCAGGTTGTGGGGAACTTTTTCAGTGTCAGCCATCACAGCCAACGTGTTAACTACTAAAATTATGAAATTACCCGAAAAATACAAGATTGTCTTCACGAGTTCTCAAAAATTTCCGAGTATCTTTTCTACTTCAAATCCTCTGTCCAACCATATCTAAAATCACTATTTGACTCGACGAATAGGATGAGGTACTTGGTTTCTGACGTGGCTCGTTCTAGAAAACTTGTATTCACAAATTCACTCAGACCGGCGAGCTCCCAAGCAACAAAACATTTTATTACCCCTTTCCCGGTTCAAGAGACGGTTTTACGGTGAATACATGAAAAAACAAAACTACACAGTTCTCTCCTTTCGCTCCTCCCTGGGGTTTTGTGCGAAGGTATCAAACACGTTTTTAACTATCAACGGTGGAGGTGCGTACAACAATTCACTTAAAATAGCGGAGTAAGTAATCCCACTGCGGTCTACTCAGGAAAGGTAGTATAATACTGACAGCAAGTTGAACTCAACACCTTTTGGAGGAATTCTAATCTTATGCGCATCTCGTTCAATATTCTTTTATTAAATTTATGGTGAAACAAACTTATTCCTCCATAGTGAAGAAACTTTTTTTTGTTATAGAAGCTATGAAAAATATGAAATATGAAAAATATGAAAAGCGCTAAATATCAAATAATATTTAACACCATAATCACAAAACAGCTGCAATAAAATTAGGTTCCCAACTAAAGATACCCTTATGATTTAGTTTTGACAAAATAAATTTCACCGATTATATCTTTGAGTGTTGGGACTTTTTCAAAAGAACAACAGAAGGACACGCAGGTTGTTGATGACTATGATAAATGTTACTACGTTAAATTACTTGGAATCATTCCAATGAGTGGCAATTATCGTTTTGATTCATGGATCGCCAGTGTGAATAGAATATCAGCATGGATACACTTGATACTCAGAACCCAGATGATACAGTCATGATAACAATCGAGAATACTGTGTCTGGTTGAGTGTTTTACTAGAAATTGTCAACTACATAGTAAACTGTCTGAATAATATGAGCAGTAAAACTATTAGAAGATATTAGTAGGCATAAGTGCATCGCCTCATAGGTTGACAAATGAGAGTCCAAATCAAAATCTACCAAAATTTTCAAAACCAAGGAATTGATAAAAACTAAACCCGAATCTGAACTTTGAATGAACTTTGAATGAATCATTGAATGTTTGTGTGGACATACTCGACCAGGTTCTATACATTTTGCAACTCTGTAATTAATCCTATTTTAATTATTTTATTTTTGTCTCAATAAACATTGATTTGGGCTCCTTGGCCCAAAAAAGGATAGAATTCGTATGTTTGGCAAATCAGACCATTGACTGGTAGTGCCATCAAAGGTGTGCCATCATTGGTTTCAACCATTTCCCCGACAAACTCAAGTCAGGAGTGCACGAAGACTTATTTTTTCAAGATATTTAAATAAAACATCCCTTCTGATGCATTTTTACAATAATAAGAGTAGTAGGTAATAATAAAATTCTAGTTGGTTAGTATGTAGGTAGGTACCTATTTATGATGCGAGAAAATAAACTTTCATTGACAAATATCAAGTTGTGCAATGTATTGACATGTATTAATAATTAATTGTTTATTTGACATTGTTTGTTAATTGTTAATTGACATGTATTAATAATAAAAATAATTATTATGTCTATGGGTCAATCTAATATTTTGTCCATCCGTCGCGAGGAAATCACGACATGGTTTCTCGGTAGAACCAATCCGTATTTAGGCTTATTAAACACAGTTTCTGTTTCCCAAAAACTCACGATGGCAAAATCACTCTTCGCGACTCCCTTAATAAAACATATCCACACCAAAGTTGGTTTGCAAACCTCATTTCGATTATTCGATTTTTTGAAACTAAGTTTCAATAGATCAATGTATCCATCAACATTCTGTATAAAATGACGAGCGTTTGGTATTTAATAATATTGTGATAAAATGTGAAATGGGCTGAGAGAACCCGCGCTTCGAAGTATAAAGTTCTTATTGACAGTGTGTACTGCGCAGGGAGCACTGAATCCTAGGAGAGGGCGTAAATGAGAAATGGTAAACGTGTTATGGTGTAGTTACGTCTCATTGAGGAAACAGTGTTGTAAAAATAACAACGCTCTCAGGATTTAATTGTGGAGAGGTTTTCATTGCAAAAATGATAATGTGGATGCTGGAGCACGACACGGTTGAGTAACTTAGTCGTAATGAATACAACATGATGTGAGAAAACGCTATCCCGTTCGGTATATTGCAGTGGGAAGGCGTTCTAAGCACCCATTAAGGGGTACGAGTCGATCCCGCGGGAGCAATGAAACTCGACTTACATCCCTCCTTCGGCTCAAGGAACATCCCTTCGACCCGGTGATCTCCCTCGTCGTGAAATAATATATTTAATAAAAATGAACAGTGCAGAAGAAAGGTGAAGAGGGGTTTGGCTGTGGGGTATTGAAGAGGTCCTTTGAGTGCCGTTACGACTTCCGTGTTCGCTCCCTCGCCACCAGGAGCGCTGCGTCAGGTGAGCCCCTCCGTTGCTTGTAACGACTCCTCTGGGGTTTTAAGGCCTTTGAATCCCCACAGACTCAGTGACCACTCGTTTCTTTCCAACTTGACCGAACTGCTCCTGTATTACATCACTACGCGCATTATGATAATTCAGTTGAATGCTTTGGTGTAGGTGCCTTTTAATCTGCTAATTCATACGAAACTAAGTGAACTACTGGTCTTTTTAACGAAAGCCCAAGTAAAGAATTTACTTACGTGCTGATTTAATTGATCATTCACTACCATTACTGATCATGACACAACCATGAATGAACTTTGATCGAATATAAATCCTACAACTTCATGGGCTTCATACCAAGGTAAATGTAGGACTGTGCAGATCTCCCTGCAGATCGTTGGAATGACGTGCTCTACTAAAGCACAGTTATATCGATCACGTGTCAGTAAAGTCAAAATACAAATGAACGTAAATGCCATTTCACTCGTAAAGCCGTTGCCACACATGCGGTATTTGGCGAACATCGAGCAGAGGTTCGCCAAATCTCCGTATTTGCCAAACACCAAACATTTGCCAAGCGAGTGCTCGACTTTGAAACATATTGAAGACTCTCTCAATGCCAATTCAAATTCCGTGATACTTTTGTATAGTCTTTCGGACTTATAAAGTGATAATGTGAACATTTCACATTTAATGTGATTCCTGTTTTATACGTTTCATATTATTGTTATTGTTGAAGAAATAATTATATTATGTATAAATATATACATAATATGATTATATTATTATATTATGTGTCGTCAAATCTCGGTAGTGATGGGATCTTAGCTAGAGTCCCGGATGGAGAACTCACGGAAATCCTCCGGTAGATTTTTTCTAATGGTTATTTGAATTTATTTTGAAGTATCAATTCGTTGGGAAATGCCCCAGTGTGTTTTTCTCGTGAGCTGGTAGGTTTATACCAGGAAAGTTAGAAGATTTATACTTCATTCCCACTAGGCCTTAGTTACTTCAACCCCACCACTGAAATAGATATGAACCAGAATAATAAAACCCTTTGATGATCAAAGCTGCCAATATGAGCAGAAATTTAAGCTATTAACCATAGATACGATAACTCAGTAGGAGAAAAAAGAAACAACGAAAGAACGGTGTTAGCGATGGCGGTGTGTGTTATTAATGGGAACATTGCTATTCGAAGTGAAGGGGAGAAGACTGCAATGCTGCAGTAGGTACGTGTCCCAACTTCCAACTCCCGTAAGACCTCCTCCCTGAAAAAATAAATTGTCTCTCAGTTCCCCGCCCATTCTTCTTTGCTTCTGTTCTCTCTTACTTATACCTTCTTCTCCTTCTATGTCCTATCTTTCTTTCGAGGATCCCCTTGTTCATCTCAGGTGGCGATGAAAGTCTACCCCTTGGGAGATGGAAAATGAGTAGTCAGCCGTTATATAACTCACCCAGAGAAATGTTGTTAGAAATTTAGCATTGCAAATTTTTATACACAAGTTCATAATAAATGAAATTATTTCATTTATTAAGGTAGGTAAGCTCATCTCTCTTAGCCAATAATAATAATTGGATCTCTTTTGAAATAATAATCGACTGATTTTTCCCTTTCAACGGGTTAATGAATTGCCCGCGAGAACGTTATTCACAACAGACTCCATTAGATCATTATAAAATACATAATAATAATATTATTATGTACCAAGGGACCAAGGGATAATACAAAAAACCTTTTTTACAAACGCCATACTGGCGATCCACAGGATTCCGTGATTTACTACTTTTATCGAAAATAATATGGAAAAAAAGTTACAGATATAATCAACTTGGAATCGAGACCACCGCACAATGATGAGTGACTTATAAATGAGTAGTTATACTACGTAACCGAGCCCCGAAGGCTCATTGAATTGATAAAGGGAATGAGGGTGCTAGTCAGAGATTCAACTTAGTCAGGCTTTAGTCGAGCATTGAATACTCGGCCCTCAGTATACTGTATTTCCTCAAAAACGCTGCTTATGGCGTCAAGTGTGTTATGAGAGATCTACTTATCGTTTAAAAAATCCGTCGAAATCTGATGAAAACTACAAACATTTGAAAACATGATAACATCGTTATCGCCAAATAATTTTTACTCGAATTGATACAATAATCGAAAAAAATGCATGGTATCAATAATAATGATACAAATACAATTATTGTATTTGATGCATATTAACAAAAATTATTCCCCAATGATACCATGCATTTTTTTTCGATTCAAGACCAGTGTCCCAAAACATACGGTTATGTGTAACATTCGTACACGAGTAGGTCTACCCATTTATAAAAACTTCCTGTTAGTGACTTGAGAGTTTTAATATACGACTTCCCTGAGGATGTACACATCATTTGAAATGGGAAATATATGACTTTTTTGACTGTCCAAATCCAATGTTTATGATGCTGCAAGATACGAAATGACAACTGGGGGAACTCCAAAATCCGGTAGGTTGAGTGTGAATCATGGTAACGACGTAGGAGGTGGAAAGGGAAGCTAGGGGTCGGAAAACTGAATCTAATTAATGCAAAACATGATGACTACGAAAGTTTAGGGTCGCGACGACTCACTAAATAAAACCTGGACGGGAAGGGAGCTCTCCATGGGCCATTAGGGAAAGTGATATCTCAATTGGATTAGAGTGGTATGTTAGGGGGTGACTAATTCCTGATGAGAGCACCACTCCGTTAAGTGCTCGTACTATCAATGCCTACCCGAGTGGCATTCCCGAGTGTCACAAATGTTCTCACTCTTCGTAGTATTTTTAGTAAACAAATAAAAGTTTGTGACATTGCAAATTTTTCCACAGCGGAATTTTCCATGTGGATGTATTAAATTCTGTAATCTCATACCTACACAGCTTGATGGGAAAAATTGGGAAACCACGAGAAAACGCTTAGTGAAATCATGATAAAAAAGCCTTGATTTCCAGAGGCGCGGCTGGATCCGAAAAATCCCTCGTGCTTTGCTTCGGAAATCCGAGGGGGCTTTTATAGCCTAATTGTTAAGATTCATCAATTAGGACCAAATGTAACGTTAAAAGTGGAATATAATTAAAATGTTATGACAGGGACCTGAAGGCGGATGAGGAAGGATTCCAAAAGAGAAACGTTGATGATACTTTCTCGCTTTCCCTCGAGAAAAAAAGACCGTCGACTATAGCTGGTGTAATATCTCATCCTATCTTAATTGGATCAGAAAGCCTTTAATAATTGCGGCTTCCTCCCTAGCAAACCTTCTTCCCACAACCCCTTTAGCTCGCCAACGGCTCCTTCTATTCTCATTTTCCAGAAATCGCGACTTGAACGCGAATTCATTAGGTCTACGGAAAATTGAACACATGTTTTACTTACCTGTAGAAAGAATTTAGCGTGTTTAATGTAATGGGTGTGGGATAAATGTATGTTATATTGAATTAATCACACCCTGTTTCCAACAGTCACAACTTTCGCTAGTTACTGTCACAGGTTGACCTTATTTCACTCATAGGTTCTGGCTAATGCACTACATAATATTATATGAGGTCTGATATGGTGTTGTTCTACATGTTGACAAGGAGCTACATTCGGGTCTGATATGTGGCTAACATAAACAACGGAAATATGCCGTAATCAATGTATCATCGTAATATTAATATATACAAATAATAATATTATTATTGAATATTACGCAATCGTCGAATGGTATTGAACGGTAGTATATTCTAATACCCAATTGAAGTTTAAACCACTTATATTGTAGAAACTGGGCAGCTGGAATTGATAGTTTGTCTTGATCTGGCTCTCGCCTCATTAATCGGATGAAGGCTTCATGTTTCATACCGATTAAAAGCGATGATTTCATGAGGGTACTCAAGATATCAATATTCAACAGAGCGGGATTTTGATGTTTGACTGCATTCGACACAAAGTTTCTATATTACGGTAATAGATTGACAGGCTGTCAACCGCCCTTCGCTATTTTCGTGACAAGGAGCCATTCTGTACCCAACCCGTCTGACCCAGCCCCTCCCAACCGAGCGTGATAAGTCCTTCTAATATGCAGCCAAATCGAATAAGTTGCCCCAGGGCAGTTAGCAAACATGTAATCGAAACTATTGATCAGGACGGAGGAAGGATGAGTCAGAGCGGAACTGCCGACGGCGATTGGGGCGGAACTCCCCCTGAAGACGCATTCGGCAGGTGTCCTTCCAACTATTATTGTCGTAGGTTTCTGGCAAACCTAGTCAATGGGCACCTAATTGTAGGCATCACGACTGGACTCTGTATTGGGCTCTCAAGATGACGAGGCAAGAGTGACGGAGTTGGGCGTAACTGTGAGCTCTATTTAACGTCTGCCAAATAGGTGGGTATCTCATCGTTAAAATAAAACAGAGATAGAAAATGATAAATGGAACGTTTGACAACGACTGTGACCACGTTCGACTTCGATAGAACGGGCTGATAGGTGTATGTAGGTATTTACTTTTTTTCGATTTTCTTTCTTTTTCTTGTTTCAATATTTTTCTACATATTTTAGTATTTTTTGAGACGCTCCCATTATTTGGACGATTTGTTTACTGGGTTACAGCCAACAAAATTTGTTTAATGTTTCTGACAGGACAACACGCATCATGCAAATGGTGGCAAATTCCAAAAATTCAGATTAGGATGTTAATTCCGGAGATTCCTGGTTCGGCGAAACTGAGGACGAGGAGGTGGATTCTTCAGATTATTCAACAGATACTTGATAACATATTATGTTATTTCTCAATGTTATATTCTAAATCTTATAGTCTCTTATATGTTATATTCAACAGATATGTTATTTCTCAAACCAAAGGTGCGCACCTCTCTTTTGTGAATTTGTAAACAATAATGTAAGATTTCAGGTTTTTTTTCTTCCTCTTATACCGAAACCTATTGTTTTGAAAAAGTTTAAATAAGCACTAGGTAGGTACGTGAGTCTCTTGGACAAAATGGAATTTTCCTCACATAGAGTTCGAAAAGAAATCGGAATTTTGTGAAAATTGATCAATCCGAACTATTTCTAGAGATTAACGTCATAATTCTTGATTTTGTGGAGTCAGATAAGAAAAATAAGTGGTACCGGTCTAGGAGATCGGTGTTCCTGAACTTGGAGGAAAAGTCATGTTCCGTTCTAAGGGTTGATCAACTTAAATTCCCACCCTCCTCAGAGTTTCTACTTTATTATTTGACAACTCGTTATTCTCATGAAGTGGTGAGCAGTGAGTATATACACACAACGTAGGGCTTTCAATGTTCGTATTGGTTATTGGGATTATACAGTCTACTATTAGGTACACACTAATGAGGTTTTTCGATCATACAGATTGCCGTTAGAGAGCAGATAATCATATAAGGTGAGACCATATGACTGACTGTTAACTACCCAAAGTATCCCATTACATGATTCACTCGGTTCGATTCTGCGTGAGCTGCGTGTTGGTAATAAAATAATGATAAGGCGAATGGCAGCCGTCGAAAAAAGGAAGGGTACGTAAGCGTGCTAATAAATGATTCATGGGTACCTGACCAGCCGAACTTCCGGAGCAGACAAGCTTGCGTGCTGCAACTGCATAGTCGGCTTACTGGCGGGGTGAGTATTAGAATTCCAAGAAAGTTTGTCAGCTGGTCAGTGTTTGGATTGATGAATAAACTGAATATACGAATGTAAACATTATTATGGTCGCGTAGGGCTTACGTGGCAGAGCCACTATCGGAAAGTAAAAACCGCATTTTTGAGTTTTTCCTATGTTGAAACGAACTTTCTCCAGTCAGTGGGTTGTAAAGTAATTTGTAGAATTTTACGGTTTTTAGTGGAAGATGAAAAACACATGCCGCCCTTACGAGCTAAAGCCACGAACAAGCAGGGCCCTTTTGATTACACCGTAAAAAAGGTCAGCGTTCAATATGACAAAGAGATGAAATGTAAATGGCTGAGAATGACTAAGAAACAATAAACAGTAGCATTGAAGATGACCTTGAATACCACTAATCTGCGCAGTCTAAGAGAATTCAAGTTCCCACCTTTGATGGAGGGGTTAGTAAAGGGAGTCAATCGAATTTGGCTGAATATCCTTATGATTGCATCATTTTCTGAAATTTCATTCCGCTATACACTCAGTTGTCTTGGGCAAATTGGGCAAATTGTGCAAACCTGCTGAATTCTGCAGAGATGCACACTACGCCGTAGTGCAGTAACAATACTTAATTTTCATTATCGATTGAGATGATCAATATTCGTCTAAATAAGTTTATAATATCGTATACAATTATGGACGGTTCGATGTAATTTTATTATGCTGAGCCAAATCATTGAATGTAAACGTTTATTGTAATAATCTTCTTCATTTACGTCAAAACGTTTTATAACGTGAAGCAAACCAATCGGGGGGATTCATGATAGGGTCCTTATGCGGCAACATTCCTCATCTCATTGAGCACATCCCGAAATATATTGAATATTTCACAAGCTATTATCTTTGTTGAGTTTAACACTATGTACCGAGTAACTAAATCATATGAAGGGTCCACGGGAAAACCGATGAGAGTCCAGAAAAGCTGATTTTCCGGAAATCAAAAAACCAACTTTCAAGACTGATACCTACCTAGTATCATCGTTTTGCCTCAGTGCACTGTTCAGCGTATTCTCATCGTTCTTTCCCCCTATGGGTTCGTGTATCAATAGTACAACTAATGAACAACAGAATGCAGTAGAAACCTCAACATCGACCAAAAGTGGACTAACATAATATGTTATAATATAACATATTATAACATAACATATTATAATATGTTATAATATAACATATTATGTTATAATAAATTATAATATTACTATGTTAGTATAAAGTAGCTGTAGGTATATTGTAATTAAAACATAGTACCTACGTGGTGAATATTCACGTTGTAGGTATTACGAATGATAGCGTATGAAATTTCATAATGAACCATTAGTATGAGGTCTCTTAGAGGACCTTTTTCAAGTGACTTAGAGTCAGCCTGCAGTTAAATTGACACAGTTTCGGTCACAGTACTTGGGAACGTGTTCGAAGAGGATTGCGTACTCCACAACGGCGGTAAATGAGGACTCGCTTGCTTCCAAACTTGTGCCCCTTGAAGTTGATATTACATTAGGCCTAGGCATCCCTAACTTGAGATCTTCATCTGGCTTTAATGAGAAAACTCATGAACAGACCTACACAAACATAACAAACAAGCGTGATTAGGATTCAAGCCCTCGCGTCTTGCCTGTAATATGCATGCGTGAGGTGTTTTCTTCCTCGCTTCCACAATATAAACTATAGTGATTAATGTTTAAACCCGAGTCGCTATTCTGAGCTCCTTCATATCGGCGCCACTAATGGGGTAAAAGATGAGAGCGAGGCACCCCTCCCGAGTAACTTCCGTGGTTCAAAAGACTAAAGGATGAAGTGAATGAAAACGTCATATTTCGTTGAGGATTTCCTTAAATTGCATTCACTTTATGGTTCCATTTGTTGCAGGCACCTCAAAAGCAATAGCGATACACAAAGTGAGACGGGTTTTTTTCTAATGTAATCTTTTTTTTACGTCTCAGTACGTTTGAATACGATTACTTTGGCAAGTGCTGTGACGGTGAAATAAAAACCAAATGTTTCACAGTTCGGATGAACTCAGTGCGATATAAACATTTTAAAGTTATTACTCAGACTTGAGACAGCACAATCAAACAAAAATTCCAGTTATGCAGCATGGCTATAGGAGCGAATTTTCGAAGAAATAACTGGTTTTATGTAAAATGTGATGTTTAGAACAACTCATTCAAATATGGACAATCTTAAACTTATGTTAAACCTTATGTAAAGCTTAAACTTATGCAAATATAGGCAATCTTAAACTTATCAGACCTGTGTGTTTCTCTGTAACTAAAGATCGGTATACCGACGAAGTATCTATAGGTACTCGTACCTACTTACAATGGTCTTCTTAATAGTTACTTGTCATCTTGGAAAGTTTCTTCCAGTTCCCTCAATGCCGTTTATAAAATCAAGTAATTTTTTATATGAAATCATATGATGACATATGATTTTATAATTATAAAATCGTATAACCTCTATCGTCATGAAAAATACGCCAACTTCATCTAACTAGCGGAGGTAGTGGATTCATGCGAGGAAATGAGAACGTAGGATCAATGCTACTCTGTATTTTTGCATATTTAGGATTTTGATCTTGCGAAACATGCAAGATGGGTTTAGCGAGGTGACATTACCTCCGGAAAAAAGCTCAACCAATTGAAGGCACAATAATTGTTACTGCACTATTATAGTAGTGTACCTTCAAATTAGTTCTCCCTGAAGGTCCACTTTCCATTCCACTCTATGGCAGAGGATAGGAACACAGATGTTCAATTTTTTCCTAAATTAATTTTGCTCATTTTTGCCAAGTAGCTAACACCTCAGCTTATAGAATTTTCAATGCTAAACACGATGGTGAAGTCAGAATTGTGATATCTTTGGACCGAGAACAATAGCTTCCTTTTCTTCGAAACTTCGCTTTCTGTCTGAGTATAATATAATATATTATAATATTATTATAATATAAGAATATTATAAGTAATAGTAATTATAGTAAATTATATTATAAGTACAATATATTATATAAGCTCAAGGTCAGAATCTATTAAAATTTATATCAAGAAAAGTACAAACTAATTCTCGGAAATTCGTATTCTACACAGCGTAATTATCTTTAAATAGCCAACTTTTTTTAAAGGGGTCGGGAAAGGAAAATAAATCAACGGGTTTTCCAATGTATTAAACTTATCCTAGATATTGTAAGTGGCGTGGGTTTGATTAAAAATACATCCCATTATTCAAAAGGCGTTCTGGTGCGGGATAATGATGCCGAGAGGAGAAATAAGTTAAGTGCATCATGAACTGGAAAAATTGACCTCAATCAATGGCATCGGGAATCTCATTCCGAGTAGCCGATATTTTGAAGTGGAATGAAGACAAAAAAAAGGGCCATCAGGGAAAGGGAGAAGGAAGAATTTAATATTGTGAAAGAAAGCGACGGGAGGGGATCGGGATGAGGAAAGGGTTATCTGACTCATTGTGCTATGGAGTCGGATTGACTCAGAACATTTTTGTGGGGAACCTGGCGAAAAACTCCCAGATCCTAACCCCTTCCGCACCCTATCTTCCGGGCACAATAGCGAGGAATGCTACAATATTTTCCGCAAGGAGGGAAGAGAAATATCTAGAATCTGCTCTCTCCCACTCTGCGGTTTCTAAGATTACTTTCTGCATGCCGTCACCCTCCTACCATCCTGAGGACATTTCAGGGAACTCCCCCACTACCCAATCCTATTCCCATTAAATGGCATTATACTATGAATGGCAAGAAAAAAGTTGAGGGATTTGATTCGAGATAAATCTAGTTTTACCAGGAGCGTGTGGATGTATTTGAAAAGGTCTGTACCTATCTGCTGGAAATACATGGAATTGTTATTAATATCATTATTAATATTGTAGTGGTTTCAGTTGGAATTTGACTTTGCTTCTACAGTTCGACGCTGTGCAATTATTATAATTGCATCAGCTGGGCAAAATATGATTTTATTAGGATTAGGGATGGGTCGAGAAACGAGAAACTAGTTTAAAAAACTAGTTTGAAAAAAATAACCGTTATAACCGTTTCTCAATTTGAAAGAAACTAGTTACAAAAAAACGGCAAAAGTAGGTAGGTGTTAGTTTTTGAATTGAACTATCGAAAACTTTGTCATCACATTCGTTATTCGTGGTTTGTTCCGAAGCATAAGTAGTTGGTTATTAGGTAAATATGACTCGGAACAAACCACGAACAAATGCGCCGACAAAGTTTTCGTTTTTCCTATTACAGTTGAAAAATACAGTTTTTCGTTTTCTTTGTAACTACTAACAACATATTAGAACACCTGCTGTTTCACCCGTTTTTCATTAAGAAGAAATGAAACTAGTTTTTTCGACAGTTTGTTTTATATAACGAACGTTATTTTACGTTTTTCGAAAGTAACCGTTAATAACGGGTCAAGAAACAAGAAAAGAAACGGGTCAAGTAACCGTTAATAATAGGGACGGGTCAAGAAACAAGAAACTAGTTTTTTTTGGGATGGGAGAAGAAACGAGAAGCTAGTTTAAAGTTACTAGTTTGAAAAAAACGTCATAAGTTTGAAAAAAAACTAGTTGAAAAAACGGCACACGTTATTTTCGAGAAACGTAAAAACTAGTTTTTTCGACAGTTATTATAACGAACGTTATTAAATAACTGTCGAAAAAACTAGTTTTTTTGACAGTTATTATAACGAACGTTATTAAATAACTGTCGAAAAAACTAGTTTTTTCGACAGTTATTATAACGAACGTTATTAAATAACTGTTTCACCTGCTGTTCCACCCGTTTTTCATTCAGAAGAAAAGAAACTAGTTTTTTTGTAACTAGTTTTTTTGACAGTTATTTTAATATAACGAACGTTATTTTACGTTTCTCGAAAATAACCGTTTTGCCCATCCCTAATTAGGATTGGCCCATTATTGGGAATGACTGACTCTGTTCTTGGTTATGGATTTCTTCCTAAACTCAATTAAAGTTCATTCCTATTAAACGTGTTGACCAATTTAATGTATTAAGAACATAACAAATATCATGATTAGGGCCCATATATTGCCAGTGAATCCTACACATTCCATCTGTACAAATCATTGTTCTGTTGACGACCTGTTATTTTTGCAAATTCACTTCACACAAAATTACAACTGAAAAATGAAATGACAGAATACTTTCAAATATTTTTGCCCATCATCTGTATTAGTAAGGTGGGGCAAGTGCGTACCGGAAAGACGCAAGTTTGACTTTGCATGACAACCAACGCTATGTTTTCTTGTATTGGCCGTTGTCGTTGTTTTTAATGGCTGAGAGTCATTCGTGGCTTCAAAATTGAGGATAAACACATTTGAAGCTCAAAAAAGTCGTCTTTAAGAACTTTCGCCTCACCTTATAACTGTAATTTTACCAAATAGTCACTTCTCTTTTACAATTTATCCCGGTTGAATGACGTTTAAGCACATGATTCCTTACTAAAAATAATTTTATTAAAGCAGAAGAAAGTTCTTAAAAGAGTAAATTTAAAAGATGAAGTAAATTAGAATTTTTATTTGGGGAGGCCTCCAATGAGGTAAGCGAGGAACTGATAAGTTGATACTGCAGCATCCACATCAAGTTCTCCTCTCTTGATGGAGGCGAAAGCTTCCTCCAAATCATCGCTGGAATAAGCGGTTGTTCTGGTACTTATTCGCTTATAGTTTTGGACCAATGAATGAAAAAAAAAACGGAGTGGAAGATTTGAATGGAATGCCAACACCATTGAAACATGAAACGTAGCCAGACAGCAATTAGGTAAAGCTCAAGTAAGTAGGTAATGTAGCAATTTATTAGGCAAGCAGAATTTCAGAAAAACCTTAAGAGAATAAAGAGAAAGAATGGCATCGAAGAGAAGCGCTCAAAATTACGCTCATTTTCCTATACGCACTTGCCCCACGGTTGCGGAAACGGAGGGGGAAGTACGCATCGCGTATTGTGTCGTTCAATTTCATTATTTCGACAAAATTGAAGTAAATATAGCTTCCTTAGCATCTTAGGAATAAATAACGTCCAAAAACGAGGCATTTGGTTGGAAACTACAATTACAATCGGGAAAGAACGTAATTCACCGAGAACTTCACTTAGAAGATTTCCAAAGCCCTATCCCTATGATGGCGTTGAAATGTCTTTTGATACTTTTGAAATACTTTTGAAATTTCTCTTTCATGTACCTATGCTATGATAATTCCAATGCTTACTATTCATTCATTACCCATGTTAGGCATATATTATGTTCAAGAATGTGTGGTATGGAATTTGATCATACAGGTGAATTTTGTTAGAGTAATCGTACCTAATCGAAAGTTGAGAAGTGGATGAGTTGTGTTGAACTTCGTAAATAGTTGCTAACTTATCTCGTAAATAGTTACTAACTGGCTACACAGACATTATATGCTTTTATCGGTTTCTTGAAGGGCCAAAACCACCATCCGACGGTACCTCGATAGGAGTAATCGGCCCCTCTCTCATCTTTCTTTATACCATGGTGAGAAGTAGGTACAGAATAGGAGACACGGGAGAAGTATCAAAATGATAGTGAAGAGTGAACGAAGAGAACACCGAGGAGTGATGAGAAGTAGGATGAGAAATTATTTGATCGCCTTACACGGTCGATCGGGGCCCAGTACGAGTCCCTTGAACTATCCGCGAAGTAATCTGACGGTCAGCTCACTGTTCCCGAACAGTCATTGAGATTCGGTCGAAATTCTTGATTTCCTTGCTCCTCACATCTATCCAGTGATTTTGTGATACGGTAATAATCCGCCCATATTTCTCCTCCTAGTTCGGGATAGAGGAATCTACTTGGGAATATCATATTGGAGTTTCAGATTGATGGACAGAAGTAAATCTGAAACTACACGAGTTTTCGTCTAGTTTTACTTGTGAAGCGGTAGCAATCGGAGAAGCCCTTCGTTACGCGGCAGGCATACCGCACAACTTGGTGGTGGTGGTGACGGATTGTCGTAGTACCTATATTACTGAAACTTAATAACTTCAAACTAGTGGGCAGCTTTAGTAATATTTTAATGGATATTCTAGAGATAACCAGGTCCATGAGCAGTTCCTACCAACAAGTAAAATTCGTATGGACGACAGCTCAAGTTGGTATTAGAGGGAATGAGACGGCAGACGCCCTGTCGAATGAGGCACGACATAGTTGGATATTGTTAGATGTGAAGCTCCCATACACGGACATGTACGTAAAAGTACATAACAACCTGACGTCATAATATCAATCATTATATGATTGCGCCGAAACCGGTGAACGATATCGGATTTATAACCTCCGGATATCCGTGAAAACAAGGTTCAGACAACTCGACCTTGACCGAAAGTCAATTCGGATCCTGGCTCGTTTGCGATCCAATCATGGCCTATGTGAGGTATATTTGCACCGAATTGGACAGCGCACCACTTCCGAGAGCACCAATTACCGGGATAACGCGATGGAAACACTTGAGCACACCATCATGGAATGCTGCAAGTACGAAACCTCAAGAACTAAAATGCTAGATGAAGCTACACCGCACCTACGGAACCCAGTGCATTACCATCGGTGTAACACTCGGAGCGATTTTGAATAAATTATTTGATGGTAATGCACTGGGTTCTGTAGATATAAATGAAGTGAAGATTTAATACCTAGATAATTTAAGATAACATAGAAGTGAAGATTTAATTCTATTAATTTTTAAATTCTATTTGATAATAAACGCTTCTAGGCATTCTAGGCTACTGGCCAATGCCAATTGAAGGAGAAAAAAAATCTGAAGGGAGACATGTTGTGCCACCAAATTACTGGGGCTTTTGACGACCAAGAAATAACATTTCAAAGCAGTTGAATGTAGGTACCTTAAATTAGCTTTACAACACCCAACCGTTTTACAGTGGATAAGGAATTCAAAACGATTGGGCAACTAGTTTTCTGCTTCAGTTGCAAACTTCACAAGACGGAAAATAAAGTAATCCTTTCCAATCAGGTTCAATAAAGCCAAAAGCCTGTTCCTGTAATACATGTTCTAACTCAGTGGCGTGCCTGGTGCCCTTCTCTTCCTTCGCTCCAGTTGCTCTCCGAAGTTTGCGGTCCTTGATTAAATTTCAAGCCAAACTTCTGTTCCGGGATTTTAAATCTTCGTCTCAGCCGAGAACTCTGTAGGGAAGACACTCCGAAAGGATTACCTATTAACATGGTGATTATAGCGTAAAACCAATTCATGATACCTGTAGTATCCTAAAGGGAATACAGGATGGGGTACTTTATGACTCATGCGTTGCATGAGGTAATTAATTGATCATTAATAGTACATCATAAAATGCCGCCACAAGGCTATGAATATCAAATGGAAGGTAAAGAGGAATCACGTTGGAGAAAGGAGTCATGGCGAGAAGGACATTTTTATGATGAAATGAACCCATATTCCCCTTCCCTTGCACCATCTCACAACGCAGCTATTACTAAAGTCTGGGTCTTACTTAGTTTGGCAAGGTAACAAGATAAACGGAGGAAATAATTAGCATCATCTGGCTAAAATAACGGAGGAAATGATCAAGCTTCTGTAGAGCCTTCAATCGAGGAGCCAAATTCGTTGTGTCAACTGATGGTCAGCTGAGTATGGATCACAACATCAGCCATCATCAGTATGAGGTTTCCGTTGAAGAGCTGTCGTAGAGCCCTTTCTAGACACAAAGATCCAGACCAGGTGGAAAAGAGAGCATCGACCGTCTTCGTACCTACATGATGAATGTCACCAGCAGACTCTGAAAGTGACGTTCCAGAAGGAAGAAGCCTATCGATGAGATGCTAGGTGGCAGTATTATTAACATTTATCATTATACTCATTGTGAACATATAGGTATCTATATATTTTATATATAAAGGCTTTCAAGTTTTGAAATGAGGTGTTATTTCTAAAAACTCCTTACCTACGTTTACAACTACCCAAAGTTGCCAAAATGTATAAACAAATTGTGGATTCGATGCCTTGAGGCATACCAACATTTGCGAGGGATTCATGGCTTCAAGTTTTTTCCAGCAGAATCTGGTCCTACTTTGCCCTCATTTGACGTGATAAATTGCGCACTGTCTCAGTTAAGGGCGTAAGAAGAAAGAGGGTTTCAAGAAATACTGACGACTTTCAAATGAAGGGTGAATTAAGAATGGCTTAGCTATAAATGCCTAACTACGATTGTCATTCGACTGGTTTTAATTTTCAATTCCTTGCCTGAGTAAAGAAGAAACTTTCCTTAAACCATTTTATTTTGCGTATACAACACTTGACTAATCTGAGATTTTAATCTTTTCTCCTTTTAACTGGCAATTAGAAGTTTAATTTTGTCGACAGATTAGGCTCAGGTCCCCTTTGATTTTTCGTTATAGCCACACCAACTCGTTATTAATTTCGACAAACAAAGGATCAAAGCACGCCCTTCCACTCCTAAATTTTAATGAAACTAATTTTGTTTGGGCTATCGAACTGAAGAGACCGTGCAAACAAGGGCAGTGATAGCTAACGTAATCTGATTAGATTTTATAACGAGAAAGGGGGGAAACGTTTTCTTGTGATATATAGAGGTTTTCGAAAGTGAATCGCTTTAGATAAGCTACAAATTATGGTAATGCCCGTTACCTAGCCTCATTTTACCTTCAACTGTCAAATATGAAACATGTTTTCACACCCTCCCGAAATATTGTTACGGGTTTTAATTGGATCCGGGAGAGCCTTCGAACTCTCATTTGAAAGAAATATGATAGAAGCTGAATACACTTGCAAGGCAGTTTACTTACCTAATTTGGTTCCAGAAATTCTAGTAGCAAATCAAGGGTCTCACGGCAACTCCCCGAATCGTCACTTTTGACCAAAATAAGTTATGAATACCATTCGACGCGTCTTCTCCCGGTGGTCGATCTAACTAAGTATAAGTTAGGTACCTAAGTTAGGTAACACTAAATCTCACGATTTATTTTACTGAATTAGTCTTCCAGATCATACAAAATTTCATCGACCGACACCCCCTGTCATCCCCAGCTCTGATGATCAACACCCCACATCGTCATGTTTTTTTGTTTTTTTTTTTTCTTTTTTTTTTCAGATAGTTTTTTGGCTCTGCTGAAAAGTCGCCAAAATGACATTGTGGGGAGTTGCTGTACGACCTTCGAAATTGCCAAAGTTTTGATATCCCGCACTCTCAACAAGAGAGTTGTGTGAAAATATAGTCGTAGGTAAAGCTTTGAAGTTGTTTGAAGTAAGGAAACTCCATAAATAGACGGATATATGAAATGGGCCTCAGCATGAAGAACGCATCTAAAGTGAGTTCGACTTGATGAGAACGGTAAGAAAAATGGGAAAGGTCGTCACATCAAGGCGAATCCACGTTACGAGGCGGAAGGGGGCCTCCAACAAAGACTCCATCAGCATTAGAGTCGATTGTAAAATCAATATGTCTACTGGTCTGGCGAAGGTGCGTCCCTTACCGCCTCTTGGTCTTCGGATACGTCGCGTTCGAAAGAATGGTAAAGAATTGGCGGAAGAATAACCCGAGAAATGGCCGATTGTTGACCCCAAACCGGTCAGGGTTGAGCGGGCTTTCCCTCAAAAGGGTCTTTTCGCAAATCGGCCGACAGATCCTTGAGAAGGCCTAGTGGCCAAGCCAAGGGAATTACCGTCATGCTACCAATCACTTTCGCATAAAACTCCTCTTTTCGGAAATGCCAAGACTATCCAAAGCAGGCGGAGAGACCCTTTTATTTCCAGACGCTCCCTAACTGTGGAACAGGCGATATGGGGGTATTGAATTGACAGTTTGAAGTCAGTTGTTAGATGTTCGGCTCCAAAAAACAAGCGTTCTCCTCCCATGCTGGATTTCGATGCATCTAACGCCCTACAAGATAAATCAAACTAAAACTGACCGACCCCTAGCTGACTGATCGCAGTGGTAATCCATAGTTGTTTTAAACTAAACGTCTTTGGTGATGGGTTTCAGTGCCTGAAAATGCGATTCGTTTGATTTTGAAGAATACACGAAGGAAAGTATTCTTCAAAATCAAACGAATCGCATTTCCAGGTACTGAAACCCATCACAAAAAACGTTTAGTTCAAAACAACTAAGGATTTTAAATAAATACAGTAAGGAATATATAGTTCCCAATATATAGTTCTCATTTCTAATACCTAAACTGTACGAGAATTTGAGTCTGATTCCGACTTGGAATACCTATTTATTTTGTATTTTTCGTCTGAAAGTTACACTTTGAACAAGTGGTCCTACCAGATTGTAATAAAATGTATTACATTATTTACTAATGAATCATCGACTTATGACAAATCGTTCGCCAAATCTTGTACAAAGGTATATCAAATAGGTACCTACTAACAGGTATCAAATCGTACTTACTAAGTGATATGGTTGACGATGGAGGGATTTGACGTCCATTATCAACCTAACATGACTTGTTTGTGAGAATATTTACCTAGTTTGTTTGGATATATGTAGTAGTTCATGAAACTTTAAGGTTCGGCCCGGAATTCAGGATGCAACTTTATAAGAGTGTCACTGAGCTAGTTCCCAACTACTTTCTACATTTGGCCACAAGGCATCGGTTTTTCAAAGAAAATACACTTTAGCACACGAGCAGACAAAAATGATGGATTCTGATTTTCATTCTGGTATTTCAAGATTTTTTGGGTATCAAACCTCAATTACCCTCGAAATATTTCATTTTAGGCGACAATCGAATAGATCCCTTTTACTACCACCGCTACCCGTTTTTTAGCGAATTTTCAAAAAAACTGTAGCTATTGTTCTCGGTCCAAAATGTTTAAAGCTCGACTTTCCTACAGCCTCTCCACCTTCACCGATTGACTTGAAATTTTGCACAGAGCTTCTTTTCAACTTTAGCCAGGACCTCTCAAAAGTTTATCAATAATTTATTAATCTATTAATAAATAATTTTATTAATTTGCTCAATAAAACCCGCAGTCATGCAGCATGGCTATACGAGCGAATGTTTGAAGAAATAACTGGTTATAAGAACACCTCAAGTATCAACCACGCTTCTTCATGGTTTCATCACCAAAGTGCTCCAGTTGAAAAACGGAATAGGATATCGCAATCCTGATTTCACCATCTCGTTCAGCGTAAAAAACCCTTTAAAATGAGGTATCACTTGTCAGACTGTTTTATTTTAGGAAGTTATGGGTAATCCTCCCCCCCCCCCCTTAAAACTCCCAAATCCCCCTCTGCTTATAGATTTTTTAACGCTGAACACGATAGTGAAGTCAGAATTGCGATATCTCATTCCTTTATCAGATTAGAGCAGACTAAACATGAAGAACATCTAAAGTATCAACCTCGTTTCTTCATCTTCAAAGTGCACCAGTTCGAGAACGAAATAAGCTATTGCAATTCTAATTTCACCTTCGTGTTCAGCATGAAAAAAACCTTTAAAATGAGGTGTCACTTGTCAGAATGTTTCATTTTGGGGATGTATTGTCTTTTGCCTTTCGCCTTGCCTTTTGATTGCCAGGACGGATGTTTCTGTGAAAATTTGAACTTTCGATTCCAATTTTAACAAGAGTTATCGTCCGAAGCGACACATAGTGTTAATTAAGTGTTAACCACTTAGTTTTTACAAGTTTCATATGGGAAAAATGATCAGGTTTAAGACTACAATGACACAAATTTTTAAAATTTTTCAAATTTTCAAATTTGTCAAAGTTGGGAATTGAACCTCTTCTTTACAATACTTCACAAGCCTACTTGGAATGAGGCTGCTATAATTTTATACTTCTTGGTTACTCATCAAAATATTCCCTTTGCAATATTTCGATTCAATTATTGTCATGTAGGTAACAATTATTACATTGAGGTAGGAATTCCAGGAAAGCGATGTCCTCGTTTAAAGAGGCCAACGCGATCAATGACGAGGTTTCAAGAGGCCAGAGGTTCAGTGAAGAGGGATTGATTTTTAATGATTTCACGTTCGTCCAATTAGCGACGCGTTCCGACCATTAAAGGCAGAAAGCGGGCGGTTTGAGAGGGGTTTTAATGGGTTTCCCCTTCGATTATGCTCGTCATCGCTTCCGCGGTAGAAGAGGGTGCGGAAGCCGATTGGAGAGTACAAGAGTATCTGTAGTGGCGGGAGGCGGTTATTTGCCGCTTGTACCTAGTGTGTAGTGAAGTGAATTAGGTTTGTATGGACTCGTCCTGATGAGGAACTCCGTAGTACGTAGTAGCGTAATGATCATAAAATTGATTACGCTCTCGTTTGGTGTATCTGCACCGAAGGCCAGACTGAGTCAAGACTTCCGGAGGCTCCTGTATATACTCCTGGAGGACGGAGTGTTTTTGTCTCCAAATTCTGAATTCTATGCACCTCAAATAACTTCCTCATTGATTGAGCAACATAACATGTTACATAATCCTTAATATGGAACATAATATTGATTAATTTTATGTTTTTATTCACTTTTATAAATATACGAACTGGGGGTCCTCTCCAATCTTCAGCAGTAGGTCGGGGACCTAGGTCGGGAAGTGGTTGAAGGATATCTCGGGCTGTCATTGACTTAAAGTTTTGAAATAAATTTCTAAATTCACTGTATTAGTAAGTAATTGCCCCTACGTTGCCCTATTTTTGAAATTCATAAAATAATTTTTTTCCAAATTGTGGCTAAATTTTCTTATTGAAAAAACGAGACAAGGGGCATTTTTGGAAGGCTAATAGACCTCAAAAATGCAAACATCGCAGTTAAAACATGTAAAATGAGCGAGCAGGATCTCAAATAAATTTTGATTTTTTTTCTCGATTTTTCGATAAATGTCTAGTAGGAAACCTTCTTCTTATTGAATGTCTTGGCACTTCTATAGTGACGGAAAACTCCCCCGCATTTCAAAAATGCAAGTCAATCACATCCTAAGTTATCCTTCAAAATCCTTCCAACCCGGCCCTTAATGTATCCTGCTGAAGATGAGCGATAAGGATAAGGATGAACGCCACTGGTAAATTTTACGGATGTAGAATTCGGCCCTTACAGAAGCGCTCATCGTTATCGCTTAAAAACAGCGAAAGATAAGAATACGATTTTTACGTAGCGTGTCTGAATGGTATTAGTTTTCGAGATAATAAATTTCAGTTCTTCTTATCCCGCTATTCTCGGCTTCTGTTCTAGTTCCCCCTCTATTGTAACATCGTTCGGTCGATCCAATGTTTTACAACAGGATCCCCTAAAATATTGTCACGTACATTATAATAAGAAGGGTCCGAACTTAGAATAGCTCATTTTACAAAATTGTAGTTTGCGGGAGGGACGATTATTAGATATTCCCCCAATTCTTTATTAATCATCGAAATACAAATTATTCTGAGATTTCTTAGTCTACTCGTGAATATAGTTCTGTGGAAACTTGGGATCTTGAACCATTTTCGGTGCTTCTTAATGGGGTTTCAATACAATAAATTTAGTTTACTCTCTGTTTTTTAGAACACTGACGTCTAGTCACTCTACCCTCAATGACAGATCACAATTTTTATACCCCTCAACCAAAGGAATCTTAAATGGATATTAATGATTTGGGACTGTCGATGAGGACAAATCGATACACCGGTTGATACATAATTGAAGCTGTCTGATTTCAGATTATCTCACTATTTTTCATCTTCTATTTCGCAAACTATATCATCCACCGCGACCAACCCTTAAATTTAATCCCACGACACCTTTTACCCGACTTTTCAGACGTTACCGATCCTACTATGTACATCCCCTACCACGTCATCGTTGTAAAGCCTTTTGTATGATACCCTATGGTCGAACGTTCCCCAGCAAACAAACAAGTCAACTTTTACGACGCCTGCACGCGGGGTTAATGAATTCAATCAACCCGACCAAATTTGCCCACGATGATGTCAACTCTTGTTTGTAGGAAAGCAAACTCGAAAGGTAAACCTGGAGGGTGGGCCATTGCTTGATCCTGAGCTTTACTGCCCCTTCGCTGTCCCTTTCAGAGAGAGATCCCATTACGAAACACCCGAACGAAAACTTGGACAACATAAATGTCAGTACTCAAGGTTACAACGTTAGTTTATAATCATCAATCAATCATTCATACATTCTATAATTTATGCATTCTCCAGCACCTGATAACAACTAAGTTCCAATATTCATGTTTCAGGTACGTTATAATTGTCAAATGCCAGTTGCATTCTGCAACTCAAGTCCAAAAATCAAGTTTTTCAGAAATTAGCTTCAAAGTTTTTCATATAAACCCCTGTGTAGTTTCCTTCCTATACGTCCTATCGATCTGATTCTTTTTCGGGGACATCGGTAGAAATCCAATGCTCACATCGATCCAAAGAAATCGAAAAAAATCTATTGTTTCAATCGATTAATCGAAGTTAAGTATTTTATTCACGTATAATTTTCAGTCAATTATAATTTTTGTGTGTGTTTGTTAAGGTGAAACGTCTCCAAAATGTCAATCAGGCGACTCACGCAAAATCTGAAGCCAAATTTCGTTAAGCATTTGAAGGAAAAGAGGTGTTTTCCATGATTTTAAAGGTGCAGGATGCGTTAGGGTTTGCTCCCTACCTTCCTGTTCTAGTAAATAAGAATTAGAATCTTAATTTCATTCTCTTCCCTTTCACTCAACAAGTTAAAACTCCAGCTAAAGTTGTAGGTGATTTTCAATTTCGGAACGTTTCATGGGCTCCAAGTGAACTCAAGAAGTAAGAATTCAGCGAGCATTTGCAGTTGTTAGCTAAGTCTGATTGTACATTGCTGTAGGTGTAACGTCAAATCACCATAACTAACATTAATGTCAGAGACTTTGTTCGCCGACAGTCTGTCTTCAAAGTTGGAATGTCTTGGAAGTTGGCTCTGAACTAACATGAGGATTGAATAACATTTAACCTCAATATATGTTTGAGCCTTCCCAAGTTTATGTGGCTTTCTAGGAGAATGAACTTGTCTAAGGTCGTAAACTGAAATCCTTCAAGATTAGTTTCACCTCGGAGTAAACTGCTCCCCCAACCCCACAATATGCCGCCCTAAACCAGACTTTATACGGGGTTTAAACTCCCCAGGCCTCTCACTTGAAGGATGGGCGATTGTAAGTGATACTCCTTGACTAAATAATAATGCTTTAAATCAATAATAACTTTTATTTCACATGAAACGTACTTCTACATAAGAAAGACTCCTATCTAACATAACAACTGGCCTGCGCCATCTTGACATTCTAGTTTAAAACTATGCCGCTAGGCTATATACTATGGCTCAATGGCCACACAAACTTAAAACCTTACATATACTCTGGATCAAGGGTCATACAAACTTAAAACCTTACAAATCGGCCATTCTGACTCTGAGAATGACCTCATTCTCAAATAAAACAATCTTGAAATGACTACAATCTCAAAATTTGAATTTACCTTATTTTCAGAAAATTAAAAACATTTGAAATACAAACAGACAAAATTATCAACAATGTTGTAGTAGGTATACTTAATTGCATTGAATTTACCTTATTTTCAGAAAATTAAAAACATTTGAAATACAAACAGACAAAATTATCAACAATGTTGTAGTAGGTATACTTAATTGCATTACTTACACCTCGGCCATTCTGGCAATGAGAATGACCCCATTCGACATAAGAGATGAAACATTAAACAAACAACGATACAGTCTACCCAACTAGGATTGCAACTAAAATATGCACTCACATACCAACACAAATGAATATTTGTAGAACATTTTTTTTTTTCTTATACTAACCTGCTAGCTAATGAATATAAGTTGGTACCAAGTACCAATACTAATGCAAACAAATGAATAGTTGTAGAACAGAAAACTTAATTTAACACGGAATAAAATACAGTAGGCAGTATACTAATGCAAACAGATGAAAAGTTGTAGAACATAAAACTCAATTTAACACGGAATAAAATACAGTAGGCAGTATAAAAACAGACAGAGAAATGCCGAGTACAAAACTCAGTATAACACAGTAACTTTTCAAACATATTGTCGTTTTTTTTTTTTTTTTTTTTTTTTCTTTTTACCTGCTAGCTAATGAACACAAGTTGGTATTACCCTAAATTATTCCTATTTATTTAAATTATTCCTACTTACTAACCTACTAGCTAATTAACACAAGTTGGTATTGCCCTAAATTGAACACCTATCACCAGAACAATTATGATTAAAATTCAGGTTCAAGCAAATTTCGAATAAGGCCTCATATTTGACGGAGATGATACACCTTCATACGGGCATCTACCAACCTGAAACTCTTCTGTGTCACCTATTAAGTATCTGTCATTTGGTAACACGGTCTTCACTACGTAAGGCCCTTTATATTTCGGGAGCAGTTTTCTATTTACACCTGGAACATGTTCATTGTTACGGATTACTATCAAATCTCCCACTTTGTAACTAAGAGGACGTTTATGTTTAGAATCGTAATAGTTTTTGTTGTAGTTCTGAGACTTCCCGATATTTTCCCGAGCTGCAGTGCGAATACACTCAAAATCTCGTGCCCCATTCTCTGAGTTTACATGAACAATTGGCAACAGATTATCAGGAATATCACCGTTCTGACTTACACCAAAAAGTAATTTACTGGGGGACATGCCTATAGCTTTCTGGTACGTATTATTCATGGAAAACTCAATTTTGCTCAAATATAAGTCCCAATTTCCTTGAGGCTCCATTTTAGCCAACATTGGCGTCAATGAGCGATTCACTCTTTCCACCTGGCCGTTGGCTTGAGGGGTCCAACTGGCATTTTTCACGTGAATAATACGGTTTTCAGCTAATAAATTTTCAAATTGCTCGGACGTGAAACCCGAATCTCTTCCGGATATAATTCGATTTGGTTTGCTATAATTCTGAAAGTATGTCAACAGATGGTCGATAGCTTCTTTCGTGTTGGTGGTACGACATGGATATAGTCTGACAAATTTAGAAAATCCATCTACTACTAGGAAAATATATTTATTCTTTCGGAATGTAGTGGAAAGAGGTCCATAATGGTCAATATGAACAGTATCAAATGGAACACTACCTTTTGGAATGGGATGCAATGAGCCCTCTACAGGCCCAGAATTCGGTGAATATGTGATACATTTCAAACAATTGGATATGTATTTTCTCACGAGTCCATTCATTTTGGGGAACCAATAAAATCGTCTAATCAGCTCACAAGTTTTTTCCACTCCTACGTGACCATAATTATCATGATAAACACTAATTACCGAATGCTTTAGGCAGTCAGGAACTAAAAAACGAATTTCATTTTCCGGCAACTTCCTGTAAACTAGCCCATTTCTCAATTCATAGTATGGTGATTCAGCTTTTTCAAGACCAAGGCGAATATTAACTACCTCAGGGTCAGAATTTTGTTTAACACATAAAGGTGTGTCAATCTCAGATTCGGTAACCAGAACAATGCGAGACAGGGCATCTACATGCTGCATACTATCAGACTTTCTGTGCTCGAGTTTGAAATCAAAACTTTGAAAGAGCAGCATCCATCGTGCAATTCGAGGACTAATATCACTTTTCGCAAAAGTCAGTTGTAGAGCTTGGCAATCCGTAAATATTGTGAATTTTATACCATGTAAGTATATACGAAACCGTTCAAGGGAGTATTTAATAGCCAACGCCTCCAACTCAAAACTGTGATATTTAGTTTCTGCCGGGGTGGTTCTTCTACTAAAATAAAACACGGGATGAAATTTTCCGTCAGCAGGCTGACGCTGTAATAAAATACCAGAATATCCTATTGAACTGGCATCACAATGTAATTGTGTTTCCAAATTTGGGCTATAAATAGCAATAACAGGTTTTTCTAACAACCGGTCTCTTAAGTTTTCAAATGACGCTAGTTCTTCTGGTCCAAACTTGAACGTAGCTGTTTTCTTAGTGAGGGAATACAAAGGAGAAGCAATTTTGGAGAAATCCCTCACAAATTTCCGAAAATATGACACCAGCCCAAGAAAACGTTGCAGCTCTTTTTCATTGGTCGGTATAGGGTACTCAGAAATAGTTTTTAGATGAGAATCACATGGTCTAACACCCGACGAATCAATATTATATCCTAAATAGGTTATTTTACTATGTAAAAATTTACATTTATCTAGCCGGATCTCCAACTTATTTTTATTCAAAAGTCCAAATACTTTCCTTAAAATGCAAAAGTGCTCATCAACCGTATCAGTAGCAATCAGGATATCATCAAAATATACCAACAACTTCCCCTGTCTGATGAGATCGGAGAATATTAAAGAAATGAATCTTTGGAAATTCCCTGGGCCATTGGCCAAACCAAATGGTAGTTTCAAAAACTCAAACTGAGAAAAAGGCACGACAAATGAGGTGTATTTTATTGAAGATTCTTCCATTTTTATATGAAAAAATCCATTTTTCAAATCTAAACAGGAAAATAAACTTTTGTCACGCAATAAATTTAGATGGTCTTCAATTAAAGGAATGGGAAACCGTTCTTTAACTGTAAGTTGGTTAAGAGCACGAAAATCACAGCATAATCTTGTTTCTCCATTTTTTTTGGGAACAAGTACAATACGACTACTGTACTCTGAAGTACTGGGGCGGATGATACCATCCTCCAACCATTGATCAGTAATTTTCCTAACTTCAGCAGTTTCCTTAAACGAAAGTCTACGAGGAGTACAATAAAATGGACGGGAATGTACCAAATTAATTTTCATTTCATGATTCGTTGCAGGATAATCAGGTCTTGGGGCGCTAAGATATTCCCGTACCATTTGTTTGATTTGCAATTTATGGTTGAATTCAACAGACTCTCCAATGTCCATCGGAATATCGTCATTAGGAGACTCAACATCAATATTCATCAGTTCAGTACATAAAATAGATTGCTTATTCAGAAACTCCACTCGCAAAGTGTCAGACACAACTATTTCCACTTCACCACGATCAGTGAGATTACGACCAATGAGGACAGGATTAACCATTGTCCCATCTGGAACCACAATAAATTCTAGGTCAACAAATCCTTTGTCATTCAAAAAGATGTTATCAGTAAAAGTACCAATAATCGTGATTGGACTCTTGTTTATACCATAAAACTTTAAACTACCTTCATAAGGCTTAATCAAATTACTGTTTATATGAGACGACCACAACATTGATATGGGACTACCGGTGTCATAAACAGAGTCAAAATGTAAATCCGAAAAAGAAAATTTTACCTTCAAATAATGAGGCAACGACAGAGTGTTGACTTCTTGGACCTGGCTTGTAGTAGGGAGGGTTGCTGATGGCTTGTTAGCTTCAGGGCAATCCTTCAGCTGATGGTCCATTGATGAACATGCGTAGCAGGAACCTGGAGGTCTCCTGGGCATATTGCAATCCCGGGCGACGTGATTATACCGTCCACAATTAAAACATTTAATGCGGTCTCTGGCATTCCATGAAGAGTTGTTGGTATTGAGGGCTCCTTTGATGTCATACTTTCTTGCTTCCTCCTGTGAATTCGCTTTCATTCGCTCATATACGTCAAGTTTCTTACGAAAACTTTTGAGGTCCTCTGCTTCGTACAAAATGGCTTTTGAGCTGTCCTTATCCCGAATCCCATTGATAATGTGTTGGATTAAGGAAGGCTCATCCACCACACCGCGACTAGCCATCTCCTTCATGGACAAATAATATTCATGCAATGATTCACCTTTTTGGAGTTTTCTACCCGACAATTTGTCATGTAATTCCTTCATAGAATACCGTTTGCCAAATTCCTCAACTAACGCGTGTTTCAATCGGGCCCACGTTGTCAAGTTTTTCTCACCCTGTATAAACAGTTTGGCCAACCCTGTCAGTGTCTTTTTAGCAAATATGAGGCAATGAAGATCGCTCCAATTCATATCGCGAGACAATTCCTCAACTGACAGTGCCCACTTCTCAACAGAATAAACGTCTTGACGTTGGCCACTGAAAGGGGTCACCAACCCTTCAACGTCTTTGAACGTCAATGTAAACAGACGTTGTTCCTTCATATCCGTAGGCACTTCGACATCTGCCACACAATTACCACCTGAAGATTCGTTGTCTGCATCATCACAATCATCACCTGAGCATTCGTCGTACGCATCATCACCACTTTCCAACCCACCATTGTCATCGCGCACCAAAGATTGTTCATAAATGAATGCAGCTCTCAATCGTTCTATCAAGTCAACTTTCTTGCCCTTCGTTTTCAACTTGCGCTTTGTCAATTCTTCTTTCAATTCAGCCACTTTCAGCTTTGCAATATTCATAATGAAATCATCACTTACTGACGAAGCCATCGTAGGAATGCGCGCAGGAGAAGCAAATGCACTAGTGATAGTATCAACTCGCGGACTGCACTAAGTAAACAGGATGCCGATCAATAACGAAAATCGGGACCACTTCTGAATTTTGTAAGTGATACTCCTTGACTAAATAATAATGCTTTAAATCAATAATAACTTTTATTTCACATGAAACGTACTTCTACATAAGAAAGACTCCTATCTAACATAACAACTGGCCTGCGCCATCTTGACATTCTAGTTTAAAACTATGCCGCTAGGCTATATACTATGGCTCAATGGCCACACAAACTTAAAACCTTACATATACTCTGGATCAAGGGTCATACAAACTTAAAACCTTACACGATTCCACTGTATACCTACCATATGAATTTCTCAGACCATTGAACTTGAGACACCAGCTTCCTCTTAAGATTGCGTGGTACTCGCGGAACGAATTTTATTTACTTAACTAATTATTTTCTCACATTTTTCATGCGTTTCCATTTTATTCTTTGTGCCTATCTATCACCAACAAAAACCTCAAATCATTACTCGCATGTTCATATCCTGGTTGCTAATCTCTTCACTACTTATCTGTTCATACGTCAAAAGGATAACTCCTAACTTATTGGACAGTGTTAATAAAAATTAAATCTTATTTGAAAGCTGATTTTACGCTTTTAATTCTGTAATTTTTAATCTCTTTCTTCCATGCTCTCCCACATCTCCTCTAACCAACAGAGATCAAAAATTTCAAATTGAATGAGAATTAAATTTATGGTAAATTATTTTGAGCTCAAACTTTTTGGACCAATTATGAACACTTGAAAAAATTGTTTTCTCATCCTTCCTCCTCTGGGATTCTTCTTTCTTCAATTTCATTTGCTTCTCTTTCTGTTGCTTTTTTTGTGTCCTTTCTTCAAGTCTTTTCTGTTTAGTTTCTTTTTCTGCGAGCTTTGTATTACAGTGGATCTGCCCTGGAAGGTATTACAGTACGCTTATCGACTGTGCAAAGAGTTCAAGGGTTTGAGATAATGAATTTCCTGTGAATCTGATGGCTGGCTAGTAACTGCTGATTCATGATGTATGAGGATAGTTGAAGAATTGAACCCTTGAACCCTTGATTCAAAGATTGATTCAAAGAGTTCTGGTTCAGGAAATTTTTCAGGGGTCATAGTTTCCATAATTTCATTTCCAGCAATGTCTTGTCCGGGAAGTTCTACAATAGTCACTGATTCCATATTGGAAAGTTCGCCATCTCTGGCAGAGGAGATACTGGTTTTATGTTCATGAAGACATTACCTAGTTGATTTTGTTCTGTTATCGTACAGTTACTCTCCCATTGGGAAAATTAAATTAAACCAGAGAGAAAACCACTAGGACCTAGGTAGGTAGGTACCCTATACGTCATTTCCAGCAATGTCTTGTCCGGGAAGTTCTACAATAGTCACTGATTCCACATTGGAAAGTTCGCTATCTCTGACAGAGGAGATACTGGTTTTATGTTCTTGAAGACAGTACCTACCTAGCTGATTTTGTTCTGTTATCGTACAGTTACCCTCCCACTGGGAAAATTAAATTAACCACTAGAACCTAGGTGGGTAGGTACCCTATACGTAATTTTGGTAAAAGTCTAGCTATGTACCCTTCTTTTGACCAGTGATCCATGTCCCATGTCCATTACTAGCCCAGATACTCGAATCAAACTGAAACTTGAACCAATCGACTTTACTCGATTTCTACACCAACACTAGGGTTAAATTTGAAAAAACTTGAGTGGACCAGAACCTCGTGGACACTGTGTACATAACAGGTCAAACTGTCGAAGAAAATGTCTAGTCATGAACATCTTATGGAAACTCATGAAAATATGTTCTGAGAGTAAAATTACCTCTAAAAATGAAATCGGCAGGCCCTAATACGTGTAAATAGACTGTTAGAAAAAACAGATCATCATAAAAATATGAGAAACGTTGAAAACAAAGCTTACCTTGGCTATCACATCCGGGTATCAACACTGCACTGAAGGCATCTACCAGGCGACACCCAAGATGATCCTTGCGAGCTATAATGACGTCTTCCAAAGTATGTATTTCTACTAACTGGTACTACTCCAAACATCAAAGCTATAAGGAGCCCCTGAACCTTATTTTACAAAATTGAAACTGAAATGTCCATCACATGGGGGGTCCAGGACTGACCCCTTTACCCTATCTATTAAATTAGGAGCTGCTAGTATTCCTTTTGGGTTGGTCAAAATCCAGATGTTTTTCACCAAGCAGCCAAGCTCAGATATCGTCTTGAGTGAGGTATTCATAAAATGTATACATCAGCTTCTAAGCTTCATGTACATTGCATATATTGTATAGTCCAGGGTTTGAAGCCTCTTGATAAGTCTTCAATTTCAGCGCAGGTAATTTTTGTTCTTCACTAGTTATAACCACTCTAGTAGGGTGCAATATGGTATGAATGTGATAGAAGGGTTCTTCTTTGAAACAGGACAAAGGTAATTGTAGTATAGAAGAGAATGGGGATCGCTCAGAGGTGGATGAGGATGGGTTGATGGAAGAAGAAGAGATAGTTATGGAGTAGGCTTCCAAAGTAATGAGGGGCGCTCAGGGAGGCGTTGGGGTTGCCGGGTCACGTATGGGCTTCTGGAATCGGTTCCGTTTGAACGATGCGTCGAGGGATATTGGCCCGACAGATCACGTCCAAACACAAATCTTACAAGTAGCAACATTATTACTTCCACGGTAGAAGAAGAGGGAAGGGAGCTTTCTGAAAAGCGAAGCTCTTTCGTTGCCGTCTGCCTGTTTCCTCCGGTTCGGTTTCCATCTGCGGCACCTTTTGGGTTGAAGTTTTCTACGGGAGGAGGAGAAGGAGAAAAAAGAAGGCTGTGCTTTGTACGAACGGGTCGTTACATGGCGGGCGATAAAACTAAGATAAAATGTTATTGGAGTACTATGCAAATGTCGAGGCTATTCAAACACACTTGGAACGTAGGAAGAAAGGTTGAACTGGAATTTTTCATTTCTATGAGGGGGGAAGTAGCGCCTCGTCTGGTTATACAACCACTTATATTCTGTAAAAGGAAGTTTGGAACCACCCATCCAATTCCCTATTCAATTGAAAATATTTGAAATATTCATGACTCCTTAGCCCAGAACCCTGTTCTTCGTCAGTCACGCACAGTACTTGGAGTGAGCATACCATCATAGCCGTCTCATTCAAAATCTACTACAATGAGACCTCTGCACATGATGGAAGAGATCTCGTTGATATTTTACTGTTAGAAGAGTGTGTACAAAAATATACATCAGCATTAACTAAATGAATGATACATGAATTTAATAGCACCCCAAGTATTACACTATCCTACAATATCCAAAAAGACCACAGATAAAATTTAGATATTTAGATATTTAATATCAACACCATTGACGGTAGTTGATGAGCTTATTTATCGTCGTAAAACTGAAATTACCAATTTTATTGCCCTATCTAGAGACCCCGACCGAGAGGAGGTCGTTACTACACTAGGATTTCAATGTCCGCCACTGAAGAGACGAGTAAATAAATAAATATGCATTTGCTGCAATAAACATTTCTTTTATGAAATCGATGTATTGCGTTTTTTCCACCAATAGTCAAGTATGTAATCGAAGTTATAGAAATTGTAGATGAACAGTTGGTATTCTAGGTACCTAATAAGATGCTGCTCATTCTGATCATTTCCGCATGTTGAGGTGGTGATGATGAATCGAGGAATTCAACATTTTTTTGGCCCGTACTTATTTTTCAATAATTTTCTGAAAAGTACTTTTTTTCTCCGAATAAAAGTTGGCAATCCTACTTCTGGGTCTAGCAAGGTACAATATATGCGGATACCATTTTAAAACCTGTACTTAATTCTTTGCTCAATTTCCTAATAAACATTATACATTTTATTGAGCGAAAGAATGTTTTATTATGTAAGTAAGTTGTTGATTTTTGCATTAGCTTTGCGTTGTGATGTAGTTTGTGTTAGGGCTTTATGTTTCGTTCTGTGTGTATTCGATCCTAACCCAATCTCGTACATTATGTATCGTTCCCCTATAATGGAAATGACTTTTTATCTTCTGTCTACGGATTTTCCCAATAGGATTGCTAATGCCTAAGTAAGCGTGAAATTTATGTGCGCGAAATTCATCCTAAAACTGTATGAATGGGTTTCAGCTTCCCCTGTAATCCCATACAACAATCAATTGGATTGGCCTCGTAATCACTACCGGTACCTATCAACCTGCCCGTGATCGGAGGGTAGTGGGTTGGGGTATAGCCCGTGAGAGGATAGCCACAATTTCATATACGACTGAGCACAATATCCTACTCCCACGGCCGATGAGTATATCGACCCGAGTCTCCTCCGCCAATATACCGGTATAATCGTCCTACCCCATTCCATCGTATCCCCAACAATATTGCTCCATCTGCCTATTGATGTACACATCATTGGAAATCTGCTGTTTATGGTGGTATATGATCAGGGATCCATCCGTCGTTCGTAGCCATCTTTCCGGATGGGCTACCTCCGATGCGGATTTTCGGTATCACATTATGGAGGAACCATCTAGATTTTGGCGAGTGACGCATGATGAAAATAAATTACTAATGATCTCCCAACCTCAATTATCCCAAGTTATCGGTAGTTTTCTCGGCATCTACCTCTTGCGTTAGACAGGGAAACAGTACAATACCATAAAAAAGGCAGCGATTCGGTTGGTATATTTCGTCAATCCCAATTCGATAGAGCGTATCGGTACCGTGATTTTTTTCAACCAACGTATCCCTTGCGCGACGCCAAGAACCTGGACGATTCTGCCAACCTACGGGAACATACGTATCTCTCGCGACGCATTCGGAAGCTGGATTTCGGCTATGTGATAAGTTTAGATTGTACGTAAATTGCTTTTTTTTGCGCATTTCAAGGTAAGAGTTGCGTAAAATAGAGTAAAATTTCAATCTGGCCACGCTTACAAGGCATGTGATGTAACTTTTTTTCTAATATTTTAAAGCCATTTATTAACATAATATGCATACTCGTAACATGTTACAAATACTCGTAAGTAAGTCGAGGGGGAAGAAATAAAATTTTTAAAAACAAAGGTTTGCTAGGGCTTTGATATCCCGATCTAAATATAAGTCGCAATACTGACTTTATTGCCACCTCAACTGATCTGAAATTAGGTTGATATGCCCCGCTCCATACCGGAATACAGTAGGTCAGAATTAGAATAGAAAGTTCATGTGTTTATTCAAGTCAAGGGTTTATAGCCGTTCCAATTCTCACATAATCATCGAGATCCTGGAGTCCAGTACAATATTCACAGCAAATGTTTGATAATTCAACCAGGATTACGTATACTTTCGTCTGAGTATGCCCAAACGTCCATTTATAGAATCATGAAAGGGCTAAAATTTCAAAGATTGATGAATACCTTCAAAATACACCAGTGGCCTTCACTTCCATGGATAACCACAGGAAAAACACCGTTTCCAAACGTAAATGACAGCCCTTGTATGGTAATACGGGATATGAAAACCAATTTTTAGGTGTATTTATAAGGAGTAAATCATGTGAATACCTTAAAGTTCTTAGCAATATTTGTTAGAGAAAGGCGTGGTTTTATGATTTTCGCAATAATTTTTGCCTAGTGTTAATCTGATCTGGGGTTTGATTTTTGACAACATTATAGATTTCTATTTATTGAAACGAAACCACCAAATAGATTACCTTGAGGCTGCAATTTTATACACGAGTTACATCCACACCCACCTTTGTCTCGTGATCCATGGATCCCAGTAGACCTGATATATGAAGTTGTGAAGGCTGCCAATTTCAAGACCTACTCTGCCCTGTTAAGGTAAAACGCCTCAACTCAAAATTCAAAATATTGCAGAAATTCGTCACCTTAGCGTAACTAACTTACTGTAAACGGATGTTTTGTTAGGAAAACGCCCAAAATAATGTACATGTTTGTAGGTAAAACGCTTCATCTCATTATTTTGATGAGTTGAGGCGTGTCACCTTAACAGCGTGTAGTTGAGGCGTTTTACCCTAACATTGACTAATTTTCATGTGTTTACTTTCGGAATTACCCCCACTTCCGGTTCGGATTTTGAAATTCGGGCTTCACTATCGAAAAGGCCAGGAGCAAAATAGGGGGGTTCCGTAAAAACCCCATTTTCTTAAACATTGGACTTGAGGCGTTTTTATTAAACGGGGCAGTACTGCATCGTAGTCTTTTCGCAGTTTATTGCTACGTTTATTATTTTTATTGGATTTAAGGGTATAATTCGATTAATTCTTCTTAAACAATCCCTATTTATCAGTAGTAGGTTTCTAATAAGTAATTGTCATGGTCTGCCTGTAGAGAAAACTGTGGTAGTTTATCGATGAAGCCTCATTTTGATGTGGTGTCAAAATATACCGAGTTATTTATTTCTGCGATTTGGTCCTTGCGGTTCACCATGGAACGTTGAAGTTAAACGTAAGTCGCTCGGTATTCACAAAATTACTGACTAAACCGAATTCGCGGAGGGTCACGCTCCTGGGTAGAAGCGGACGGCCTACTTCCCTGTTTAATTTTCAAATAAGCCTGAAAGCCATGTTTTCATCAAGATAAGAGTGAGAAGGTTGCGTGATGGGGGCACCAGGCACGGGAAGGTAACCGGGGCTGCACCAACTACTGCGAGTCAATTGCAGTGGCCTCCAGTGTTTATAGTGCCAAGACCGATGAGATACCAAACGCCATCAGGCGGGGAGGGTCGATTTTATTTTTGGTTTTTTCAACCCCCAGCGACCGGCACTCTTTCTATTTTCAATGGGGAGGGGTCCAAAATGAATTTTAAAACTTTAAAAACGCAACTTTCGCAAACAAATTCAGTTGAAGTTTGAACAAGTCTAAGGCACTTTGCCCAGCTAGCGATGTGCTAAAATTCCAAAATTCGGTTTATAAGTTCGGACCACGTCCATGATGATCCTTGAATATTTTCATAACCCTATGTCGAAGGGAAGAAGTCCGAAACGAATTTTGAATTTTAAGTTCAAATTTGAACAAAGTATTTTCAACTTTCCGGAGAACAAGACTGGAAAATAATGGAAATTATTTACCTTTTATTGTGCCCTTTTGAAAGTATACTCTTCAATTTTAGAGTGATATCTGGGATACCTTCAGTCAGTCTTCTTCAGCGCACAACCTCTGTACTTCGTTCCCCAATAAACTCACATTATCCTGCTGAACACTTGAGTACTCTCAATTTCTCCTATCCCTGTGATATCACCAGAGACGAGTATCTATAGGTCATTTAGTTTCAAGATTTAGGTCATTTTTAATAGGTCAATTAGGTCATTCGTTTTGCAGATTTAGGTCATTAATTTTGCCAATATTCCCCAAATAGGTCATTGCCCCTCATTTTCCAGAACCTATTAATCGTAATCAGTGGTGATACATTAAAAAATATACAGTGGAGGTTTTTTTGACTCGGAAACAGTAGAGTAGTTTGCGGGTGAGGATGACCAACACTAGTCGTTGTTATCATTCGGTTTATTACAACGTTTCAATCGTGGAACACGATCTTAATCATGTATCATGATAATTGTCCGATTGCTTTACATTCTATCGCGACACAGTAATGTCTGACAAGGAATGCATGAGATGGATGGATGTTGTTGATTAAAAAATATACATAGAACTCCAGGAGAATCAAAAACAGTCCATATGTACAAACGACTTTTTATTGCAAACTTTTCCATTTGAGATACCTACTCGTACGTTGGAACAACAAATAATTTTTCTCTAATTACTAGGTACAAATGCTCAGAACTTATCGAATTTCCACAATGTCTGCAGAAAAGGTTCTCCCCTCTATCCACTTCCGTCCAAGAGCAGCTTTGCTCGTAATTTGTGACAAGGTTGGTAGCAGTACAGATTCGCGAATGAGGAAAGTACTACACCTGGTGTGAGCAGGTAGAAATGTTCGTTGAAAAAGAGAGTGGTCATTTCATACCCTGAAAACATCTAAAAATATGTCGTTTTCTATGTCGTTTCCACTTTTGACATTTTATGTCTTTACTTTGCTACATAAACTCGAAAATGTAACGCCGGAATGCAACGTGGGACATGCAACGGAGAAAATGCGGGTTTCTGATGATTTTCGCTTACAACCGATTCGTTGCTACGGAACTTTATCTTCGCCAGTTATCATTGTACAAAAATCGTTCACCACTCGTTGGATTGCTCTCGATTTACCTAACCATATTACGTTAACCACTGCGGAGTGCGTGGCCGACAAGCTGCGGTATGAGCGTGATTGTTTAAATAATTGTTTACACACAGCTGATCATTCTCAATAATTTATATTGTCAACACGAATGCAAGCTTCATATAAGTTTCTGATGGGAGGGGGCACAAAGACGTAAAATGTCCCTCGTGGTTGCGTACTTGTACGAAAGCTGTACCCACCGTTTGTGTTTCTTTGAATTCAAATGGACCTTCAAGAATTTACCTCTTACTTCGAAAAATCAAATTGATGGAAAATTCTACTACATAATATGTTTTTTAAAGTCACAATGACGTACGGCAATTAAATGTTTGAAGGATAGTCCTTGGCCTGGTTTTCGGTGATTTAGGTCATTTTTGATAAAAACAGCACATTTAAGTCATTTGCATAGGTCATTTACTCGTCTCTGGATCTCACATTAGGTAGTTGAATTTATTTCCGAACCAAATTCAAGATTTTACGTACGGAAATTTGAGATTTAACGATTTCGGACCGAGAACTATGGCTTTCTTTTCTTCGAAAATTCGCTAAAAGTGAAGAGTTTTGTCCGAAGTTGGACGTGATGAAGAGTGGGAGTGAGAAGGGGGTTCATGAATACCTTCTGTCTGACAAACTGAGGAAAAAGTATTTTTGGGGAATGAAGAAAGAAAGTTAGAGAGAGACATGGGGGGGGGGGGCGATAAGGGCGACGGTCGGGGTTGAGGGGGCGATAGGGGATGATAATGGGATGGAGGGAGGGTGAAGGGGAGGGGGGGCTGTGAGGGTTTCTAGCAAATAACTGTCAGGATCCCCCACTGCCCCCCCCCCCGTCACTATCCCCCCCTTTACCATCCCCCCCCCTTCGCCACCATCCGCGAAGCCGCTACGAGAATCGTAATTGCCCCGTCGGAAGGTGGAGGAAGATGCGGAGCACGTTTCTCTCTCTCCCCCCTCCTCCCTCCCCCTCCTCCTCCCCCCTCCTCCCTCCCCCCTCCCCAACACAACGTTTCGTGCGTTCTTCTCCAAACCCCTCAGGATCAAAGTCCCTTCGACTGGGTGCAAGTACAAGGACTTCCTCCGCTTCCCATTTGATTTACAAACCAAAAATATTGATTGGTACGTTGTTCCATCAACTTCGTAGAAGTAACTTTAGTATGAAGGGAACGGTAACATGAACCTCTGTTCAAGTCGGGAGAATATGAGACACGTTTCGTAGCTTTTTATATAGCTTTTCCGAGTCAAATTAAAGGTTTTCCGAAACAAAATAAAGGGGTACTAGTGCATTATACGCCCGGTGAACTCGATTATCGAGATAATCGAATGTGGCGATTATATATCGATTTCACTTGTTTATCCCAGTTTCTCCCAAACTGACATATTTTCATTATATGTCCAACTAATCTATATGGTACTAATCAGTTGTTTGGGGGATGTTTTTATTCCGCAACCCCATCCACTTGATCTATGTGTCCAACTAATCTAGAATAAAAACATCCCCCAAACAACTGGTTAGTACCATATAGATTAGTTGGACATATAGATCAATCTATATGTATTTTCATTTATGTATTTTCATTTTTACAATGCATACAAGTTATGAGTCTTCCCATGAACGGCCCCTTTGTCTACACAATGGAAGCAGACCACAAGAACAGTCAGCAGAATGCACCATCAGCAGGGACTGGACAAAGAACCACTTCATCTAAAAGGCTATATAAGGCCCTGGCGCCCATAGTAGGATGCTCACTTGCGATCCCCATCTGTAACTTAACGCATCTTAACCTGTGAATAAAATTGATTTTTTAAAAAGACTCTTCCAGTAAAAGTTATTTTAATTGGCGCAGTCGGTAGGACCCTCTTCACTCAATATTGCATTGAGGTGCAGTTTCAACTCTTCAGAAGAAGACCTACACCCTTCACCATTCAGCGGGATCATCGCAAGGAAGCCCGTTCTCTCCACCAACAGCGTACCGGCGGATCAAGAGAGCGTCAACCACCTTACGGAAGAAGACATGCTTCTCGCCCTTTCTCTGTAAGTGATTCCAAATTTGCTAATCTTCTCGGAGACGCGCTTTTTTCCTCAGTCTCATCTACACCTTCTACTTCTGACTCATTATCGCCTATTCAAGAAACCTCAGATTCTTCTATTGTCTCTATCTCGGAAGCTAACCCTACACATTCTAACGTGCTTTTACATACTCCAACAATGGCACAACAACAACAAGTAGTGATGATGTCAGCGGAACAATTGACCTTTCTCATAAACAGCCTTAGGGTACAGGAAGTCGCATCTCCGCGCATAGACAAATGTCATTTCGACGCGATACCGGACTACAATGGGGAACCCGAGCTTTTGGTTAGGTTCATAGAACAAAGTGACGCATTGATCATGGGATTCACCGACCAAGAGAACCCTAACAATCCCCGGAATCGCGCTTTGTTAAACGTCATTCTATCTAAAATAAAAGGGGATGCTGCGCGGGATATTTGTACTGATTCAATCACTAGTTGGGACGAGCTCAAACTATTACTCCAATCAACTTTTGGAGACCAAAGAGATATCGAGACGTTGATCTTAGAACTGGGAAAGCTTAAACAATATGCGTCAGAAACTGTAATACAATTCTACCAAAGGGTGAAAACTATAAACAACATTCTCTTGGCAAAAATGAAGTGCGACGCTCAGTACACCCACGAATCCCTCAGACTAGTGGACAGAGTATCCCTCCGTAGTCTAATGTATGGAATGCAAGAAGATATAGGCCTTCACATTATGACTAAAAACCCTCAGGACCTAAAGGAAGCCTTGAGGCTGTTGCATAATGAATACCAGTTCCCCGCGAACAGGAAGTTACTGCAAAAGGGAACACCCCCAACAAAACCTTTTCAACCCCAAAGCAAATTCCAAAGGAGACCAGGTCCGGGAGAAAACCGCAATCAAAACTATAATTTTCCCAACAAAAATTATTCGGGAGAAAACCGCAATCAAAACTATAGTTTTCCCAGCAAAAATTATTCAAGGACTGTCCCTGGCCCTTCCCAAAAACCAAACGGACCACCGAAACAGGAATTCCCTCAAAAACCATATACTACGGGAATGCCTTCCAAGGCGCCACCATTCATTCCATACCATTTACGGACTAGAGACCAAATGAGCTACCAGACCACAATGAACCACGAGTTAGAGGACCAACGAGAGCCAACGACTCCTTTTTTAGGAATAGAAGAGTCCGGCGAATCATCGAATTCAACCTAACCCATCTGGATAAAACACTTCAATTGCCCTATGTAGAAACCGATCTTGGCCTGAAATTGTTAATAGACACAGGGAGTTCAAACAGCTTCATCAATACTAATTTAGCTGAAGGCGTATACACTACCCTTAAACAAAAAGAAAAATTTTCTGTTCAAACCTCGCACGGTACGTCAAAAGGAAGTCACTGCGTTATATTGAATAGCGCAGAATTGTTCCCCCACACGTCCGACGAGTGTAAATTCTACGTCTATGATTTTCATAAAGATTTCGATATTCTATTGGGCCTAGATGCTTTAAAAAGCCTACGAGTAACTCTGAACCTACCTAAGGATCAAATAGAAATCCAAAATCAGAAAATTACGTTGAAGTATTACAATATACCACAAAACCCATGTACACAAAAACATACGCTACGACCCAGAAGTGGCAAACAAGTCCAACTACATTTCCAACAGGTGAAAAATGGAGATATCTTAATGAAACATTTTAAAGTGGGAACAATTGAAATTCCCCGATGCTTATTAAGAGTTCGCAACGGAAAAGCATACTGCTTAGTCACCAATCTAGGTGAAACCCCGGCGAACATCACTTTAGCACCCGTGAACTCAGGATCTTATGAACTCTACGACCCACAGAGTCATTGTCATTTAAATCAACACAGCATTCAAAACTATGTACCTCAACTTGATTGTCCGTTCAAAGAAAAATGGGAAAACTTGAAAACAAAATTGAGAATGGATCATCTCAATCCCGAAGAAAAGAGAGAAATAGAAAAACTAGTTCGGGAATATCACGATATTTTCTATGACGAATCTGAACCCTTGAGCTCCACAAATTTAACAACCCACATCATCAAAACGAAAACAGACACCCCTGTTTATACAAAATCATATCGTTATCCCGAAATATTCAAAAATGAAGTCAAGGAACAAATAACCAAGCTACTGAAAGATGACATCATTCAACCCTCAAACTCTCCATATAACTCTCCTATATGGATAGTACCCAAAAAAATGGATGCCTCCGGGAAACGAAAGTTCAGAATATTGTACCTCTTCTATTAAAGAAAAGGTCAGATACGCTATAATCTTTTATAATGATAGCATACACTCCAGTACGAAACTAACCCCGCATGAAATTATGAATGGACACTTAGGATCCTCAAACCCTATACACTCCGACATAGAATCGTCAGTGACTAATTTATATGTCTCGGAACACCAACAGAAAACAGAGAAATTATATAAAATCATAAAACTGAACCAACAGGAAAAGAAAGAAAAAACTATAAATAAACTCAATGAGAAACGGGAAGAAATGCCTCCCATACCGGATGAAATATTCGTCCAAACCAAACAGATACAAAGTAAAACAAAAAAGAAATACAACAAGGAAAAGGTAACAGACATAAATCCTGATCGAAAAACCCTAGAAATAGAACCTAGGCATTTCAATACAAAAACAAAAATTCATGCCTCTAATGTAAAAAGACCCCGAAAGGTAGAAAAACCCTCTGAAGAAGAAACGATGATGTTCAAAGAACCGTCAACCTCCCAAGAAGACTTAAGGTCAGATAAAGACTCCGTAAAATCCGAACAGGAAGTAGAAACAACAGAGGAAACCAACACAAAAAACCCCGTTAAACTGACTATCACCCCTGACGACTTAAAAACCTTGGACTGCAAACAATGGGTCAATGATACTATTATTAACTTTTATATGGAACTCATTAATAGAAGAAATATTCTAGATCAGAAATTACCCTCATGCTACGCGTTCAACACCTTCTTATACGTATCATACAAAGCACGCGGATATGATATGGTTAGGAAGTATACGAAAAATATAGACATATTCTCCAAAGAACTCATCTTAATACCTATTCATGAAAATAACCACTGGAGATTAATAATCATATCCACGAAAAACAAAACCATATCTTATTATGATTCACTAAAACTAAATGGGAAACCTATATTGAACACAATCCTAAACTACCTTAAACAAGAAGCAATAGATAAAAAGGGCATGAAAATAGAAGAACCTGAGTGGAACCTTATTGAAGTTGACCAATTACCGATACAAACAAACGGATACGATTGTGGTGTATTCCTATGTCAATATGCCAAAAGCATAACGGGAAACCAACCTTTTTCGTTCACACAGGAAGACATCGACCCACTCAGACTATTAATGAAACATGAAATTCAGGCACACAAACTACTCGTTAGATAAAAACTCACCCCATCAAAGTGTGGATTAACAGGACGACCGTTATCTTTCAGACTTGTCGGACTGACACAAGGAAGTAACCTCTATGACTTAAAGGACAGCGGAGGTGCCCTTCCCATTGGAATAGGACCTGCCTTCGTCGAAACGACAGAACACCTTCTCTCGTATTACTACGACCTGAGACCACTCTATGAAACGTATCAAGACCTTTCATCTCAATTCACATTATTCTCGGCAACCATAAAACGATATAAAGGACTGACCAACAAATTAGGAGAATACATAAAAACTATCGAAACTACACAAGGACTAATAAATCAACACTTAGGGGCACTTACGGTCCACAGTAGGAAGAAACGCGGACTAATAAACGGATTAGGAACGATAATTAAATCGATAACAGGGAATATGGACGAAGAGGACAGGAAAAAATACGAAGAAATTGTAGAACAATTGACTCATAAAATTGCGACAAATGACCAAAAGCTCAGAGCACAACACAGAATAATTGATAACCTCGTAAACCAATACAACGAAACACTGAAAACTCTAAACTTCAATAACCAACAAATACAGACGAAAATTAATGAAATGAAGCACTACTTGAATCCCATGGATCAAAACGCAGTGTATTTAAGAGAACTAGCATCTCACATTTTAATGAATGCAAATCTCATATTGGGACAGTTAAGAGAAATCGAAACTTCTTTTACCTTTTGTAAATTAAATATGTTACATCCTAGCATCTTACCACCTCAAGAATTCATTAGTGAAATGAATTATTTGAAAAACCTGCATAATAACACTAACCTTAAGACGTTCGAAAATCTCATGGAACAAGAACTGCATACTAAAGTTACTTGTGCACTAAACAAAATGTACATAATATATCTTATCAGAATACCTTTATATGAGGATAAGAATTTAACCATGTATGATATCCAACCGGTACCTATAAAATACAAGGACCATTTTATAACAGTAGCTATAAGAAATCGACATGTATTATTAACCAAGGAAAATGAGATAGCGTATACGGTCAACACACCATGTTTTAAAGATGACCAGCGTAAATATTTCTGTAATAGTGAAAACCTCTGTACAGAAGAGGCCAATTGTGAACGTAACATCATAAAACATAATAACCTAGATGATTGTACAATGATCAATTTAAAAATTAGTGAAACTATCCACCAGTTTTTACCAAACTCAAATATGCTGCTAGTTACCGCCCCTTCATTCGCAACTATCGAAACTCAAGAAGCAGGACAACGAAGAATAACAAAGATAAATGGGACGTGGCTAATCAAAAACGGAAAAGGTGACGTAATGATTGACAATAAACCAATATGGAGTAAATCTCCCATACGTCGAACAGTAACTCCTAGAATTCCTCAGATCCCATTGACAGAAACTCAACCCCTAAACTTTTCTTATCGGAAATTAGAACTGAAAGATTTTAATACTTTAGATAAAACATCATATGATTGGCCTTTTCTAACAAATCACGATATTCAAGTCGATTACGACTACCTCCATTATACTATAAGCCCCTTATATGGGATTACCATTGTCATAGTTATTAGTGTAACCATATGGGCGCTCAAACGAAAATTCTTCAAAAACCGTGGCAAATTGGAACCTAATAAACCCTCGCCATTTCAGATTAACATGGCTTCTTTCAAGGTTCCGTCTTCTCCCGACTCGGCGAATCCAGCCATTTCCTCCTAAGACGAATCTACGGCGGGGGGAGTTATGAGTCTTCCCATGAACGGCCCCTTTGTCTACACAATGGAAGCAGACCACAAGAACAGTCAGCAGAATGCACCATCAGCAGGGACTGGACAAAGAACCACTTCATCTAAAAGGCTATATAAGGCCCTGGCGCCCATAGTAGGATGCTCACTTGCGATCCCCATCTGTAACTTAACGCATCTTAACCTGTGAATAAAATTGATTTTTTAAAAAGACTCTTCCAGTAAAAGTTATTTTAATTTACATTTTTACATAATATGTATTTTCATTTTTACAATGCAATATTATTGCATTGTAAAAATGAAAATGGTACATATTATGTCAGTTTGGGAGAAACTGGGAGAAACAAATGAAATCGATATATAATCGCAACATTCGATTGTCTCGATAATCGAGTTCACCGGGCGTATAATGCACTAGTACCATTAACCGTTTTCCGAAACAAAATAAAGGTTTTTCGAAACAAAATAAAGGTCTTCCGAAACAAATTAAAGGTTTCCCATTTCAAAATATAGGTTTTCCATTTCAAAATAAAGATCGTTAAGATAAGTTCACTGTAGCGGACTGAAACACTCAATGAAAACAAGACAAGGACAGCCTGCCTGTCCATTCTCTATCGAGTTTCATAATATGGACTATTTCTTATGCATGATAAGGGAGATTTCTGCCGCGTGCATGCATCCCTTCTTTATGTAGGTAGCGTAGCTCATTCGCTCCAACATCGAATGAATGAACTCGGACATCATGTGAAATATTTTCCCCCTTACTCGCCTCAACTGAATCCTGCAGAAAAGGTGTTTTCTAAAGTGAAGCTTCATGCAAGGAATATGTTCAGCGAGATACGTGAAAATCATAACTTCATAAGTTAGATAATCATGATATTAGAAGGTAAGTTAGAAGGTAGTTAGGAAGAAGTAGGTAGATTCAAGTAAAAATACAAAAATTATATAAAGTACGGGTAAATTTCATTAATGATTCAGTCTATTCCGGTGGTTCATGAAATTAATAAACCAAAAGAGATGCTGATCTCGGAGGGAGCATACTCCACAGAATCCTTAACAACAATTAATACAATTATATACAAATGTACAATTATATATGTGTGTGTGATTTGTTGACCGTCAGTAAGAATGATGTTGAGGGATGTCGAGGGTCGGTCAAATGAAAAATGATTTATGTGCCAACGTTTCGAAGAATATATTTCTTCATCTTCAGGGCAGTGTACAAGATGGAGTTGGACTCCAACAGGGAAGTTCTTGCCTCCAGATCACAGAAGTAACTACTAGAAGTTAGCGCCGTTTTGTCCAGTTAGCGTTGAGCTAAAATGGCACATGTACATAACATGGAACATGACACATTGTATATAACCATGTTGCTGAAACAATAGTGCCTTTTTGAATTCAAATCCAGTGCCCTTTTGTTATTTAAATGTATGTTCTTGTATATTCATTCATAATCTGAATGCTTATTGCAACCAACAATAAAAAGTATAAGTGAATAATATACATGAACAATATAAGTGTATACCTATTATACTCCCTGAAGGAGTGAAACGTATTGATTCGTGAGGACGTTCAGGTTGTCCCTGAAATTTCGCCGAGGTGTAAAAAAATATGAGCTACGAGTTTGTAGACGTATATCTAAATGAAATCCGAATAAAAAGACTTTAATCTACGTCTGAATAAATCAAGCATCATTCCTTTATGAAGGAGGGAGCTCCCTTTTTTAATTCATGCCAATCGTTTAAAGGGCGAAGAACATTGTTGGTCCAGATATGCTAAGTACTCAGGTAATAACCTGGGAATCATAAATCTGCCCGAGTCTTGGCTCCCCAAGCCATCTTACCTTTCCTTGCCAGTCATAACTCTTTGCAACCCCCTTTGCTCTTTCTAACCGAAGGAGCGCAGTCAAGAATTTCGGAGGCATTAAGCCCCATCCTCTTCCATCGCATCCCTTGTCAGCCTTTAGAGCCTCTTTGAATGGAATTATGAACTGCCATACTTAACTTCAATGTTTCATTTAGGTTCTTACTTCAACCGTACTTATCAAAGTAAGGAATTTCATCTGTATCAGATTAAAGATACAATTTACTGTAGAATATTTGTTTTTTAAACCCCTCACCAACTTGAAGTCACGGAGATAAGTAATGGGATTTCAGATACATAGTACACAGTGAAAAAAATAAGTACAATAGTTTTGCAGTAATTGTAGTGTTGTAGCTACTGGTTCAAATAATAGAGAACCTTGGAACCTCGGATAGCCCTAAATGGATTCCATCAAAATCCGATAGCACCTTTCGAATGCTAATTCGCAAATGAGAAATCCTTGTACTCGTAACACTCATCCCTCCGATTCTACTCTCTCGAACTCAATGACATTCCCATGTTGGGGTATCTAGGAAAACGGTAGCGTTCCGCCCCGCCAAGCAAACACGTTGAGAGAAACGAACGGTACCAAGTGCACGTATACCGGACGTCATGTTTTTCAGGTATCCATATATCGGCTAATTTTCGACGGATCAACTTGAAATTTGGTGTGGATCTTCTTGTTGTGGATAGTAGAAAGCCCTGAAAGTTTCAAGTCGCTAGGTCTGAAGGGAGCCGAGGTATATAACTTTAAGAACCCAATTTTTGACTCTCGCCTTCTTCTTCTCCTCTTTATTCAGTCAGAAAAGGCTACAGCCTCTCAACCTGAACGATTGACTTAAAATTTTGCTCAGACCTTCGTTTCAGCTTTAGACAGTGCCTTTTAAAAGATTTAACCCATTATCCCAACCCAAAAACGTTTTCGACACAAAAATACCGAAATTTTAGACTAATATTGTCCACTTTGACGAGTCTACAGCCTGGGTAACAGGACCAATCGACTTAAATTTCGCACAGTCCTTCTTTATAACATGGCCCAGTGTCATTTGAAAGAACAAAAAAACTGACGTTTAGACTGATTAGTCGTGGATTCGTTGTGGATATTTTGGTGTAGGTAACAGAAAAGTCCTGTATGTTTCAAGTCGCTAGGTCTAAAGGGAGTCGATTTATATAACTTCGAAACCTCAGATCTTCATCCTTGCCATGTTTTTCTCCTTACACAGTTAGCCCACGCCTCACCCTCTCCACCTTCACCGAATGTCTTGAAATTTTGCACAGAGCTTTGTTTCAACTTTAGCCTGTGTCTTTTAAAAGATTCAACCCATTATCTCAACCCAAAAAATTTGGAAACAAAAGACAGAAATTAGGCTAATTTTGTCCACTTTGGCGAGCCTACAGCCTGGGTAACAGGACCAATCGACTTGAAATTTTGCACAGACCTTCTTAATACCATGAAACATTTAACCCATTATCTCAATTTAAGAAAATTTTAGGAACAAACAACTGAAATATAATATGCTAACTTGGGCGTGGGTTTGGTGTGGATCTTCTTGGGGCAGATCATAGAAGAAAACCTGAATGTTTCATGTCGCTGGGGAGTCGAGTTATATAACTTGCAAAATCCAGATCTTCACCCTTACCTTGTTTTTTTCTTGTTCGGGGAGTCGAGGCTACAGCCTTTCCACTTTCACCAATTGACATTAAATTTTGCTCAGAGCTTCGCTTCAACTTTAGCCAGTGCCTTTTAAAAATTTTAACCCATAGTCTCAACCCAAAAAAAGTTTAGATACAAAACGCAGAAATTTTAGGCTAAATTTGGATCCACATCCTGGGTGACTGGACCAATCTATCTAAAAGTTTGCTTAAATCTTTCAAATGGCACTTGGTCATGTTAATTTTGTTATAAGTGAAATAGTTCTGTTGCGGAAAACTGGTGAGTGGTGAGGGCTGGGCCGGGCGGTCCTCATCCACTGTAGTTCTGTGAGCCGGCCGGGGAGGAGCATGAGTGAAGGGGTACAAGCTGAAAATGCTCGTGGATACATACCTTGCTAAATGCCACTGTGGACTGGCTTAATTATTTTGATACATACGCTATTTGATGCTACTATCTTCATACAGGGCACCGAACTAACACGCTTGTGGATTATTCCACTTAATTATTATTGCATATTGAGTCTACAGGTCTGTTCAACTTCATCAAAAAAAGATGTGATGTCTCCCCTTAAAAACACGAAAATTTCCAAAAATCAGGCATCGGTGATCTTATGGGAACCGGTTTATTCCACTAAATACAGCCGTTGGGACGTAATAATTTCCACGTTACCTTACGTGTGTTGGCTCAAAATATTCTAATAACTACTCCTAATTTGCAGAATATGTCCTTTTATACTGTCGAATCAGAAACTCCTCCTCGTAATTACGATATAATTTTTGAAATGAATGCTGATGAGAATTATTACTCTGATTGGAGAGGGATGATCCGGCAAAATGGGTGTCGGTAGAACGCGCACCAACTCCTCCAAGTTAATAAACGCGAAGCGCACGAACTTCAAATCAGCAATTTATAATTAGGTTCTACAGTTAATTGTGCGGCGAATCCAAGAGGGAGACACGGACCGCCCTTTCAGTTGAGTTATAGCCCTCACCGTGCTGATCCCAATAACCCGGCAGCGTAAGGTGTATTCGAGTTTCATCCTTCGAACCTATTACGTCGGATTGTGCAGACAGTTTACTGGATGTCTCTATTGTCCAGACGTTGATTTCCTGGGGATTTTCTCACATACTTCTGCACATACTTTCTACACGGCACAATTATGTTGATTCAATACATATCTCCAATCCTGTCAAATCAGCTCACTATCATTTAATTCTTTTCTCACAAAAATTAGGTACATTCAGCTTGGCTTGTCTTGCTGAACCACCTACTAGACTTTACCAAAATAATTCTTATTTAGTATGTGACTGTAGCTGTCCAGTTACAGTCCCTCTGCATTTGTCGATTGCACTGGTATTGCCTCAATGGAGTAATAATTAAAATCGATTTACATCTCAATCAGAAGGTCCCTATTGGAGAGAATTGAAACAAAAAACTCTGCAAATTCTTGACACAACGGTTCATTATCTTCTTTGTACAGATCACCCTTCTGTCTAGATCACTAGGTCTAAATGTCTAGATCCTAAATGTTAGATTAATTATTATTATCAATTATCGCTAATTATTAACAATTTTATCAAGTACCTAGTGAAAATTATTATAATTTATTGTTAGGTATTAATAATTCGTATTTATTATTAATAATAATTATTATTAATTATGATTAATTAATACGTTATAATTCTGGGGTTTTTAATACTACGTCGGTAATAATTTTTCTATAAAAGAAGTACCTACCTACCAACAAACATTCGAAATTACCTTCATTTCCGTAGCACGAAACGCACCTCAGAACAACAAACTCGACATCGCTTAAGCCATATGATGTTCCAAAGAGCTTGTTAGTATGAAAATGGACCTGTATTTCAACAGTTTGATACACGATCGTGTTGTGAGGCACAATCTATGAGCCCTCATTGTGAACAAACGGCTGGTCGTACAAAGCTGCGGATGGTCTTAAAAAATTCTACGGAACAAACTCTATCTAAATATGAAATAAAAAACATACCGTTCTATATGAATTTTTCGAGATATGAGATTTTCAAATTTTCAAAATTCGTTTTGAACCCCTTCCCCTTGACCTAGGGTTATGAAAAGTTTCGAGGACCATTGTGGGGTTGGTCGAAACCCATAAAAAAAATTTCGTAATTTTAACTCAACGCTAACTGGGCAAAGTGGCGCGGACGGCGGACGGCGGACGGCGGACGGCGTACGGCGGACGGCGGACGGCGGACGGCGGACGGCGTACGGCGGACGGACGGATTTTTTTTTATTCGATTTTCTGAATCTACGTATCTTGAAACGTAAACCAACAAATTTTGAGGGGGGGTTAAAATTTTTTTTTCTTTGGGCGATTCCAATGGTTCATTATCGAAGATAATAAACCAAAACTCTGCAAATTCTTGACACAACGGTTTATTATCTTCCTTGTGCAGATCACCCTTCTGTCTATACCAGACTGTATTGCAAATCGGCACCATAACATATTCTCACCGTACTCATACCATACCATACGAATTTCTTTCCTATCATACCATACTGTATTATACCAAATCATACATACAATAATATACCATACCATACTCATACCATGTCATACAAACCGAGTGAATATTGAAATGTCATCCATTTCTGACCTATATTTAAAATTTCAAGTATCTAGCTCATCATCAAAATTTAATTTGTTTAAACAAATAGGTATTATTTAAACAATTTTACAGACAAGAAACCGAGTGAATATTGCATTGTGATCCAGTTCTGACCTATTTTTAAAATTTCAAGTCAATAGCTCATAATCAAAATTTAATTTGTATTATTACAAAAAGGTATTATTTAAACAATTTTACAGATGAGAAACCGAGTGAATATTGCAATGTGGTCTATCCCCGACTCACGGTTAAAATTTCTAGACTGTAGTTTACCGGGAAGATGAAAAAAGGTAGTTTTATTCTGGGCGTCTGGGGGTTGGGTCACATAACGGTCGTTTTCGACGCGAAAGTTTAGTGTTTTTCCTAAACCTTTGCGCGGTCACTGTGAACGAACGGCTGGTCGCAAAAAATTCCAATTGTTCTTAAAAGATTCGTAATTTTTCAGGTCATTCAAAAGTGAACTAAAAATTACACCGTTTCATGAGAATTTTTAGAGATATGACATTGTCGAAATTTCAAAGTTCGTTTTGAACCCCTTCCCCTTGACCTAGGGTTATGAAAAGTTTCGAGGATCATTGTGGGGCTGGTCCAAACCCAGAAACCAAATTTCGTAATTTTAGCTCAACGCTAACTGGGCAAAGTGGCGCGGACGGCGGACGGCGGACGGCGGACGGCGGACGGCGGACGGCGGACGGCGGACGGCGTACGGCGTACGGCGTACGGCGGACGGACGGATTTTTTTTTATTCGATTTTCTGAATCTACGTATCTTGAAACGTAAACCAACAAATTTTGAGGGGGGGTTAAAATTTTTTTTTCTTTGGGCGATTCCAATGGTTCATTATCGAAGATAATAAACCAAAATGAATAATACCGACATTTGCTAAACTTATCGAGTTCAGCAAAACTGCAGCTGTTACAATTCCACCATATTTCGCTCCCATATCCCGAATGTTACCGATCGCTTAGGCAATGTCCTTGCTGTTCTATTGAACTTCGTTCAGCAGATAGATTTGCGAAATCATCAACCAAAGTCTCTGAAAATTAATGTGTGTAATATCAATGTATTTTTTTTTAAGTTAGTCAGAAGGAATCGCTGAACCATCGGTCTAATCATGTGCATAGTCAATGCTTCAGGAAATGCAAGGTGTAAAATCAACAGTTTCAAATCAGATCTTAAATCAAATTAGATCCAAAATCAACAGTCTCTAACAACCAAGACACTTTTTCTGCATTTCCTTCTCCATTCTCCCATTACTACGCAAATTTCAAAATTCCGTTGGTGTAAAAAGCCCAACTATACACATTTTTGAGTTTATCGCAGATCGGGTGAGAATGGAGGCCTGAGGAGCCTACACAAGGTTTTGTAACTTTTATAAAAATACATCCATTTATACGTGGTTTTCACAGATTTGGATATAGACAGTCTAATAAGCCTAATATAGACATCCTAATGAGACATACTTTCTATAGGTCAGACAAGACTTATTACAAACATGTTGTGGTCAATCATAAAGACAAGCTCTTCGACCCAGAGACGTCTCAGAATAACCATAATATCGACAGTATTCAGATGGATGAACCAATAACTATGAGGTACAAGGGCACTAGAGGAACCATATTGAACACCTTCACGGGTGTTTACAGTTGGCATTTTAAATCTCCTCGATCATCTTTTCATAACACCAGCCCGTCATTTTCAAGTTGGTTTGAGTGAGAACAATCAATCTTGATTTTCAGTTGGTAGAGGAAATGTCGATATTTTAGGAATCATTGACCTCAAAATCATTACTGAACTTCGTGTACATATCACCGATTGGCAATGACTGATGAAGGCTCACTAACATGACGCTTGAATAATAAAGTATCCAAGTGACCATGGCAAGATCACACAGCACCCACTGCGTTGAATGAGAGGCTACAACGACTGATCGGTTCACGTAAATCTGATTGGGGAAAAGGGTCGACAGGGTCCACACCCCGAGGCATTCAAGATCACCCGATGAAATGGGGTCCGTCCGAATACAAGAGCATTCAGATGAGGGGGAAAATGCGGAAGGACGGAGGAAAGACTTAAACGAAAAATACTCGGGATTCCTTCCCGTTTTGTTACTGAGAGAAGCCTCGGCACCGCTCTTGGTGTCGCTTGAGGCCGAAGGTTTTTGGAGTCTTTTGAAAGAGATGAAGTTTATCAGGATGCTTGGGATCGCCTCGCGTACGTGGGAAAACGTGATTGTGACTATAATCCTGACTGGCCCAATTTCCGATTTATCTATATTCTCTCAATGCGAAGATGTAACTAATGATTGTCCTAAAGAGCAGCACTTTATACTAGATTAACTAGTATTACACCTCACAATAGATGAGGCGTATACGTCCATACCAAAATTTATGATTTATGTGGTACAGATCAAGATGAAGAATATTTCATTGGTTTCTAGGTATAGGTGCTATAGAATTCGCATACTAAATCATGTATTCATATCAGATTATATGTGTACCACTCAATTTGAAACTAGTAAATAATGCATTTTTAAGTAACGCCAAATTCAATTTTAAATATATAGAAATAATCAATTGGACTATTGATGCACTTTAATAGTAAATACATAGTAAAATCAATGGAAAATATAATAAAAAACCAAAATTTGGACTATTGATGCACTTTAATAGTAAATACATAGTAAAATCAATGGAAAATATAATAAAAAACCAAAATTTGAGCTAGTTAACTAGGAGCTAATCAATTAATATACAAGATTATTAGAATGTTGGAAAATCAGTCAATTTTCAACTAAAGTATTGCAATAAATACTTTTCCAATAAATACTTCCTAATCAACGTGCATAGGAATTTTTCCTCTATCACGCACAGTTTCAGTGTCACACTGAACTCATCAATATGACTTGCCGAGAGGAGAAATTGGGAGTTCCCTCATGTTGTGTTGGCAGCCCTGCCAACCAGGGAAGATCGAACTGTTTAAACTAATCTGTGGAGGTGAATGGGACAGTCGAGCTCGTGATACCGTCAAACATTGGCCAGGAAGGGCTCGATTAACACCAGGCTCCAAGAAAGTCCCACTGAAAAATTATGGATGTGAGAAGACGTCTAGGATTTTGAACATTTGAATATTGGGCTTAGTGGATAATCAGGTAGAATATACTAATTGGTGATTATCTGGGGAAGCCCACCCCATGCTAACGACCCATTTTCTTCCGACATATTACAATGGTGATTATGGACGGATTACGGATTAGAATAAACAATCTAACAGATAAGAATGTAGTGTAACATGTGTAGCGATTGTTGAATTAGCATTGAAGATGGTATTGACCCCAAAAAATACAACGGTGTGATCTACGTCTACTCCTTATATGGTAACTTTGGTAGGCATTAGGACTGATCTCCGATTTCCGATGTGCCTCACGATAACAAAAGTTCAACTTCGGGTATCGACCACTCTACCGTAAACAACATCCTTTCTCGAAGGCTACCCAGAGGTGAGGGAAAGCTGGGAAAGCTTTATGCGAGCGCACTTGACCTTGTTTACGATGACGAGGCGATCAATCGAAGCAGCTCCACTGGAGAACGCCCGAATTAGCGATGCCTGTTTGTGCTCTCCTCAGGGCGTAAACAACGGGCCTTGGATTCGGATCCGCCTTCCCCCGCTCGCAACTGAGTTTTCAACGGGGTTTCCATTTTGTTAATTGCGATTCCGCGTCACAACGATCAGTTATGTGTTTTTGTGCTGAGGTGACTGCGAAGGGCTGAATGGTGGTTAGAAAGAAATCCCGTACGCATCGATTGGGCTCCCAGTGTAATGTGTTCACCGTCTCACAGAGACACAAAGTAGTCTTCCGGCAGAACGGGATCTTCGTTCACGAGATTAGTTTACCGATCATGGATCATTAAGCCTCAACTTCCCAAAGTATACTACTGGAAGATGAACTTTAGAGCGTTCTACAACACTGTTTTTTTATTTTTGCCTAAGCTTCGATATTGTTGGCAACATTGACACCTAACAGATTGACAAAATGTCGATTCTAACGATAACGACGTGAGAAGAGCTGTACCGTCTTGACGATGGCCGACTCTGCCGTTAAGGTAAGTTTCAGTATCTCCTTTTTTTGATGTATTTCTTCTTGAATCTTGTGTAAAAAAAAGTTCAAGATGCTGTTAGAATAAAAGTACAGACGTAGTTTAGGTTCTAAAGTGGAGAAAATCCAAATTTTCTGTGTTATCTTGTAGGATTCTTCAGGAAGGTGAGGTCCGATGGGTTAACGTCAGATGTTTGATATGTTCAACTTGACAGCCTCCTGCTGTTGCAACACAAAGATAACAACCTCCTCCATGAATATGGGAAATTATTGCGACTCCACTGTACCCAGGGGAATAACTAAAGTCGAGAAGTTTTGAACTTTTTCATTCTTCCATTTCATTAAAATTTGAGTTAAAACCAAGATTTACAAGTGTTGTTTACAGGAGGTGAACCTATTGACTCGACCCTAGTAAAACTCCGATTCGATGGAAAAAAGAGGGAGAGAGCTGCTCGCATATTCATGGTATAATAAAGAAAGGGTATCTGAGAGCTGGAGGGTAGTACGAGATCTTTTTCCTCAGTCCTACAGGTCCTTGAAGAGGCGCTGAGTTGTAAACCATTGATTGTTCCTCTACTATGCTCCGACTCTTTTCCTTTCCTGTTGTTGAGGCTCAAGGGTGCATTTAAATAATGATTTTTAAATAAAATAATGGTTTTCGGAAAAAAGGGTTCGCCAGGCGGAAGAATTGGACGGGGAATGGCGGCTTCGACTGAATTGTAATCAGAAGAACGTTAACAGCCCTGTGGAGGTGGATCGTATTTCAAAGGAATTTCAAATGCAATCCAAGGAAATAGGACCGTGAAAGTGATTCTATAAGTTTTGTAAATCAATCCACTCATTGAAGAATGAGGAGGACCGGGAAACCTCTAATAAGATGAGAATTAGGTACTCGAATGTTCTCAGTGGTAAGCGGTAGAGAGTGAATTTAAACGTTATCTCTGATGGCATATCACTAAAACATTGTAAACGTAAATTCAAATTCACTCACCAACCATCCATGTGCAGTTGATACTAATAACTAAAGCCCTCCACTCTTGACAGCAGTCTATAATGATTTATGGTACTATACCTATTCTATATCAAGCTATATCAGGCCCATCCATTTCCATTCACAAGAGTGTACTCGAACCGATATTGTACCCGAACAGGGTGCACTGGAATGGAATTAAGGTTCTCACTATGGAGAAGCTTCATGCGGAATAATTATGACGTATTTCCTCAAACAACCTGACATAGTGCCAAGGAATCCATCAGCAAATGAACAAACACACCATGCTTCAAACAAGAGTTCCAAAAACTAAATTGAAATTAGAAGTCACATAATATGCACGATAAGATTAATTATACTGTAATATAAGATACTACTGATAAGGTGGCACTAGACCTCAAAGCTAATAAATCAGTTTATACTTGGCTGATAAAATTTGCCACTGAAGGCATACAGCAAACTGCATTACTGCCGTTTGAATGAAGAACGCCTCACCTCGAAAAGTGCGATTTTCAGAAATCAGCTTCAAAGTTCTCAGTATGAACTTCGCTATAACTTCACCCCAGAACATTATTACGACCCAGGTTTTTGGGGGTACGTCGATAGAAACTCAAATGAACATAATGTAAGAAGAAATTGAGAATAAATCGAGAAAAAATCGATAAGTTTATCGATTATAGACACCTGAGGCGTTTTGAGCCACTATTTCGCTATGTTTTTGAAGGTAAAACACCTCACCTCTGCGTGAGGCGTTTTAGTTTCAAAAAGATTAGTACATTTCGAAGCTGCGTTTGGAGGAAGAACACCTCACCCAAGTGCTAAACATTAGTTTTCTAAATATTTTTGGAGGTAAAACAAAATTTATAGGATTTAATCCTGTAAATTAAATAATAATTATTACCTAATTAAGTAGGTACTAGGTACCTAATCATTAATCAACATTTTGTTAAAACTATTAAGATACTATGTATGGTTTTTCATGGTTCTATTAATTACCAACTTACCTGAGGATGGTTCTTCCATTGTTGAACCCCTCTCCTCAAATGACGACAGACTGAACAGTAAGTTATGTACGCCAGCCTAGCCCGGCGTTGAGCAACCAATCCCAATTTTTTCTCCTTCATCTCGAGCAAGTACCTAATTGATGGACGAATCCCATTTCTTCCAATTTCGATACCAAACCCAAAACCATGATGATTGGCACTATTTATAAAATTTATACATATTTGTTTTTATTAGTTAGGTACTCAACGAGAGCGATATGGAATTGGTCGTGTCTTCTGATTCAAGCTATCATTTAACGAATTTTCGACGAGAAAATGAGCTTTAAAATAAATATGTACGGTGGGAGGGTCGGCAACCTCCTCCCCCCCCCCCCAGTACTTAATACATAGCATTTAATATAGTATTTAATATATTACACACACCTACCTAGTTAATATGGAACGTATTTGTGGGGGGGGGGGGGGTTGCCGACCCTCCCACCGTACATCTTTATGTTATAGCTCATTTTCTCTTCGAAAATTCGCTAAATGATTTGAAAATGGAATGTCTTCCCCAACTGACCTAGGAGCCAACGCGAGAGCCACCAAAGATTTCCCACGTCAATTCATTGAATTAAAACAGCGCCGAAAATGACTGACCACCAGCCGATCAGATAGAAAGAAGGCCTCAGCCCCGGTTAGCTATGTAAACAATTGGAACAAAAACGCCTTGCAAAAACCAATAAACGCCTCACCTTGAATTTGAAGCCAACAGTTTGAACAAAAAACACCTCAGCTCGAATTTTCAACGAGCTGAGGCGTTTTTCCTCCAAAACAGGCAACGAACAACACAAAGGTGAGGCGTTTTAAGTGCTAGGCTGAGGTGTTTTACCTTAAAAAACAAGTAGGTGAGGTGTTTTTCCTCCAAATTGAGCACTTTTTTGGTTTCACCCCCTACGAATTCAACCCCTTCCGGGTCGAATTTCGAAATTTCGATTTCACCGTTGGAAAGATAAGGTAAAAAATATAGGGATTACGTAAAAAAAAAAAAAAAAAAATCGAAAATTTTGAGGTGAGGCGTTCTTCATTCTAACGGCAGATTACATAAAAAGGTGACATTCCCCACCTCACAAACCTTCAAATTGTTCAATGTTCTGGATGTTTCACTTATGTATAAAAAAATTGTTCCAATTCATCTCTCTAAAAACTTGGCAAAATACGGAAGAAGTTTTGGTAGCACCAGATTGGCAGATGTTGTTAAATTGAAGAATTTCGTCTAACTGCGAAAGGGCAAAATTTCTTCTCTCATTAAACTTGGCCTTGGTTGACAGAATTTCAAAAAGTATATTAAAGAATTCATTTTCAAGGGATTTATTAGAAGTTTAAAAGTTGAAAGTTTTATTTTATTATCAATTTCATTTTATTTTATTATTTCATTATTTTAAAAGTTTTATTTTATTAAAAGTTAAAGTCCTGTCAGCGACAGGCGTTTGTGCGTTAATGACATTGTCAGCATATGGTCCGTTACATTTTTCAACCAGAGTTCTCATAAGTTTATCCTCATTTTCACTGAAGCTCTTTCTTCAAAAGTGCTATCTTCGAGAAGGTTCTACATGAGGATTGCACCAGACTTATATTTTACTGGAGAAAAAGCCACGTCTTCATATTCATGTTCTCTGATACCTCAACATGCAGTAAACTTCATGGATGGTCATGATTATGAATATGTTTCATCAAACTTCATCAAACTGATTTAGCCTGGTATTTATGAGTTTGTTAATAAATTTAACCTACTAGTAATACCGTAGAGACCTTCTCCCCTCTTATCTATCTCCAGATTTCATGTTCCTATTGGCTTGTCGCTAATGAACTGAATCCAGAAATACGAGGTTACGAAATAGTACTAAGTAATCTGGGATTTGTGGCATGATGGTATCATATTATGATGATTAAAGGTGCAAAACACCTACCAGTCCTTTGAGGAGAATTGCTCTACGATGGTGTAGTATACATACTACACATATGTATACATCAGATGAATTCTAATCATCTACTTGCATTGAACTCCCTCTTTCTTCACTTTGTTACCTCCTCATCTTTTTCTATGTATATTTATCATAGCGCACTTTTCCGGAGTTGGTCCAGATCCCTGTAATTCCGAGTTACTTGGAGATCTGTCATACAACCTGTGCCATAGTATCTGTGGTGGAAGAACGAGAAACTCCATTTCAGAGGCCATTCGTCATCCTTTGTCAACGAAATACAATCTCGACTCCTTATGTCCCATCGATACCTACCCTAACCCATTCCTTGTGCAGTTCTATAATTGCTCATATAATTTTACAATGTTATTTAGTCTGTTGTAGGCTGTTTAATTTCCGTCTTTCTTTCTGCCAATTATTCTTCTCCCAGTTCGTTTAGCTCTGTCCTATCAAGAGTTCTATAGGAGAAGAAAAATCACCTAATTAAGTATGTGCTACGAGTGGAAGAGTCGCTATTGAAAGGTGTCTTTTTGAAGTTCCTTGAATGCCATATTTGTATTGAGGAAATATTATAACCTACATATGGATAATATTTGGCTTGAAAACGATTCCACAACATATTAATAATATAATGAAAATTAATATTAATAATATTAATAATATTAATAATGAAAATTTGGCTTGAAAACAATTCCACAACATAATATGTTGTGGAATTGTTTTCAAGCCAAATTTTCAAACCTCGAGTTCTGAACTTGAGTCTGACTATATTTAAACCAACTGCGTCTCCTATTGCGAGCACAGTTCAGAGCTGAGGGAGATCTGGAAGGGTATGATGATCTCAGGGTTGTATGATCTCCTGAATTTCCTGCTTTATGTTGCAACTTTCTGTCCACGCGTCATCAGCATCCCAGTCAACCGTCTAGGGTAAATTTTTGAACCCACACAAACTTTGGTCCGAGCTTACGACCATAAGCCATTGAGATAACAATCACCTCCATGGCTCAGCGGTTTCGCCTCCGGGCTCTCATTCATTGTTCGTATCCATCGATCAATCAACTTCGGAACGAGTACAGGCTAAAATTCACCATTTCACTAACTTTATTTGTTTTACAATAAAGATTTATTTTCAAAGAAATATTTATTTTTACGATCAAAGGAATTTACCTAATTGGCCGGTAAGGAATATTTATAAATATATTCACCATGCATATATATCTTACTTTAATGAAACGATTCTCATTAGTTCGAGATAGGAAACGTTTTTATTACATTAAAACCCCCTTCAAACTTGAGGGGTGCCTGTGATATTTCGAGTAGTCATAGTAAGGTTCGACCTTTGAAACCAAGCGTCCAAACAAATGATTTCTCCCATACTGGGAAAGATATCTGATCATCCGATCATGAATATGTCTGTTACCTTTGAGAGCCCCTCTGCTGATCCGGGGCCTGAGTGAAAAATTTGAATCACGCAAATTTTGGAATGACCCCCAGCCATAAGAAGTATCCATGTCAAAATGCGTCATTAAGTATATTTCTTAGCATAGTCTGTCGAGAGTCACTCTCAATACGTACCTACAGTCCTTACAGACTCAATGAGGAAGGTAATACGAAAGACGCAGATGCACCAATAAGACGACCTCCAGATTCGCATAATACGAGTATAAGAACATATTATGCTGCAGGAATAACGATTGGTAAAACACGTGAAGCGGAAGGAGTTGCGGACGCAGCGATGCGGTAAGGCTGAGAAGCGTCTATTGCCGGATGAATGATGGCGCGCATTCTCCTAACCCGATTACGGCCTGTCGAGGGAGGATTTAAATGGAAACTGATCTCAGCTGGAAATAAAGGGGATTTGAGATGAGTGTTCTCCTGATAGATATGGAATGAGCATTTCCGGGTCCCGTTCGAGGAAGTTGCAAGTTTATCTGTAGCCGCTGGCAACCCCTCTTCATCCCTCAGCTCATCCTGTTGTAATATTGTCAAGGTGTTAGCCCAACGTACCATGAAAAACCTGTTGGACTTTGTAGTTCAATTTACAAAACAGACAATGAAAACTATGTCCCGAAAGCGCTCCTGTTCCTAATCATTCCAAGATCGCTGAACAACAGCAAGTTTTCGTAAAATGTATAGCACGTTACTTCTTCGAATTTTTTGTTCGTCAATAAATGGTGAAGCCACCAACTACACATCACCATCATCCCCACCACCATCATTCTTATTGATCACGTATAACAACACATACGCAGATCTCTTATGAAACGATCAATCCCCGCATCCGAGATTGTCCAAATTAGTAATGAAACGTATCTATTTAGATCGTTTAGATTTGGGTCTAAATAGATGCTCTACATGTTTCGCCTTCCAAAGTCCATCACAAGGCTCCCACGCTACTATGGCAGATTCAAAACCAAAACTATCAGATATTAGAAATCACCATCATTAGAGCACACGAGTTCAAGGATTTCGAATAACCTCAATGACATTGTGCCTACGCCGCGGATTTAAATACAACCTCAAATATTTGACTCGAATGTCAGCATAGTACTAACTCCTCAGAAATTTCCCACAGTATTGTCTTACCAACACAGCTACAGTAAACTTGAGCATCCATTAAAATATGCAGTCCCTGAATCCATCTGTTTGAAAGTCAATGCGTAAATATTAGCTCTCCGTAAACCAAATATTTCATCTCATCAAACGTACTCCACAAAATGAAGTTACTTGTTTTCCTGACAGGTTTGTCTGAGGCTAAGATCATTTTCGGTCTGTACAAGAAGAAAATAATGAAGATTACTATTCTTTGCTTGGTCCTCTGTAAGTCAGTACTTTCATAACTATTATTTTTTGTTCTATACATATTTTACTTGACTAAGCAGTGAAATAATATTCTACATTCAAAGCACTATGTAAGAATTTATTTTATTTTGATATCAGTTAATTCAATAAAGGAATATTCGACAAATTGATATGTTAGCTACATACTAAATATAACTCTTATTATTTGTAACCACTCTCTTAATATTTGTATCCACTCTTTTCATAAATAAAATAAATAGCAAAACATTGATGTAGTTAAATCATAATAAATGTTACAAAATAATGAAAAAATAATACAATCTATTGACTTGATCTGAGATGATTATCATTCTGGTAATTGAATATTTTTGTATGGTAACTACATACTCTGGAATCATGCATGATATGGAAGTCACTGCTATTAAAAGTTTGAATGCCGTATGATGAATGATGTAATTTAATCATAAATGGTAGTTTAAATATCGTTGGAAGAATCATCTCATAAAGGACACAGGGTTGCCTCTATACAATCCCCCATGATGAGGAAATCCCCCCCCCCCCTCCTATCATATTTGATGTCAACTGATGGAGTGCGCTACCCATATTCAATGGCCTACGAGTGGATTTTAGTCGAATGTGCGGGACGTCAATGTGGAAACTGCACCATTGAAATGTATTCCGCAAGTATAATACATTATGTACATGTACATACCTTCCATCCAAAGAGGTAGCTACTGATATTAGAGACATTACGACTACTCATATGGATATATTTCGTTTGAATAAGTGCTTCATGTATATTGCATGTGTTATAATATAACTTGGATAACTTGGATATTATCCATAATTGTGTTGTATTTTCTTATACATAAGAGAACACAGCTTCATGTGCCTACATGCCAATTACGAATGAAAGATTCGTTTCAAAATCCAAGTTTTGTAATATGAACTTGATAATATGCCTTGATAATAACAATTTGAATTTAACAATATGGTTAAGCCTTAAAAAAGGGAGTGTTGTGGGGTGGGGTGGTAGGTGTAGCATTTTTTTACCATATCGATTTGGTATAGACTTGAATCACTATTACAAAACGCTAGACGGTGGTGAGACATATTGAGTAGCCACACCTTTCCCCAATATTGCATCTGTCAGACGTAATACCTTCTCCTGTTTAATAGTCTTGGCGCTGTACGAGGTTCAAGCGAAATGCAAGTGTAACTGTCCGACCTCCCAAACCGTGTGTGGAAAAGATCCTTCGACTGGAGAAAAGCACACTTTCCCCAGCCCATGCGCCCTCATCTGTTACAACTGCACATTCAATAAAAGTGAGTGCAAGCGCGCTGGTAGTTTATGTAAGTTAGCGATAGTCACTCACCGTCTGGATATGGCCTCTGTCGAACCAGCATTGTCAGTTACATATCGTGTCTCTGATGTCATTCTAATATCGATGATAAGTAGGTAACTACTGCAAATAAGTCTTCCTACCATTTACGAGATTTGACGTTTTGCCAATTTCAAAATTCATTTTGAACTCCTTCCTATTGACCTAGGGTGATGAAAAGTGTCAAGAACCTTCCTCGGGCTGGTTCGATCCCGCTACCCAAATTTCCAAATTTTTGGACAATTCTAACTGATCATAGTGGCGGTTTATACGGTTGGTGAGGGGGGGGGGGTAAAAATGTTTTCTTTTTCGATTCCAATGGTCCAAATCAAAACCTGCGAATGTCTACGAATGTTATGAACGGTGGTCTCGATCCTCAACCAATTTGCGTCGAAATAATTTTGTTTCACTCAAAAATCTGTCTGTTGTACGGGCGTCGCCGGAATTTTAGAATTTGCCTTGGAGGAGGACAATGACGGATTCATTATAATTATTCTTTATTTATTTGGAGGGTTGTAGGAGGTTTGCCAACAACAAATTATCACTACTGCTCATCGAGCAGGAACGACGCGAGACACCTCGCCGACCTCAACACAGACGACCTAACTGTTACGCAAGCGAAGCTATTCGTAAAACTTAAGAAAAGACAAACCTTCTACAACCCTCCAAATAAATAAAGGACATTCAACCAAGGAAGATATGAATGAAACAACAACAAATTATAACCTCTTAAAGTTTTCGTAGGAACATTGGGTGATACCGAAAAATCATCCGATTTTCACCATTCCTGGTATTAAGAGACTCTTACAGGTACACCCATTGAAATTCTTATCAACTATGTATTTTGTCTCTCTAGTGCCAAAAACTGCTGTCAAGCCGTCAAAAACCGTCTCTTGGTTTGACTCAGAGTAGTAAGCAATTGCGCAATTATTCTGAGTATTGTTTTTTCCCCTCAAGTTCTTTCCTCGCCAAAGTTCAAAATATGAAAATGATTTTGTTTAAAACATTTATTGATGATCATGTGCAGATGAGAAAGGAAGTCTAATGTATGCATTTCTCAACAACACGATTACTCGTTTAAGGGTTGTAACGAAATGTTGTCAGTTAGAGATGCGCTTCAAATGTTAGTCCCATGAATGAACCCTCATTTGTATTTACTGGAAATAGCTATCTGCATTGATAGTATGATAATCATGCGTTACAGAAAATGTTGAAGTATTAACAACATACCTATAAATGAATTGTAGACATATTTGGAATCTTTTGAATTTCTAGTAATATTATAGGTCAATGCCAAATTATTCCCAATGTTTGGAGTGGCTTGGTTAGGGATCCCACTATGAAGCAATTAAGCGGTAGAACCAATTTGACGTTTTGACAGTGATAATGTATGCGTTAAGTAAAATATTTCAAAAACATTAAACTTACCTTCTAACATGTTTCAGGATTCATATTGATTAAACAAGGCGAGTGTTGAAGTTGACTACAAAGATATGTATGTAGATCCATAATATAACTACATGCCATACAACAACAGTTACTGTTATCTCATCCTTCAACCTAACTCCTTCCTGAACTGGAACTGATTCTACTTAACCTTTGTCTGCTTAGTTCGAAACGGGCATGTTTCTCTAGTTGGTCTGTCCAACATCAAGATGACAGTGTAGGTATCACGTTACTCACCCTTGGGGTCCGCAGTAGCTCCAAACGTCAACATGATGAAAAATCGCGGCAAATTGCCGCACGCGAGCGGAAGTGTTATTATTTTTCAGACTTTTTTTGTCAGCAAAATATAAGTAAATTGTCACTTTTTCACTATTTTCACATTGTATATCGCGGTATTCAGTGGATACCTATTATGTTTCATAACTACCGATAAGTTTTGATACGTTTGTCGGGGCATTTCTGTAGTTTACCGTCTTCTTACCAGTTTACATTTCTGTGTTTATGTGTGCTGTTGGAAGATTTTACCTGTCGCAGAACTAACGAAAAGTTGCGTTTTGTTTTGATTTGGGATCGGTATCATTCAGAGGATATCATTCGACTCCTTGGTGAATTGGTGACGAAGAAGAGGGCGAACAAATAGCCTTCGAAATAGAGGACATTGATCATCCAGACTACGAGCATCAAAGAAATGCATGTTGACAAACCTAATGCATTATTTATCGAGAAAAAGACTGTCGAAAAATCTTAACTAGCATAATTCAAGTCACGGCGGAAAAAAATCACTGAATATTACCCTCATAAACTGTTTTGTGCTCTATGAATAGGAACTTGCCTGTCTATTTGTATTGAAGTTTACCAATTGTATATTTGTATTAACGTTTTTCGTAGCTCGAAACTCATTGTTTTATAAATATAGATAGTCCACCCTCCTCTGGTGGACTAGTTATAATCGTGCTGTTGGATTTGGGAAAAACCAACAGAGAATAATAATTGGGGATCTGCGGCAAACTGCCGCACGGCGAGCGCAAGTGTGACTCAGAGGATCGTGGGCGGATGGAGGTTAATCCATGAAATATTGAAGAAAGCTTTCATTAAGTCTGTCCACGCCCATAGAAGAATAAGATAATACAGTAGGATGGCACGATGAAGCATTAACCGTGGTCGCAGCGTTTAAAATGTGCTCATATTCAATAGGTATTCAATGTACCGAAGTATGACAATCGGGCTGATCATGTTGTTACAAGTGGGAACTGGACAGCAGCACAATGTTATAGAGTTGGAAAATATTGGAAAATATCGTACGCTGCGCCATTTGGTCTCGAGTTCGTGTATGTCTACGCTGATTTCTCGAACCTTTGAATTATTTTTCCATCTTAGAAGTGTACAGCACAGTCAAGTTTAGAGGCATAACGAGGCCTGATAATTAATTGTCAATAAACTGCTGGAATGGACAGATCTCGTTCCACCATTGCATTGTACTCAATAGCTCTTCCAGCTGGAAGCAGTTGATGTGGAAAAAGAGGCGGTTGGTTGATGATGCTATCAGTCTGGCGACCAGACGGGAGGCGTCGGGTCCCCATCCCCGGAGTACGAGGTCTGCCCGGCTCCGGACGGTCGGCCTAGCGTCATAAAGTCCGACCCCCGCGTAAGGACTTCAACATTCTCTTCTCCTCGACCACTCGTGAAATGTTTATGAGCCCAAAGGGAAGTTTGGGTTTTTCATCAGTATAAGTAATAGCGGGAGCGTGGTGGCGGAGTTTGCGGAGGGATGTAGGGAATGAGCCAACCATGAAACTTTTATTATCCCCCCAGTCCTTGGTAAAAGATGTCCTCGTCTATGGCGGATCAATTTATAGTTAAGAGGAGATCATTTAAAACCGAAACTGAAGTTATTGATCAATTTATAGTTAAGAGGAGGAACATTTAAAACCGAAAGAGATCGAACCTGAAACTGAACTTAGTGAATGACTATTCATCTAATTCACCATTGCCTCAAATGACAATTCGAAAAACTATTCGTTATACATACATGTATTTGTATCAGTGATTTTGAGGGAAGGACCCAAATCTGATGTTCATTTAAATAATAGGGATTATAGAAAGAGGCACAACAACTGAGTTTTGTACTTGATTTTGGCAAAGTCTCTACAAACTGTGGCTTCTCAGCGGGTTATAATCACCTTCAATACTTTTGGTTTACGGGTTCAGACCACACCCACGGTGATCCTTGAAACTTTTTTTTTAAATTAAATAATAATAATTATCAACAATTTTGGTTTAAAAAACAATTTTTTTTTGTGGTGTGCATTTATTTCAAGAAAAAAATTGAAAAATACATGCATCTAGGGCTTGAGGACAATCTAGGGGAAGGAGTTGCTCACATTTCAAATTATCTTAATGAATTTCCGAAATAACAATAATCTATACATTTTGCATAGCTTGATGTACACCAAATCATTTTTTAACACAAACACCTATAACATTTTAAACTCTGTCGGACATAGAACCACGAAATACAGCACAGACGATGAATTTTCACATGAGTTGACGATGTAGATTCTGGATGGAGTAGAGTAGTTGAAGAGGAAAGAAGAACACATCAAACTGATGTGAGAAGATAATGCTTCAATCTTATTTTGAAGCAACTTAAAATGGGGCATTGTTTGAGTTCAGTAGGCAAGCAATTGAATAGTATCACACCCTGGTAACGATGGGAATTCTGCGCTGCGGAAGGGGCTTTCAAAATTTGCTTTCCTACTATTCGGGTAGAATTTTCAACAAGCTCAAATTAGAAAACATATATCAAAGCTATTTTGTTAGGAATCGATCTCAGGCTTAGTACGTTGAAAACCTTGAATAGCTCTTCCGTGGGATAACATAATTCAGAACAATTAATAATGTTTAATAATTAATAATAATTCTTGATACTTTTGAGTAATTATTAATGATTAATTATTAAATTATTTTCCATGTACGTAGGTGGAAATAGAAACCTCAGAATCATATCGGTAGAAATTATTTGTAGTTAATTCATCATCTCTGCAAAAGTTTCATCTATCATTTCGTGATTTTAACAGAAGGGTAATCTGCGCAAAGAAGATGATAAACCGCTGTGCCAAGATAATAAAACAAAACTATACCCTCCTCAAAAAACTTTACGGCTGAGGAGATACGTCCAATTCAATTGTTAGATTCCATACCTGTTTTTGATTTCTATATCAGATTCTGTTTCGTTTAACCACACCGTTTTTCGATGTTGCAAGGTTTGTTATTGAAGTGAAATTTAATCATAGATATAAAAATTTCATCGTTGTTGTTGTATGCCCAAACCATCATTTACAGGTAAGTTGAAGTCCTTGTAGTTAGAACTGCGTTTAACAACTACGATAATTGAGGCCACTAGTTTCAAAACCGGACACTTGCCAAAAATTCTATTTTCAGTTTTTCAGTCTATCGGGCAGAGCTTCGAAAACACGAAAACAATTTTAAAAGTGGAAAAAGTCGGATTTTGGGTGGATTAAAAAAAATATCTACGACACACTTTTGCTCGGAAATTAAATTTAGAACACGTAAGAGAGGTATCGGAAACCTCTCGCAATACACCCTGTATAAGTTTCAACTTCATAAAAAGTGTTATTTTTTGGTAGCACTTGAACACTTTTTCAAACAAATAATTTTGAAGAATCATCATTCAACTTTCGGTGTCAGTTTCTGAAACGTTAGAAATGAGATACAAACCAAAGTTTAAAAACTCTGCAAATTCTTGACACAACGGTTCATTATCTTCTTTGTACAGATCACCCTTCTGTCTAGATCACTAGGTATAAATGTCTAGATCCTAAATGTTAGATTAATTATTATTATCAATTATCACTAATTATTAATAATTTTATCAAGTACCTAGTGAAAATTATTATAATTTATTGTTAGGTATTAATAATTCGTATTTATTATTAATAATAATTATTATTATTAATTATGATTAATTAATACGATATAATTCTGGGGTTTTTAATACTACGTCGGTAATAATTTTTCTATAAAAGAAGTACCTACCAACAAACATTCGAAATTACCTTCATTTCCGTAGCACGAAACGCACCTCAGAACAAAAAACTCGACATCACTTAAGCCATATGATGTTCCAAAGAGCTTTTAGTATGAAAATGGACCTGTATTTCAACAGTTTGGTTCACGATCCTGTAGTGAGGCACAATCTTTGAGCCGTCATTGTGAACGAACGGCTGGTCGTACAAAGCTGCGGATGGTCTTAAAAAATTCTACGGAACAAACTCTATCTAAATATGAAATAAAAAACATACCGTTCTATATGAATTTTTCGAGATATGAAATTTTCAAAATTTCAAAATTCGTTTTGAACCCCTTCCCCTTGACCTAGGGTTATGAAAAGTTTCGAGGACCATTGTGGGGCTGGTCCGAACCCAGAAACCAAATTTCGTAATTTTAGCTCAACGTTAACTGGGCAAAGTGGCGCGGACGGCGGACGGCGTACGGCGGACGGACGGATTTTTTTTTATTCGATTTTCTGAATCTACGTATCTTGAAACGTAAACCAACAAATTTTGAGGGGGGGCTAAAAAAATTTTTTCTTTGGGCGATTCCAATGGTTCATTATCGAAGATAATAAACCAAAATAGAATATTTTCATTCGTTCAAGTGGTTGTGTGCTTCTTTAACCCATTTGATCCAATCAGAATTCAGTTCAGCTGAGCTTCAAAACCGGCTATGCACAAATTCTGTTTCAAACACGAACTTTTGCTAGTTTTAATCAGCAATAATTAATTACTGGAACAATTTTGGTTTATTATCTTCGATAATGAACCATTGGAATCGCCCAAAGAAAAAAAAATTTTAACCCCCCCTCAAAATTTGTTGGTTTACGTTTCAAGATACGTAGATTCAGAAAATCGAATAAAAAAAAATCCGTCCGTCCGCCGTACGCCGTCCGCCGTCCGCCGTCCGCCGTACGCCGTCCGCCGTCCGCGCCACTTTGCCCAGTTAGCGTTGAGTTAAAATTACGAAATTTTTTTTATGGGTTTCGACCAACCCCACAATGGTCCTCGAAACTTTTCATAACCCTAGGTCAAGGGGAAGGGGTTCAAAACGAATTTTGAAAATTTGAAAATCTCATATCTCGAAAAATTCATGTAGAACGGTATGTTTTTTTTTTATTTCATATTTAGATAGAGTTTGTTCCGTAGAATTTTTTAAGACCATCCGCAGCTTCGTGGGACCAGCCGTTCGTTCACAATGAGGGCTCAAAGATTGTGCCTCACAACACGATCGTGTATCAAACTGTTGAAATACAGGTCCATTTTCATACTAACAAGCTCTTTGGAACATCATATGGCTTAAGTGATGTCGAGTTTGTTGTTCTGAGGTGCGTTTCGTGCTACGGAAATGAAGGTAATTTCGAATGTTTGTTGGTAGGTACTTCTTTTATAGAAAAATTATTACCGACGTAGTATTAAAAACCCCAGATTATATCGTATTAATTAATCATAATTAATAATAATTATTATTAATAATAAATACGAATTATTAATACCTAACAATAAATTATAATAATTTTCACTAGGTACCTACTTGATAAAATTGTTAATAATTAGTGATAATTGATAATAATAATTAATCTAACATTTAGGATCTAGACATTTAGACCTAGTGATCTAGACAGAAGGGTGATCTGTACAAAGAAGATAATGAACCGTTGTGTCAAGAATTTGCAGAGTTTTTTTTAAATGAATCTCGGAGGGTTTCCTACTGCTACCGTGTACTATATCGCCAAATAAATAGATATTCAAAAATATACCGTTACGATAATGAGATTGGTTTTTGGTTTATTATCTTCGATAATGAACCATTGGAATCGCCCAAAGAAAAAAAAATTTTAACCCCCCCTCAAAATTTGTTGGTTTACGTTTCAAGATACGTAGATTCAGAAAATCGAATAAAAAAACTCTGCAAATTCTTGACACAACGGTTTATTATCTTCCTTGTGCAGATCACCCTTCTGTCTATACCAGACTGTATTGCAAATCGGCACCATACCATATTCTCACCGTACTCATACCATACCATACGAATTTCTTTCCTATCATACCATACTGTATTATACCAAATCATACATACAATAATATACCATACCATACTCATACCATGTCATACAAACCGAGTGAATAATGAAATGTCATCCATTTCAGACCTATATTTAAAATTTCAAGTATCTAGCTCATCATCAACATTTAATTTGTTTAAACAAATAGGTATTATTTAAACAATTTTACAGACAAGAAACCGAGTGAATATTGCATTGTTATCCAGTTCTAACCTACTTTTAAAATTTCAAATCAATAGCTCATCATCAAAATTTAATTTGTATTATTACAAAAAGGTATTATTTAAACAATTTTACAGATGAGAAACCGAGTAAATATTGCAATGTGGTCTATCCCCGACTCACGGTTAAAATTTCTAGACTGTAGTTTACCGGGAAGATGAAAAAAGGTAGTTTTATTCTGGGCGTCTGGGGGTTAACGGCCGTTTTCGACGCGAAAGTTTAGTGTTTTTCCTAAACCATTGCGCGCTCACTGTGAACGAACAGCTGGTCGCACAAAAATCCAATTGGTCTTAAAAGATTCGTAATTTTTCAGGTCATTCAAAAGTGAACTAAAAATTACACGGTTCAGTTAAATATTTGGAGATATGACATTGTCGAAATTTTAAATTTCGTTTTGAACCCCTTCCCCTTGACCTAGGGTTATGAAAAGTTTCGAGGATCATTGTGGGGCTGGTCCAAACCCAGAAACCAAATTTCGTAATTTTAGCTCAACGCTAACTGGGCAAAACGGCGTGGACGGCGGACGGCGGACGGCGTACGGCGTACGGCGTACGGTGTACGGCGTACGGCGTACGGCGGACGGACGGATTTTTTTTTATTCGATTTTCTGAATCTACGTGTCTTGAAACGTAAACCAACAAATTTTGAGGGGGGGTTAAAAATTTTTTTTCTTTGGGCGATTCCAATGGTTCATTATCGAAGATAATAAACCAAAAATCCGTCCGTCCGCCGTACGCCGTCCGCCGTCCGCCGTCCGCCGTCCGCGCCACTTTGCCCAGTTAGCGTTGAGTTAAAATTACGAAATTTTTTTTATGGGTTTCGACCAACCCCACAATGGTCCTCGAAACTTTTCATAACCCTAGGTCAAGGGGAAGGGGTTCAAAACGAATTTTGAAAATTTGAAAATCTCATATCTCGAAAAATTCATGTAGAACGGTATGTTTTTTATTTCATATTTAGATAGAGTTTGTTCCGTAGAATTTTTTAAGACCATCCGCAGCTTCGTGGGACCAGCCGTTCGTTCACAATGAGGGCTCAAAGATTGTGCCTCACAACACGATCGTGTATCAAACTGTTGAAATACAGGTCCATTTTCATACTAACAAGCTCTTTGGAACATCATATGGCTTAAGTGATGTCGAGTTTGTTGTTCTGAGGTGCGTTTCGTGCTACGGAAATGAAGGTAATTTCGAATGTTTGTTGGTAGGTACTTCTTTTATAGAAAAATTATTACCGACGTAGTATTAAAAACCCCAGATTATATCGTATTAATTAATCATAATTAATAATAATTATTATTAATAATAAATACGAATTATTAATACCTAACAATAAATTATAATAATTTTCACTAGGTACCTACTTGATAAAATTGTTAATAATTAGTGATAATTGATAATAATAATTAATCTAACATTTAGGATCTAGACATTTAGACCTAGTGATCTAGACAGAAGGGTGATCTGTACAAAGAAGATAATGAACCGTTGTGTCAAGAATTTGCAGAGTTTTTAATGAGCGTATCAAGTGTTTATATCTGCTGTAAAAATTGGTGTTCTGCAAGTGACTGATTCTGAAACTAGGGGCCTCAATTATTGTAGTTGTTGTTTTTGGTTTATTATCTTCGATAATGAACCATTGGAATCGCCCAAAGAAAAAAATTTTTTAACCCCCCCTCAAAATTTGTTGGTTTACGTTTCAAGATACGTAGATTCAGAAAATCGAATAAAAAAAAATCCGTCCGTCCGCCGTACGCCGTACGCCGTCCGCCGTACGCCGTCCGCCGTCCGCGCCACTTTGCCCAGTTAGCGTTGAGTTAAAATTACGAAATTTTTTTTATGGGTTTCGACCAACCCCACAATGGCCCTCGAAACTTTTCATAACCCTAGGTCAAGGGGAAGGGGTTCAAAACGAATTTTGAAAATTTGAAAATCTCATATCTCGAAAAATTCATATAGAACGGTATGTTTTTAATTTCATATTTAGATAGAGTTTGTTCCGTAGAATTTTTTAAGACCATCCGCAGCTTTGTACGACCAGCCGTTCGTTCACAATGAGGGCTCATAGATTGTGCCTCACAACACGATCGTGTATCAAACTGTTGAAATACAGGTCCATTTTCATACTAACAAGCTCTTTGGAACATCATATGGCTCAAGTGATGTCGAGTTTGTTGTTCTGAGGTGCGTTCCGTGCTACGGATATGAAGGTAATTTCGAATGTTTGTTGGTAGGTACTTCTTTTATAGAAAAATTATTACCGACGTAGTATTAAAAACCCCAGAATTATATCGTATTAATTAATCATAATTAATAATAATAATTATTAATAATAAATACGAATTATTAATACCTAACAACAAATTATAATAATTTTCACTAGGTACTTGATATATTTGATAATAATAATTAATCTAACATTTAAGATCTAGAAATTTAGACCTAGTGATCTAGACAGAAGGGTGATCTGTACAAAGAAGATAATGATTTGCAAATTCTTGACACAACGGTTCATTATCTTCTTTGTACAGATCACCCTTCTGTCTAGATCACTAGGTCTAAATGTCTAGATCCTAAATGTTCGATTAATTATTATTATCAACTATTTCTCATTGCAAACCTGTTCATTGTGTACCCAAGATCCTTCCCTAAAAGACCTGGCAGCGGGAAATATTATTCAACATGGTTTGAAAAGGGAAAAACAAGTTTTGTAAAAAATCCCAATGCTCCAGGTAGTAGTCGATACCAGTGACCAACATTTTCTTCAGTAGTCGACATGGTTTTGCACTAGTAGTCGACCTACATGTGTTAGAAGTCGACAGTATCACTTGAGTCAGTAGTCGACAGGTTTCGTCATTCCATCGTTTTCGAATTTTACGACATCTAAATAAAATACATTCAACTGTGAATCGGAACTTGAAAATAGATTAATAAGATGTAATAAAGTAGTTATCAGACTTTTTATTTGCAAACAGCTCATTATCAGTCTCAAATTGCAATAAGTACTTAAGTAAAAAGGTATGAAAACTATAGTCGAAAACTCATTGTCAGAAAATTGACATTACAGTTGGGCTTAGGTACCTATTTACATATTTTTTTGACATTTTCATGTCTTTGCTTTGGCACATAAACTGAAACGGGAAAAATTTGTTCCCTTGATTCACCCTTTCCCTCAGATCACGTCAGAACACAAGCGACCGGCGGGCCATTACGTCAGAGCCTATGACGCACGAGCGTATGACGTAAGACGGCTGGCAGGAGGCTAACTAGTACGTCAGAGCCTATGACGCACGAGCGTATGACGTAAGACGGCTGGCAGGAGGCCAACAAGTACGTCAGAGCCTATGACGCACGAGCGTATGACGTAAGACTGCTGGCAGGAGGACAACAAGTACGTCAGAGCCTATGACGCACGAGCGTATGACGTAAGACGGCTGGCAGGAGGCCAACAAGTACGTCAGAGCCTATGACGCACGAGCGTATGACGTAAGATGGCTGGCAGGAGGCCACTAGTGCGTCAGAGCCTATGACGCACGAGCGTATGACGTAAGACGGCTGGCTGGAGGCTAACTAGTGCGTCAGATTCTATGACGCACGAGCGTATGACGTAAGACGGCTGGCAGGTGGCCAACAAGTACGTCAGTGCCTATGACGCACGAGCGTATGACGTAAGACGGCTGGCAGGAGACCAACTAGTGCGTCAGAGCCTATGACGCACGAGCGTATGACGTAAGACGGCTGGAAGGAGGCCAACTAGTGCGTCATACGACGAGACCTTTTATGTCTCTGCGCCCCCTCCCACACCCACACCGCGTACCTCGTACTTCATTTTGGTTTATTATCTTCGATAATGAACCATTGGAATCGCCCAAAGAAAAAAAAATTTTTAACCCCCCCCCCTTAAAATTTGTTGGTTTACGTTTCAAGATACGTAGATTCAGAAAATCGAATAAAAAAAAAATCCGTCCGTCCGCCGTACGCCAATCGCCGTCCGCCGTACGCCGTCCGCGCCACTTTGCCCAGTTAGCGTTGAGTTAAAATTACGAAATTTTTTTTATGGGTTTCGACCAACCCCACAATGGTCCTCGAAACTTTTCATAACCCTAGGTCAAGGGGAAGGGGTTCAAAATGAATTTTGGTACGACATGGTATGACTATGGTATGGTATATTATTGTATGTATGATTTAGTATAGTACAGTACGGTATGATAGGAAAGAAATGGTATGAGTACGGTGAGAATATGGTATGGTGCCGAATATGGTATTTGCAACACAGTCTGGTATAGACAGAAGGGTGATCTGCACAAGGAAGATAATAAACCGTTGTGTCAAGAATTTGCAGAGTTTTTCTGTAACCATACTTGAACTACGTTTTTCCATCTTTGCACAAAGTGGGAGCGTTTTCCTGCGAACATTATTAATAAATTCCAATTTCGCTATCCGTAATTCCCTCTTTAATTCACCTCTGCTGTACATTTAGGTAAAAGGTTGGGGTAAAACGTGGGGAGAACGAGACTTTTTCCGTTTCATCAGATTCGGATGAAAAAAAGTGCCATTATGTACAATAAGAGAAAAACAGCCATAAATCCGTAACAGTTCGTGCGGTACTGGAGCTTAACCGCTGGGTACTTCTGGCTTTGGCTCAAACTGACTGAGCCCTTACACTTATTAAACTGAGCTCACTTGAGGAAACCGCCCTACAGGAGGGAGCTTTTCTCCTGAGTTACTGCTTTCATTTACATTTTAGTGGCTGAGGTTATTGGTTCCCACCGGTTGACGGAAGCAAGTTTCTCTTTTGTAGTGGAAGAGGGCGGCGAGAGCGACCCCACGCGGAGAACTTTCCTCCATGTGCTAATCAGTTGGAGAGAAGTTACCTATTCACTTCTTCAGTTCGGAAGTGATTAAAACTCACTTGGCATGCCCATCCCTCAGGAAAACTTCACAGCTGTGAACTAATTATTTCGAAAATAAAACAGTTAATAAAGACGTGAAGAGAATGTGCCCTGGCAGTTGATATGTGAATTGGAGTTTTCACGATGCGACTCGTGCCGTATCTAATCATAGAATTACATAGTTCTGACTCCTGTTTTCTTTTGGTTTTATTTGTTGTACTCGCTACCTTGAATAGTCCCCTCAAATGACCATGTACTGGATTGCATATCGGTGGTTCTTTAAGGCATAAGTTTCGACGCGTTAAAAGTTCCCTTACCTAATTGAGCCATCGATACGACGCGTATTAATTTGTAAATCCGCTATGTGGAGCCAATCGCTAGGTAAAGGCACCCTGACAGGCGGGCTACATCTTGGTCACTCTGAGGTATATCTCCGGAAAAGGACATACCATCGGTAGGTTCGGTCCACAAAATCAAACCCTGAAAACAAAAGGCTGAGCGCTTCCCTTTCTCCCGGTTAGAGTGGGGAGAGCGGTCCGAAAGCGCCGCCCTGTTTGTGGAGTGGGGACTATTCCTACTTGTGCTGAATCCTCTCCCTCTCACGTCTCAAATATATTTAGCTTATTATTATTTGCGTTGAATCTTATAACTAGGATGCAGGGGCATAACAAACCTCTATAACGTCTGATTCATTTATAGCAACCCTGTCTTGTACGTATCCTAACCATGATCGCGTTGGGGTCCATTGAACAGCACTCGAAAAATTCTATATGGACTAGAGTTATTCAGAGTCTATGAGCTCAAGGTCTTCGCGATTGTGCACAACGTCTAAATTACAAAATTTGTATTTAATATGACCCGGTCCGAGGCCCAAATTATTACACAAAGTATTAAATTATTAAGTATTAAGAATGAGAATTATGAGAAAGAAGAAATTAAAAGCAAACAATGTTGTAAATTCTCACCTACTGATTTCACATTTCGGTTTATTATCTTCGATAATGAATCTCTAAAATCGCCCAAGAATTTAAAAAAAAAATACCCCCCTCATAATTTGCTGGTTTTCGTTTCAAGATACGCAGATTCCGAAAATCGAATTTAAAAATAGCTACATCTTCTTCGAAAATTCGCTAAAACAATCCGTCCGTACGCCGTCCGCGGCACTTTAGTCAGTTAGCGTTGTGCTAAAATTACGGAATTGGATGTACGGGTTCGGACCAACCCCACAATGATCCACATAACCTTTCATAACCCTACGGAAGGGGTTGAAAAGGAATTTAGAAATTTTTCAAATTCAGATGGAACGGTAGGTATAGTTTATAGTTCACACTAAAGAAGTGTTTAATTTGTAGAATTTGTTAAGACCATCCGGAGGTTTGTACTACCAGCCATTAGTTCACAATGAGAACTCAAACTTGAAGTAGATCAAAACCTGTCGGTTCAATATTCATACAGGCCTAGCTGATTCGAACAGCACATGGCTTTCAGATATCGATAATTAATACTAATTTATTAACAAATAATGATAATTCATAATAATGATAATTAATCTATTATTTAGTGATGTAGACGGAAGGGTGATCTATACAATGAAAATAATAAACCGTAGTGGCAAGAATTAGCAGAGTTTTTACTACCCATCTCAAGCAGTTTAATCATAGTGGATGGCTATATTCACACTACATGGATGCGTAAAACTAAAACCATAAGTAACTTTTCATGATTTTCAGTAATCACTGAAAATCACATCAGAATTGGAGTTAAGGCCATTAGCAATGCACAAAATTTACTGCTGCTCTGCATCTCATTAATCATATGGGATTTAAATATACTCGTATAAAATACTCCTACACTAGTGGAAATGAAACTCATCAGTCCGTCGTTACGGTCGATCTACCGTCATTAACTAACGTTAACTTTTTTAACACCGAACCATTCTATTTTTGGACGATACCACTTCGTGTGAGGTTTCAGTACCGCAGTAAATCTACTATTTCAAACATTCTGACGTGATCCATCGACCAAGCACGCGATATAAGGTATCAAGACGTCTTTGTGGCCCTCTAACTTTTTTTTCTATGTAAAATACCACAAAATCGATACGTATCCGAGTTTTATAAAGTGGGCGGAGGGGAAAACCGATAAAGGCATTTACAAGGCGTCTCATCAAATGCGAGGTATGCAAATGAACGTGTAGTCAAGGTTTAGGAAGGGGAAACAACTAGCGGTGAAGAGGGGTCGACAGAACCCCACCCTTCGGACGGACAGGGTGGGGTCCTTCTCTGTTTGTTCTTGACGAGGCAATGCCCATTAGGAGTCCTGACTCCTGTTTGCCTATAAACAACACGTTATCTCCTTTCTGTCGCCTCTCTTATTCTCCATCCCCGGCTACAGCAAACAACCTCGGTGAATACCTATTGTTATAAATTATTTTTTGGGGCTTAACCGGTCGCCGTTAGGTATCTTTCCATGAGACGGCAGCCCCATACTTCTTCCGCCTCCCCCCGTAAATTTCAACGGCTCCAACCTGCTCGCGTTTTTTTCTTTGCTGATTTACAGTTGTAGCACCTTCGTACTATTGTGTTTGATACAGATCGGAGCTTTTATTTGCACCTCGTGATCGCGAACACTCCAGGGAGTTGTTATGACCCGTGTTCGTTATTCATTTTCTCAGTGACATTTTAACTAGTTCAATTGCAGTAGGTAACCCATCGGTTATACCTGTTTTTTTTTAACCAGTTGTGATGAAAAACATGGTAAATGCCGAAGTACCTAAGTTCTAGTGGTGTTAGATAGTCGGTAGTTGTGACTATCGATAGGCTCGATTCTATCGAACATCAACTGTCGATAGTATTGATAGCGTATCGATTATAGGTTTACCTATCACGATTACCTGAACGTTTCGAGATTACTCTTGGTGAGCACATAGGTAGGTATATCTGTTCTGTTTAAGGGCTTGCTCAGCAAGCCCTGCTGGGGCGAAGATGGTAAAATTTACTATTTAATTATCAGTACCTATTTAAATAATTTAATTATTAATGCCTAAGAAGGCGAATTACAATAATTGTAATTATTCAACAGGGAGAAACTTTATTGAAACCATGAGGTCGTACTTGAAGGATATAACAGAAACAAGTTTTAAAAAACACCAGCAATTTAAAGGAGGAAGGAACAAGGAATGGTGGAATACCTAGGAATAGGCTTAGTGGGATCTATCCCACTGGAAAGCGGAATTCGACGAAATTCAATCCCAGGAATCACAAAATCCCTGCTGCTATTCCTTTTAAGTTTTTAAATAGAGGGGGATAGAGGGGGATTCATAGAAGTCATGTTTGTTTGTTGAGCATATTTTTTTCGGGAAACACAAAAGTGCAGTTCGGAGAATTTGAAAAAAACCTGACTCAGTTTGACAAATATTGAAAGTAGAAGGAAAGGATCCAAATCAACGAAATTCAATCACAAGAATTTCACAATTCAACTACCTAGTCTTCTGGTTTTCTACTTCTCACTAAGAAGTTCTTAGTATGAGGGGTAGGTAGTAGCTGTTCGGTTTTCGAAAAGTTTCGAGGAATTCCCAAGTTGAATATACAAAAAATATCGATAGATGAAAAACTGTCGATGGGAGACTACTATCGACTACCGTAACACCCCTAATAAGTCCATAAGTGGGCCACATGAGTTCCCCCAACGCTAGGGATTCAATTTGTATTAGTGAACGCATGAAAAACTACTGTTTATTATCTTCTTTGTGCAGATCGCCCTTCTGTCTAGATCATTGCTCTGGGGGGGGGGGGGGGGTACTATCTCAGTGAAATTATTGACATAAATGATTACATAAACTACAAATTTTCATAATATGATCATACTATACAACATTATTTAGAATTAATTTGTATCGGGATACCTAATACTTGTCACATCTAACCTTAACAATGCCGTTCTTTTCATTCATAAAAGAAGGATCAGTATTAACCTCCCGAAGGTTATGCACGGTATTCAGGAAGTGAGTGAAAGAGCGCACACAACCTCATCGACTCCAGCACTAATGGGCGAGGGAGATTTAATTAAATGAGTAAATATTTGTATTTCTTCTCTTTACAAAGAAGTTATTATTTCAAACATGCACATGTATAAATCTATGGTAGTTAACTATAGTATTGCTGCATAAGGCCTTCTGAATTCAGTGTTGTTACCCCGGATATGCCACTTTCTTCAAAACTAAGCCTTATCAACTGAACTACTGAAGGAACTGTGGAGTGCAACCGAATGCTAAAAGATCTTGGAGGGTGGACGGTGCCAGAGGGTTGAAGGAGCATATCCTATGAATAGTCCAGGGACATTTAGTCGGACTTGGAGAGTGTTGGAAAAGGGGACAGAGAGTTCCTAATGGAGGAGCCTTGTACGCTCACTTCCATTCGTAACCCTGGCATCTCCTCCACTCCACACGTTTTCGCCCAAGTACCCCGAGCTAAATTGTTTAGCCCCTCTCGCTTTCTCATAGAGCTCCGGACGTTTTGGAGATTGGGGTCCCCCGGAAGGCAATGGTGATGTGGGACATGGAGGGCGAGTCCAATAAGTGCTGTCCTGTCAGCCCGAAACGTTCGATTAAATCCGAACCGAACCGAAGCTCCAAGTGATTCCATCGATGGTTTTGGTCAAGGCTGTATCAGGTTGATAATTTCCATTCGAAATTAGCTGGAATCTGATTGGGGCTGATGTTAAATTCATGTGAATAATGATTATACAGAAGAACACCAGAAAATCCAACAATCCTAATCGATGGAAGCCAATATATATACCTATATATATAGATGAACCGTGTCCCAAGGTGTGGTACATTGCATCTATAACGTGACTCCATTTGTATATACGTAGAGCGCCACACGGCAACCGACAAAACTACCGAAAAAGACACACATACAGGTTGAAAAGATTTCACCTACGCATGCGCAGAGGCTGCACCTACTCTGAACCCAGTTGAAATAACAATTTCTTGTCAATTAAAATACAAGAGTAAGTTCGCATAAATTTTGGTAATTTTAAGTGGTCAGAATAATAGTCAAATTCAAGTTTTTGAGTGTAAGAATGACTGAAAATATGGTGATTTTACCGAATACCGATTCGATCACGGGGCCCTAAGAGTCGGAACACACCTTTCATACACCCTTCTGTTCCGACTACGATCATACAGTCGGACGAGTGTCTGAGAGGGAAATGGTAGTGGATTTTGAACGTAGTTCACACCTTTCCGGCACGTGCACAGCCCCACTCCCAACCGAATCCGGTCCTGTATCCGATCGTGAAGTATACTGTTAGGGGAGTTTTGAAAGGAAATCCGCCGCATATTTTTTTGGGGCCTCGCCGACACCAGGGAGTTGTCAATGATAGGCCCGAAAAATACGTGTTTTGGTATCATTTTTCATACAATTTTCGAATATGACAACATACGTCAAGTTGGTAATGGCAACACCAATGGCGCTACTGTTCCAGATATAGTGGGTGGAATGTACTGTGTGCCGGTATCTTCAGGATTCCGGTGTTATAAAAAAAAGTGGAAATTGTAACTGAAATTGAATTGAAAAATATAACTTACCCACATAAAATGGTGGTAACTAACTATATTATTCCATTTCTCGCCACTGCATTGGCACAGTTAACGCTCTAAATGCTGGCCCGATTTCTCGGTCTACCGTTCCCTACTGAAGCGGTTACGTAGATTGTAATCAGCGCTACACCTTATTTTTAGACCAATTTAAAAACCCTTTCACACCTATGTTCGGTTTTAGTCTCTTTAAATCGACGGCAGGTCGTGGTAAGTAAACCCTCAACGGTTTGTTTTGACCAAAATTGCCTTGCAACTGTAAATCTGGAACTACGCAGTACCTACTGCACCAAACTGGTGTAGTCCCCGAACTACGTTTGTAAACAGAAGCAATAGTGGTACTAATATAAGACTCAATGTACGAAAATATCATGGATTCCGGGATTTTGAAAAGAAACAACTGATATATTGGTTTATTATCTTCGATAATGAACCATTGGAATCGCCCAAAGAAAAAATTTTTTTAACCCCCCCTCAAAATTTGTTGGTTTACGTTTCAAGATACGTAGATTCAGAAAATCGAATAAAAAAAACTCTGCAAATTCTTGACACAACGGTTCATTATCTTCTTTGTACAGATCACCCTTCTGTCTAGATCACTAGGTCTAAATGTCTAGATCCTAAATGTTAGATTAATTATTATTATCAATTATCACTAATTATTAACAATTTTATCAAGTACCTAGTGAAAATTATTATAATTTATTGTTAGGTATTAATAATTTGTATTCATTATTAATAATAATTATTATTAATTATGATTAATTAATACGATATAATTCTGGGGTTTTTAATACTACGTCGGTAATAATTTTTCTATAAAAGAAGTACCTACCAACAAACATTCGAAATTACCTTCATTTCCGTAGCACGAAACGCACCTCAGAACAACAAACTCGACATTACTTAAGCCATATGATGTTCCAAAGAGCTTGTTAGTATGAAAATGGACCTGTATTTCAACAGTTTGAGTCACGATCGTGTTGTGAGGCACAATCTTTGAGCCGTCATTGTGAACGAACGGCTGGTCCTACAAAGCTGCGGATGGTCTTAAAAAATTCTACGGAACAAACTCTATCTAAATATGAAATAAAAAACATACCGTTCTATATGAATTTTTCGAGATATGAAATTTTCAAAATTTCAAAATTCGTTTTGAACCCCTTCCCCTTGACCTAGGGTTATGAAAAGTTTCGAGGACCATTGTGGGGTTGGTCGAAACCTATAAAAAAAATTTCGTAATTTTAACTCAACGCTAACTGAGCAAAGTGGCGCGGACGGCGTACGGCGGACGGACGGACGGCGTACGGCGGACGGACGGACGGCGTACGGCGGACGGACGGATTTTTTTTTTATTCGATTTTCTGAATCTACGTATCTTGAAACGTAAACCAACAAATTTTGAGGGGGGGTTAAAAAAATTTTTTCTTTGGGCGATTCCAATGGTTCATTATCGAAGATAATAAACCAAAAATCCGTCCGTCCGCCGTACGCCGTACGCCGTACGCCGTCCGCGCCACTTTGCCCAGTTAGCGTTGAGTTAAAATTACGAAATTTTTTTTTATGGGTTTCGACCAACCCCACAATGGTCCTCGAAACTTTTCATAACCCTAGGTCAAGGGGAAGGGGTTCAAAACGAATTTTGAAAATTTGAAAATCTCATATCTCGAAAAATTCATATAGAACGGTATGTTTTTTATTTCATATTTAGATAGAGTTTGTTCCGTAGAATTTTTTAAGACCATCCGCAGCTTTGTACGACCAGCCGTTCGTTCACAATGACGGCTCAAAGATTGTGCCTCACAACACGATCGTGACTCAAACTGTTGAAATACAGGTCCATTTTCATACTAACAAGCTCTTTGGAACATCATAATATATTATGGCTTAAGTGATGTCGAGTTTGTTGTTCTGAGGTGCGTTTCGTGCTACGGAAATGAAGGTAATTTCGAATGTTTGTTGGTAGGTACTTCTTTTATAGAAAAATTATTACCGACGTAGTATTAAAAACCCCAGAATTATATCGTATTAATTAATCATAATTAATAATAATAATTATTAATAATAAATACGAATTATTAATACCTAACAATAAATTATAATAATTTTCACTAGGTACTTGATAAAATTGTTAATAATTAGTGATAATTTATAATAATAATTAATCTAACATTTAGGATCTAGACATTTAGACCTAGTGATCTAGACAGAAGGGTGATCTGTACAAAGAAGATAATGAACCGTTGTGTCAAGAATTTGCAGAGTTTTATATTTGGTAAAACCTACATATTATATCACCCTGATCTAGGTACCGGGACATACTGGGGTGGAAGTCAATGAGCGAACCGATGACATGGCAAGAAAGGGGGCCTCCACAGCTTTTGTGGGACCTGAACCAGTCTTTGGTATTGCTTAATGCTTGGTAAGATGCTCCTTGGGAGAATGGGAGAGAGAGGGGTATAGGAGGCATTGGGAAAACATCCTGGCACAAACTATCGGGAAGTTAACAATAGCAGCACCCTGTAGAAGAAGGACCCCAGAAGCATAAGAGCCGCCTAGGAGGAAGATGATTCTCCTGGTAGGGATGCTGACGGGGCACAGGTACTTCCGGAAACATCTGCACAAAATCGGAGTATACGTGGGAGATCCGTCGTGCAGTCTTTGTGGAGAGGAGGATGAAACTGCACCTCATCTGCTCTTTGAGTGCCCAGCACTTGAGGCTTGATGGTACGAAATCTTCAGGTCTCTAATACTAGAAGAGATTGTATCGGCAAGCAACCTGGTAGGGATCATCAGCCTGGTGGAGGGAGTGGACTGGACCCAGAGCCTATAAGTTGGTCTACAGGGCAATGCTCCGCACAATAATCCCAGGTTTCAGTACGGCGGGTGAGGAAAGGACTCAACCTAAGTCCCTGCCTATAATCTATCTATTTATGTACATAACATATATTTAGATGGACAGATTATAAGCACATAAAATTGGTGAAATTGATTTTTTTTAAACAATAAAATGAGGTGTCACCCGTCAGAACTTTTCATTTTGAGAATTTATGGGTAATTTTTCCCCACTAAAACTCCCCAACACCCCCCTTAGAGTGGCCTGATTCTGCCCATCTACGAGCTTAGCCTATCGATTGCCAAGACAGAATGTTTGTCATATTTGAAGTTTTTATCTCAATTCTATCGAGGGTTATCGTCTGGAATGACACATAGGTACATAAACATATAAATACCTACAAATGTATAATTTTCGGTGTCGTTTGGCAGTGAATTCAGGGTGGTCTGAAACGGATTTTGGTGTAGAGATTTTTCGGAAATTCGAGTTTTAAAAGTTTTGGATCGAGAACAATAGCTCCTTTTCTTCGAAAATTCGCTAAAAGGTTGAATTAGATGGGAAACTAGGTACTATATAACGTAAATTCACCTTGTTTTCAACAAAATCCCGCATTTGTTGTTAGTTTTGAAAGTCAAAGTATTATTTGACGGGAGTTTTAAATGAATATCGCTATCTGGCCATTTTTCCAGAACCAGCCCTGGAAATCTCCTTGTTCGAAGAACTGTACAATGATACCCTTTGACATATTTCAACATCGGCTTTGTTATTCAATTTTATCATTCAAAATCATCAATGAGCGGGAATCATCGAGGGTGGGTGGGATATTATGACGTGTGCGAAATGAATGAAGTACGTAATCCATGTCAGCAGCCATCAAAAGAGCATTCGAGTATAAAATCCGATCAGCTCCACTATTGTATACGAGGGGACTCCAATCCTATTCTGTACGGCGTTGCCGTTTCCCTTAATTTATTTCACGGATTGAAACCGGAAAATAAAGACGCTGCGACCTCTGCTAAACTGTTGACATTTACTGTTTTCCTCCAGGGTTTTATTACAAGCTGTATATTCTTTTTACAGTTTTTTACGCGGAAATCTTACCGCAGAGATTCAGCCACAGAAGTTCCAAACACATCGTAAAACTTCGAATAAAAAAGTTTCACTTCTCTACACCCTCCTTCCCCTCATACCTACCCTATCTTTCCAACAAAAGGGCGCTAGAAGAAACCCTTATCCGCAAAGGCGACGTGAAAGTTTTGTTTTTCAGCCAGCAAATTACCAATAGGCCACGGTTCATAATGTAAATGCGGTGTAGAGACCACGTTGAAGTTTATTATGATCAACAAACGGTGTCTTGTCACAAACTTGGTACTTTAATATTTCAACATTCAAGGGTAATGTAGGCTGACCTGTTCGTCTTCATATATTAACGGTATTGTGGTCAGACGCTCACGAATTTCTTTTGTGTATGTTATATTTTATGTGTATTGGAGTCCTATGGTTATTCAATGGGATGGCCACTCCAACGATTCGACGCTTTATTTCATCATTACCAAAGAATCTACAAACAAATAAAAATATGCATAATATGTATTATGTGTATTATAATATATTATATGGCATGCCATTCTTAATTCAAGTAGGATACCTAATATTCACCAATATTAACAAATCACCTAATATTCACCAATATAACAAAATAGTTTGTAATTTGAAACTGAATGATAATTGTGGTAGCCCAATTAGGATAATATTATGTAAGAATAAATAATGTGAGCGAGAAAGAATTATTATGATGAATACCTTAGTTATATATAAATAAATTACATAGATATCAAATTGCAAAAATTATTTTTAATTGATTTTTCTTTTTTATTTATTTATTATTATTATTTTTTTTTTTTTTAGGGTATTAGTGAGAAAATCTTGACAAATCCATAGTCATGCAGCATGGCTATAAGAGCGAATTTTCGAAGAAATAATTGGTTTTATGTAAAATGTCTTTATTTTGTTGGTTTTATAACAAATTTGGTCTACTTACACCAGTTTATAGATTTTTCAACGTTGAACACGATGGTGAAGTCAGAATCGAGATATCTCATTCCGTTATCAGACTAGAGCAGATGAACCGTGTAGAACATGTCAAGTTTCAACCACGTTTCTTCATCTTCAAAGTGCTCTCGTTTGAGAATGAAACAATAAATACCTATATCGCAATTGTGTTCAGCAATTAGGTAAGTAAAGGAAAAGAGGTTTAGGGCACAATAGATCTTAACAGGTCGAGGTGCTATACTTAGCAAAAGCCTCCCATAATATATATTATCTTATCTTACGCAAGGGAAAAGAGAGGAAATGGAAGTTGGATGGACAATCTCAAATGACGGTATCACTGTAATTCGGAGGAACTGTTCAGAGCTGCAAGGGTCATAGCCAAACTGTCCACGATCATTTTCAACCACCGATAGGGGTGGACAAGAAGAAGTGGGATTCTTTGGAAACGTTGGAATAAACATCTGATAGTATGATGTTAACGAATTTGGTTTCAGGATGTTTGTTATGTGGTTCTTTCCTCTATCAGAGCGTGTTGGATTCTTCCGATCTGGTTGTAACGCATAAGGGGGGTCCCCCTACTGTCTTATTACTGTGAGCAAATGAGTTCTTTGGTCGTGGAAGTGGCGGGGCGGCACATTGCCGGACCACGCAACACTGTTTCTCTTTCACTAACCGGCGCAGGCCTCCGCCACGATTTCCTAATCCTAATTATTTACCAGCAGCAGCAACCCGGAGGGCGGGGGCGGAAAACCCAAATAAATTACACAGATTGCTTTTGGCTCGGGAGTTTGTTCACTAATTCAGCAGTCGGGTAGTCCGCCCGCAAAGGAACCCACTTCTGTACGGAGTGGGAAAAGTGGGACGGCCACCGTTCAACGGGCCCTTAAACGGCGCTGCGGCTTGAAATTTTGAGGACTTGCCACCAATTGCGAAATGTGGGGAAAAGGGTCGCGGACACTGCAGACGGTGCTTGGTGTAAGTTTATGTTTAGGTGGGGCGTATCTTCCTACTTTCCAAGATATTGGCGGTTAACCTCTTTCAACTCTGCGAGACCATCTTAAATTTTAAACAACACAACGACACTGTTACCCGGCTTGTATGGGCAATATGGAATATAACTCATGTTTCGAAGCAGATAAACCCCTACCATTGTATAAGGTGGAAATTCAATCGACCAGGGGTAGGGGTGGGGAATATTTAACGTAAACCCTACAAATAACCTAATACTGTCCAGTAACCTAATACCAGATAACATATTACCAGAAAACCTCTATTACTGGAATAACTGTTTTGAGAACTTGGGGTAAAGGCCTTTGAGGGCCTCTTTGTCGCCGGCCATTCGGGATTCCGTGATAATAGGTTGGCTGGGATTATTCCAAGTAATACCAGGTAATAGGTTACGGAAAACGAATGCTTGAAAGGTGTGCGACCCTAACTGTCGACAAGTTATTTGAGTGAGTATCGAGTTGAGTTAGTTTCGAGTAACAGCGACTGTCTGGTACTAGGTTGTGGTATTAGGTTATTTTGGTAACATGTTCTCGAATCGCCGGTAGCCTATTACCAAAATAACCTAATACCACTTCCTATTACCAAGAAATAACCGTATTAGCCATGCCTAACCAGGTGCCTGGCACAAATAGAACCATGAGTTACAATAATTTGTTGACTTAGGTTTAGCAGTAGCAAGTTTTAACAGTGAACGATGATTAGTCTATACAAGTAAATTTTGACATCAACTTACCAGTAAATATGAAGTTTATCAGTTGTAAATGTCGAACTAAAACCGTTCAACACCTAAAGTGACTTCGGGTTCCTCCCAAAAAATGGTTAGAAATGGATGGTTTGCTAATTTTAAAATTGCCACTTTCAACTTGAAACCTCATTATCCAGATATGAACGGCGTATTGTTAATTTCCTTTCGTTTTGGTATTACTTAATTACTATTAATTACCTATGTTTGTATGTTCATCAGAAGCATTACCTACATTTTGTGTTCCTGAAACTGCCAGGTTCGTACAAGCCTATGAAGGCGGTCATATTTTGGGGGGAAATTATGGTAAATCAAGCAACGTCGAATTGCAGAAATAATGGCGATGGGGAGGGTAATAGATCACGCCTCAATCAAACTAATAGATCCTCAATGGCTCCTACTTGATTGGGCGATTTTAGACAGCCTTGCGAAATATGCATAGTTTGGACTGCAGGTTAATCGAAAATCGAACTGAGAGTGGTTATAGTGTGGAAAGAGGTGATTCAGTAAAATCCATCTTGACGGTTCGATTTAAGTGACAAGTGAGAACACCTACACCGATAATACCCTGCCTTTACATTAGAACTTAATGTTCTACAGAGGGTGAGAGGCGGAGTAATTAATGTGTACTCACAGCATCTAACACTCAGATCGGTTCTTACTTTTGAATAATGAACTAATGGAATCGACAGAAAAAAAATGTAACTCCCCCTCAGTGACGTGAACTAAATGAAATATACGTCCGTCCGCCGTTCTGACATTGATTGGAAAATTGACGAGACCCTCACTGAGCAAGTGAAAAACTACCCGCCACTCAAAGAGGACCATCTGGTCACCTGCTCGTGGAGGGGAAATTTGCAGCGTGTTATATTATACTCAAAGCGGAATGTTTTTACAATGTTAGCTAAGACCACAATTTTGTACACAGGTACCTGAATATAGTGAATATCAGTCTGATGCACGAATAGTAGGTGTATTCTGATACATAATTATGTATCAGTTGGGGAGAGTTCGACGGTGACGGATATGGTGGATTTCGTGCCTCATCTCTTGTAACAATCCTAGTTTATGGGATCGAACGGATAAAAAAATCCGTGGGTGACCTCTCCTTTTTTCCCTTATTGGACAAAGCCTGAAAAGCGGAAGGGAATCGGAGGGGATACAGGAGAATTTGGGTGGAAAAGGGGCTTAAAGGTTACCATCTAGGGCGATGGTGGGGACGAGAAGGGCACAAGCCTCCGCGAGAAAGTTATAATAGAGAGGCCCTGAACGGAGACACGACGGGCGCTCTATAAATCACTCGAAAGCAAAAGGCTGAATAAAAAGAGAAGAAACGAAAATAACAAAAGGTAGAAAATGAGAAGGAAAAGTAAGATAAAAAGACGCTGCGAACTTGTCTTAAGATGGTTTATTATTTTCTGTATCGATCGCCCTTTAAATCATCATAAGAAAATCATTAACATGAGCCTGAACCAAACGGTTGGACTAAAGCCCAATGCATACATAAGCAGTGAGAGGTGAGAGGTGCGGTGAGTTTGATGAACACAGGGGTAGGTTGGAAAGTATGGGCAGTAGTTAAAAGTGCTTTGGTGCAAAATGTTGACAGACGAAGAGAGTGAGGACGTCCTCAATCGATGGAGATGGAGATGAAGTGCACCACACCTCCTCTGCGCCTCCTATGTGTGCATTGGACCATTTGTTTACGTAGAAAAGTGCATTCTACACAGCGAAAGTGCATTTACCCAGCAAGTGCATTTTGCACAGCAAGTGAATCTAACCGATTTCCATCACAGCATCGAGCATCACAACATCGCGCTTGAATAATATTCTAGACAATATTATTGTCTAGACCAAACTACACAACCGTGAGTAGTTATTTTTAGCGACAGTTTGAGCATGATCACAAAACATCAGAAGCTTTCGCCATTCAAGCATGTATGAGCTCGTAACTCCCATCGAAGCAGAGATTATGAAATCAGTGTCTGAGCTACGTGCACAACGGAGGGAGATCATTTTTTTATGGATAAGAAGTCACAGGGGAGTGTCCAGCAATGAGCTCGTGGATAACCTGGCCAAACAAGCTACGTTGCATACAAAATTGGTTCCCAGAGCAATATACCCCCTGTTCCCAAAACTTGGTGCGAAACCCTCGTTCTATAATATCCCAGGAGTGCAAACCAAAGGATTTTACCGAACTATTTCGAAGCTAAGAAGTTGCCATTGCAAAACGCAGGAATCGCACTATCATACAAATTTGACTGAGACATCTGACTGCCCACACTGTTCACGTCAACCAGAGTTGGTACACCACATACTTTTGGAATGTCCACACTACACCTCACAAAGAAATGTGTTATGCGCGGAAAAATGTGGTTCCACCATACACCCATTTATCGTCGACACCATTTTGGCAACAAATGACTATCTAGTACATAGCCTGGTCCACACGCTACTTGTTGCACAACATTTTAAGTTTGCGCGGTCTTCAGAGCTCAAGAGCTCAGTCCTCGCTGCCACTGTGCAGTCTTCGCTCCGTCCACAAAACTGCGCGTTTTTCCAGTCCACACGCAACGTTTTGTCTGTGCAGTTCTAAACTGTGAAAGCAAAACGTTGTGCAAAACGGAGCGGGTGGACCAGGCTTAAGCTACATAGTGTATTTTTAATTTCCTTTCACATGTTGACATTTCCTTTTCCTTATAATTTTATGAATACCATGTATTACTATTACAAAATGTGAATAGAGATAGACCTACTCTTGTAAACCAAAACTAGCAAGGCCGTAAAACCGAAACTTTTGCTAATTAAACGTTTTAATTAAAGTTTTATTATTTACAAGTTTTAAATTATTTAAAGCCAATAAAATTTAGAGAAAAAAGTCGTACCTCTCACCGCACCTCCATTTCCTACTGCTTATGTGTGCATTGAGTCAATTTTTATGATTTAATGATCAACACCGAAAGAACTCACAGCATTTTTACCTCATTACCACAATTGTTTTGGACAGTTTCAGAGACTTAAAGACTTATAGTTAAGAGAAGGATATCCATAAAATAGACCCATACAGAAGGACGATCTGTTCAGAAAATATAAACCTCTGGCTTTAAATTCCCAGGGTTTTTTTGTTTTTTTTAATTAATTTATAAATTTAGGTACCTACCTACTTATCCGAAGTACTCTTCTCGAATAGCTATACACTTTGGTAATACAATAATAATTGTTACTATTGACATTTTGAAAAACCTTTTGAAACGTGTTGAAAAACATTATTTTTCAAAATTATTGTGACGTAATTTCAAGTGGTGCGAACCTTCATACTCAAATTCTGCGCGCATTTCAGGATTTTGGAATCAACATGAGTTTATCAGAAACCATTTACAAGAAGATTTACAGGAAAACTTCTACTTATTTATTGGCGAGCGTTGTGTGTGCCTACGGTTTCGAATACGTGTTCGACGGCGCAACAGAAATGCTGTTTCGTACAATGAACAGAGGGAAACTATGGGAGGACATCAAAGATACGGTTCTTAAGGTCAAGGATTGAATAAACCATATTTTCCACCTCTCTTCCCGAAGCTTGAAATAATTTGTTCACTTCAAAGGTTCAATGCGTGTGAAACCTCATGAATTTTGTCTAATACGTCATCGGGCCAAATGGTACCAGTTTACTAGTGGTGATCTCTCCTAATCTACATCTCCAGATCCTAACAGCTAACATTTCATCGGGTATAATTGCGATCCTTTCCACCGTTCATTCTTAACCCTACATAAAAGGCACCAAACTATCTCTTGTAATTCATTCAGAAATGAACCAAATTGAACTGAAACTGAACAAAATTATATTTTTTATTCTAACGGAACGTAAATATTATCTTTACCATTTCATGAGTTAGGTACTACGCAAGGTATATGGCGAGGTGAACGCTCCATAAATTGAAAGTAAATCAAACTTTGTGTGTGATCGATTTATATTGGGTAACTGGATGCCCTCTGAATACTTGCTTTCAAACGGTATATCACACTCGCAATATTTCTTATCTAGAAATCCACTTACACCAACCTAAAGTGGTTTTCACTGCAACTCTACACGTTTCTAGTAGGACACATGCAGGGATGTGATTACTAACATATAATTCAAATATTGATTATATTCAAATATAATAATTATAATATTGATTATAATTATAATATTGATTATAATATTCATTATAAGCAGTTTCAGTATAAATATGTTTTCCATCGAATTGGTATAATATACAAAACTGGTATATATACCAAAGTCGTATATCATACTTATGTAATCAAGCCCGATTCGGAATGTTTGGGCGAAGTTAACCCATAACCAAGAAATTCAGGTTTTTAGGATGTCCAGGTATATAGGCTTTAGAAAGTACCTACTTACTGACAGTTAATTTTGGGGGCAACTATACTATTCGATAATAGAAACTGTTGATGTTAATTTGAACTAAGTGTGCAGTTTGCATTTCGACCAGGACAATTTTTCAGTATGCTGACGGTACCAGCAAGTATTTGAAATACAATTTCTAGATAGTATTCTATATAGTATTTTTGAGGTACGGTGAACTTCAGTAGTACTTGATGAAAATCAAATCTACATTTTAACTACAAACTAGTGGGCAGTATTCGTTACTATTTTCTTCAACTTGTAGCTGTAAGTAGTTGTATCGCTTTTCTAAACGAACAGTTATTCGAACAATAAATAGTTACCTAGTCAGTCGTGTGTTGTTGGCTATTCAACTGAAAGTGGTTGAAAATCTGGGGTTAACTAGTTGAATACTGCTCCATTGCGTACACATTTCATTCAGTCATACTCACCAACAATCCCGGATAAAGTTCACTCTGTCCGAACCAAAAGTATCGGTTGCAGAGATGAATGGATGAACTAACCGAAACATTAGCGAACAAAAGGGGGATATCGTAGCCCGCAGACAAAGAGGTACCGGAAGATGGTAGTAATTCTATCAAGCATTCAAGTGGCAACTTACAAGGGACTTACTTCTGAGCTTGAAACAGATATGCGATACCGTATCGTTTTCATCTTTTGTTCGAGTCAAGGGAGGGAGATTACTTGAGTAGTGGGGATTGATGTTGTACGACGGTGCCAGAAGTTCGTGCACAGTTTTCTGTGGTTTAGACCGGTGTTTGGACATCTCAACGTGGAAACCCGAAGAAGTTTGAGGAACATGGACAAGCTAGACAGCCTGTTGAAGGAGCTCGCTTCCGGCGGAGTCTTCGGCCCTGGAAGGTTTTCTTACGTCAAAGTCAATACGAACAATGAAGCCCAACTGTACCCGGATGTCACTTACTGCGATGTTGGTATCGAGCACGGGCCAGTTCCGAAAACCCACCAGTTGTCAGTGAAAACTCAACAAAGGCCGGAATGTGTGCGTAGAATCATGGAGACTGATAAGCTGTTTTCGAACGAAATTGCCATGTACAAGGTGATTCTACCGTTTCTAAAGGTGGAAGATCTCGTTCCGCGGTTCTTCCATGGAAGAGCAACGTTGGGAGCTGAAGTAAGGAAAGATATTTTGATTCTGGAAGACCAACGATCATTGGGTTTCACAAAATCCAAAGGATTGTACCTGGATTATCATGAGATCGTCGTTGCTATGAAGAACTTGGGGCGGTTCCACGGATACAGTTACAGAGCCAAGAATCATCATTCTCACTTGTTCTCTTGTCTGACGGGAATGCTGCAGCCGTCGATACCCGGAGACGAACACTGGGATGTGGCTTGGAGATGCGCAATGGAGCGTGGCGTCCGACCTCTTATGGGACGCGCAGACGATCGTACTTTGCTTCAGCAAGTGTTAAACCGCCTATACGATCCAAGAAAGGCCATGAAGAACTTGAGAACCCCGAAAGAACCATTTGCTGTCATCTATCATGGTGAGTTCCACAAAGAAAACATCCTCTTCCACTACAACGAAAAAGGTAACGCCACAGACTGCGTATTCATCGATTTTCAAATGTCACTGTACTGTGATCCTTCCATCGACATCACGTACCTCCTTTACCTGAACGCAACTCCTGAAGTCCGCGAGAAATATTGCGACGAATTCTTGAAAACCTACTGGAAAGGGGTGACCAGCGTCGAGCCCAATCCTGGCTTCAGTTACGAGCAGTTTCTCGACAATTTTTCAAGGAGAGCTATCTACGGGTATTTCCCAAGCTCCGTATTCCTTCCGCGTGTCCTTTCGAACGACCCCAAAGGCGATTCAACGGAGGCTTTGTCAAAGTTATCCGTTGAAGATCGTGCAAGGAAAGTTGCCAACATGGGAGGATCTGAAGCCACCAATATGTTATCAAAAGTTGTCAAGCACCTTCTTGATCGTGGATATTTGGAAAAGTATGTGCACAGTGAATTTTAGATTCACCATCTGTTCAATTTAGAACAAAACTAGACATGATATTGCTTGATACTGTTCAACCTAAGCTACTATAGGAAGTATGCTACGTAATCAATAGTCTTCCGCTTACGCTTTTAATTTATTTGTGAACGCTATACGTTGCCAGTTCAAATAAATTTTACGTTAAAAAACTCAGTGTATTGTTTGTTGTTTTTTTCACCTTCATCCCCATTTATTAAAATGTTAAGGGTATTCAGAGTAGGTTTTATTATAGGACCTACGTGCATGAAATTCGCTTCCCCTTACTAATACCGTTTATGTTCCGTGGTCTCAGAAGTGTACTTATGTAGTTCGCATGGGTATTGAACTACCCCAACAATGAGCAGAAGGAGTTTCAGTGACATATTTGAGGCGTATCAAAATAAAATTCAAAATGTGAAATGAGGATTGAGCAAAATAATATAATGATATTATGGATATTATGATATTATGATGATCAGGTTGGTGGTGTAGCCTGAAGAAGTTAATCCTGTGGACTTGGTCATAGACAATGCGTTAAATAACTGGAGTAGAAGCTTTAACATGTCAATAAGTCTAGTGAAGAATCATCGATAAGAAGGATGAAAAGGGAGGATGAGGGCAATTACAGTGATGATGAGACATTCCAAGGGCGACCCTTGGTAACGTGACTAGAGGGAAAGGCGTGCGCTTAGGAGTCCTGAGGACGACGTGCCGAGTGGCCGCCTAATAAAGACTAGATGTGATCGACAGCCTTTATTCATTGAAAGGAAAACCATTTTAGCTCTGGATTACTGCAGAGAGTACTTACTCTACACCCATAAGCTCGAAACCTGATACTTATTTCATTCAATTTTATACTCGATATCCTTATGGGGACTCGTCCTATTCGTTTCATTCATCTGAAGAGGATGCTGTCAAAATCGTGATAACTAGGTAACAACCTGGTTGATTAACATTTCAGAGTGCTGGTAGTGAGTTACTTAGGTAATTATCCGTCCCCGGTTCGCTTGCTAATCAAATTGATATTTCGGTTGAGAACCCTTTAATTCGAATGGATTTATTATATGAGCCCAAAGAACATCGGCGTAATCGGTATTAATCTGTTTTTATTATTATAAGCTGTTAAGTATCTGAAATACAAGACAGAAAAATATGCTACACTATACTATTTTGAACTGTGATCTATTGTGTGTTGAACTGTGTCAGTCCACGCCCTACACGAATATTGAACTGCTGCGTTCCTTAAGTCCCTCTTCCTCGAAATATAATATTTTATCCTATAAGTATGACCATCTGCGACGAGCTAATATAATATCCAATGGCTAAAAATTTAAATTACATCTCTATTAGTAATAAATATATTATATTGTATATATGTAAAAAGGTTTTCATTTCTGGCTTCTGGGAGGTCCCTATTGTACTGACCAGATTCATAACCTGGATTTTTGGGATGGGCAGAAGGAAAAGTACACGGTCTGGATGTAGCGAAAATGTAACCTTGAAAATATACCCAGCTAGAAATGTGTCCATGATCACAGGTAAAGTGACCACGGCCACAGTGGGTGTGCCCATGTTCACACTGGGTGCACAGTGATTGTGACTGCGGTCACCCTAGGGGTACCTATGTTCACACTTACTGTGGCTGTGGGGACAATAGCGCACAATGATTGTACCGACGGTCACCCTGGCTGTTCCCGAGAGCACAGAGCACAGCCACGGAACAGCGTATCCAGTGTGACAGTGCAGAGGTTTAAGTGATCGTTTTGACATTTTCATGTCTTTCATATGGCACATTAAAAAAATATCGTCACGAAAATCGTCACGAAATTTGCTAACGAAAATTGCTAACGAAATTTGTCCCAAGTCGCCACAATGATGATTATGACCATCAGAAGTGAAGTTGTTCGTTATTTCTGATGATTTTCGCTTACAACCGATTCGTTGCTACGGAACTTTATCTTCGCCAGTTATCATCGTACAAAAATCGTTCACCACTCGTTGGATAGCTCTCGATTTACCTAACCATATCACGTTAACCACTGCGGAGTGCGTGGCCGACAAGCTGCGGTATGAGCGTGATTGTTTAAATAATTGTTTACACACAGGTGATCATTCTCAAGTCGCCACAGTGATGATTATGACCATCAGAAGTGAAGTTGTTCGTTATTGGCATTAGGTAGGTACTTTACAGTTTGATATTACTTCCCAGTTTCGGCCCTGATCATCCTACAAAGCTGATACTCGGTATACAAACTCTTGAGGGAACTCTAAATTCGAATTATGATACGCAAATCACCTGAGTGGCTCCTGAAGCCAGTTTCGGCCGTGATCGTCCTAGCATGAAAATGTTTCAATGTGTTGCAGACTCGTATGCAAGCGTTTGATTTCTCTTCCTCTCAAGCATCTTTCGAAACTGGTTCGTAATTTAACCCATTTCTCTTAGATCACAACGTGAATGCCAAACTCTTCGCAAACCGACTGAGCTAAAGAAGTTTTTTCTTCATTTTCATTGCTTTTGGTTTAGACAGGACACACCTTTTTCTTAAGGAGAGTAGGACGGAAGAAAACTTGTACAGTACCTGATGCTAAAAGCTATTTTTTCCCATGTTTGCATTCTTTAAACACTATTTAAGAATAATTCTGTGCTGTACTATAATAATGTGTCCATGGTTTAGTTAGCGAATAACAAGACAAGAACATATCTCATGCAATACATTGTATTGCATGAGATATGTTCTTGTCTTGTTGGCTCAAATCATCTGTCCTTATGCAGTTTGTTTTGAGTTCAAGGGGCAGTGAATGTGAAGGTGTGAATACGTGCATGTGCCTGTAGGTGCCACGGCGGTATGACCATGGTCATGTGAACACGTGGTCACCCCAATTGTGACCGTGGGCACATTTACAGCAGGATAGTCCATCATAAGTTCAAGGGCCGTTGATTAATTCGATTTTAATATGAGGAAACCCGCCACATCACTTCGACTAGTCTGACCTAACTGACCCCGGTTCGGGAATCAAACCTTGACACTTCCAACGCATGGCCTACCTTGCGATGAATTGAAATCTTGCAGAATGCGCGTAGGATTGATACAAGGAAACAAAAAGTCCAATCATCCTAAACTCTATCTGTTGACAAACCCGATGTGTATTATCAAGTGTTGAAAGGAGTTGAGGGAATTGTGATCCTTTCTGGGGTATCAAACGCCCACTCTGCCAGTTACCACTTGAAAAATGTATTATCGGCGATCCTCGTTTCCTAGATAACAAAGGACCCAAATCTCCCACCCATGACCCCCTCATTCATTCTTTTGTCGGTGTCCCGCTTGTTTGTTTTTGTAAATTGCACAACCATTAAAAAGGAAACAATAGCGAGCACAGGTGTATTGTGAGCCCGTCAAATAGGGAACCTTCATCCAGACTTTGGCTCGGGGGGAAAAACACATTCATGCTGTTCTACCTACTACAAATATTGGAAAATGACAAGATCGTTCAAATTACCCCTTGAATTCTTCTTTCCTTGTTAACTAATATGAATGAGATAAGAGTACTAATATTGATGAGAGTGACTTCTCTAAACTGCATAGCTATTTGATACCAAGTCGAAATCATTGGATTCGGCTACGCCTCTTTAGGAGTATGACTGTATGTCGCTCATTTTTCGAGAAGTAATTTAATTTGGGGACTAAAATTGACAAGTTGTTTTTCTGAATACTGAACACCTAGTACTTACATCGACGGTCTTCATTAATAATTACCTACATGTATTCTAACGTACAGTATCTACAATATTTCTATGTATGCAAGAAGCATCTTCAAACAGGGAATACCAGCTGTAATTTCACTTGAAGGATCATTCTTCCGAATTGCGGACCGTGAACTAACAAATTCGAGTGAAGATGCAAAGGCTCATAATTCTCATACGCTGCAAATTTGGTAATGGTTTATTGGATAGCAGTGTAGATCCCCCTTCTTTTTCTATGTACTGTGTCCTTGTAACTAAACAAAACAATTTATTGGATAAATAAATTGGGTTACATCAATTAGGTATATAGTATAATCATATAAAGTACAAGTTACTTATCAATTATTTGTACATAAATATACTGCATAAAGTTATAACAATTATATTATGGGTATTTACGTGTACTTACCTACGTCACAATTAACACTGGTTTACAAAAAAAAAGGTCCGGATTATTGACCATGGTATTCCGAAGTATTTTTGCGTCCTGAATCCGATTCCGAGGTCATCTGAGCCCCATCATGTCAGAAAAACGAGATTTCAAGGTAATTTAGAGGTTTCGAAGGACGATCCAAAAGTAAGAATACAAAACGTTTTGCGCAGCGGGAAAATTGTTGTTTTCAAATTTGGAACCCCCTGTGTTATGGGGGGGGGGGGTTGTCCTGAACAAAACAAGAGGTCCGGCGTTTAAATGCAACCGTTAGTTTGGTTTTGAGAGCATTTTTAAATGAGCGCTTCCATGATCGGAGTGGTCGGAGCAACATTGAAATCACCATCAAATCTCCACAAATTGTCCATTTGTGATTTGAGTACAAAGTTTGTTTAAAACCAGTTCAAGATTCTCATAACATATTCTAAATGGACCAAAATTCCAACAGATACCGAAGCGTACTTTTTACCACTATGTCAACCACTGCTTTCAGGCTTCTTTTGGACGAATCAACAAAAAGCCTCTATTCATCTGGAACGTATTCTATTTTAAATTTTTCCATAACTCCGGGTACATCATTGCAAAAAACAAGGTCGCCTTCATGAGAGAACAAGGGCACAAACCTGTTCCCTCGTACGATACCAAGAAAAGGAAGCACCCAGACCTACTCGTAGATCCTAAAATTTCTGGTGAGTCCTGAGATAGTCCCAAGTCTCTAACTAAATCGTTCAGTTCAGATTGAGTGAATGGAATGGGTTCATTTATTCCAGGATGGATTGTGGCAACGGTTCGTGATCATCTTAAATATGATCTAGGCCCTAGATCATAATTCTAGGGTATCTGGACAGGATGGAATTGGTAATTCAGGACCATGAGGATCTGGGCGAATTGCTGATAGGATGTTGGGATAAGAAATATCTATTTTGTTTTTAAATTGAAACCTTGCACGTCACAAGAACAAAATTAGCAGTCATCGCTGTGATTTTTGGGCTCTCTCCAAACCATCGGTATTTCAAAACGCCAAGACTGCTTGATAGAACTAACTTAGTGTGCCGATTAACGCTTATCTTTATCGCCTAATTTCATGCCAAAATAAACAAAGCACAATTTTCTTACAAAGTCAGAAATGTTTGTTTGTTGCTTTTTAGCAGAAGCAATCGGGTGAGTCGAAACACCGCCTGGAAGGTATCGTACATAAATCAATCAAGAACAAAATATCGCTACATTACACAAAACTAACAGCATGTGAACAGCCAGAGTTATGCGGTGAACTACAAGGGAAAATTGAGTAGTGATGAGTAGCGGAACGGGTTCACTGACAGGCACAGACAGAGAAGTTATGCAGCCTGTCCAGTATATTAGTAGCCATTCAATTTCAAAATCAAACTTTCTCACACTTAATTTGCAATAATATTAGTTTGGAATGATTCTGAAGTTTAGTCAAACTATATTGGGCTATTAAAAACATCAAATAGCAAAAAGTACGTGATGGAATTTTTTCAGTATTTTTCTCGTAATCAGCGCTGAAAATACTAGAAGATTCGATGTTTATATTCAAGACAATTTTTCTATCGCAGACCTGTGTTATTGTCGAGCACAAACGTTTTTTGAGTATCTACAGTGCATGCTATGAGGTACTCCACGCTAAAAATAACATTTCTCACCATCTAAGGCCCTCCGAAGTTTATAGTTGAATAAAACGGAATGGGTCACTACACTTAGTTTCATTTTTCGCAATGTAAAAAAGCCTCTTACGAATTTATACAATCCAGGGAAAGGAGCACCAGTAATGTCGGACACTAACGCTCCGGGAAACGGCCGCCTGGACCCGAGTGATAAGAGTGCACGGGAATGCAGGGCGGGCCACAGACTGGAAAGCGTCGAAAGTTTACATTTCATCGTATAAATTACGATAGCGATCTGAGGCAATAAGTTTTAAAAACCAGCTGACTCAGTGGCCAGGTAAATTAAACTCAAGAGCCCCTGGGCGGAAAAGAGTTTTGGCTTATCCTGGCTTCCCTACTTTATAGCAGTTTCAATGTAATTTGTGCCGCGAAAGAAGTTTTTGCCTCCCTCCGCCACCTTCCAGTTCCGCTGGAGGAAACGCAATTTTTTGTTGACGTGCTGTAATCAGCTCTATAAACCGCAAAATTAAAACGCCTTTATTATTATTATGTTTCTTTCTCTGCTCGAAAAACTCTCAATTTATGAAAAGCTACTCATTCATATTTAGTCAGAGTGCTACTTACATCGCCTTACAGCAGGGCTTCAAACAATTTTATTTTATTAGAGCGATCTCACTTCTATTATATCAATGAAATTTATATTATTGCTTACCTCGATTCTCTTATTTTCCTTTTACTTTTGCCCGGTTCCCCAAATGAGGTAACTACGATAAACACAGTCTCACCAAATAAACGACAGTAAAAATGTTGTCGCAATTCTTACTACATATTTCTCACGTCTTTCGCAATTTTGTTGGAGAAATTTAATTGTTTGGGATCTAAAACCCCTGGAAAATTATTTTACTGTCAATTTTCATAATCAACAGTTGAGTTGTCGTCGTTTGAGTGGTATTGCAAACCCCCATCCTCTGATTAATAGGTTATCGCTATTCTGTAGTTATTTAGCCCATTTTCGTGGGCCATTTTCGTCAAATTTGAAATTATTGTAGAATATTGACGAATAGTTTATACTCGGAAAAATTATTTTATGTGCTAAAAATATTTGTAGTAAAAACAACGATCAAAGATTGAGTTTAAATTTTGTTTGATGCTATAAAATGTGAAATAACCACTCTATCAAATCACCAAAAGTAGAAAGAGGTAGCTGTTCATATCACTAAAGGACTATTTCAATATCAAAAGGTTTGATATTAAATGGTATCAAAATCAAATTGTGAGCACTTTTACAACGTAATAGTGAGTTAAGTTGAGTTTTTGCACATTCGAATTCAAAATGTTGCTCTTCAGGCGCAAGTAACCGGCCATGCATGACTCCCAAAACTTCGGAAGTGCTCGAGCATGTGGGACTGAATAATAATATAGTGAGACATGGTCCAATGGGTCAAATAAATTATATTATACGATTAAACGAATCATTACAATTTCCACAATCAAGAAGCAATCAAAATTGTACATCTAGGTACCTTATTTATTTATACTAAAATGAAGTGATGAATTTGTAGGTAGGTACCTACAAGACTCTGGTTTTCACCAGCTTAAACTTCAATTCGAATAAGATTCTCTAATAGCAATACAAATTACCAACATAATAATATTATCATATACTGAATAGTAATAAATCGTGATGGTGACACTCGGACATACGTACCGGTACTGTTTTTCAAAATTTCCTATTACTTTTGTAAACATCATCTGACATTCATTATTAATTTAAATTAGATGTTGGAACAATTACGAGTAATATACAAGTTGAACCTCAGGATCGGTCCCACCATTCATCTGAGTTGACTTAGCAATTTCGCATGTTACATCACATGATAAGTGACTCAAATTCAACCAACGTACAACCTATATAATCATTACGCTTTAATTGGTCTGAGGGAATTCACATTGCTTGAATGTGTACCCTTTCGTCGAACTCACGTGAATTATTAATGACGAAAAAAACCAAAACATTATAAGAATAAAGCGTGCAAGTGCTGCATCCAAGGTACTGATGTCCATAAATTATTTTGGAGATTTGAAATTTCATCAATGTTCATCAAAAGTTCATTCTGTATTCCAAACAACAGAGCCTACCACAACCTTGGTAGTTTCTTAAGCTTATAAATTTGGTAAGTCTTCTTCAGATATTTTCAGAAGAAACGACCATCTCAACAAAGTGATAACGCTTGATAAATACGATCTGCTCAGTTCAGAGGCTACCAGATTTGTACTGTATACTCGTATGTTTAAACCATCATCATTGTACTCAGGTTCCACCTATTCTCATTACGTTCCAATTGACCTCCCTCCCCATGTTAGTTATTAAATATTCCAAAGGGGTCTGACTTTTTAGGAAGGAAATTTTTAACAAGGAGGATTTTATACAACAATACAGGTGGTAGGTATTCAATGTTGGAAGCAGTTGTAAATAGAAAAATACGAAATTGCATCTTCAAAAAAAATGTGCACCACGAAACATTTTCGCCCAGTTATGAGGCGTATAAGGTGGAAACCCCAAATGATTGTCTTAATAGTGACAACAGTGTGATTTATAGGTTCGGAGTCACTGTATACACCAATCTGTTTTAGCGTCTGACTTTGTAGTAATTGTTTGTGTGAATTTCGTATTGAGTTCCGAGTTTATCCTCCAATCGCCTGAACTTTCTGAGGCTGCTGTTGGTTGTTGCGGGGTGGTGGCTGTGTATTAGGTGATTTTGAAGGAGAAGGGACTTCTTTCGGATGAAGCGACGAAAGAAGCTTTGAAGGACGTACCATAGGGTACCAGGATGTCGGTGACGGTACTTCCAACTGCTTCGATGTTGATGTCAGTTTTGGTGAAGCAGCAGACGCTGTGGTGACAGGCGCCGTTAGGGCCGACGGTGCCGGCGCCGGAGGGCGTCGCCTTGTTCTTGCCAACTTGTCACAATCACCTGACTTGACAGGTATCCATTCTGAAATGTACAGGTACCAAATTAACCGTAAAATATATTACAATCTAAATACCTTGTTCCCAATAAGAGACCTCAAGGCAATAAGAAAAATCTCAAAATTTGCACTTCGGTGTCGTTGGGTACGGATTAAACCTGCTCAAAAATTTTAATTTTTCACCAGGGAGATGGGAAATTTATATGTTTCAATTACATTTGAATTTATATCACGGATTAAGGACATGATGGCCATTTTAATGACATAAGGTCGAAACCACGAAACAAATGTTAGAAGTGAAAACATTAGCATTTAGAGTGGAATAAAAATTAAAAATGATTTAGATACTAAGTACCAAATACCAATATGGAACCAAATTTATTCTCTGGTGTTAATTATTTAAAATGTGAGAGGTAAATTTATTTATTTAATACATTTATTTAAAATGTATTTAATACATTCTTAAGCACACGATTCTTTCAAGTTTTCGGTTAAGACCAAAGTTCCCTCTATCTAAGGATTTTTAAATGTAAATCTGTGCAAAAACAAAATGCTCATCTCCTGATGAGTTGTATTATGAGTATTAAATATTTAAAGGACCGTTTATTACTATCAAAACGGAGACACGATTGACAGCTGTGAATAAAGCAAATTCTCTGAACATTTTTTCTTGCTTAAATTCAAACGTCACTTTAAGCTGAGTAAAACAACCAACAGTAACGCTAGTATCAAATACGGCATTGAGTAATAGATGGAATTGAGAGTGGTTGATATGGGAACTTTATTGTACAAGCTAAACATGAACTAGAGTATTAAGGATTAAACTTCAATAATCGAAATTGAACACTAATCTGAGTAAGCTCACTTTCACTTGAGACGCAGTTCTGGCAAATCATCTGACAAGGGTTTTTGAAGGTTTGCAAGGCGTTGGTCTTCAGGTCTTTTCCGCACGTCAGGTCAGTTCCTTGACAGTCGCATTTGCACTTCACTGACAATCCGTGCGCAGCACCCATAAGCAGGGCCACTGTACAATCAGAGATAGTGCGTTAGCTGTACATTGAGTAAATATATCCGACCCCTCCGTGTCAACAAGTTGGAAGGCTCGAGTATCGTAATGAGGTCATCGACTTAGTACGCCATAAATAGCTTTGATGGCCTCAACAGTGGAGATGTGGAGATGTGAATAAAATATCTTCGGTGATGACAACACTTATTTACAACTCATCCAGGTATCGTCAAAATGGAGGGTAGTGTAACCTAAACATATCAAATTACTTGGGTAAGAAAAAAAATTCAAAGTTTGAAGTAGGGCCGAATTTGAAAAAATTAATAAATTCATTATTTAATTAGAAATAAATAAATAAATAAATTCAGTTAATTTAGTAGAAAACCAAACCATACCATTGAAATCAGTATTTCTTCCCATTTAATAACAAAAAACAATATCCGTCAAATAAGCCCCCGCACTGCATGCATGTACTCTTTCAGTAAAGTTCACCGTTACACATTCCACAGTCGCTTTCAGTCACTTGACGAATTTCTTGCTTGAGCTGTGTTGGTTGTGTTTTGGTGTTTATGTTTATACACTATGGACGTAATAAACCCCCTTTGAAAAAATATCAAGGATTCAGGTCACAGGACCGTGCCGGTGAATTCTGGTTACCAGTGCCTTTTAAAAGATTTAACCCATTATCTCAACACAACAATAACTTTGGCCACTTTGACGAGTCTGCAGCCTGGGTATCAGGACCAATCGACTTGAAATTTTGACCCAGTGCCAACTGAAAGATTTAATCCATTATCTCAACTGTGAGCCGGCCAGGGAGGTGTATGAGTGAACATGTACAAGCTAGAAATGCTCGTGGATACATACCTTGCTAATAGAACTATATTTGCGAGGCGGGGTTATTTTTACACGGTGTTGTGGAGGGGGGGGGGGTTGATGTTTTCCAGAGATTCACCAACAAACTAAACTAAAAAACAGCAGAACCATTGCTCAAAACCTCCTACAAATTTTCTTTGGAAATGCCAAGAAGTGTAGATGTATCATGAAAAAACTCTATGGTAGAATAAATATAATATAACGTTTAATTTATAAGGAAAAGGAAACAAACATAATATGTTATATTATAATGTCGAATATGGGAAGGTATTGAGGGATGGAGTTATGGTAAGGGTCAGTTGCTGAAAAGTAACAAAAGACACTCTTCCATTTTTATTTACTAAGGTAGGTACCTCATTTCGTAGAAATAACAGCTAACTAAACAGCAGTTAATTTAATTTAATTTGATTTAATTTGATCGTACAATTAAGATTAGTACAATACGGTATGCACATGCGTAGGGAATTCTCGTTTTTTACCCCAAATTCGTTTTTAGCGCCCTGAAAAGCCCCTTAAGGACCAATGGTCAGGTTAAAACTCAGTCTGGTTAAAATTAAAATTCCCAAGAAAAAAGTGACCGTTTGAAATGTTTTCATCAAAAATACGTGGGACAGCTGCGAAACAGCATGAAAACGGCCGCTGGGAGCGCTGGTGGTGGGATTTTGGTCTCAAGAAGTTTCAGTACGTTGGTAGGTACTCCTAAAATTGTCAGCCAATCACCTTGCCAAATAATTTCATCGTCACCAATCCTCATTCACTCGCGAATTTATAAACTGCCTTTTTTGTTTATTTTCTATAAATTCAGGAGAAGGTAATTTTGGCGAAGGTAATGATGTCAATTTTTGCCCTTTTTGAACTATCTTCTTCGAAAAAAAAACTAATAAAAACGTGCGCACACCCTATTGAGAAAAAGCTTTGGTCCATAAGGTAATATTTAAAATAATATAATATAGGTATTATTACAATAATTATTATGCCCCTTAGAAGAAGCCAGGAGAAGAACCTTATGAACCAGCTTTGGTTCATAAGGTAATATTTAAATGAGTTTCTTTTCATAATTGATTCATAATTGATAATTGATTCATAATTGATAATAAATTTCATAATATTGATTTTCACACGTTTCTTGGCCCCACGATGTCCTGGCTTTTGTTACCCCACTCTTAGATATACTCTTTCATCCGTATATATATAGGTAACTTTAAGCTAGGTAGTTAAGTTGTAACTCCTGTGCCCTGGAGGAAAGAACTTCCCTGTTGGAGTCTAACTCCATTTTTTGAAACTGTAAGTCACAAATTATTGTACATCCCACACACCATTTCAATTTATCTGTTTAGCTATCTGTTTTAACATCATTTGTTTAACACTACCTACAACTAAATTATTACTGTAACTAAATAATATTTAGTTGCATTATAACTAAGTTATTTAGTTATATTATAACTAAATAACTACAACAACTAAAACTAATGGTAATTAAATAACTACAACAACTTTCTCACGATAGAACTGTAATCAATATTATGAAACTGTTTTTAGGCCCTGAAGATGAAGAAATATATTCTTCGAAACGTTGGCACATAAATCAATTTTCATTTGACCGACCCTCGACATCCCTCAACATCAGTAATATTTAAAATAATTTAATATAGGTATTATTGTTAAAATGACCAGAGCAGGGTAGTAAATTTATCTAATTTATTTAACACAACTAATGGTTTAACACAAAAGCACTCTTCTTTTTGGAATCCTGTTTCTCGACAACCAATTTTTGGACTAACTGTGTTAACGACAACAACCTGTTTCTTAGGTCCCTGTCACCTGGTCCGTCACTTCCCCACAACATTAAACAATCAGTGAGTTCTCATGTTTATCACGTAAAATTTAGGGGTTAGTAGAAGGGTTACAATAATTATTATGCCCTTTAGAAGAAGCCAGGAGTAAGTTGTGTACAGGAGACGACGGATTCGTCCAGATGGCATGTGGCGAAATTTCGTACTGAACAACCAGCTGGAGTTTCGTTCTGTTCGTTTAGTTCACGTGGTTCGTCATCGCGTTTAAAACAGCTGACGAACTTTTGAAAGGCCACGTCGCAATAGAAATATACATACCAAATAAAAAGGGTGGAAGATAAGAAAAAACCCGAAACGTGACACTTACCAACGGCGACAGAGATAATGCAGTTTGTCATAGCGGGCCGGTGTATTGCCGGCAGAGGGGCTAATACGAGACTAATGTGATCCCACAGTTTCTCATCCAAACGCGACCTTCAAACGACCACTCCACACCGCGTTTTGCATATTAATTATCAAAGAAAGATCTACAGACCGATGTCAAGAGGAAACACAACGTGATCGCTCCCACAGCGAAACATTACGCTCAAACGTACTTTCTCCTGCAAATGTTTTGTTTCGTACGGTAACGCCACCTGTTTTCGTTACCTTTTATTTCCGTGTATGTTTGGAGGTTAAGTTGTTTATGGCCACGTTGTTGCCGCTCTTCGCTGTTTATAGCCCATTGTTTCAGAATTTCGCTCCTCATTATCACCGGTTTCTGCAAGCCGCGCGACAGGATTTATGGGTTTGGATAGAGTTTCCTAATTCGGTATGAAAATAGAATTTTCGTACCTAGTAATTTTACAGTGTCGTTTTGAACTCAATATCGTCATTTCACCTCCAAAATACGAGTAACGATAACAATTTCGATTATTCACGGAGTTGAACATTTTCAGTATCACACCAGTTGGCTCCAAAGAAAAGTTAATACCCCCCAAAAATCACTTCGCCTCTCAAATACACTGGAGACCAAAAAAACCGGCGCAGTTGAATTGTTGTCGAAGAGTCAAGTTTAAATCGATAACAGTTGGGTTAGAGTCAATAGTAAGGTCAATAACAATGTGTTAACAGAGATTACTTGCCGAGGTCCATCCCTGTTTTTCCTTAACTATCCAGTTTTTTCCTGTAATGCTCTCATGAATTCACGATAGAAGCCTACAGAAGCCTGCTGATGTTAATCTTCACTCCAGAGTCCGTGCTTTAGGTCCTCTACTCACCCCAGCACACCGAACGGCTCGTCTTCAATTTGCTGGAGATCACGCTGCTTGGACTGAGCTGCTTGAGTTTGCAGCAGGATCCATCGCCCTTGGACGCCCTGATGCCGGCCTTCTGGTGTAGCTACCAGTTTCACGGTTTTCTGTAGGCTTCTATCGTGAATTCATGAGAGCATTACAGGAAAAAACTGGATAGTTAAGGAAAAACAGGGATGGACCTCGGCAAGTAATCTCTGTTAACACATTGTTATTGACCTTACTATTGACTCTAACCCAACTGTTATCGATTTAAACTTGACTCTTCGACAACAATTCAACTGCGCCGGTTTTTTTGGTCTCCAGTGTATAATTCTACAGCTATTAGCCAAGATACGCTGCGACCAAATGGGACTCAATAGCAGACCCTGGAATGCAACAATGCAGAGTGCTATCTGTCCCATGTGCAACGTGCAGGAAGAGGAGAGCAGTTACCACTTTTTATGTGTGTGTCCAATAATATCAGAGTTCAGAGTAAGATTTTTTGACAAACGCACGCTTGAACCAGATGAAGCTATCGAACTATTGAACAGTCCCAACTGGAACAAAATAAACCTATAATATTTTGGATGATTCGTTTTTTAGTAGTCGGGAAAAAATAATAAATAAATAATCTGTGTAATTGTCAGCCCACGAAACTGAAATTTTCAACAAGGAAGCGTCTATATTTTAATGCGTCACGTGTGAATTATTCACACGTGACGCATTAAAATATAGACGCTTCCTTGTTGAAAATTTCAGTTTCGTGGGCTGACAATTACACAGATTATTTATTTATTATTTTTTCCCGACTACTAAAAAACGAATCATCCAAAAAACCACTCGTATTAAACCATAATAACATTACCTAGGATAAGTAATCGCAAATGTACATTGTTTCCATAATGAAGAATGTTTTCAATGAAGAATGAAGTCAATGATGAATTTTTTCTGTCTTTTCTATCAAGTATTATTGCTAAATTATTTCATGTTTCTAATGCGCTTATTAGTGTAAATACAAGCAAATTTCGCTGATGTAGATTTGTTGCAGTGTACGGTGTGAATTAGATAGACTGGCTATTCGGACAGCTGCAGAAGTGCCATGTCGCATAGTGTTTTTTAACGTTATTTGTAAAATTTATTTTCTTCGATAAACATTTATTCTATTCTATTCATTCTACAGCAGCCAGAAAAAGTTATGATATTAACTTTCCCGCCCGCCTTTTTCCTTCCAACTGAAGCGATGTCTTTGTACAAGCACCGTACAAAAAATCGAAAAATTTCGAAATCTCCCCTTGGCGCCATGATAAGACGTTTTTATTACTACACATCTAATTCATAAAAGCGATTTTTTCTTAAGTAGTGTTTCTCTTAGTTTGGTTTGTGAATACGACCCAATGTCTTTGTCAATGTATAGTACATTGGTGTTGATCATGAAAATCCCACAAGTGCAATAATGAGCGTCATAGCCATATTGATGCGTGAGTAAACAACATCAGAAAATATGCGTACTTGTAATCAGTGTGCGGATCTCATGAGAATTTTGTAAAATAACTCGTTCTTTACTCGAGTAAATTTTGAAACAGGTGGGCAGGCCAAATAGAATTAACTTATGTGGGATTCCACAATTGGAATGGAATACCCACAGCTGTTAGTCAACCCAAAAAGCAATACAATATAATAAATATGATATAATCCTGCCCTACAGTGGATTCATAAATGGGTTAGAAAACTAAAAGGTTTTAATACACAAATGATACATTTTCTGAATACATTCATTTTCTATGGGGTGTGTCCTCACGTCAACTGTATAACACGAAAAGATGATAAGATTAAATCTTGAGGTGGTGTAATCATGCATGATTCAGCAAAATTACATTTTAATGGATACTTTTAAATCATGAACAGGTTATCAACTTCATTGTGAATTGAGGATCTTTAATCCTTCAATTGTTGATTATAATTCACACGTAAACTCCAGCTATGTTAAACAGTGATTAATTTACAATCAACACATAACAGCCGCCGCTCACAATATCTCGCACTTCTTTGTTTTTTCAACTTGGCTAGGATTCTATCAACAAAAGAGATTATCCTCTGTGAAGAGAGGCACGCAGTTTAATTTAGCGTTCCAGCTAATACATAAACAAAATGGTCGGCAAAAACCGTTGGTTTAAGAAGCTAAGTCCTTAAAAACACATCTACGGCCTCACATAAATCACTTATAATTACATTTAGGATGAAAAGGGTCCTGGCCAAGAGTCTTAATTGCGAAGCGCAACTGTTACAGCTCAGCTATCTTAATTCCTTCTTTGGATCCCTTCCTATTTCGCTTCCAAGGAAAGAAAGCCTCTTGAACGATATCGCAATCCTACATACGAACAACGTGGAGGAATTAAGTGAGATTCCGAACGAAAAATAGAATGGAATTGTCTATGGTTTCAATAATTGGATCGAATATTAGGTAGTACCAATCAATAATATTACGTGAATAATATAAATTACTAGGTTGGGACGTCTGAATGTTACATTATCTTGTTGTGGACAAACGGCTGATCGTAGAAACCTCGAACGGTCTTGGAAAATTCTCCGAAATGGTCTTGAAAAAACCTATTCAAATTCGCACAGCATACGTGGAGACAGGGAATGGTTGGCAACACTTTTTGCGTTTGGATTTTTCTCGCGAAATGGGGTTGATGTTTGCCAATGAATACTACACTTAATACTACACAAATGAGGCTATGCTATTATATTTTTTCATATGAACATGTGAAATGCTGAGTTTTCAGGAGCACCTCAAAGTTATAATGTCAAACTGTGCCCACCAACGAGCGATCGGATTGGTCGGCACAGTTTGGAGAAAAACTACCATAAAATGAATAATGACTTCACTTGGTATAATAATGATTTTATTTGATCTGAGGATTACACTTATGATGTATAAGGAAAATCAAAAACTAATCTCTCCCACTTTCAGCAACTTCATTTAACAAATCCGCTTTCAAACAAAAGTTGTGTTGCCCTTAGTGCTCTGAACTGAACAATTAATATTGAAACTCTGCAAATTCTTAACACAACGGTTTATTATCTTCTTTGTGCAGATCTCCATTCTGTCTAGATCACCAAATGATAGATGACACGTTTATAGAGATGATGATCAGAATATAATTCTGGGATTTTTATTTCCACCTACCACCTTCGGCAATAATTTAATTGTTAATTACCAATGATTAGGTACCTATTAAAAACTATTACTACAAATTATTTTTTATTAAAAATGATGAATTCTTTCAGCTTGGGTGACAGAAAAATTCCTTACAGTTGAAATCCGAGAAAAAAATCTTTGTGTGAGCCAATACAAGTGTTCCGGCCGGAACGGATTATTTGCACAAGTTGTCAGTTTTCGATTCCAATAGTGCATTGGCGGAGATCAACGTGAATCAAAAGGTAAAACCTCGAGGGAATTTCCTTACTGCAGCTTTGCCCTGTTAAGGTAAAACGCCTCAACTCAAAATTCAAAACTCAGAAATTCGCCTCAAAGTTTTTCACTGAAATCTTTGATTTAATTGACTGCAACTCATTATAAAAACCCCATTTTTTGGTGAGATATCGATACGACTTTAACCAATTCAACGGTGAAAAGAAACTAGCCAATTAAAAGGCGATTTTAAAATTTCCCTCTTCCGTTTGAGGATTGTTTGTTTTGGTAAAAATGCCTCAACTTGCTCTTGAGGCAGTCACCTTAACACAATCAACTTAATCAAACGGATGTTTTGTTAGGAAATTTTGATTGAGTGCCTCAACCAAAATCTGAAGCCACAATGTAAATTTTTGTAGGTAAAACGACCCATCTCAATATTTTGGTGATTTGAGGCGTTTTACCTTAACACTAGCGCGAAAATAAATAATGAATAACATATTATGTTTTGAGGCATTTTCATCCTAGAGTTAAGGTGTTTTACCTTAACAGCGTATCGTTGAGGCGTTTTACCTTAACATTGACCAATTTTTGTATGATTACGGTCAGAATTTCCCCGACTTCCGGTTCGAATTTTGAAATTTGGACTTCACCATCGAAAATAGGGGGGGTTCCGTAAAACCCCCAATTTTCGTAAACATTGGATTTAAGGCGTTTTTATTTAACAGGGCAGAGCTGATTCAAACGGAACACGGTTTTCGTCGGTAATGTCGAGTTTCTTGTTTTGAGATACTTTTAGTTTCTACGAGTATAAAAACAAGGTTTGAATCGTCACATTCGGGCTGGTCACCCAAAACAAATGTGTCCGAATTGCAACCGGAAGCCCCTTCAGAACGAACCTCGACATCCTACACACCCAACACGGTATATAAGTAGCTTTTCCAAGCCAAATTGAGAATTTTCCAAGTCAAATTGAGAATTTTTCAAGTCAAATTGAGAATTTTTCAAGTCAAATTGAGAAATTTCCAAAACAATGAGTATTTCCCAAACCAAATTGAGAATTATTCAAAGGAGAATTTAAAAAAATAAAGACAGAAAGGAATTATCCAAATTAAAGTGACAGTTTTTCAAATTATACCGAAACTTTTAATTATGAATAAAATGGTACAAGGTACCATTTAGCCTAGGTATAGATACCTAGTTGAAAGAAAGAAATCCGCATTTTTCTTTTTTTTTCTAAACTTTCTTTATTAGGAACATAACATAACAACTGAGCTTGGCCCATCAAGTTAATTTACTTTAATAATATATTCGACACTTTGTAGAGTTCATAGCCTAATGGCAACTACTCTATAGGATCACTTTCCCACAAGACTTGTCACATCACATTACAAGGTCGAGAGGTTTCGTTGTGTTAAGACGCCGGATGACGTTGCTGTTGTCCAGTAGACGAAGAGGTTCTGGGTTCATATTTTTCTATTAAAAAAAATTCAATTTTCCATATTTTGAGTAAAATGAGGTAGGTATTTACGTAGGCTAGTATGTAAGTACTTGAATAATCAATGTAGTGGTTTTCCAGCAGCTGCGTTTGTTAACTGTACGAACATGTTCATCATCCAATTGGTACAATCAGCTGATGAAATGGTAGGGATGATTTAAGCTATCACTTCACTCAAAATGAGATTCTGCGCTGACTCATTGAGAACGTTTCTCACGTATAGCTTGATCTTGGAGAAAGCTTTCTCGACCGGATTTACCTATACCTTCTTACTACCTACCTAGATTTAAAAGAAATGTTTTTGGTTAGTGCCTATTTAATTGGAAAATTCTCAATTTGATTTGGAAAATTCTCAATTTGACTTGGAAAATTCTCAATTTGGCTTGAAAAAGCTATATAAAGTCAAATAAGGCCTTAGGCCGGTGTTGATGAAATCATTTTAAGATTCAATACTTGTATTGTTTGTGAATTATGCCAATAAACGTTCTGTATTCTGTATTCGGGCTGGTAACCGGCTACAGCGATGATGCAGAAGCGACAAAAGGACCTGTTTTACTACCGCAGTCGGGCGATAATCGCTGGTTCGGCGGAGAGAAAGGCGAGAAAAGCGAGTTGTCGTAGTTTGACACCCTCAGGAGGACTCGTGAGTACCGGAGGAAGGGAAAATACCACCGCGTTCGTCCCTGAATACGGAAGTAATTGAATTAGATTCTGATTGAAGACGAAGGGACCCTAATTATCTGAGTGGCACTACGGAGAAGGAGCATCAACCCCCGTAGAGAGGACGCCTTTGTGCAATAAATAACTTACTCCCGTGTGTTGGCCAACAGCGGAACTCACTCCCTTGGATTACCTACTTCCACCGCATTCCCCGCACTCCACTTCACCCGGTTTAGACGCCGATGTCTTAATGCGAAGGACACCGCCCTATAATGGCTATTGGATCAGGCCACTCTGTCGGAAGGGCTATTCTGTTGCTGGTCGGATGTCTCTCGTATTGGAACCCATCGGTTGGCTTCCCCTTCTAAAGATCCCTATACTTCCCGCCCTAAATCGAAGAAGGGCGTATCTCGAGTTGTGACGAATTTCGGGTTTCCGCACTTATACGATCGTTAGAGTTCATGGTTAGGATCACAGTCCATCTTACGATTACGTACAAACCACAATAACCACCATAACACATCCCCCAAAATCAACAAAACACGCAATTACGCTATCAAAGAAGGACGTATCTCATAATATGATTATATTTTAATATTATTATTCCTAAATAGAGCAGTATCTTCGTAGAGAACATAGAGTCGTTGTAGACGTCTGTTCATTCCGAACCGAGTCGAACTTTCCCAACCGCCTATATGAGATTTCATGGGTACCCCCCCCCCCCCAACTCCCCAGAACCCCCCTCAGCTTTTGGACATTTCAACACTGAACACGACAGCGAAGTCAGAATTGCGATATCTCATTCCGTCATCAGATTAGAGCAGACTAACCATGAAGTATATATCAAGGATCTACCACGTTTCTTCATCTTCAAAGTGCTCCAGTTTGAGAACGGAATAAGATATCACAATTCTGATTTCGTCATCGTGTTCAGCATAGAAATTCCTTTAAAATGAGGTTTCGCTTGTCAGAGTGTTTCATTTTGGGAATCTATGATGAATTTCCCTTCCCCCTAAAACTCCCCTAAACCCCTTCACGATCGTATTCAGGGTGTAAAAACCTTTAAAATGAGGTGTCACTTGTCAGAATTTCATTTTTTGCGTGACCCCCCTTCCCCCCCTCCACCAAACTCCCCAGAACCCCCCTCAGCGTGTGGACATTTCAACAGTGAACACGACAGCAAAGTCAAAATTGCGATATCTCATTCCATTATCAGATTAGAGCAGACTTAACATGAAGCTCATATCAAGTAACAACCACGTTTCTTCATCTTCAAAGTGCTCCAGTTTGAGAACGGAAGAAGATATCGCGATTCTGATTTCACTATCGTGTTTAGCATGGAAAAACCTTTAAAATAAGGTGTCATTTGTTAAAATTGTATATTTTGGGAGTTTATGAGGAATTCCCCCCCCCCCCCCCCCAGGAGAGGTCCGATTCTGCCCATCTACGTACTTAGCCTGTCGATAGCCAAGACAGATTTTTTGTACAAATTTGAACTTTTTATCTCAATTCTATCGAGAGTTATCGTCTGGAATGACACATATACATAATATGTTATATATTATATATATTATATTATAATATACATATATCTATACATATAATTTTTGGTGGTTTTTGGCAGTGGGTTCAGGATGGTCTGAAACGGATTTTGGTATGTATATTTTTGAAAATTGTTTTTTTGGTTTATTATCTTCGATAATGAACCATTGGAATCGCCCAAAGAAAAAAATTTTTTAACCCCCCCTCAAAATTTGTTGGTTTACGTTTCAAGATACGTAGATTCAGAAAATCGAATAAAAAAACAACGGTTCATTATCTTCTTTGTACAGATCACCCTTCTGTCTAGATCACTAGGTCTAAATGTCTAGATCCTAAATGTTAGATTAATTATTATTATCAATTATCACTAATTATTAACAATTTTATCAAGTACCTAGTGAAAATTATTATAATTTATTGTTAGGTATTAATAATTCGTATTTATTATTAATAATAATTATTATTAATTATGATTAATTAATACGATATAATTCTGGGGTTTTTAATACTACGTCGGTAATAATTTTTCTATAAAAGAAGTACCTACCAACAAACATTCGAAATTACCTTCATTTCCGTAGCACGAAACGCACCTCAGAACAACAAACTCGACATAACTTAAGCCATATGATGTTCCAAAGAGCTTGTTAGTATGAAAATGGACCTGTATTTCAACAGTTTGAGTCACGATCCTGTAGTGAGGCACAATCTTTGAGCCGTCATTGTGAACGAACGGCTGGTCGTACAAAGCTGCGGATGGTCTTAAAAAATTCTACGGAACAAACTCTATCTAAATATGAAATAAAAAACATACCGTTCTATATGAATTTTTCGAGATATGAGATTTTCAAATTTTCAAAATTCGTTTTGAACCCCTTCCCCTTGACCTAGGGTTATGAAAAGTTTCGAGGACCATTGTGGGGTTGGTCGAAACCCATAAAAAAAATTTCGTAATTTTAACTCAACGCTAACTGGGCAAAGTGGCGCGGACGGCGTACGGCGGACGGCGGACGGCGTACGGCGTACGGCGTACGGCGGACGGACGGATTTTTTTTTATTCGATTTTCTGAATCTACGTATCTTGAAACGTAAACCAACAAATTTTGAGGGGGGGTTAAAATTTTTTTTTCTTTGGGCGATTCCAATGGTTCATTATCGAAGATAATAAACCAAAATCCGTCCGTCCGCCGTACGCCGTACGCCGTCCGCCGTCCGCGCCACTTTGCCCAGTTAACGTTGAGCTAAAATTACGAAATTTGGTTTCTGGGTTCGGACCAGCCCCACAATGGTCCTCGAAACTTTTCATAACCCTAGGTCAAGGGGAAGGGGTTCAAAACGAATTTTGAAATTTTGAAAATTTCATATCTCGAAAAATTCATATGGAACGTGTCAAGATTATCAATCCGTCCTCTCTCGTGATACATACTCCGTGGATACCGATGGCCGTGGACCTAGTTCCTAAAACCACCGCAACCGTCGTTGGCGCTATGTACGCTGCCACCTCCGGCTCAACTTCACTTCTGCTCTGCCATCGACTGCGATCAGTTTCCCTAAAGTTCACTTCTGCTACTTAAGTTCATTACGATTATATTTCAATTAACTTCAGTGTATTCTGATACTATCAAGAACCCGGAGGTATGTAGAATAAATCTCATACATGTATATTTCGATATCCTTTTATTTCTTTGTCCTGAAATGTTAACATAGGTGGGCCGGCGAACGGGTGAGCCGTCCCATGCAGAGAAATAGTGCTCGTGATTTTTCTCGAGAATCCGGTGCGAATCAGGAAATAACAACTGGAAGCTCGTTGTTATAGTTTTTATGGAATAGTTAGAGAAGTATACTAGTTTTCTTCTCTGTAATCCGGACGGGAAGCACAACGGAGAAAATGCAGGTGAGAGCTTCATAAATCAGGAGGAAAATGGCGGCGGACATTTTGCTTCAAAAAAAGGATGATGCAATATTTAACTGAGTGTGCTTCCCGAGTCAAGTCGATGGTCCGTAAGTCTAGCAGGATATAACGATGAAAAACTCAGTTTTATCGATGAAAATCGCTCTTAAATTTCGGAGAGTGCGGGTGATAACTATTCCATCTCGAGAAAAATTAGTAAGGAGGCGCATAAAAAGAAATGCGTTAGAGCGTCGGTAGAAAGAGAAGATCGATGTATGTAAATCGATATTAAGGTAGGTTACAGTTATCGAAGTGGGGAATACGGATAAAACGGCTCATGATAAAACCCGGATTCGAATATTCAACGAAGAATCGATTAATCGATCGAAATTATAGTATCAAAGTAACATTCTATCAGCATTATCGATTGTTGTTCGTTATCACAACAAATTGATTTTCCACTGATAGCTAGAATTATTATTGAACCTTTTTCTTTGCAATAAGGTGGAACTACTGACTTTTCCTTTTAATATGTGGTGTATTTCGTGCATGTAAGAAAATTATACCGGTAGTAACAAGGATGTCATGAAGACAAAACAGATGATCACGGTTGATTCCTGTTCAAAATAGTGAGTTCGGTGAATGTTTTGTTTACATTGTTGGCTGAATACGGCGGGAGTGTTACCTTGATACATTTAAATTAACTAAGGTGCTAAGTTACGGTATTTATAAGTTGAAAAAAAGAAAACCCACTCGATAAATATCTAGCTTGGTATTAACCCGGAGTGCTGACATTAGTTCGGAATTAATGCGGTGTGCCTCTTTCTACTGGTAAACCGGTCGCAAACACGAGACACTATTCTGCATGAAAGCCTAGGGACCTAACGAGGTCGGAATTTGCTCACGTCCCCAGTGTGGTGTGTGAATTTAGAGAAGTAAAGTATTTAAATTAATAACAGTATGATGTTGCAGAATCAGGAAAGTTAAAGTATCGCAGATGGCAAGCAGAAGTAACCCGGCTGAATGCAGAAGCTAATAAATAATGAGATTTAAGAAACTAAAATCCGATTTATTTAAATTTAACAAACCCGGAGTTTTCGAATAAAGTTTGAAATAAGATATAGGTTGGAATTAGTCTCTGAGATGAAACATGTGATGAATCGTGCATTTTTCACATTGGGTTTTACCAGCGGGATAGTCATAGCATAATTTATTTATGTGTGTGCGTGTCGCTGAGGTGTAAGCTAGTTGTTCAGGCCCTGTTACCGACGCACAGCGCGTCTATGTCTGGTAAGGTATCTCTATGAGAACGGATACAGACATGGATAGCGGGGCGGATCGAACATCCCCGTAACTGCAACCTCACTCAGTGTTTTATACACTAAAAACCCGAAAAATCACGATTCGGGACGCAAGGTGAGCGAATTCCAGACCTGGGGACAAAAATAGTATTTCGGAGAGAATAAGGCGTGCGCGGTGCTTAAGTAAGAATGTAATTTAACGATATGTCAACGAGTATTAAACTCACGGAGTCATTTTAGTTCGGTGTCTTTTAAGATTCGTTTATTACGGATTAAGGTAGAACTACATTTAACAAGGAGCAAAATATAGACTTAATCTGGTGCTGTAACATTATCTGTCTCAGAGAAAAATGAACTCTGACGAAATAAGGAGAATCGTGGAGGAGGAGATCCAAAAGAGGAGTGAAGTGGTTAGGCGGGAGGTTGAAAAGGAATACGCAAGCAAATTTGATAAAATCAAGGATCAAATACGGCAGGTTTCTGAGGAGTCCATTTTAAGGATTAACGCTTTGGCGTCCACGCTAACCAACCCGGTGTGTCGTACTCACGGCGATGAAATAATGGTCACTGACGAGGTCTCAAATACGGAATCCGGTGTTAATCCTAATCAGACCGAAGGTGTGCCATCTATTTCAAGAACGGATACGAACAGGGACAGTGTGAACGTGCAAAAACCCAGACGAAGGTACGCTCAAGATGATTATAGACCACCAATGCTGAATCTGAAACCCGGTCATAATCCCCTTAATGAAGGCTCTGTAGTAGTGTGGAAGCGAAGAGTTATGCTAGACCTTGAAAGTAACGACTGTTCTTTCCTGCTCGATCCTCAAGCGGAAGTTCCGGATTGCTACACGAAAAGGGAACTGCACCAGATGAAAAGCTTGATTTTGGCTTACATCATGTCCAATGTCAATGAGGGACTACAGGCACTGATCAACGATGAAACCGAACCCTTAGCAGCCATGAGGATAATTGAAAATACGGTAGATCCTCCATCACAAGCCAAGGAGCATGCCCTGCAAATTGAACTAATGAATATTAGATTCAACCCGGAGACGGAAACGGCATTAGAGTTCCAGAACAGATTCGAGCGACTCGTCACGGATATCAGGAGATGTCCTGAAGCTGAATTGACCGAGAAGACAATCCGGAGAAACTTAGTGAATGCTATTTCTGAGACGTGCCCACGAATTGCTGAAGATGCTCTGTTAGATGGCTCGCTATTAAAAACCCGTGACATATTCGACAGAATACATAGAAAATTCGACATGATCATGGAGAATAATAGAAGAGAAAGGGCTGGCAATCAAGGTAGTGCTATGATCGGAACCAGTTCAAGAAAGCAAACTTTCAAGAGAAAAGCAAATTGGAAATCCGGTGAACCTTCCAAAAACAAAAACTGGAAACCTATTGACCTTACCTGTTACACCTGTGGTATTAAGGGTCACACAAGTAAAACTTGCAGGAATACGGAGAAGATGTGCTATAACTGCGGAAACTTTGGACATCTGTCTGCGAGTTGCACTGAACCCTTAACCAGTCGCACTAAAGATATCCGGAGACACAAGGCTGGTTCTAACGTGTATACTCCCCCTCACAAAAGACACGTTCAGATTAAACAGAAAAAAACTTGACCAAATCCTCGGAAACTGACCGCCTAACCTCTAAAGCTCGCTCTAGGACTCCAGCACAGAACAGATTGAGGAGTGTTGTTTCAAAAACCCGGAGTAAAACAACCTCAGACGGAGCTCATTATGCAGCACAAGAATCCGATGATGATAATGACGATGACGAAAATACGATGGCTGCCATTGCTGTACCCAGGCCTAATTCCGAGGAAACGCCCTCAGCAATGCATTCTTGGGGCTCGGAGATGTCATTGTTGGATGGTAAATTACCTCAATTAAGGTTTATAGCTGATAGCGGTGCTACTGAACACATAGTTAAGGATAAGAAGGTATTTTCTAATTTAGTAAATTTGCATAATGAAATCAGGATATCGTGTGCAAATAGTAGTAAGGAATCGGACTTAATCATTAGACAATCAGGTGATATAATATATTATAACGATGAACTAAAGAAATTTGGGATTTTAAGAGGTGTGCTGTATGCACCTGAACTAGTAGAAAATCTATTTTCTATTAGGAAACAAATGCAAAAAGGATTAAGTGCGAAATTTGATAAAAATAAATTAGAAATTATAGATCCGAGTTCAGGGGACATTCTAAAAACCGGTAGTTTTGATGGACGTTTTTGGTGGTTGTCCTTTTCGCTTCCTATGATAAATGCAAATCAGGATGAAAAATTAAGGATACTCAGTCTGGTGCAAGGAAATTCGTTGATGACCAAGTCAGAAAGCGATGAAAATCCGGCGAAAACAAATACGGTAGATAAAATCACTAAAGATGTAAACAAAACCGGAATTAAAAGAAAAATTCAGAAACCGGGGCTCAGTTTAGAGGGGAGTTCTGACCCAAAGAAGTTTAAAAAGGATGAAACTTTGCAATTTAGAAACGATGTAGGTCTAGGATGGCATTACAGACTAAATCATGCTTCTCTAAAATATTTAAAGATAGCGGGTAAACAAATTCCGGAGTTGGAAGGAGTCAAATTTGATACTAATATCTTAGACTGTCCTGATTGCAAAATGGCTAAAGCCAAACGCAAGCCATTCACTAGTAAAAGACATAGATCAGATATTGTATTTCATCGTTTGCATAGCGATCTTTTGGGACCATTAAAACCGGTGGCATATAGGTCTCAAGCTAAATATATTGTTACATTTACGGATGATGCCTCTAGGTATGTATTTGCTTACGAAATAGGCAACAAAACTAGAGTAAACTTAGCTCTGCTTTCTTGTCTAGAAGAAATCAGGAGATTAAAAGGCCCCCAAACTAAGGTCTCAGAAATTAGAACGGATGGGGGTTTAGAATATAAAACTAGTGAAATGAATGCTTTGCTTAAACGAGAAAATATAAAATTAACTGCTTGCGAGCCTTACACCCCTCAATTAAACGGCGTGTCTGAAAGGCAAAATTTAGAATTGGAAGAGAAAATCCGGGTCAATCTCATCTCTTCAGGTATTCCGACTCACTACTGGCCTTATGCCATGAGACATGTAATCTATATTCATAATAGAACTCCAAATGGGTCGATAAACTTTAAAACCCCCTATGAGCTTGTATTAAATCATGCCCCTACGGTAAAATATATCAGACGATTTGGATGTGAAGCTTATATCTTGGATACTCAATCCACTTCTAAATTTGCACCCAAAGCAAACTTAGGATTCTTGTTAGAATGTGGTGAAACCGGATACCATCTATTGCACTACAAAAATAAAACGGTGGTTAGGTCAAAACATGTAGATTTTATAGAAAACCGAACCTATGGTGATTATACTAAAAATGAAAATAAGGCTCTTGAACCCGGTAGTCAAACGGAATTTACAGTAGAGGTTAATAGTGATGTTGGTGCCAGTAACAAGGATTCTGAGCTAACTACCAATATTAATCAGGAGGATAATTCCATTTCAATTCAAATACCAACTAGGATAGAAGATTCCATACAGGGCATCGAAAACAAACAAAATCCGGTGCTTATTCATGAAAATGATGAATGTGAATTCTTTGAAGACTTAGGCGATATAGGAGATAAAACATTTTTCCTTCAAGATTCTGGTGAAGAACCTTTAACCTATGCTCAAGCATTAAGAGCACCTGATGCTGATCTTTGGTTAGATGCAATTAATACAGAATTTCAGGCCCTGGAAAAGTGCAACACCTGGAAAATCATTTCTAGAAAGGATGTGCCCAAAGGAATGAAAGTAATGAAAACCCGGTGGGTACATAAGAGGAAATCTGAAGCTGACGGATCGGTAAGGTATCGTAGTAGACTGGTAGTCAAAGGATTTGCTGATAATAATAACTATGAGTTATCAGAAATTTATGCTCCTGTTGCAAGGTTACCAGATGTAAAATTCCTATTAATTTTAGCAGCGAAATATGACCTGGATTTGGTTCAATATGACGTAAAAACTGCCTTTTTAAATGGTTCGCTTGATAAATTGGTATATATGGAAATTCCGGATGGTTATGACAATTATTTACAACTGGATGAAAAATTTAAGACTAAACATGTGTGTGAAGTACACAGAGCGCTGTATGGTCTAAAGGTATCACCAAGAAGGTGGTATATCAGGTTTCAAGAAGCTGTGAACGAGATGGACTTCCAACCATACCCATTTCAACCATGTTTGTTTATGTGGAAATCAGGAGACAAAATAGCTATTCTTTTACTCTATGTTGATGATATACTTCTGGCTACTAATAGTAATCAAAAGCTTAAACAGGTTAAATGCGTTTTAGAAAAGGAATTTTCTATAGTTGATCTCGGGGAACCTAGAAAATACCTGGGTTTAGAAATTATTAGAAACCGGAGTGAAGGAACGATAGGGATACTTCAGAAATCTCATATTGACAACATGTTGATGAAATTTGATCCTGATAGTGATAAAATTGTCTCTACTCCTATGATATTCGATAAATCGATTGAAAAGGAGGAGAAAAATCAAATTTGTGATCTTAGTTCCATTCCGTTTAGACAAGCAATAGGCTCTCTACTTTACTTGCAAGGTGGTGCTAGACCGGATATCTCATATGCCACAAATATGTTAAGTAGACGTCAGTCAAATTTCACTTTGAAGGATTGGAAAGCTGTAATCCGGATCATGCGTTATCTTAGAGGAACTAGAAATTATGGACTCTTGTTTTCTGATAAAGGGAATAATAACATTGAATGTTATGTAGATGCTTCTCTTGGATTATCTGCGGAAAGAGGCTTTTCCACAACGGGATATATTATCTACTTATTTGGTAATCCGGTAGTATGGCGCACAAAACGTCAAAATCATGTTGCTCTTTCTTCAGCTGAAAGTGAGTTTGTAGCTATGAGTACTGCGTGTCGAGACTTAGCTTCAATCAGGACCATGTGTTCAACAATGATTGGATTAAATTTAATTCCAATTATCTATGAAGACTCTAAACCGGCGATTAGACTAGCAGAAGTAGATGACTCTTCTACATTAAAACATATGGTTAGACTGTCGTATTTATATGTGCGTCAAGAACATAGAGATGGAAATATTCAAATTAAATGGATTTCAACGGATGATCAAATAGCTGATACTCTAACTAAGCCATTAAATCATGCTAAGTTTGTCAAATTCAGAGATTTAATGCTGTATAAACACTGATCAGATTCTATTTTGATATTAACAGCTAGAATCGACTAAGTCGGAAGATTTGGTCGATTCCATCACCACCATGCTCAACCCGGAGACTGATATGTAGAACCAGGAGAATGCTGCGACCAATACGGAGAACGCTATGCTGAATACGGAGTGTCATGAATGGAAGCTTGTTGCCTTGCTCGGGATACTGGACATCGAGATGACGACTTGGAGGGGAGTGTCAAGATTATCAATCCGTCCTCTCTCGTGATACATACTCCGTGGATACCGATGGCCGTGGACCTAGTTCCTAAAACCACCGCAACCGTCGTTGGCGCTATGTACGCTGCCACCTCCGGCTCAACTTCACTTCTGCTCTGCCATCGACTGCGATCAGTTTCCCTAAAGTTCACTTCTGCTACTTAAGTTCATTACGATTATATTTCAATTAACTTCAGTGTATTCTGATACTATCAAGAACCCGGAGGTATGTAGAATAAATCTCATACATGTATATTTCGATATCCGTTTATTTCTTTGTCCTGAAATATGTTTTTTATTTCATATTTAGATATAGTTTGTTCCGTAGAATTTTTTAAGACCATCCGCAGCTTTGTACGACCAGCCGTTCGTTCACAATGACGGCTCAAAGATTGTGCCTCACTACAGGATCGTGAACCAAACTGTTGAAATACAGGTCCATTTTCATACTAACAAGCTCTTTGGAACATCATATGGCTTAAGTGATGTCGAGTTTGTTGTTCTGAGGTGCGTTTCGTGCTACGGAAATGAAGGTAATTTCAAATGTTTGTTGGTAGGTACTTCTTTTATAGAAAAATTATTACCGACGTAGTATTAAAAACCCCAGAATTATATCGTATTAATTAATCATAATTAATAATAATTATTATTAATAATAAATACAAATTATTGATACCTAACAATAAATTATAATAATTTTCACTAGGTACTTGATAAAATTGTTAATAATTAGTGATAATTAATAATAATAATTAATCTAACATTTACGATCTAGACATTTAGACCTAGTGATCTAGACAGAAGGGTGATCTGTACAAAGAAGATAATGAACCGTTGTGTCAAGAATTTGCAGAGTTTTTTTAATTTTGGACCGAGAACAAAAGCTACATATTCTTCGAAAATCCGATAAAAATCACTTATTAGTTCTGTAAACTAGATTGTGACGCTAAAATTGTTTCAATAAAAAATAAATTAATAAAAATAAAAAAAACATTACAATGTTAAACATTTGCGATAAAAGAACGCAAATAAAGACGAAAGAATAATAACATTAAATTTTGATTCCTACTTCTTGGATAAATGAACAAATTCAATCATGTTAGTTGTGAGTTGGTGGTTAAAAACGGTGAAATAGTTCGGTAGTTTGGAACACAGAAGTTGATTGATGAGGTACCGCACGTTGCTCATTAGTTGCGTGACTGTAAATTGCGAGAGATATTGAAAATCACCCGGGTGTTGCGCAGGAGTGTCAGTGGGAGAGACGGCACCGGAGCGTGGGTGTTGCGGGTGTGTTGAATTTAAATTTAAGATAAGCGTCGAGGCTCTCTCTGACTTGGAAAAGCGAGAAAACAAGAAAAAAGGGGGCGCGATCGAGGGGAAGAAAAGAAAAAGGGGGAAAGAATATAGTGATGAGGGGTGGGGAGGGGGGAGAAAATGTGGAGAAAAGGCGAGCAAGGCGGTTGGTCGGCTGAATAATATATTTCAATTACCGTCGGAGAGAGAAAGAGTGGGATTGAGGGGGTTGTGAGGAGGAGTGAGTGGGAATTCCCACCTTCCTTTTCTAGTATTGTTGCCTGCAATTACGGAAGGAGGAGTTGCGGGCAGAAGAGGTCGTGGGGGTCCCCTTTTAAATTATGTAGACGGGACGAAAAGCGGAGAAAGCCCCCCCCCCCTCTTCCTGTCCAGTATTTTCGCCTCGAGGAGGGGGGAGGGAGGAGGGAGGAGGCCTTTGGGCAATCAGAGTAAAACCCTCGGCACAGTTAACCCGCGGGTAAGGGGAGAACCTCGCAGTTAACCTCGATGGTGTAGGTGGAGCTCATGGAATTAATCCGGGGATCCGTTCTAATATTTATAAGTGGTTCCTTGTTAACACGTTACCGGATTTCAGTCGAGTCCTTAACCCATTTGTGCCCAAATTTTATTTAATTATTATTATTATTATTTTTTTTTTTTTTTTTTTTTTTAGATGGATATGCCTATGGGCTGTTCACGTGTTCTGTTAATTCAACCCAATTTTCAGACAAAAAATTGATGCGTTGACAATGAAAATTCAATCAATCAATCAGTTTATTCACAATATTGCCTGGTAGGCTAATGTGGGGAGGGAGTGGTGTTTGTGTCAGTAATGTGTTGCTTGGATTGTGTCTTGATGTGTTTAAGGGAGTGTTGGGTCTGAGTTGTTGAAAATCAGTGCCGAAATTTGCAAAACTGCGTTTTTTTCACTGAAAATTATCTGTGTTCCATCGCCAATAGCATTGAATAAGAGGACCATCAAAATTTCTTTTCCTCCTCCATTAAAATTTAATTTTTGGCCCAATGAGGACTTAAACTTGACGCTGCCGAGCTCCCAGATCAGCTGAGTGGCTCCTAAAGCTAATTTCTATGCAATTCACACTATGAAGCTGTAATTTGGTATGTAGCCTCCTTCACTTCAAGCAGAATAGGCCCGGATTCAGCTGAGGGGCTCCCAATGCTAACAGACGTACCCTAGTGGTGTTGAACTATCGATAGTTGCGGTTTTCGACAGTATCGATGGTTTTTCAAAAAACTATCGATAGTACTATCGATACTAGATTCGGTTTTTACTGTCAGATTCTGTATTAACTTTAATAACAGATTCTGTTTTTATCGTCAGTTGTCGTCAGTCGTCGTCTTTCATTAGTTTTTTGGTTTATTATCTTCGATAATGAACCATTTTGGTTTATTATCTTCGAAAATGAACCATTGGAATCGCCCAAAGAAAAAAATTTTTAACCCCCCCCCCCTCAAAATTCGTTGGTTTACGTTTCAAGATACGTAGATTCAGAAAATCGAATAAAAAAAAATCCGTCCGTCCGCCGTACGCGGCACTTTGCCCAGTTAGCGTTGAGTTAAAATTACGAAATTTTTTTTTATGGGTTCCGGCCAACTTTCTTGAAACTTTTCATAACCCTAGGTCAAGGGGAAGGGGTTCAAAACGAATTTTGAAATTTTGAAAATTCCAAAACTCGAAAAATTCATATAGAACGGTATGTTTTTTATTTCATATTTAGATAGAGTTTATGCCTAAGAATTTTTTAAGACCACCCGCAGGTTTGTACGACCAGCCGTTCGTTCACAATGACGGCTTAAAGGTTGAGCCTGTCAACACGATCGTGAATCAAACGGTTGAAATACAGGTCAATTTTCATACTAACAAGCTCTTTGGAACATGATATGGTTTTAGTGATGTCGAGTTTTTGGTTCTGAGGTGCGTTTCGTGCTACGGAAATGAATGTAATTTCGAATGTTTGTTGGTATGTACTTCTTTTTATAGAAAAATTATTACCAACGTAGTAATTAAAACCCCAGAATTATAATATAATTATCGGTACATTTTATTTGTAATTAATTCACCATCTCTATCATTTAGGTTCTGCACAAAGCAACCCAGGCGATTCCAACAGCCGGATATCGTATTAATTAATCATAATTAATAATAATAATTATTAATAATAAATACAAATTATTAGTACCTAACAATAAATTATAATAATTTTCACTAGGTACCTCCTTGATAAAATTATTAATAATTAGTGATAATTCAGAATAATAATTAATCTAACATTTAGGATCTAGACATTTAGACCTAGTGATCTAGACAGAAGGGTGATGTGTACAAAGATTTTAAAACTGTTATGTTTAAGGAAGATACAATTTATTTTTAAATGTATTTAACGAAGGAAGTGTTGAGTTAAGCAACAATTTTGGTTCATTATCTTTTCATAACCCTAGGTCAAGGGGAAGGGGTTCAAAACGAACTTTGAAATTTGGAAAATTCCAAAACTCGAAAAATTCATATAGAACGGTATGTTTTTGGTTTATTATCTTCGATAATGAACCATTGGAATCGCCCAAAGAAAAAAATTTTTAACCCCCCCTCAAAATTTGTTGGTTTACGTTTCAAGATAGATTAAAATTACGAAATTTTTTTTATGGGTTTCGAGCAACCCCACAATGGTCCTCGAAACTTTTCATACCCTAGGTCAAGGGGAAGGGGTTCAAAACAAATTTTGAAATTTTGAAAATTTCATATCTCGAAAAATTCATATAGAACGGTATGTTTTTTATTTCATATTTAGATAGAGTTTGTTCCGTAGAATTTTTTAAGACTATCCGCAGCTTTGTACGACCAGCCGTTCGTTCACAATGACGGCTCTAAGATTGTGCCTCACAACACGATCATGAATCAAACTTCTGAAATACAGGTATTTTAACCTGTATCAAGTACGTGTTTTTTCTGGGAACATGTGGGTTTTCTGTTGGTTTCGATAGTACTATCGATAGTTTTCAATAGTCAGAAACTATCGATAGTATCGATAGCCCTATCGATAGTTCAACACCACTAACGTACCCATGATTACATTTTTTGCCAGTAAGGGATAAATTTTTTATTATGAACTTTGAAAGTCGAATTTCCGAAAAGGTTTTTCAAGTTAAATATTGCTCATTTGGTTGGGTTTATATTTTGGTTACAGAAACGTAATGTACTTTTAACTCCTAATTCTTTTCAACTTGAGAAACAAAATACACATTTTACTGTGTGAAAATGAGACATTTCCATGTACCGGTGTATCTGCATGTAGTGTAGAAACCTACTCAACACTTACGCTTGAAACTATGACATGGTGGTGGTCAACAAGCAACTCATACTTCTTAACTTACCGCTTCCTCACACAAATTACCTACTCGTCAACCGTCACAAAACACAACGCGGTTTCCTTTGCCATTGAAGCAACGAGTACGCCCATACAGTCCACTCTCTATAAAAACATTCCCAATTCGTTAAACTACTATTTCTACGATTCAAATCCAAACTCACATGTCGCCATGATGACCTCTGTAGAAGCCAACCGTGATTTCAGCTTTGCTCGGGTCCATTGTTCGGGAAAATGTCAAGTGGCCATATTTACCCCAAATATTCAACGTCCTCTTCAACTCCCTAACAACTTTGCTTTGAGAAAGGCTTTGCGACCAGTTGTTGATACTGAAAACACCGTTTCGTCTGAAAGTTAGTTAATTTTACTTTCAGACCCCATATATGAAATGTTAATCAAGTCCCTTAAAATACATACTTTGTAAAACCCAATTTTTCGCTCATTTTGGTTTATTATCTTCGATAATGAACCATTGGAATCGCCCAAGAAAAAAAAATTACCCCCACCCTCAAAATTTGAGGGTTTACGTTTCAAGATACGTAGATTCAGAAAATCGAAATTCATGTAGAACGGTTTAGTGTTCGGCTCAGATTTGGATAGAGTTTATTTTTTTTTTTAATTTTTGAGGCCACCCGCAGCCACCATACGACCAGCCGTTCGTTCACAATGAGGACTCAAAGTTGGGGCAGATCAAAAGCCATCAACATGAGAGTGAATCGTGAGGCGGATTGTCGGTTCAATTTTCATACTAGCTCAGCTGATTCGAACAGCACTTGGTTTTCAAATTTCGAGTTAATAATTATTTATACAAATTATCAATAACCAACAATAATTATTCATAATAATAGGTAATCTATCATTCAGTGATCTAGACAGAAGGGTGATCTGTACAAAGAAGATAATAAAACGTTGTGTCAAGAATTTGCGGAGTTTTCACTTTAACTCCGAAAATATTTGTCCGATTCAAATTTCTCTTACTCATCTTAAATCTGGTTGAATTTTTATGAGATGTGACTGTAAATTCAACCAGATTTAAGACGAGTAAGAGAAATTTTGAATCGGACAAATATTTTCGGAGTTAATGAAATTTAATGAAATTTGCGTTCAATCCCTTCAAATTAGGATACCTATTCAAGGAATGCCGTAAAACATTTCCGATACACCTTTAACAATAACTTCTATTAATTCTACGTTGTGAAACTGATTTTAGGCGCTGATGACAAAAGTAGTAGTGTGTGTGTGATTTGTTGACCGTCAGTAAGAATAAGGTTGAGGGATGTCGAGGGCCGGTCAAATGACAGTCAAATGACAGTCTAATGACCGACCCTCGACATCCCTCAACCTTATATAGCAGTATATATATATACCCTCAACCTTATATAGCAGTATATATATACCTACATAATATGTAGGTATATATAGGTATTATATTATAATCTTTTGTGTCTTTTGGCAGTGGAATCAGGATGGTCTGAAACGGATTTAGGTATAAAAATGTTTCGGAGTTTTAAAAATTTTGGACCGAGAACAAATGCTTCATTTTCTTCAAAAATTCGCTAATGCGGTTTAAAATCATTCAATCGGGACAATAGAGAAAATGTAAAAATCATTGCGTAGGTATTGCATGATCCACGAGTTCTCGTATGTTGTCCGAATGATGTCTCAAGTTCTTCGACGTTGCAATAACCCAACTTGGTTATCTCTCGTAACGTCGTTTCTCCGGGAAGGAAACCCGAGATCCCTCGTCTTCCAGGATGAGACACTCGACGCTCTGCGATGACTCGACGACCGCCCCCAAGTTTTCTCATTAGATGCCTCCTTTGCCCCATCCACCGGCTTCAGGGTCTTCCCTTAGCCCCCAGCCGCCGCCTAATGTGGACAAATGTTCTCTACATCGCCAGAATACCTAAACAGCGTTCTCTGGTCCCATGACAGAACTGCTTCCTACTAATGTTACACCAGCCCAATGTTCCGCTACACTGATTCGCGTTGTTTCGTGAATTACACGGCTCGATGCGAACCAAGTACATGAAATCAATCTGCATTACAGCAAACGTGCTTGTTATGTGGTTCATGCAAAGATTCGCATGCATTTGATGTTATTTCAGAGTCAACGTGTCTGCATACCCTTAGTGGGAATTTTGATGTTGACTTTGATCATATAAATTCATCACAAGGAAGAATTTCCAAACCCTGACGTCCTCCAGCTGTTCAATGACCAAATGTACTGATCCATGTACGGCAGCCATTTCCCAGTGTTGGACTTCAAATTCTGAAGCTCTAGACATAAGACCCCAGCTCACCGATTGTACCATACCACGGTTGCCCAAGATGAAATCCAAAGCCAAATGATTTTTCTTGCTCTTCCGGTGTTTATTGGCACTGGTCAATGTCTACCAATTATTAGACTATTACTATCAACCTAATTCAATAAAATTGTATATAAAACAAGGGTTCAGTGTAGCAAGATAGAAAGGACTATAAGTCCAACTATAAATTCAACTATAAATCAAGTTATATGCAAGTTCAAGCTTATCACTATGACCACCCATCGTTTTAGTTGACTATTTACATCTTATCCCTTTTACACAAAAGGGAGAGAAAAAATAAATAAATAAAATCTCCCAGACGACCAGGAATTTTCCGAACTCGGGTTGGTCTCCCCAAGTCTCTTGCGCTCACTGACGTTGCTGATTCCTCGGAGTTCAATGACGCTTCAGGCTCATCATCAGAGTTTCTGTATAAAACAATGTCATCAGAAGCCTCAAGAGTGGGAGACCGTAACAACCGTTTTCTCAAGAACCTTTGGTTCCTAACCACATTTGTTTGCCCCGCCCCATCTCGCTTAACAAAGTAAGAGCGAGGATTAGGTCCTTTGTCAACCACCATTCCGGGCTCCCAAAAACAGCTATAACAGTTCCATATCATAACCTCATCCACAGGCATCAAGGGGTGAAGGTCTTTTGCCGAGCGTTTGTAGTAACGCTTCTGGCGATCCCGAGAGTCCTGGGTTCTCTGCGCTACATCCAGCTGTACAACAGTTAATGGAGCCAGCAAGGTTGAATGCACAGGAAGCCCTCACATGCCTGTTCAAAAACAACTGGGAGGGTGACAGTCCTACGTCATTCAAGGGATACGCTCTATAATCAAGCAAGAAGTCCTGTATGATACCATTTGCTTCCGCACATCACCGTAGCATACCCTTAACAATGTGACTGCCTTTTCTGCTTTAGCATTACATTGAGCATATCGTGGACTCGTGAAAACAAGCTGCATGCCAATTCTCCGTGTCCAATGGGAGCTCGAAGCTTATCGAACGGCATCACGAACTTCACGCACTTTCCGCATTGAACTAGGTAGGTTTGCGTATTCAAAGAAAAGTCAATCTGACACCACGTAGCAGCAAAGAAAGAACAGTATTCCACTGTAAATCAAGTTATATTCAAGTTCAAGCTTATCACCGTGATCACCAACCAAATACGCTACCCTGTGGTATACCTGCAGCAATTGGTTTAGGTACGTAATAGGCCAAATGATTGGCTATTTCAAAAGCAGCAACAATAGTTAGCGAGTTGAGAAAATAACGTAGTTTGGTCGGCTCGACTTGTGCTTCCGGTAATTCTTGTTCATTTGAGCCATGTGATGAATCAGGGAGGGCTGGGAGGAAATGAGGACGGAGAGTTTTCTTGACATTCAAATGATATAAAATACTCATACATCTGGATGTAAAACCTTATTATTCAGCCTAATGGAGACCTTTAAGTTTCAACTTAAGATTCGTAAAGAATATGCATATTGCCAGGCAAAACGTTTCAAGGCGTGTTTTTAATACTCAACTACAGGTGAGTGGTTGTAATCAATTTTGTAACTGAAATTAAAGTCAACCTTCTTTTTTTCACCACGCTAATACACCCCTCCGGCTCTCTTTACCGCAGAAGTTTAATTTGGCTTTCCAGCAGCTCAGTTCATGAACTGAAAAGTTAATGAACTCTCCCTCACTCATCTCCACCTTCAATTCGTGCATTGAATCGGTGTATGAGCTCTTGGCTATGCAGGAACGAAGCGATCGTATTTCACAGTATGATTCGCCATATTTGTTGAAGTTGTTGGTTCATCTCATATTTGCAGTAGTCGAAGTTACCTAATGCCATCATCATTTCAAAATATATTTAAATTGCAACAGATCGAAATAACATTGACGGTGAGGTTTTCTTTGAATTAGTTGATAATTTATAGGACGCCTGATGTAGAAAAGAAATCTACTGGGAATGTTCTACTGAGGAAGGAAATTGCCCCAGTGTATGGAGCTTCAACAGCCATGAATTCTGATTATGAAGGAAATGATGGGAAATACCAATCATCACGCCCTGTTGATGGGCTCGTGATGATGCATCCGCATCCAATAACTCAATTCGTGCCTCGAATACATTTTATGTATGCTATGAATAAATGATCCTGTATCTGCAAGTAATGCGGTGCGAAGCCTTTTTAAAATTCCGGTCAGGTGAGTAATGGGATATCCAGGTGGCGGCGGTTGCGAAATTATCTTACAAGACGTGCCGACGAAGGATTTCCTTCCCTGCTTGCAAGGTTATCCTCGCCGCGTTGGAAGGTTACGGCGGTGGCATATTGGAAACGATCGGACCCTCATACCGCTTGACACTTTTTCGTGTATCTATCTTCATTTTGACGCCAATTGGATGTCAAAACGGAATCACATAGTGGAATCCGTTTATTAGAGGCGCAGTCTGACAGAGACAGCCGCATGGTACAGAAAATTAGGGGTGGGTATCGATGAAGAAAACATCTATGTTTCGATACATTGATGTTTTGAGAAAATGTAACACCTTAAAATAATTTCGTTAGGTACGTACTTTTCAAGCAGAAGAAGAGCGGGACGCTGTCACACTCAACTAAGCTGTGGCTGTACAAGACGCTTATTTGACTTGTGCTAGTGTATGGATCGGAGACCCGGACACTATCCAGACCCCAGGAAAATGACCTCCCCAGATTCTAACGTAAGATTCTGAGGAGAATATTTGGAGCCTTCTCCGATCCGGGGGAACTGGCATGGCGAATCAGGACAAATGCTGAGCTTCGGCAATTATATGGTGACTCAGACGTTGTCCGATTCATCAAGATCGGTAAATTGCGTTGGGCCGGTCATGTCGTAAGGATGAGTGCAGATGCGGTACTTAGCGAGTTGCTCAAGGTGGAACTTCACTCAACACACCGGCGGGGGCGACCAAGGCTGTCCAGGATAGACGGTGTATCGAAGGATTCCTGGAATTAATGGGACTTCGTATCTGGAAAGCAGCCGCAACTGACCGAGAAGACTGGTGGGCAGGACTTCGGGAGGCCTTGATCCCTCGCGGGTTGTACAGCCATGGAAGAAGAGAGACGTTCTTTCATACGATTCTAATTTTAATGAACTTAATACCCAATTAACCCAGAAATCAGACAGACAAGACAAAAATCAACTTCCAAAATCAGTCCTCTGCCTCTTGAAGGAAATGTAATTACCTGGGAGAGGCGATTTCTCAGGGAGCTTACAATATTCCCTCTTGAGAAAACAACCTCTCCAAAGGAACTGACGTTGCCACCATTGGCGAATGTTTGAAAACAACGTTGGAAATTATTAGGGTAAGTACCCTTCAGCTTTCCAAAATCCCAAAGTTCGATTTTTTCGTTGTGGGCTCCAAGTTGGTCGGTTTTTTCTTTTGCTCTCTCAAAATGTTTCCTAGTGTCACTTTTCGCAGGCATTCTACTATAGTTAGTAGAACTTATGTTGAAAAGAACAAAGCATCTGCTTGAACACGGAACAACAAGCTACACGAATACAGTCAGAAAACTGAGAGCAATCGACTTTTCCAGAATACGAGTCAATTCAGACCAACAACATCGATGTTTATCGAGCCTGTATCATTATTTGTGTATTATAATAATAAATAATTGGGAGGGTAACAACAAGTCAAAACTCAGAAAGTCAAAAGAACAAATAATAAACATCAATGTCTGGGAATAAAAAAATCGAAGATTAAACATTGATGTTAAAACATCGATGTTTGAACAAAAAACATCGATACATCGATACCCATCCCTAGAGACAGTGTCAAACAAATAAAGACAGAGTCTCGTTTAATTGAGACAGATAGAAGGCCAGATAGAAGCATTGGGTAATAGGGCAGATTAATGTAAATATTTACCCGTTTGAAAGGTTTAGTGCTTTTGTATATTTTTACTGTGACCCCGTGTCAACTATCACATCAGTTCGACAGTTCAGTGTCCTTCATGTTATTATGTAGATCTATCTCCACCAGAAAACTCCTTATTTGAACCAATTGAAATCAACCGCCCAACACCACTGTTCAAGTCCTTGACTTAACCCACTCCAAAAAGTAGACTGCACATTTTATGCAGGACAAACGTACCTACTCATACGGAGTATACCTACGAAATTCCTGCAAGATAAGGTAAGAAACATCTTGAAACCGGTTTCAACAGAATGATGGGTCGTACCCAATACAGAATTCGATGCAAGATGGCCCAATTTCAGCCCGATTTCGGCCCATTTGCAGACTATCCTGACGGGGCAAACTGGGCAAAATACTTTGGTTCCACCTAGCCTGATGCCTGATGTAGAAATCTTTTTTTGTGTGTGGCTTGAACTGTGAGCATTGAAAAGTTTCGATTTACATATCGATAGCTGTCAAAAATGGGGCTGATAGGGGCGGGCGGCGGTGGCTTTCATGCACCGCTTTCGGGAGCCAATCAGAGAGCGGTTTACGGAGCCGGTCTAGGTAGTGCTCTCCGATTGGCCTGGGAGGTAGATGACGTACATTGCTTCCCTCTTCCCACTCAATAAGATTTCAAACCTCCCCAGAAAAATAATTACTTCCTTAAAAAATTTTGTACCACTGTCTTAATTATTCTGAAGATGAGTTCTTTTCAAGAAGAAATTTTTAAAAAATCACTGTCATTTCCTAATTGGCATCCTTCTAGTTTAGTAGTCTTCACATCGCCAACTTTTGATATCAAACATCGTGAGGTAAACATCGTGAAGGCTAACCAGATGAGATAAAATCCAACCCATCACGAGTATGAAAGAGGAAATATCATAAAAAACAAAAAAAAACGAAAGAAAATGCGAAGGGTGTTGTAAAAAATGTTGATTCTTCTAATAAAACAAGGACGGCGTAGCTCAAGGTGGTAGCAATAGAGCAGCGTTATTGTGGGTGATTTACATAGTAGAGGGAAGACCCCTAACCAGTCCCAGGTGTCACACACACCGCCCTCTTCCTCCGTCCTGAGAAGATGCGTTTTTTTTTCTATTCAGGAGAACGCTACAGTTTCGCTAAGGCAGAGAAGGAAAGATCTTGTGCACCTTTATTGCTCTCGCAGTCTGCATGAATAATATCTGCATAAATATTGGGAAAACCGTCTCCTCCCGACCTCGCCACGCCTTTCAATTACATTACTATGCATTAGAAAAATTAATCCAGGAGAACAGGTGGCCGGCTTGATAATAACATCCTGTAATTCAAGAGTTTATTCTACAAAATGTATGCTAATCTGCTATTTTAACACTTTTGTTCTCATTCCCTTCCGCCGCTCTCAGTATGATGAAGCTTGAACCTTCTGGAGTTTGCTTACAAATTTGGATGATTATACGGGAATTGATTCAGTTTAGAACACTGATCTGCATACAATACCTTGAAATTCGCATACCTACTGAATGACCGGACTAATGAGGTAAAAGGTACTTGTATCCCCCGCAAATGTCACTCTACAGCAGCTGGAAAAAGCCTCGCCTGCCTTTTTCCTTCCAACTAAAGAGATGTCCTAAACACTTCTCAAGTACCGTACCCGTTTCGAAATCTCCCCTTGTCACCGGGGTGAGACGTTTTTATTTCCACACATCTATGTATTAATTTATTAGCAACAATTAAAATAATACATGGATGTATAGTAATAAAAAGTCTCGCCATAGGGAGATCCACACCAAATTTCAAGTTGATCGGTCAAAAAGGAGCCGAGATACCTGGAAAACGCGCTTCGTGACGTCCGGTAAAAGTACACTTGGTACAGTAGTTTTTCTCAACTTGTTTGCTTGGTGTGTGTTATGATTTCCCCCAAATCAAACACAACTTCATGAATATGTTCCCCTCCTAGTAAATAAGAAATAGTATGTATACAATTTTATAATAAGTATTTAATAAAGTGAAGGTCACAAGAGAACGGGAAGCATGAAGTCAACGACCGGGGAATCCCCCGTGGTGAAGAAGAAGGGGGCTCAAGGGAGTATATAAACCCTGAGCCCACCTACCTAGATCATCAGTCTATCCCGCTCTCTTGCCTAGACCTGGCCCTACCTCTCAAACCTTGTGTTCTAAAAAACCTTAAAACCCTCTTTTATTTTTGAGTGAGCTGTTTTCTCCTTCAGAGAAGTACGCGCCCCTCAAAAAAAACTCTCTCAGTGTAGCTGTGCTCTCCTTCAGAGGGTAACGCGCTCCTGGGAAAACTCTATGGTGTAGCTGTCTTCCTCCTTCAGAGGACTACGCGCTCCCATAGTTTATAAAAAGATAGTGTAGCTGTGCTTAGGATGGGGTACGCGCTCCTGTGAAATTTTGGTGTAGCTGTTTTTCCTCTCGGAAAGTACTTGCTCCCACAATTTCACAGTGTAGCTGTTCTCATACTAGGTTACGCGCTCCTATCAAATTTTATTAATAAAGTGTTCTTCCCCTTCAGGGAATTACTACTTCTATGTAGTGTAGCTGGGCCCTGAGCTATAAGGGTTTCGCGCTCCTACGCCTTGTCCCCTTCAGGGAACCACATTTTACTATCACACCAGTCAAAATTCATAATTAATATTTTCTAAATTCACTCAACCCAATTTTAAACCAAAGTAGCACTTTTCCAAAAATTATGTAAATTCTAAATTAATCAATGTTGGACAAAAAATCCTAACAGTGTGCTATCACGCACCTAGATTCCAAAGGTAGGAAGTAAATCACTGCTAACACAGCTCTGAAGCTGTTCTAATCAATTAGAGTTTCCCTGAGTGGAAGGGGACATGTTAAGTCTCTACTTTGTACATCGTCTTACCAAAGTAATTTTGATCGAATTTATACAAGATGTACATCTCGGTCTCTTTGAAAATAAGAAGGGGACCACCATGGTTCTCCTAAGGAACGACGCAATAGGATCGGCGGCGGATCAAGGAAGAGGGAAAAGAAATAGAGAAAAAACGCGGTGATTCACTCCACCCATTGAATAACAGGAGGAATGATGAAACAAATGGTCTGAACGAAGACAAAACGAGGTGTCGGGAGAACCGGAGTTAATTTGAGGAAAGGGAAGGAAACCCTTCCCTCCTTCCATTCCACCATCTAATGCCAAAAGGAAGGATAGTAATCCTGACTGACGCCAAGTAGATGCAGACGTCAGAGCCCGTGGAATCAGAACAAATGGCGAGACCCTCGACGATGCCACTCGTCACCTGGGAGAGGTGAGTAGAAATGGAGGGCGAAGGGGAAGACTATCTTTGGAAAACCTTTTTAAATTTCCTTTCCCGAGAGAAACCCCTAACTCGGGGCATTCATCACGAGAGACTCAGAGACTGAGGTTGTTGCTTGTCTTCATTTGCAACTCAGCGCCTGTGTGTGGAGGATCTCTACAACGTTTTTCATTTGATGTCACACACACTGACTTAGTTGAGAGAGACTTGAAACTTGAATGAGCGTGTGGGACTTTTATGAGTTCCACTCACCACGTGAAAAAAAAAAAAAAAAATACTCACGCCACCTACTAATTAATATGAAGAAAAAAAGGCTTAACCCTCATTTAGAAATCACAAGCTGGAATTGACTTTGGGCAGTAACGTGGGATTCGACTGCTATTTACTTTCGTGTGTTAAAAACGGTGACATCCAGATTAACTGTAACTGAGAGACCCATTACATATAAAATCAGCCCTTAGGCGACAGCATTGGCCCTTTCAGCGAATTTGCAAAGAAAATTAGCTCTAGTTCTTGGTTCAAAATTTTTAAAGCTCGAATTTCCTAAAACTTTTCATACCAAAATCCATTTCAGACCATCCCGAATTCGCTGCCAAACGACAAAAAAATCACATGTATCTTTATATATAAATTTATGTACCTATGTGTCATTCTATACATACTCTCGATAGAATCGATAGAATATAAATTTATGTATGTGTCATTCTATACATACTCTCGATAGAATTGAGATAAAATGTTCAAATTTGCACAGAAAATCTGTATTGGCAATTAAAAGGGTAACTAGTCGGCCGGAATCGGGCAGCTCTAAGAAGGGTTTTGCGGTGTTGTAGGGGTATTACTCATAAATTCCAAAAATGAAACAGTCTGACAAGTGACAAGTCATTTCAAAGGTTTATTCACGCTGTACATGATGGGGAAGTCGAAATTGTGATAAGTATCTTATTCCGTTCTCAAACCGGAGCACTTTGAAGATGAATAAACGTGGTTGTTACTTGAGATGTTCTTCGCGGTTCATCTGCTATAATCTGACAACTGAATGAGATATCGCAATTCTGACTTCACCATCGTGTTCAGCGTTCAAAAATCTATGAACTGAGGTGTTACTCGGCGAAAACGAGCAAAAAACAAAAATGTGACAAAATTGAACATTTAGGTATGTTTTCATCATCTGCCATACCGTGGAATGGAAACTTGTGTACCTTCAGGGTGAACTACTCTACTTTTGTGCCATCAATTGCTTGAGCTTTTTTCCAGAGGTACTGTCACTTCGTTGAACCCTTCTTGCATGCTGCACCTGATCAAAATCCTAAATATGCAAAAATTACGCATGAATCGGTTACCTCCGTAAGTTAGATCACGTTGGTATATTTCATGATTATGGTGGTAATAAGATTTTATAATGAACACAAACGACATTGAAGTAACTGGAAGAATCTTTTCTTTCCAGGATGACAAGTAACTATTAAGAAGACTATTGTAAGCACCTACCGGTCTTCAGTCAGAGAGCACCACAGCAGACGCATACCGAACCAAACGAATAGCTTCATACTTAAATATCTATATCTATAATTATTTACCCAATAAGTTTAAGATTGCCCATTTTTGATTGAGTTGTTCCAAACAAAACACTTTACATACTAAAACCAGTTATTTCTTTGAAAATTTGCTCTTATAGCCATGCTACATGACTGGAACTTTTTCAATGGAAACAAAGCTCTTAGCGATCCCGAATGATTAAATCGTATGGTAAAGACTACAAGGCCATGTTATTCCATTGCGCTCAATTTCCTCATCCTCAGGTACCTACAACAACGTGAGTTTGTTGCCACAGCCCGCCTGAGGGAGTTCAAACAAAAACAGGACAGTCTAGATGTTATGGAGAAAGCAGAGTCTCTGAGAGTTTATCAATAAGTGATAACCAATTATTGGTTATCTTAATTATCTTAATTATTGTGCTATATTATGCTCCAAAGTGCCCTAAGTGCGAAGTCTTCAGCTTCTACCGGGAATCGAACACAGTCCTCTGTGGGAAAAATCGGTACAAGTCCGTGAGGTGAAATTCCACAATGAAAATTCTTTGAATTTTAGATTCACATCAAGTAGTTAGTGAGTTGCCGTTTGAGACGTTGAGTCAAGCATAACTCTTACCTCATCATTCTAACTCGATTTCCGAGACTTCTTTACCCATGAAATAGCCAGAGGTTTGTTCTTTGGTGGTGCATTTTCTACTCAACAAATGCCTGGTAGTAATCAGTCGGCGTTTCCTTCACAATTGTATTGTATAATGATAGCATCCGTTAACGTTTACGGTTTCGTTGCCTTCGTGGAACGAGGGTTGGTTGTATAACGAGAATTTCGGATCGACAATTCGTAGAACAAACTGATTACTCTGCTAAAAATATTCTGAATTCAATATCCAACCCACACAAAGCAAGTTGAATAACTCAAAAGACCAACTGGAAGAAAGAAGGTTGATCAAATGAACGCCCTTCTCTACGGGTTTTTACCGTTAAGAGATGGAAGTGTAGCCAAGGTAAGATAAGTTGGCGGGTGAACCGGAGTAGCAGAAAGATGAGGGGGGTGGGAAGCCAAGTTTAAATCCCTCACCAAATTTATCTTTCCCCGCTCATACTTCAAGGGCTTTACCTTCACTGAGTAAGGAATGAGACAGGAGAGGTAAAAGAAGTGAGACAAAAGGGAAGGAAAAAACCTATTCGAAATTGGAGGAAAAACCTGGTAAGAAATCCCTTATAAAGGAAAAGGTAAAAGTGGGAGGATGGTCGAAAGTGAGTTTGGCATAGCGATGGGGTGGCAGAGATGGAGAGTGGGGAGAAAAGAAATCTGTCGGATTTATGAGCGTGAAATATAATAAATAAATGGAGCGGGAGGTCAAGGAAGTAAAGCTTTCGTACTCTCAGATGGGAAATATTGCTAATGAGTTCTTGCCAGTTCATTTAGCCTGGGGATTTAGAAAAGGTTACCCTGGAAATGGCAGGGAAAAGCAGAAACGAGAAGATGAGTGGGACGACGGTGAGGGGGCTCGCGAAGCCTCCTTGTTGAAATTACACGAAAATTGTCTTTTCTCCTCTCCTACCTGTTCTCTTAAATTCTCATTCTGGGAAGATCGTTTTTCCTTTTTACTCCCTTGCCCAACCCAAAAGGTAATAGGGAGGTATTGCAGTCATCGTAAGGCAAAATATTTGGTACTCACTCCGAGAAGATAATATCTTCATTCAAACTGTTGCGTTATCTATACATACCTTCCTTTTGGATGTATTTAACCGTTTACAAAATTGTCACATGTTTGAAATCTATGCTTCATAGTCTCTCTCAAGAACAAAATCGTCATTTATAAGACGCTTATTCGACCAATATGGACCTACGCCATAAATGGGTAGGGCACCTGTTTGCGTTCGCAGTTCAAGAAGCTGGAGCAACAGCAAAACCGCATACTCCAACGTCGAATAATACAAACGCCACCATTTGTCAGGAACGAGACGATATATCCCTCGTGGTATATATACCACGACTTTGAGCTGGACACTCCCACGCAGATTTTGAATCAACACCTAACCAAATTTGTACAACGAAATCAAGGCCATTTTAACTCACTTGTCAACGTCGGCTTCAGAAGTCCGACGGCCTCATAGACATCATAACATGGTGATTCACAAAATAAAGTGGAAAAGTGGCGCGAACAACTACAACAGGTCCATCAACATCAATTTTACTCAACTTTTTACTCGATTTTCAACCCAATCCACCTAATTTTAAAAATTTACGACTTTCAAGTGCTTCTTCTGTGAAAGAACACTCTAATTAAGTTTTACAATGAATTTATTTTGCCTATTGTCATTGAGGTATGTTTATTGTAAACAATTCGGAACAAAAACAAAAAACAAGATTGCAATCATAGTGAAAACCGTGAGAAAAATTCCAAGTTTAGGGATCGGTTCGTTTTCACACAAGGAAGCTTCTGAAGCAAAATAACATTTTAATGTTTTTATACCAAACTAGTTTTAGCACAAATTGACAAAATATTAATGAACTACTCAGTGTGGTAAACCACTAAGGAATATCAGAATAAATTCAAAGAACAGTATGACGGAGACCATGGCGTACGCCGTTGAAACCAGGGGATCCGGTTTGGATGATCAATCTTAGACGCCAAGGCCGCATTACAGCAGAGAGAGATGAGATCAGTTCATATGCGATATCTACATAGACGGACTGTACGGAGGAACAGATACCACGTCAAACCTGCTTCATGCTTTCAGTACGACACAATCGAGAGGGAGAACCTCCAAGAACTTCTCGACAGTGAAACTTCCTAGAAGGAGAAGATGTTAAGGAAGTTAAGGCTTCACCGACGTTTTTCTGGGTATAAGCTCCTGGGTTACGAATATTGTATAAACGATGATCAAATGAGGACATTGGGATATTAAATCGCCTTTTGAGAATAGTACTGTGACAAGTCCAACAAATCGGGGTTTGAGTTGTCACTACAAACAGGTAGATCGCGACGACTTCTACAAGACAATAGGATTGTTACAGCCATATGATATTATCAGCAGTAGGGATGGCCGATACCGATCGCGATTAATCGAAAGATCGATTATTTGCTACCGATACACCGTCTTAATCGAATCGATTAATTTTAAAAACGATTATTACAGAATCGATTGTTTGAAACCGATTTAAATCGGTATCGGAGGTTAAACTAAAAAATGCAAAAAACTTGTGCTAAGAGCGCTAATGTTTGCCTCACTTGCCGGGCCGGCGATGGCTGCGGCTCTACTGTGACTGCGTCCAGTGCTATTTTATTAAATTGTTGCAATGAAAATGATCTTTCCCCAATATAATAGTGTCGAACTTCCCCGACTTCCCCCATAGTGTGACATGTGAAAATCGATTCGATTAATCTATGAATCGATTTTTTTCAACCGATTAATCGGGTCTGTAAAACTATCGATAATTCCATAATCGATTATTTTGTCCCCGTCGGCCATCCCTAGTCAGCAGTCAATGCTAGAGAGCAGCAGTTATCGGAAAGGAAGTTGCTATTTTATAGGCAATGTTGAGAACCCGTAACTTCAATTGCGTTTTCCCAAAAGTTGCAGTGTTTGACTTGTCACAGTACTGTTCTCAAGGTGCGAAATGAGGATCAAATCAAAATTTTTGCACGGGACACCCAAACTATATCGTTGTCCATGGCCATCTCAATGCAAGGAGTTATTTCATCTTCAAAATTTCTCAAAATTTAATTGTGAAATTGGTGAAATTTACAATTGTGAAATTGTAAATAGAAGGTAAGAATCTGGTGGAACTATGTACCTACTTCTTGGATCAAGAAACGTGTTAATCCGTTAGGTAATGACATAAACACTCCGTGAATCTATCTCAGGGTAAAGCTAGTCGTTTTTCAGTATTGATCGTGGCAGTAATGAAGAAGGTTCTTATTTTCGTTAAAGGGTGCAGAACTGAACGGTTTGGTTTGAGACGCCCCGACTCCAGGGGTTCCTTAAAAATAAATAAGCGGGGATTTCAGACAAAATAAATTGAACCTTCGAGCGAGCCAAAAACCCCATTATTTCTCAAAAGGGATAGTCTTGAATTCCTTAGCATCTTTTAACGTAACGTCGACTCAGGGATGCAGCCTGAAGGGCCTTTCCCCGGTACAAGAGTTCGATTCCAACTGCAAAGGGAGTAGGTTTGACATGTGAGGGATTGCCTCTGGGCCGTTTAAATTGGCGTTTTCCCTCTTTTAAATAAAACCTGTCGAAACCTGAAGATAAGAATTAGAATGGGTTCTGAAAGGGAAGGGGACCCCCCGATTGAGAGTGAGTGAACGGAGATTAGAAAAAGTTCAACAAAGGTCAAAATCACGCAAGTTCCGGCAATTATCGATGAATGTATCGATTTTACGATCGAGAAAGATAAGACCTATTGACATAATCAACATGGTTTAGCAGTATCCATAATTTGTCTCTCAACAACAATTTAATCAGTGACTTTTGTTATAGAACTGAAGATAGAGTTTAATTCACGTTGATGTTGATAAGTTTTGATTGTGTTGAAAATTCCATTGGTTCATTGTCGACGACAATATAGCATTTCTAAGCCAAATTCAAGATTTTCCAAACCAAATTCAAGATTTTCCAAACCGAATCCATGATTTTCCAAACCAAATTCAGGATTTTTTTTCAAACCAATTCATTTACATTTTAATGAGCCATATTGTTTGTTCCATGATTAAAAGGATGCGAAAGTGAGAATAAAGCCGAAACATAAACCATATATATTTATAAGAAAAGAATGTTATTCGAATTTAAAAAATAATCAAGATCAACGTTGTACGTTGATCATCCACATCCTCCGCTCCCTTGTTGTAGGAGTACAAAGCAGAATAAATGTTAGGGAATTAGGAGGGTAGCAAGAGTTTTCAGTCGTTCTTTAGAAACTGCTCTGCGAAAAGTAGGGTTATGGGTTTGGAGAAGTGGATGGTCGTGAAACCGGCGGAGGGACGAGGGATAGGTCGTTAGGAGGGGAAAGAGCGAATGGGTCTAGGAATGGGTATTTAATGAAAGTTCCTTCGAGCTAATCCACGAACCCTCCTCTTCTTCTTCTTCTTCTTCTGGCCACACCCCTCCGCTCATTCACTTCCCGTATTCGCCCCCCTTCCGAAATTAAAACGATAAATTTCCATAAAGGTGGTGAATGAGAAGGAGTAATTGAGACAGGGGGCCCCTCTTATAAGTATTTAGGAGCTTGGAAGAGGTTTTTATAGAAGAGTAAGACTAAGCGAAGGTCTCGACACACTCCTAATTGGAAACTAAATGGTGGAGTGGGAAGGCGGCGGTGGAGGTGTGGCGAGGGGGATGGCGAAAGGGTGAGAGGATCAATGCTAATAGCTAATAAGGATTCGCTTCTCAATTGGTTAGGCTAATTTACAAGCCTCTAATAATTTTGTACGCTCAAGTAGAGTTTCCGATACCTTAGGGAACCGATATTACTTTCTATACTGAACAACCGATTCAGATTGATCTACCCATTGGGTACTATAAATCATATGATTGTGCATATGCGGAAGACGTATGCGGTCTTGCTGAAGTCGTTCTAAACTTGTTCTAAACTACCTGATAAGACCGAGCAGCTTGCTATCACAGCCTACTGTACTATTTGTTCCCAAGCTTGGAAATTATTCTGACTTTGAATTACGTATTGATATGATGGAGAACATCTCAAGTACGAGTATCAACCACGTTTCTTCATCTTCAAAGTGCTCAAGTTTGAGAGGGGAATAACATATAGCAATTCTGACTTAACTATCTTATTCAGCGCGTAAAAACCTTTAAAATGAGGAATCACCAGTCAGACTTTCATTTTTAGGGCCACCCCCCCCCCCCCTCACCAACACCCCCCCCCCTCTGATTTTGGACATTTTAACTCTTAACATGACGGTGAAGTCGTTTCTTCATATTCAAAGTGCTCCAGTTTGAGAACGGAATGAGATATCGCAATTGTGATTTCACCATCGTGTTCAGCATTAAAAAAACCTTTAAAATGAGGTGTCACTTGTCAGAATGTCTCATTTTGGGAATTTATGAGGAATTCCCCCACCCCCTAAAACTCCCCAAAACCCCCTAGAGTGGCCCGATTCTGCCCATCTACAAACAATAACAATGCATTCCCAGAGGAGAGCGGTTAAAGCGACGCCGCGGCCGGAGGAGAGCGTCTACTGTATTAGTGAAATAAGGTGGAAAAACACGAAGAAATCTTAAAAGTGGGAAAAGTCGGATTTTGAGTGGTTTTAAGAACAAAGTCTTTAGTCGGACTATTAAATGTAGAACACGTGGGAGAGGTATCGGAAACCACTCGCGTTACACCCGTTATAAGTCTGCCAGGAATTTGGAACTGACATAAATAGACATGATAATCGGGTTACGAATACAGCTTCTGTACAGTCACAATATCAAGTGACAATTGATTCACAGGATTAAATTTTAGAGTGTTCGGAATGGAGAGCCGGAGGTACGTGATGAGTTGGTTCCTACGCCATCACACAGGTTAGCAGCCAACAAGCGCCAACCCGGGGGAGCCGGCGGGTCTGATGTTACCGCACTGTTTTGCGTGCAGAGGTCACGAAGCTGCCATGCGATGTAATTTACATTTGTAGCAGTCGGAGTGAGCTCAACACGAAACCAACCCATTCGAATATAATCAAAGGCGGGGCTGTGGTAGCGGTAGAGAAAAGTGGAAGGGGACTATAACGTAAACTTGTCTGTAGACGGAAAAAGTCCTTCTGAGCTACCTCGTATACTCGTACAGCTAAAACTTAATATATTTCATATATTATAAAATAGTACTTACACAGTAGAGAAAAATATACCTAACTAATTTGTACAATTTTAACAACTGATATAAACTTATTCAAACCCGAGTTAGGCAGTACAACAAAGTTACTAGGTACTAAATGTCATTCATTCTTTCTAAAAAAAAAAAAAAAAAAAATATCTTCAGTACCTACACGGGGTTTGAATGAAATCCATCATGTCAATGTTAGTTAACTAATATAATTTTTGGGAATCAAGTACCTATAAAAGAAAATCAAAAAATGTAGAAAGGTGAAGTAATACAGTCTTTGTCCTTGTTAATGAACGTACGAGTACGATGAAAATGAATTTCCTGTCACCTCCTTAATTTACTAAGTACTAAATAATATACCAATCCGAATATTATTTTGCATGTCTTTTCCTTCGATACAATCCTTCGTACCTAATCAACATAAAATTCTTATATTTCTAACCGAATTTGATGTTTTTTCAACATTATTTGTTCTCAACATGAAACATTTTGATGTCGTACCCATTAAGCCGGCAAGGTTCAATTTTGGTTTATTATCTTCGATAATGAACCATTGGAATCGCCCAAAGAAAAAATTTTTTTAACCCCCCCTCAAAATTTGTTGGTTTACGTTTCAAGATACGTAGATTCAGAAAATCGAATAAAAAATAAACAAAAAACTCTGCAAATTCTTGACACAACGGTTCATTATCTTCTTTGTACAGATCACTTTTCTGTCTAGATCACTAGGTCTAAATGTCTAGATCCTAAATGTTAGATTAATTATTATTATCAATTTTATCAAGTACCTAGTGAAAATTATTATAATTTATTGTTAGGTATTAATAATTCGTATTTATTATTAATAATAATCATTATTAATTATGATTAATTAATACGATATAATTCTGGGGTTTTTACTACTACGTCGGTAATAATTTTTCTATAAAAGAAGTACCTACCAACAAACATTCGAAATTACCTTCATTTCCGTAGCACGAAACGCACCTCAGAACAACAAACTCGACATCACTTAAGCCATATGATGTTCCAAAGAGCTTGTTAGTATGAAAATGGACCTGTATTTCAACAGTTTGAGTCACGATCGTGTAGTGAGGCACAATCTTTGAGCCGTCATTGTGAACGAACGGCTGGTCGTACAAAGCTGCGGATGGTCTTAAAAAATTCTACGGAACAAACTCTATCTAAATATGAAATAAAAAACATACCGTTCCATATGAATTTTTCGAGATATGAGATTTTCAAATTTTCAAAATTCGTTTTGAACCCCTTCCCCTTGACCTAGGGTTATGAAAAGTTTCGAGGACCATTGTGGGGTTGGTCGAAACCCATAAAAAAAATTTCGTAATTTTAACTCAACGCTAACTGGGCAAAGTGGCGCGGACGGCGTACGGCGTACGGCGTACGGCGTACGGCGTACGGCGTACGGCGTACGGCGGACGGACGGATTTTTTTTTATTCGATTTTCTGAATCTACGTATCTTGAAACGTAAACCAACAAATTTTGAGGGGGGGTTAAAAAAATTTTTTCTTTGGGCGATTCCAATGGTTCATTATCGAAGATAATAAACCAAAAATCCGTCCGTCCGCCGTACGCCGTCCGCGCCACTTTGCCCAGTTAGCGTTGAGTTAAAATTACGAAATTTTTTTTATGGGTTTCGACCAACCCCACAATGGTCCTCGAAACTTTTCATAACCCTAGGTCAAGGGGAAGGGGTTCAAAACGAATTTTGAAAATTTGAAAATCTCATATCTCGAAAAATTCATATAGAACGGTATGTTTTTTATTTCATATTTAGATAGAGTTTGTTCCGTAGAATTTTTTAAGACCATCCGCAGCTTTGTACGACCAGCCGTTCGTTCACAATGACGGCTCAAAGATTGTGCCTCACTACAGGATCGTGACTCAAACTGTTGAAATACAGGTCCATTTTCATACTAACAAGCTCTTTGGAACATCATATGGCTTAAGTTATGTCGAGTTTGTTGTTCTGAGGTGCGTTTCGTGCTACGGAAATGAAGGTAATTTCGAATGTTTGTTGGTAGGTACTTCTTTTATAGAAAAATAATTACCGACGTAGTATTAAAAACCCCAGAATTATATCGTATTAATTAATCATAATTAATAATAATTATTATTAATAATAAATACAAATTATTAATACCTAACAATAAATTATAATAATTTTCACAAGATACTTGATAAAATTGTTAATAATTAGTGATAATGGATAATAATAATTAATCTAACATTTAGGATCTAGACATTTAGACCTAGTGATCTAGACAGAAGGGTGATCTGTACAAAGAAGATAATGAACCGTTGTGTCAAGAATTTGCAGAGTTTTTTTAGATTTTCATAATATGAAAATCAATGAAAAATATTTATTATTTTTCATGTATTATATTGAATCTGTATCATACATTAAAATACACTGGAGCCAGAGCTTCATCGCAGTTCTCAACACATTTCAGGAAAAATTCTAATTAGAGTTCCACCTGAGGTGACGTTAATCTACAAAATTTCATAATAGCACTAATCAGATTCTCACTCAATATTCTCCTGAAATAATTTCAATTGATGGAGAACTGATGAAGTAATAATTACTTATTACTTCATCAGTTCTCCACCAATTGAAGACACAAGTGGATGAAGGTGCTAAGTAACAAAAGTAAAATGTCAAGAAAATTGAGTTTTTTTCTTCTTTTTTTCTTCTCCAAGGTGTTGCTAAGGTGTTGTAAATCATGCACTGATGACAAACCTGATATTTTCAGGATTATCTGCGCTACGCGCTACCACATGAAGTTTTGAAAAAATGTTACATATCACCTTCTTCCACTCGTGTCTTCAATTATCAGTAGGTACCTACTCGACGTTTTTAGGCCTTATTTTGGCCTTAAAATTCCAGATTTATGAAAGAAACGTTATTGCGAAAGACTGTCAATTTTACAACGAATAAAGGCAATTATCAAGATGAACCATTACGAAGGACTCATGACGCTTTTGAACTTGACAAAACATTTATTCGAAAATGAACTGTCGCTTAGAAGTTTGCTGAATGATCGAGTTGCAGGTGGTTAATAGACTACGCGAGTGAAGCAAGTTTCGTAATAATAATAATTATAAAAAAATGATGGCTGGCAAGTGCGGCTGAGGCTATAGGGAGCTGAGATGGCTGCTTGGAAGGTACGTAGCTGTGTATTAAGGAGTTATGAACTGGGTCCTGTGGGAGCAATGCATTACAATCTCGTGAAGGGAAGAAGAGGGCGGAGGAAGGGCGGTGCTCATGTTCATCTTGAGTTATGCCCCTTGCTCCCTCTAATTGGCTCTTTATGCTGGTAACGACCTCAACCTGGAACATCTTCTTCACACTGAATGCGAAGGCGTTCAGCTTCAATATACCGCTGAAGGTAATCGTAAAACTACGATAAAATATGATTTCAGATCAATAACTTCGGTAACATAAAAATTTTTATCTGCGAACACACATGGTTTCGGGATAGATCCTTTCGAATGAACCAACATTTCCAACAAGATTGACATATTGCTAAATAAATATGTTGCAATATGATAATGTTATCAGGCTGAGGATCATTTCAAAAACAATTTGGATAACAATGGCATGAATTTCAATACATTCAAGTGTCAGAGGTACGGCGAACACGGAGGAATAATAGCGGACACTAATGCGATCCTGAAGAGCATACGACCACTCAACAAGCTGTCAAGTTGTTCACTCTGTTCTGATCATTGTATCCTGTGAGTCCTTCAAATACTCTCTAATAATTTCAATACATTGAATTGAGAACAATAGCTTCCTTTTCTTCAAAAATTTGCTAATTGATTTTGAAATATTAAATTGAAAATGATTTTCCAACAAGTGAGTTGAACAATACAACTAAAAGAATAATTCTTAATATTATTATTATCAAAATCGGATGAAAAACCCATGCTTGCAACACAGTCCGTCACTTTAGTAGTGCCCGGGTTTTGCATACCAACATTTCAATCTCGAGTGCATGATAAAATCGTTTCGTTTTTTTGTGTTGGTCATCTCACAAATACATTCTTTGTTGACAAGAATATCAGCGACAGAGACGAAAATAATTAATTTACTGCAACTTAGCCGGTTTCATCAACGGCAGGCTTATCGGCTTGATTACTTATTGTTAACGCTAACGATCTCTGAAGGCCTCCTCTACTTCTCCTTTAAAATGAACGAACGACGGAAATTACCTTCCTCCTCGTCTTTCCGCCCCCACCGAGAAGCAATATTTATTCAAAGGGAGCCTCCTACAATCACCGTCGGAGCAATTAGTGTAAATAATGCTTTAATTAAATGCTGAATCGATCTTATTGAAGTCGGAGGGGTACTTAGGGGTTTTTAATAAATAGTTCTATTCTTCAGTCAGCAACTTTCGAATTAGGAGGGAGCAAAGTGGGAGGGAAGGTATAAAACAATCAACGAATGATCAAATCAAGGCTGTTGTTATTTTCTTTGTGTATTCCTATTTTCCATTGTTTAAACGTTCCTTCGAGTTAGTTTCCTCGTGCATTTACGGACAACGAACTCGTGCTATTCAAAGGCCAGTTCCCAACTACCCTACATAATATGGGTCCAATTGAGATCCAATTGAAATGGGAACACATTACATCGATCAACCGCTCCTACTTTCCAACTCTCAGCTCACTTCGAAAATCTTATCTCATTCTGACTACGTTTCAAGATACCCCAGATTTCAGCTTCTAGTTCACAGGTTGAGGGCTTTTCAAAGATTGCGTACCGACAAAGACGTTCACTTTGTTGACTGTGACATCTGCTGATACTCTTGTATTTTTGGAAATAATTATGATCATACCTACTCATCATAAAAGGTCAGCTATTCTTTAACCAAACTGCAACAGGAAAAAAGCTGGATATTTCGTTCAACCCATGGCTTCGCGCAACGATAGCCTCCCCGCTACTAGATGATGATGCACGTACATATATGCATATGTGCATAATACGTGTATATCACATAGGGATTATAGATTAAGAGTTCAGCACTTCAGATCGAGTTCTTTTTTGTTGTTAAAATTTAGCTTCTACAAGGAGGTGTTGCCAGATAGAGGTCATTAATTTCCCGCGGCTATTTTTAAGTTTGTGTGCATGTACCATCGATTTATTCGAAGGCATTATAAGGCAATTTTTACCACCATAGGAAATTATTCTCAACGGTTCATTATTTTCTGTATATGTCACTCTAGATCACTGTTCTGCGTACAATCGCACACCCTCCTGATCCTGTTCCTATCAAGTCCCATAAATATAGATAGATAGATTTATATTTGTAGAAAGGTGTAAGGCCGTTACAAGGTTGGCAAGCGGACAAAAGAAATGATATAAAAGTGAATAGGCTGTTGAAGCATAAATTAAATGAAGCCCCGATCATGTCGAAGGCGGACTGGTGCACAAGAAATGTTCTCAGCAGTGCTCAATAAATCGAACCCTCACTCACGGTACACATGGCGAAGAATGATTCTCAGGATCCCAAAACAGTCGAGAGATCCTCCATGCTCAGCACAAGCCGACCCAGAAACCTCCTTCGCTCAGCCTGGAACACGGCACATTCACTGATGAGGTGCTGCGATGTATCGGAGGATCCAAGATTGCAGACCTGGCAAGGGCGTGCACTGGATTAGATGTTCGTAAGCTGGTCGACAGATATGCGGCTGAATCTTTCCCCTGCTGTGCAGACCTGTGCTAATGCAGGCTTCAAGAAGAAGGGGAGGTCCAAGTTGAGGTAGCAGGCGCAGCCACCTGTAAGAGCGCATTGGTTTACTGGGGATGAGATATACCTTGAGGTGAGAGCCAAATGTAGATCTTCCTCCCTGAAGGATGCCTCCAAGTTCCTCTTGAGCTCCCTCAAGTTCCCAGGTTCCGCCACCGTACAGGTTCTGCAGTCCGCAGATGCAAAAAAGCCGTCCATCAGATGTACCCAGTTATATCTACGATCAGTCAGATCAGGAGAGAGTGTCACAAGTCGATTGAAGCATCTCCTTGGCAGCCTCCGGTTATCCATCCCCATCAGCCTGGCCCACCATCCAAACATGCTCCTGGCAACAGAGAGCTTTAAGTGTGAGAGACCGACTTCAGATCGAACCAAGCAGTCGGGTGTTGACCTTCCAAGGCCCAACAACGACTTGAGGGCCCTCACCTGAACCCTCTCTCGAACTGCGTCTGTCTGGCAAGATCCGTGTTATTTTTAAGTTTGAGTGCATAGTACCATCAATTAATTTTAAGGCATTATAAGGCTATTTTTACCATCATTGTCCCATAAATATACGCAATAATATTGTGTTATTTTGAATCGGTCCTCTTTAGATGGTCGATACTTGACGGTCACCTCAGTGACGTCCCTAACTATGTTCTACCTTTTTAATAGAAAAAAAAGAATCTCTGAACAAGAAATTCAATAATCATTACACAACCATAATTATGGATTTAAATCCAATGTTCTCCGATGATTTATCATTGGATTCACTCTCATCTTGATGATCTTTCTTTTTGCCTTAGTCCTTACAATATTAGCAACATTCCCCAAATCCACTGCCAACAACTGTGGGGGAGTTTTTCGTACAAGCATTAAGAACGTCCCAATTTGTACGTCAAGAGAGGGCAGAATACACGCACCTTACAATAACACACAAAGGAGCATTGTCCCGAGAGATGGGAGGAAGGAGTGGTGGGAAGGATGAAGGGAAGCAAAGGGGGTGAAATTTAATTCCCGTCTATTCCTTTGTGAAGGGTGTCGGGAAGAAGGAGGTTGTTCACTAATGCTCAGGGAGAAAGGCGCGAAAAGTATGAGAAAGAAGGCTGTCTTCAGAACACCGGAACGTGACCTTCCCACTTTTGTTCCGATGGAAACTCGAGTCAAGTCTGGGCTCAAACAGTGACTTGGGTGAGCAGCTCGGACCGAAACCACAAGAGAAGGCGTTCTTCGGCGTTTCGAGGATCGGATACCGGAAGGAAACCAAAATCCATTTGGGGCAATGTAAATGAGATTGCCGAATGTCTTTATCTTGAAGGTCACAATATTATTGTGCCTTGCTTCAGAAAATGCTTGTATTCAAACTGCGTAAGATTCCGAATTTCAATCATAAAATTTCGAATATTCATGAATATTGCAGTACTCAACTTAACCACACCAATTATTTAAGCTACTAAGGGACTGACAAAAATGTTGTACACAAAATTGTGAACTACACAGAAGGATGATCTATTCAGAAAATAAACCGGTTCGAAGGAATGAGAAGCGCTTGGCATATTATCTCAGTTTCGGAACGGACTTATCGACACCTCGCCTGGCTTTACACGACGGGTCAGATAGATTGAAGGAATCAGAGGAACTCACTACCTCCTTCCTTACCCCCTTTCCACACCGTTGTATGGTAGACTACTGGATTTCATTCCTTGCAGTAAACCTTTGAAATCCCCCCAAAAAACACTCCGTGTAAAAATCACCCCGCCTCGCAAATATCATTCTTCAGAGGCCGGAAAAAGTTATGATATCCACTTTCCCCGCCCGCCCTTTTCCTCATTAAGGAGCTAAGTATAATGAAAAGCTTAACCACTTCACAAGCACCGTACCCCTTTCGAAATCTCCCCTTGGCGCTATTGCGAGACGTTTTTATTACTTCCACAAGCAACTAATACTTGATGGTGGTTAACGTTTTATACAAGTATTAGTTTTGGGGGGATATCACATCTTTTTGTTGTTGAAGTGGGTCACTTTATAAAGAAGGTCTATGCAAAATTTCAAGTCGATTGGTCCGGTTACCCAGGCTGTAGACTCGTCAAAGTTGCCAAAATTAGCCTAAATTTCAGTTTTTTGTTTCTAAAAGTTTTTGGGTTGAGATAATGGGTTAAACCTTTCAAAAGGCACTGTCTGATGTTGAAACGAAGCTCTGTGCAAAATTTCAAGTCAATCCGTGAAGGTGGAAATGCCTAACTGATTAAGGAGAAGAAGAACAGGTAAGGGTGAAAAACCGGGTTTTTGAAGTTATATAACTCGGCTCCCTTTAAAGATATCGACTTGAATCTTTCAAAAGGCACTTGCTACACTTGAAACGAAGCTCCGTGAAGGTGGAGAGGCTGTAGCCTTGACCGACTGAAAAAAGTAGAAAAACATGGTAATTGGTTTTTGAAGTTATATAACTCGGCTCCCTTTAGACCTAGCGACTTGAAACTTTCAGGGCTTTCTATTATCCACACCAAAAAGATCCATACCAAATTTCAAGTTGATCGGTCTACTTGGAGCCAAGATATGGCCATAATTAGCCTAAATTACCCTAAATTTCAGTTTTTTTGTCCCTAATTTTTTTTTTTGGGTTGAGATAATTGCTTATTTCGTTCAAATGGCACTGAGCCATGCTATAAAGAAGGTATGTAAAAAAATTCAAGTCGATTGGTCCTTTTACCCAGGCTGTAGACTCGTCAAAGTGGACAGAATTTTCCTAAGGTTTCTGTTCTTTTGTTTCTAAAACTTTTTTGGGTTGAGATAATGGGTCAAATCTTATATAAGGCTCTGTCTCAAGGTTAAATGAAGCTCTGTGCAAAATTTCAAGTCAATCGGTCAACGTGGAGAGGCTCCAGCCTTGCCTGTCTGAACAAGGAGAAGGAGAAGAAGGAGAAGAAGGAGAAGAAGGAGAAGAACAAGCTAAGGCCGAAAACCCGGGTTTTTGAAGTTATGTAGCTCGGCTCCCTTTAGACCTATCGATTTGAAACTTTCAGGGCTTTCTAATATACACTCAAAGAAAACCCACACTAATTTTCAAGTTGATCGGTCAAATAGGAGCCGAGATATGGATACCTCGAAAACGCGTTTCGTGACGTCCGGTAAACATACACTCGGCATCGTTCGTTTTCTCAACTTCTTTGCTTGGCGGGGCGGAACGCTACCGCGTTCCTAGATATCATACCAATTCAGTTCACTACACTGCCGCCGTAAGTTAAAACCACCTATCTCCATTTTTTTCATGTCTAGAAAAATGCAGTTAAGTGAGGAACGAGTTAAGGAGATCATCAAACTGGAGATAAAATGAAGTCGTTTTTCGAACCTTTCCAATGGAGATAAGAAATTCTACCTTGGCAGAAAAGACGCGCCACGTCGAGATCGTTTATTGGAAAACTATACAATTTACTAGGATTGTAGAAGTGTGTGTAAAGGTAGAATATTATTCTACCTCAGTTATTGAACTCCCAACTGCCATACCATCCACCACGTAGTTCCAGATAGTGCTATAAATTAGATGTAGCAGAGCTATAAAATTGAGTATACAATAGTAAGAGTAGGCAACCATCTGCACCAGGCAGTAGAGATGTGGCGTTCAGCCTTGACTGGATCCGAACTCCCAATTGATTGGATGACCGAAGAGTTGTCATTCAAACCGAACGGAGCAGTTACTCTTGATATTAGATGCTGTGTACCTAAAGCTACTCTAATCCAATTTGTGGTCAGTAAAAAAATAGTAATATTGGGGCGTGCATTATAGCAGCGTGTAGCGTGAATATCATTAAAGAATTTGAGTTCAGCGGTTTCGGACGGGATTCTTCAGCTGATGGCCCCGGCAAATGCTGCCACGTGTGCGGTTTCATTTTTCGTATGGTCTCCCGTTTCGTTGAAGACTACGCTTTCGATCGTTCCACAATCGCCAAATACCACTTGTATTTCAAATTTCCCACCTTATTTTCGCCTTTTCCCTGTCGTCGTGGATGTTTGTAGAGGAAAGACGAAAGGATCTTTCCCTGGCCTACGACTTCAAGCACTTTCCGTGCCTTTCGGGTATGCGCAGAATTGCGAAAGAATTGTTTCTCAGGGTTCGTTCACCGATAACCAACAAATTATTTCTTAATACTATTTACTTACATGTTCCGAGGGCCGTGAAAATAAATTATTAAAATAAAAGGGAAATGCAAATTTAAGTCGAGATCGCTATAAATTTGGGATAGTCGAGATCGGGAGGGAACAGGAAACTCCAACTTCCTGGGTTTTCGGTCGACACCAGACGAACTAGGAGGCACTTGGTTTGGAAGTAAGCTCAAATCTAAAACATACCATTCAGCATAATATTATCTTCTAATGAAGTAGTTCGACAGGTACATTTTAAAGAAGAAGAAAGTGAAAGCTATCGTTTATTACATTTTGTCTATTTTTCCAAGTGGGTTCCTCCCCACCTATTTAGTTCCCGTCACAAGCTATTGTATCTGAAGCTACTATAATCTTATTCAAAATTATTCTCATTTTCGTTCTAGACCAAATTTTTGTAAAATAAAAGTGTATAGTCAACTACTTATGTGCATTAATCAAACCGTGATAATTGGGATAATTAGGGACTCGGGTCCTCAGCTGAACTGGTGAACTAGTGAATGTGCCCCGAAGAACGCAGAAGTGTGTGAACTGGTGGGATGAAATCTTACACATCCCTTTCGGGCAGATAACACTCTCTCCTTCAGTAGTCGGGAGTTATATTATGAATATCACGTGTTGGTTTCAAGTAAACCAACACTATTGTTGAATGCTTTATTCTCCTGAGAAATTCTATGTTGAATAAATCCTGATCTGGCGTGGGAATTTAGATACAAGTAGTGAAATTCCTAGCCAAAATCAGGCTTTATTCAACTTTACTGAACTCGACGCCCAGAAGTCCTCTAATGCGGAGTGCATTTGGTGAATTTGTACTTGAAAAAGCGGGCGAAGCGAGCAGGCTTTGGTTATTGGTACAAATATGGCGGATGATTTGACTACATCAATAAATACATAGAAATCAATAAATGTATAATCGTACCAATTAGATGGTAAAGTACCTCCTAACAAAGGCAGCGTCATAATCAGAAAATTAATTACCATGACATGTTATATCAAAGAAGAATTATGTGATAGTGGTGGTGCAATATTCAGGAGAGCCTGGTATCATTATCAAGATTCAGTTGAAAAGCTCTCATTGGCTATGCATAGAAACCAACCCAGCCTCCTCTGCACCATCTCCTTTGTACTGCCGCCTTCAACGCCAGCTCCCTTCCCCACCTTCCATTACCCTCCGCTCTCCGTCCTCTTGTTAAGGGACTTTGCGAAAGGTGACGTGCTCAGATTGAGAAAAGAAGCCTCACCGTTCGCTTCAGGACCTCTCTCTCAAAGAAGAAGCCAGAAGGGTAACAACTTTATATCTGTCTATCCACTTCCTCTTTCTGAAACTCTGTCCAAACTTGGGGAATGAAATTTGCTCTACCCCCACCTTTCCGCCTCCCCTCATCTTTCGTTCCATCCCTATGAAATACATAAGGTGTTTGACCCTCCTCTCCTGTTTGTGGATTCAATGTGACTCGCCAACTTTCTTCCTTTGATCTCAACCACCGCCGTTTCAATGTTGGTGGATGAATGTACTCTTTTTTCCATCACCTTTGAAATAGTAAGAGGACCTTCTTCCCTCAATACGACAGGCAACAGAATGAAGTTTTCACTGCTGGAAAAATGAATTGAATTGAACCCAAATTAGGATTTTGAAGCACTCCATTGTGATTACTAAAATGTCGTTGTTTGACAAAATATTCACATTTTCATGAAGCCTTCGGACCTTGATGACTTCCGCTATTTTACCGTACTCTACTAAATTATTTGTAAAAAAATATTTCTAAACGTTGAACAAACTTTTTATGTAGTTTGACCCTTGGAAGGCGTGATTTATAAATCAAGACGATTTTCCCTGGCCATCAAACCTTCCGCGTTTACCCCAAAACAGCGAGATGGGCGACACTTGTGCTGCAATGCACCATTATGCCCTCCATCCCCTCCAGTGATACATGTCCAGAATGGGACAGAGAACGGGAGTTGCTGTACGAAAGGGTGGTCGATGTATTCCCAGAACCCTTGATTGAGAATGAACTCGAGCCATGAAAATAGGGATAGGATTGTGTCCAACATAATCCTAATCTTTGAAGGAGAAAAAAAAGCTCCAAATTCTTCCATAACGGACCACCATTTCATGTATAGATCATTCTTCTACCTAGATCACAGTTTTCGATACAATATCCTGTTAAGTCTTGATTTAATGACGTAAAATATTGTGTGTCCATTCCAGTAAGTCGGTTACTACCACAGTGATGGTCTCGGGAATATTTCAACTATCTATAATCTTGGAGGTCTACTACCTACATTGGCAATAATTTATATTTTGTTGAAAACAATTCAATTCAATTTATTCAAGAAAACAGTACACAATACATGTAACAAATATTTTTTACAGTCTAAGTACATAATGAAAGTTCCAAAATTAAGGTGGATTTCAAAGCCTAAGGTCCTGCGACCCTTCCAGGCTCGTCTGATCCCTGCTTTTTAGTAAGTAGTACAACTAATGCTTCTGAAACGACTATTGGATTATTATTTTAATTGTTATTAGGTGTTCAAAGCAAAAAATATAGGTACGAAATCTACCTTGAACTACGATTATTAGACCGTAGTAACCCAAAAACTACCTTCACTCTAATTATCCTAAATTAAATCTGTCTATAATTTTACTTTCATTATTTCCAAGTTCAAAATATTCAAGAACCAATTTTTTAAATTTCCCTTTTTATGATTCAGTCTTAGTTAAGAGCGGTAACTGTTCAAATAGGGATGGAATCAGCCACGGAATTTGTCGAGTGTAGAAATCATTCTGAGATTGTGGTATTTGAAGGACATAATTGGCATTTGTTCGCGACGGCTTAACCACCGATTGCTTGGTAAATAAATTCAGATGTTGATGTTCGTACAATACAGTTATTCTGGGGGTGAGAACATCGAAGGTTTTGTACAGGGACCTAGTTGGAGAGCGCTTATGGGCATTAGTTGCAATTCTTAAAACTGAATTCATTGCTATTTTTATTTTATTACAGCTAGATGCATAAGTACCGCCCCATACAATAATACCATATATTAAGATGCCATGTACATGAGCATAATACACCATAAGATTTTCTCTTGTTAGCCATCTTCGTACCATTAGAAAACCTACCAACAAATACCCGAAATTACCACAACTTTTTGCACCCCAGCAACCTGGTATCACGAAACGGTGATTCTATTTTCATAAAATGCAAAGGAAAAATGAAGTGGAACCTTCGTGTTACAAGTGGTACCCAGTTACAAATTGTAGGGTTGAACAAGTGACTAACATTGGTAGAAACTGGTTAACACCGCCCTCATTATTTTAAGGGATTTCGCTCCTTGCTTCAGCAGTAAATAACTCTAGTTATAAAATCGCAATGATTTCTAGCATGTCTACTCGTGAATAGTCGTATAATTAAGCAATAAAAAATCCGAAACTGTAGTTTTATTGAGATCGAAACGTATATTCGTATTCGAAGATAAGAATGTCGACGCTATATATAATGAGAAAGTCATTTTCTATTACTTCCACTCCAAACGTTAAAACATGCTGGTTATGTCAATAGGAGTAAGATAGGCCCGTCGTAAAGGATGTAACAGGGAGCGTACTTTTAGGGTCCCTCCGGGGTCGCAAGCAATAATTCGACCAGCCCTTCAAGGCTATAAAGCTATGATATATATCTTACAAGTGTACTTTTATGTTCGCTGTATACTTCTACTTGGCAGCTTTAGAAGAACTATAAAAGTCACCAGAATGGAGGGCTACTGAGTCTTGTGAAGGGATGAATGATTCAATGAAATTAATTGTGATTCTCGCCAAAGAGCTGACAATACCACAAGACTGCTGTATGATTTGAATCAGATGTTCCCCAGGTTGAAAATCGGGCTGACGTTTTAGCGCTTGATTTAGGCTCATTTTAATTCATTTTTTTCCCCAGTTTTTACCTTTGAGACCTTATTGGGAACGAACGACTGGTCGTATATACAACGCTCCGGGTGGTCTTGGAGCCTGCATGAGACAATCCTCATTTCTCAGTTTATTTTAAATGGGCAAAGTGCCGGGGACGGCGGACGGCGTACACGATGTACATAAGGTACGGTCATATAGCTCGCCCAACCGACGCCTTGGATTTCCATCTCTGTCTACTAACTAACGGAGTAAGAACAGCTTATAATTTTAATAAATACTTCTGTAAAGCCGACTAATGGAGCGGCAACTACCTTGACCCGATGGACCATCCAACGATCATCTATGATGATATGCAAGAAGATGATTTATGAATCACTGAGCAGAACGGCTTCACGATTCATGGTCCTGCGCTTATTTGGAAGTTATGAGGAAATTTACGGACCCGCCGCGAAACTCATGCCTTAAAACGGCATACCAAAGATGCAGAATACTAAAAAGTTATTAGTGCAAGTGTCGATTCGGTCAATTAAGCAACCCTCAGTGAAAATTGAAACTACAAAACGAGAAACTGCAAATTTGTACCATTTATACCAACTATACGCTTCTAAAACAACGTAATTTTTAGGTTTTTCACTCAGGACCTCCTTAACTAAGTTGACGTTATTAAGTCTTAATAACGACAACTACAAGATACAAAGTATAAGATTAATCTGTGCATTTGGAGCTTTGCTTTTTTTTTCAACATGATAACTTTACTGCGTAAAGATAAGCATTACAGTTGTGGATAGAACACTATAAACAACAACATGAAACATGTTCAGGAGTGTAAGCCCGATGGCTTTCTCCTCTAATTGGAAAACATTAATTAATTTAGTATGAAGAATAGCAGATCTATATGAAGGCTTTTCTTGGGGGGTCTCATTGTAGGTTTAGATTAGTGTTAAGGAGATCCGTGTGCCTTTTTCTCTTCAATCTTAGATTCGGTCTGTCAGGAGCTTTGCATTGGCAGAATATGAGGCTGTTGCTAATAGTCTTTACAATACTTGTGAAAGTCTACCAAAGTCTTGTCTTAGACGGATTACCGTAGGTAGCGTACTATTGAGTTGATTGACAATCTGCAATGAGGTGATGAAGAGTGTCAGGGGATGCGTCTCAAAAGTTTACATTGAGCTAGAAATAGGTATAAAATTAGTTGCCAAAAACTAATGTGAAAAAAAAAAATTACTTATTTTATAAAGTATCGAGCATAAGTGGCTTGGCTGGGGTCTTAAAATAAGTCGATCTTTAGCAGTCCAAAGGTCTGGTAAGTTATCTTGGAGTGGGGAGTTCATTTCTTTCCCGTATAAACGTAATAACTCGCTACCTTGATGGGAAGCGAAAACGTGTTCCAAATACAATGATGTCCTCTGACCCGCAGCTTCCAAACCTTTTTTCGCACTCATCCTCCAGGAGGATTACCATATAAAAAGGCGGTCTGGTTGTGCGCGGACACCTAATCGGAGGTCTTCCTGAACTCTGGGTTGGTTGGAAGGGAACGAGGGGAGGATCACGACTCCAATATCTCCCTTATTAAGAATGCCCCGAGCGGATGAATGGGTCTGACAATAGCCAGAATTCCTTAGCGAATTCCTCATCGGATGCCCCTCTAATCGACTTGACTTCCATTTTAACCCCTCGGTTCCACTTAGACCACTACCATTTCCACCCCACAATCCCACCTCAATAAGCTACCGTAATTACTCGTTAAAAACCACTTTCCTTCGCATTCCGCATGATGACAAGAATACATACTCGTATATAATATTCAAATTGATATCAAATGTGTTCAGCGTTAAGCAACAATTCTAAGGGGGAGAAGGTGTTTAGCTCTCCCGCTTAATATTCTGAATTACACGATTAAAAGCACTGTGATACTTCAAGGGGACGATAAGGTTGCTATCAAATACTCAATTCTGGTTTAACCAAGTGATTTGCTTAAAGTAAAAAGATTTTGGTGTATTGTGACCACTAACTTGTTGTTCGACCAAGATAGTGCACAGGATGGACGTAAAGTACAAGATCGATGACATGCTTCAGCCGTTTCTGAAGAACACAGCACATCCCCATCACGAATTGCCCTGTTGTGCAAGCACCACACTGTTGTCTGTGCCCGTAGTGGGTTAGGGTTAGTTCTATGCGTTATAGAAGAGTACAGTTGTATATCTCACTGTGTGGTTTTGGAAATTTGCATTGAAACGGAGGTTATTTGGTACTTTGGGAAAGTTATTTTACCCGGATGGCCTCTTTTGCATGAATGAAACATTTCCATCCTTTTTGGTTTATCATTTTCATATTATTTCATCCGTAATTTATACAAAATAAACTACTACTAAGTCATCCCGGAATTTAGTTGGGAAAACTAGAGAGACCACCTCTCGTCAAGGGATCCAATACCGTCTACCAGAATTAAGATCATTTAGGGGTTCGAATAACACGTATCATTTTTATCACGACATCAGAGAGAGGGGAGAAAATAATGAAGAATGAAGTGTACCACAAGGGCACACTGTCCTCAAGTTTGATTTCAATTTGCTAAGACTTTTCAGTTTTGGAATTTTTCATTTTTTTACATTGTACGTACACCACTATTATTTTACGGTGGCGATTCGACAATAAATTAATTACCTACTTCAGTAATATATTAATTTCAAACGAAACATTTTGACATTTTCATGTCTTTCATATGGCACATAACAAAAAAATCGTCACGAAAATCGTCACGAAAAATCGTCACGAAAATTGTCCCAAGTCGCCACAATGATGATTATGACCATCAGAAGTGAAGTTGTTCGTTATTGGAATTAGGTAGGTACTTTACAGTTTGATATTACTTCCCAGTTTCGGCCCTGATCATCCTAGAAAGCTGATACTCGGTATACAAACTCTTGAGGGAACTCTAAATTCGAATTATGATATGCGCATGACTTGATACGAAGTTTGTTTGCACACAACATGAAAATGTCTCAATGTGTTGCAGACTCGTATGCAAGCGTTTACTTAGGCGTTTTTTTTCTAATTACTTACTCTTAATACAATGTATATTAAAGGATTTAAAATTTTTCATTTGAATTTCGTTGCAATAATCTCAAATTAGCCACTAATCGCACCACTTTTGTGCTATCAGAGTTCGTTTTGGTTTCCAATACTAAGTACCTATTAGGGTTGTCGTCTTCACAAAGCCATTTTAGGGATTTTTTTCTATGCCCATCATTGGAGCGGGTTGTCAAGGCACAACTCGATTTTAAAACATTCAGAAAGACAACATTAACCGGACTTGAACTTTTTTTTTGTTCTCCTGAAAATTTGGATATTTTCTGATACGTGGTATTCGAATGAAGGTATATACTATAATATAGTATAATATATGTAATTACATATTACATTACGTATTACATATTATGTAATTGTTACGATTTGTGAACAAACTTGAAGACAAAACAAGACCAGGCGACTCAGCCAATGATCACTTTATAATCAGCCTAATCGCTCACCCGGTGACTTGGTCATTACTTTTCTACTTGAAGCACAAGTCCTGTCGATGTGTCCAAAGTACCAGAAAACCGTAGTCCGGAAGGTTTTCTGGAAGGGGCAACGGCCCTTCAACACTACTATAATACAATTCTCTTGGTACAAGAAACTGACGGGGGAGGAACGAAAACACCTTTACCCTCTCGCCCGTCCTGAACCCCTTTTCCCCTTCTTCGGAATGGGAATGAGATCCCCTGTTTTTTATTCCTTAGAGTTCTTGACTATTGTCAGGGGACTTTACATGTCTTTAATAGGTTCCCTGCGCCTCTACTTCTCCTGGCCTTGAAGGAAAGGTTCTACTCTATCGTGATGTAGTGGATTGGCAGGCGAGGATAAAAGCTCCTTTCGCTCCACGTCTGCACATCCCTTAGCGCCTAACCTTACTATCCAGCGATATACCCCATTCGAGTGTCCAAAAGTGTCAAGTCCATTTAGGATAGTACATTCGCCTGATAGTTAATTTTTATTCATAGTTGAAGTGACATAAGTAATTTTGACTGCCATAAAATCGATAACAACCTGTAGAAATAGTGTGCCCTCCTCAGCTACTCACATGTTTCATGAAATAATTTCATTATTGCTAAATCTCATCATTGACCTGATTACCATGGTCGTCTCCATAACAACTTACTCTCACAGGGCATCCATGAACTGATCGAACGACAGAAGAAACAAGCGCATCCTCATCAGCTATTTATATCCTCCTTTGTTCCTTGTACCAAAGTCAAAACAAATCGCACTAAATGAAGAGGAAGACTAATTTCAAAAGTGAGCGCAGGTCTGAGAATGTTCACTATTATGCTAAACTATACTGTAATGTATAATTACAATAAAGTTAGTATTGAACGGAAAAAAGGCGTGAGAATCAAAATGCCATAAAATATTATGTGTTCATCACTGTAGTAAATCAATTTGGTTTCAATAAGAACCAGGTCGAGGCTCAAGCAGGTCCCACTGTGAAGACCTATTTTCAGCAGTCCGCAGCAACCACTCAATCTAACCACCCGCTTCACTCACACAGTTGTACAGTTTTACAGTGAGTCAGTACAGTTGTTGAGTGTTAAGATAATCTTAACACTCAACAACTGTAATAATCTTAATAAGATTTACCGGTCGACATGGCATCAAGAATAGGGTTGATCCGATATCGAGGATCTTCCGATATTTTATATCGATAACGATATTCAACATCGATATCGATACAGCGATATTACCGCCGCAAAAATCGATATTGGCAATATCGAACGATATTACAAAATTTGTATGGTTACTCATAATTTTATGAAAATGCGTTCTTTAATCAAGTCAATCTATTCACTTGATTATTACTAATTTCTATTACATTTTAATTTAAAGCTTGGTTGAAAAATACACTTGATACGCTCATTAAAAAAACTTGTCTGTCACCTAATTTTTAAGATCGCTTTTTTAAGCTACCAAAAACAGTCACACAATGGATTTTCATTACCTACCAAAACAGAAATAATCATTAAATGATTATTCCTGTTTTGGTAAATTTGTGTGCAGTATGATTCTTGTTATCTAATTTGTTTTAACTGCAATTCCTAAATTAAAACACAAACATTTTCATTCAAAGATAAAATATATTGGAATACAGATAGATTAATAATTACCATTTGATGAAAAATTACAATAAAAGTTGACTTCATGTCGAATCGACGTGTTTATTTGAGTTCGAATGGACCTTCAGGAAGAGCAATTGTCGACTCAAATACTTCGTGCAAACGAAAAAAAGTTGACTTCATATCAATTCGAGGTGTTTATTTGAGTTCGAATGGACCTTCAAGAAGAGCAATTGTCGACTCAAATACTTCGTGCAAACGAAAAAAAGTTGACTTCATATCGACACGAGGTGTTTATTTGAGTTCGAATGGACCTTCAAGAAGAGCAATTGTCGACTCAAATACTTCGTGCAAACGAAAAAAAGTTGACTTCATATCGACACGAGGTGTTTATTTGAGTTCGAATGGACCTTCAGGAAGAGCAATTGTCGACTCAAATACTTCGTGCAAACGAAAAAAAGTTGACTTCATATCGACTCGAGGTGTTTATTTGAGTTCGAATGGACCTTCAGGAAGAGCAATTGTCGACTCAAATACTTCGTGCAAACGAAAAAAAGTTGACTTCATATCGACACGAGGTGTTTAGTTGAGTTCGAATGGACCTTCAAGAAGAGCAATTGTCGACTCAAATACTTCGTGCAAACGAAAAAAAGTTGACTTCATATCGACACGAGGTGTTTAGTTGAGTTCGAATGGACCTTCAAGAAGAGCAATTGTCGACTCAAATACTTCGTGCAAACGAAAAAAAGTTGACTTCATATCGACACGAGGTGTTTATTTGAGTTCGAATGGACCTTCAGGAAGAGCAATTGTCGACTCAAATACTTCGTGCAAACGAAAAAAAGTTGACTTCATATCGACTCGAGGTGTTTATTTGAGTTTGAATGGACCTTCAAGAAGAGCAATTGTCGACTCAAATACTTCGTGCAAACGAAAAAAAGTTGACTTCATATCAATTCGAGGTGTTTATATGAGTTCGAATGGACCTTCAAGAAGAGCAATTGTCGACTCAAATACTTCGTGCAAACGAAAAAAAGTTGACTACATATCGACACGAGGTGTTTATTTGAGTTCGAATGGACCTTCAAGAAGAGCAATTGTCGACTCAAATACTTCGTGCAAACGAAAAAAAGTTGACTTCATATCAATTCGAGGTGTTTATTTGAGTTCGAATGGACCTTCAAGAAGAGCAATTGTCGACTCAAATACTTCGTGCAAACGAAAAAAAGTTGCCTTCATATCGACACGAGGTGTTTATTTGAGTTCGAATGGACCTTCAAGAAGAGCAATTGTCGACTCAAATACTTCGTGCAAACGAAAAAAAGTTGACTTCATATCGACACGAGGTGTTTATTTGAGTTCGAATGGACATTCAAGAAGAGCAATTGTCGACTCAAATACATCGTGCAAACGAAAAAAATTTGATTTCATATCAATTCGAGGTGTTTATTTGAGTTCGAATGGATCTTCAAGAAGACCAATTGTCGACTCAAATACTTCGTGCAAACGAAAAAAAGTTGACTACATATCGACACGAGGTGTTTATTTGAGTTCGAATGGACCTTCAAGAAGAGCAATTGTCGACTCAAATACTTCGTGCAAACGAAAAAAAGTTGACTTCATATCAATTCGAGGTGTTTATTTGAGTTCGAATGGACCTTCAAGAAGAGCAATTGTCGACTCAAATACTTCGTGCAAACGAAAAAAAGTTGACTTCATATCGACACGAGGTGTTTATTTGAGTTCGAATGGACCTTCAAGAAGAGCAATTGTCGACTCAAATACTTCGTGCAAACGAAAAAAAGTTGACTTCATATCGACACGAGGTGTTTATTTGAGTTCGAATGGACATTCAAGAAGAGCAATTGTCGACTCAAATACATCGTGCAAACGAAAAAAATTTGATTTCATATCAATTCGAGGTGTTTATTTGAGTTCGAATGGATCTTCAAGAAGACCAATTGTCGACTCAAATACTTCGTGCAAACGAAAAAAGTTGACTTCATATCGACACGAGGTGTTTATTTGAGTTCGAATGGACCTTCAAGAAGAGCAATTGTCGACTCAAATAATTCGTGCAAACGAAAAAAAGTTGACTTCATATCGACACGAGGTCTTTATTTGAGTTCGAATGGACCTTCAAGAAGAGCAATTGTCGACTCAAATACTTCGTGCAAACGAAAAAAATTTGACTTCATATCAATTCGAGGTGTTTAGTTGAGTTCGAATGGACCTTCAAGAAGAGCAATTGTCGACTCAAATACTTCGTGCAAACGAAAAAAAGTTGACTTCATATCGACACGAGGTGTTTATTTGAGTTCGAATGGACCTTCAAGAAGAGCAATTGTCGACTCAAATACTTCGTGCAAACGAAAAAAAGTTGACTTCATATCGACACGAGGTGTTTATTTGAGTTCGAATGGACCTTCAAGAAGAGCAATTGTCGACTCAAATACTTCGTGCAAACGAAAAAAAGTTGACTTCATATCGACACGAGGTGTTTATTTGAGTTCGAATGGACCTTCAAGAAGAGCAATTGTCGACTCAAATACTTCGTGCAAACGAAAAAAAGTTGACTTCATATCGACACGAGGTGTTTATTTGAGTTCGAATGGACCCTCAAGAAGAGCAATTGTCGACTCAAATACTTCGTGAAAACGACAAAAAGTTGACTTCATATCGACACGAGGTGTTTATTTGAGTTCGAATGGACCTTCAAGAAGAGCAATTGTCGACTCAAATACTTCGTGCAAACGAAAAAAAGTAGACTTCATATCGACACGAGGTGTTTATTTGATTTCGAATGGACCTTCAAGAAGAGCAATTGTCGACTCAAATACTTCGTGAAAACGAAAAAAAGTTGACTTCATATCGACACGAGGTGTTTATTTGAGTTCGAATGGACCCTCAAGAAGAGCAATTGTCGACTCAAATACTTCGTGAAAACGAAAAAAAGTTGACTTCATATCGACACGAGGTGTTCATTTGAGTTCGAATGGACCTTCAAGAAGAGCAATTGTCGACTCAAATACTTCGTGCAAACGAAAAAAAGTTGACTTCATATCGACACGAGGTGTTTAGTTGAGTTCGAATGGACCTTCAAGAAGAGCAATTGTCGACTCAAATACTTCGTGCAAACGAAAAAAAGTTGACTTCATATCGAAACGAGGTGTTTAGTTGAGTTCGAATGGACCTTCAAGATGAGCAATTGTCGACTCAAATACTTCGTGCAAACGAAAAAAAGTTGACTTCATATCGACACGAGGTGTTTAGTTGAGTTCGAATGGACCTTCAAGAAGAGCAATTGTCGACTCAAATACTTCGTGCAAACGAAAAAAAGTAGACTTCATATCGACACGAGGTGTTTAGTTGAGTTCGAATGGACCTTCAAGAAGAGCAATTGTCGACTCAAATACTTCGTGCAAACGAAAAAAAGTAGACTTCATATCGACACGACGTGTTTAGTTGAGTTCGAATGGACCTTCAAGAAGAGCAATTGTCGACTCAAATACTTCGTGCAAACGAAAAAAAGTTGACTTCATATCGACACGAGGTGTTTAGTTGAGTTCGAATGGACCTTCAAGAAGAGCAATTGTCGACTCAAATACTTCGTGCAAACGAAAAAAAGTTGACTTCATATCGACACGAGGTGTTTATTTGAGTTCGAATGGACCTTCAAGAAGAGCAATTGTCGACTCAAATACTTCGTGCAAACGAAAAAAAGTTGACTTCATATCAATTCGAGGTGTTTATTTGAGTTCGAATGGACCTTCAAGAAGAGCAATTGTCGACTCAAATACTTCGTGCAAACGAAAAAAAGTTGACTTCATATCAATTCGAGGTGTTTATTTGAGTTCGAATGGACCTTCAAGAAGAGCAATTGTCGACTCAAACACTTCGTGCAAACGAAAAAAAGTTGATGTCATATCGACACGAGGTGTTTATTTGAGTTCGAATGGACCTTCAAGAAGAGCAATTGTCGACTCAAACACTTCGTGCAAACGAAAAAAAGTTGACGTCATATCGACACGAGGTGTTTATTTGAGTTCGAATGGACCTTCAAGAAGAGCAATTGTCGACTCAAATACTTCGTGCAAACGAAAAAAAGTTGACTTCATATCAATTCGAGGTGTTTATTTGAGTTCGAATGGACCTTCAAGAAGAGCAATTGTCGACTCAAATACTTCGTGAAATCGAAAAATTCAATTCAAAGTGAACGCTTGCATACGAGTCTGCAACACATTGAAACATTTTCATGCTCTAAATTCGAACTCTAAATTCGAATTATGATACGCAGATCACCTGAATTATGATTAGTGCACCGCGACATGTGCCTAAGTGCCCTTGATAACTCTCACAGAGGACCGACCCACGTAAATACACCACGTGTATTAGTAGTCAGATGTTATAACAATTAAACACGTGAAGCGTCCATTCCATAAAGGTAGCCATTCAGCTGATTGGCGTGTCAAAATTCGAATGTAGAGTTCCCTCAACAGTTTGAATACCGAGTATCAGCTTTCTAGGACGATCACGGCCGAAACTGGCATCAGGAGCCACTCAGGTGATTTGCGTATCATAATTCGAATTTAGAGTTCCCTCAAGAGTTTGTATACCGAGTATCAGCTTTCTAGGATGATCAGGGCCGAAACTGGGAATTAATATCAAACTGTAAAGTACCTACCTAATTCCAATAACGAACAACTTCACTTCTGATGGTCATAATCATCATTGTGGCGACTTGGGACAAATTTCGTTAGCAATTTTCGTGAGCAAATTTCGTGACGATTTTTTTTTTAATGTGCCATATGAAAGACATGAAAATGTCAAAAACAAACAATAATATTGTTTGTATATATTATATTTAATAGGAAATAATATAATTTCCTATTATATTATAATGTATAGGTATGGTGCCTAATAAGATAGGTCATCATAAGAATATCATAAACATATCGTGATTATTAGGATCAAAAACCGTATTTTTGAAAAAATGTATAAAAATTTGTATTTATAAAATGCAATATCGAAAGCCGATATTCACCATAATCTTTCGATATCACGATAATATCGCATGTCCGATATCGATATAATATCGGAAATATCGATATTCATTGATATCGATAATATCGGGACATCCCTAATCAGGATCGAAGATGGATTGCTTGGTACCTTGGTTGATGTAATACCTAATCAGCTGTAGATTCTATAGCTTCGAGTGACGAAATCGAAGATAAGTGAGCTCATCCTCGCGATATTGTTGATCTGCTAACCTCTGTATGGGTCAAGTTGTGCTTCATATTTGTGACATTCAAGGACAAAGAAGAAGTTCAGTGCAAAACAGTTCATCATTAGAACTCGGCATCACCAAATCGTAGTTCGTTTCTCAACCTCAATCAAGCCGTCCTAATATGATTTATTTTTCCATTGTACAATTTTCATGTCTCAGGCGTTTTAGAATATGCGCTAACGATTTCAAACTGCTGACTGTGCTAGTATGTATATTTTTAACTGTAATTACGTACATCCCGCTCAAACGGTGTTTCCCTCCACAATACACCGAAGATCAAATGAATCTCATTGAAAAGTTCACCGAGTTGAATCTCTCTTTTGACACATTCAATAACCTGGTCGCCGACCAAAACAATCGAGTCTTTCAATTCAACAGATCGTCTCCTTTCATTTTCGTCAGCAGTTCCGATCGATATTCTGGGGCACCACTCCTTGGGAAATTGCTCAACAGCCACCGTGACATCGAATGTGGACAAGACATAAAGGCCATTACCCACTTGCTGCTTATGAAACAGAAAACCCTATCAACGAAGAAAGAAAGAACGCGATTGGATTTAGCAGGAGTAGGAAAGCAAGTCTTCGAACAAGCAATAGCAGCTTTTATTATTGAAATTCTAACTCGATTTTTACAACCAGCTGTTCATCTTTGCAATGTAGACTATTTCGCGGTAAAAGACGCCTATTACCTCCTTAGCTTATTTCCGAATTCTCGATTTCTATTGGTTATTAGAGATGGCCGAGCAGTTGCTCACTCTAAAATGCCTTCAAATCATACTTCGGATTTCAATTCGACGTTGTACGAAGAGCATCTAAGTACGTGGAACGAGCAAATGTCTGCTCTGGCTAAAGGGTGTCGTTCAGTGGGAAGGTACTGTTTGGCGGTATACTACGAATATCTTCTGCTACATCCGATTTCCGGCACAAGAATGATTCTATCGTTTTTGGGCATAGAATTTCCCATCTATCATGATAGAGATAACTCCGAATTTTTCGCTGGAATGGAATCAGCGCTGTTGGAGGGGAGCATTATAAGTGTTAGAAACAAACTGACTAGATGGACTGAATGCGCTCCAAAAAACGTATTCCATCTGCGGAACAACACGGATCTCCTGCGAATGCTAGGATACCTCGATTTGGGTAACCCACCTGACTACCAAAAAATCAGTCAACAGGATTTACAGGACTATTTATTCATGATTTAAATTACTACTTACTACGTCATCAGATCACAGTGTGAATACAGTCACTTTACTTCTACTCTTATTGGCGCATTTTTTATTGTTAAATAAACATTTAAATTGAACAATAAAACATACAAAAGTTATTTTGCTGGTAAATTGTAACATAATACCTAAGATGGTACATTCTTCCTGAGAGACCCTGAGTTCACATTCTACACACATTCTTCCTGAGTTTTAGAAGGCTCTGTCCGAAGCTAAAACAAAGCTCTGTACGAAATTTCAAGTCAATTGGTGAAAGTGGAGAGGCTGTTGCATGCCTGTCTGAACAAGAAGGAGAAGAAGAACAAGGTAAGGATGAAAAACAAGGTTTTTGAAGTTATATAAGTCGACTCCCTTTAGACCTAGCTACTTAAAACTTTCAAGACTTTCTATTATCCACAGCAAATTTCAAGTTGATCGGTCAAATAGGAGGCGAGATATGGATGGGAAACGCGTTTCATGGCGTCTGGTAAACGTATCTACACTCGGAACGTTCATTCTTCTCAACTTGTTTGCTTATCGGGGCGCTACCGCGTTCCTTGATCAAATTTCACGATTCAATTACCAATTCATGTTTTGAGAAGAAAAATGCATTTTTTACAAGACACTGAAATTCCAAGCACACTTTAACATTTATTTTCAGATGATTCCACTGAGTAACCATCAATTATACCTCATTATAATGCGTTTCGACTACCCCCACTCAAGTTTCTATCCACGTCCTCTTGGAAAACGCTTCGAGGGTAAAGAAAAGAAGGAAAAAAGGCTGGGACCAATGGGTAATTTATTCTTCATTGCAGGGCAGAATGTCGGGGAGTTGAAAACGTCTTGGGAGAGACAAATTGAGCGGGAGTGTGTGCTCCCAGGCTAATTATGGCGGAGGAGTGGAGCTGAAAGGAATAGCAAGCGATCGGAAGACCAAAGAGCCAATATCCAAGTCCACGGGTTCAACTAATAACTGTCCAACGCGGAGGCCAGAACAAGTGAAAGTGCTGGTGATGGACAGAGAAATGGAGGGTAGGTACTGGTGAAAAAAGAAACGACGTCCCCCATGGAGAAGGCGGTGGAAGAACAAATCGCTTCTTTCTTTCCAAATAACAGTCACTACTCGTAATAAGGTTCTTTCCTTTATTTTTCAACTGATAACTTTGTATTTCGCGTTACAAGCTCCATCAACCATTTCGTTACAGACGGGTTTATTCTTACAAAGACTCGCAAAGATTTTGTTTCAGATCCTACACACGGTGTTTTCAAGAAAATAAAACTTCCCAATTGAATTATTAGCATTAAGCTTGTTGAACTAAGTAAGTACCACTAAGGGTTATACCAAGGCTTGTTAGGAACAAACTTCCTCTTCAGCCCTTCTTGCGCACATAATCTTTGTTAATATTCAACTTATTTTGATGTAATTAGTAGAAGTGTAGTGTAATTATGTAATATAGCAGAAGAGGAATCGGTGTAATATAGCAGTGAAATCTTCAATAATAAACAATTAATATTCCCAAATCGGAAAAGTTTTAACCATCATGCGCGACGAAACTTAGATTCCAGTCAATCTTAACGATCCTTTCGACCTTGTGTAATTACGAGAATATTTATACTCCTATATCAGTGATTACGGTAATACCCAATCTCATTGCCCATCTCTGCCTGTACATTCCGATTTCATGAAATGTGTCATTTTTGGAATGCAAGTTAGTCTTACTATTAGACCAATAACAAATAGAGGCAAATACCCCTGGTGATCTTAAGTAAAGGCGCATTTAGGTTCCACACGACCCACTGTGGGAAAACTGCTACTCGTATATTAAGAGAGCAAAAGTCAAAATTTGAAAGTACGATTAGGAACCCAAAAGGATTAGAGATGTAATCACAAGTGTCTATAGTGAAATGAACACAACTACCTCTCTACCTTTGAAATATCTTTTATTTATAGGTAAGTATTAACAGTACATAATACGAATTGATATCTCAGTTCAATTCAGACCACCATTTAGATCGGTTAAACATTTTTTTCAATAATAATCATAAGCAGCTTCAATTGAAGGTAACAAACACAAAATTAATTATTATCATATAGTGGTACCTACATATTATGGGTTTTGTAATTTTTAGAAAATTTACTTTATTTTTTCCTTACACTATAGGATTTACCTGGATTCACTTTGGATCCAACAAAAGCTTTCTTTAATTGAACTGATAAACCAATTTTTACAAGAATCATGTGGGTGATTCTCACAGAAAGGGGCAGAAGTGATGTCCTGACCAGTTATGGAACCCCAATAATGACTAAAGAGCTGGAGAAGGTCTTAAATTGTGGTATAGGTATGTTTTTATCTAGAACCCTTTTTTAGAAGTTATGTTTATTCCTTCATTTAGGAAATGCACTAAATATAGTCAAATCGTCATTGACCTGTCCTGTTCCAAAGCGACCTTCCCAACTTCAAGCCACTGTTCAGGTATAAAGGTATAATGTATACCTATCCAGGGAAAAGGGACCTTAACTTCACCCAGGTCAAAAATGAGATTTTAGAAGTTTCTTATAGACGAGATATTGCTGAACACACTGGTTTTTTCAGATTTGATTTATCTTTTTTTGTTCTAAAGATATGATCATTTGAAATTAGGCTTCCGAAAACACTAGTTTTCAGAAAAAGGACCTCAAAGTTTGTGATATTACATTAAGTAAATCTTGCATATTGGAGATTTTTTAAAACACTTCTCCAACTTTTCCGATCGGTTTTGTACAAAAATATCGATACTAACTCGTAAAGAGATAGTATTGAAAGTAAAATCGATAAAAAACAGAAAATCGATATTTTCGACCATTTTCTCGTTGGTCAGCTCTCCAGAAAACTTTGCCTGGTGAAGATAAGGTCCCTTTTCCCTGGGACGGTCACATATACGTTTCATACGTTTCATATACATATATAGGTATATTTATCTTACCAAAACGATAAATGTGGGTGATCTGGAACTGTGATACGTACACTTACAGCGAACAACGAGTTTGATAAAACTTTCTAGTTGATTGGATCGTAGTTAGCACGATTCTCTAATACCCGGGTACATTAAAACGTTATTGACCAAATCACTGTCAGCTCCCTTCCAACAACTTCGTGCCTAAAGAGGAAGAGGGTCAAACGACTTCAGTTCAAACCTCCGATGATGAACAACAGTTGAAGGAATAAGGTTACAGCCTCCAGATAACTCAACTAGGTAATTAACCATCAGCAGATGTGACGTCACCCCATTCAAGGCCCAAGTTTATCAACACTATCTGTCTGTTGAGTTTGATTGCTCGCCACATTAGTGTCTTTAGCAGCCATTCCTCCCCTATCCACTGCCATCTCTCAACTCCCCGGATCGTCCCTGGCAATTAGCAAGCCGATTTGTCTGGTCCTACGGTTCCTTATCCAATGGCCCATAACACCATTATTATAGCTCAGCGATTTAAATGGCGTCGACGACTAAAGAAGATCCATTGACCATTTTCGCTTCTAATTGGTTTAGGTCTCTCTGTCTATACGTTATCCCAAACCCTCCTCCCTTGTACACAAGGGAGAATAAATGTTTTCCACAAGACGTTGAAGGGAATGCACTCCATACAACCGAGAACTCCTTTCAAGGAAAAACAAACGTTTCAATGCTGCGTACAGTGGTACTTAGCAGTAAAGTCAAGGGAATTTATTGATAGTTTGTCTTTCGAGCTCGCCAAATGGTTAACAAAGTTACAGCCACCCGCTACTCGACCGCTAGTTGGCAAACAACGTTACTTTTCTTTCCACCCCTCACCACTCCAATTTTTCTTCTTTAACCTTGTAAATGGGTGGACTGCGAAACCCCTTTTTCCCGCCATCACCTACAATTTCAATACTTTATTCAAGCTAAATTGTCTAAACTTTTATAAAAAGCAGGAAATTGAGAACTTGCACAATTATTTTCTTCAAGTTATCGAAATAATATTTATTATGATCATCATTGATTTAGGCTGACTACCTATTCGGACTCATTTTTCACTCTCAAGTTCCCTTCAGAAAATTATTATTAGAGGCTGAAACGACGGAAAATTTAACGCTCTTTCCAACGGTTTACTTAGATTTGGTTTTACTCTTCATATTACGGGAGTTATGGCCTTTTCAGTGACCAAAGGTCGAAAACACGAAAAAAATCTTAACATTGAAAAAACTCGGGTTTTTAGTGGTTTAAAAAAAAAACTTTAGGGGACACTTTTTGTTGGAAATTGGTTGTAAAACACGTGGTTAAAAACTCTGCAAATTCTTGACACAACGGTTTATTATCTTCCTTGTGCAGATCACCCTTCTGTCTATACCAGACTGTGTTGCAAATCGGCACCATACCATATTCTCACCGTACTCATACCATACCATACGAATTTCTTTCCTATCATACCATACTGTATTATACCAAATCATACATACAATAATATACCATACCATACTCATACCATGTCATACAAACCGAGTGGATATTGATATGTCATCCATTTCTGACCTATATTTAAAATTTCAAGTATCTAGCTCATCATCAAAATTTAATTTGTTTAAACAAATAGGTATTATTTAAACAATTTTACAGACAAGAAACCGAGTGAATATTGCATTGTGATCCAGTTCTGACCTATTTTTAAAATTTCAAGTTCAAAGCTCATCATCAAAATTTAATTTGTATTATTACAAAAAGGTATTATTTAAACAATTTTACAGATGAGAAACCGAGTGAATATTGCAATGTGGTCTATCCCCGACTCACGGTTAAAATTTCTAGACTGTAGTTTACCGGGAAGATGAAAAAAGGTAGTTTTATTCTGGGCGTCTGGGGGTTGGGTCACATAACGGCCGTTTTCGACGCGAAAGTTTAGTGTTTTTCCTAAACCTTTGCGCGCTCACTGTGAACGAACAGCTGGTTGCACAAAAATCCAATTGGTCTTAAAAGATTCGTAATTTTTCAGGTCATTCAAAGGTGAACTAAAATTTACACGGTTCAGTTAAATATTTGGAGATAAGACATCGTCGAAATTTTAAATTTCGTTTTGAACCCCTTCCCCTTGACCTAGGGTTATGAAAAGTTTCGAGGATCATTGTGGGGCTGGTCCAAACCCAGAAACCAAATTTCGTAATTTTAGCTCAACACTAACTGGGCAAAGTGGCGCGGACGGCGTACGGCGGACGGACGGATTTTGGTTTATTATCTTCGATAATGAACCATTGGAATCGCCCAAAGAAAAAAAATTTTTAACCCCCCCTCAAAATTTGTTGGTTTACGTTTCAAGATACGTAGATTCAGAAAATCGAATTAAAAAAAATCCGTCCGTCCGCCGTACGCCGTCCGCCGTCCGCCACGCCGTCCGCCGTCCGCCGTCCGCCGTCCGCCGTCCGAGGCACTTTGCCCAGTTAGCGTTGAGTTAAAATTACGAAATTTGGTTTCTGGGTTTGGACCAGCCCCACAATGATCCACGAAACTTTTCATAACCCTAGGTCAAGGGGAAGGGGTTCAAAACGAAATTTAAAATTTCGACAATGTCATATCTCCAAATATTTAACTGAACCGTGTAATTTTTAGTTCACTTTTGAATGACCTGAAAAATTACGAATCTTTTAAGACCAATTGGATTTTTTTGCGACCAGCCGTTCGTTCACAGTGACCGCGCAAAGGTTTAGGAAAAACACTAAACTTTCGCGTCGAAAACGACCGTTATGTGACCCAACCCCCAGACGCCCAGAATAAAACTACCTTTTTTCATCTTCCCGGTAAACTACAGTCTAGAAATTTTAACCGTGAGTCGGGGATAGACCACATTGCAATATTCACTCGGTTTCTCATTTGTAAAATTGTTTAAATAATACCTTTTTGTAATAATATAAATTAAATTTTGATGATGAGCTATTGACTTGAAATTTTAAAAATAGGTCAGAACTGGATCACAATGCAATATTCACTCGGTTTCTTGTCTGTAAAATTGTTCAAATAATACCTATTTGTTTAAACAAATTAAATTTTGATGATGAGCTAGATACTTGAAATTTTAAATATAGGTCAGAAATGGATGACATTTCAATATTCACTCGGTTTGTATGACATGGTATGAGTATGGTATGGTATATTATTGTATGTATGATTTGGTATAATACAGTATGGTATGATAGGAAAGAAATTCGTATGGTATGGTATGTGTACGGTGAGAATATAGTATGGTGCCGATTTGCAATACAGTCTGGTATAGACGGAAGGGTGATCTGCACAAGGAAGATGATAAACCGTTGTGTCAAGAATTTGCAGAGTTTTTTTTAATCGATTTTCTGAATCTACGTGTCTTGAAACGTAAACCAACAAATTTTGAGGGGGGGTTAAAAAATTTTTTTCTTTGGGCGATTCCAATGGTTCATTATCGAAGATAATAAACCAAAATTTCCGGATCGTAGGTATATTAAATGACCAGCAAATTGGCTGTAATAATCGGGCATAATAATAATTATTGTTGTAAATAAATAAATAAAAAATAGCTGTTGTAAATTATTTACAACAGCTATTTTGAATAAAAAGTTGAGATAAAACGATTTTAAAAACATGTAATAGTTCTGGGTGGTCCCTCTGGGTGGCAGTAACCGGCGAGCATATGAACATCCCAACGACCCTGGTATCGGGTCACCGTAGAGGTTCCGGTGAATCTTTCACCTTGCTTCTCACTTTTTTCCTATGTTATGAAATTCGGTAAGAAATGGTACATTCATTAAACACTGTCTAAAACCGACTGTTTACCCATCAGAGAATCGTTTCGTGATTTCTTATGTGTGGATTCGACGAAAATATTGATTCGAATGTTGAAATAACTTTTTTAAAGTCTGTTCCTGCTAGTCCCGTATTACTATGTACTAGGTTGCTTGCAAGATTCTTTTCCCGACCGTTTTAATATAGAGGCGAATATCGAAGAAAGAAAATATGGGGTCTCGTACTGTAATTTTAAACTGTTTTTTCAATGGACATACTACGTGACTGTTTTATCAGATTGTGAGTTCAAAGCGTGAAAGAACAAAAAAGGGTACGATTGGAAGCCCGCGTTGGTGTAGGCGGATGAAACCTGGGATATTGTTCTTTGATCAGCAGTCGCTCTTTTCTTTCGTTCCAAAGAAAGGTGAAAAGAGCGGGGTAGGAAAAGAAGAGTTTGTAAAAGGGATGTGGGGGGGGGGGGGGGAAAGCAGCGGTGGAGGAGTGAAACGAAAAAGCCGAGTCAGCGATTTTCTAATAAAACGATGCCCCAGGTTGACAGGCAGGCCCCGTGATGTTATTGTCTCATGGCACCTCGCAAACCCCCTCCTACGAACTACGTGACCTGAGTACCTACCGGCACAAACGCCTCAACATCCGAGGGTAGGTGGATATCTTAACTCGCAATATCTCATACGTCACACATCCGAGTCAATATACCGCCATCTGCTTCTTCAGAGTAACATATATAAATCATTTGAACCCTCTCACAACGACTAAAGTAAGTCCCAAGTTGTTGTTTCAAACGGTACTGACTACAAAACTTTAACAAGTAAGCATTCCCCTGCAATGCATCCTCCCTACATTCCTCCTTCCCAGAGTCCTTTCAGAGTCTTCATTTTATTTTATTTTTTTCATAAACTGACCAGAAAATTTTTATGATGACTTTGTTTTCTGTCACCTCTAAATAACACGAAAGACTGAGAAAAATCAATCAGTTAAGAATATTGTTCGGGTTGATACATTTTGGGCCTGAAACCATGAAAACATTTTCCCATGAAACCGGTGATAGCAACTCGCTGCAAACTTTGATTTTCTCTATGTGACATTTGCGTATTGCGAGGGGGAACCCATTGGAATCGACCAAAGAAAGAGAGATGTTTTAACCCCCCCCCCCCTCCTCAAAATTTGAAGGTTTACGGTTCAAGATACGTAGATTCAGAAAATCCAATAAACAAAAACTCTGCCAATTCTTCACACAACGGTTTACTTACTATCTTCTTTGTACAGATCACTCTTCTGTCTAGATCACTGAATGATAGATTAATTATTATAATGAATTATGATTAATTAATAATAATTAATTATAAGACTACTTACTTAATAATACACCAGTACACTAGTACATTATCATTAAATATTGTTTGTTATTAATAATTTATATAAATTATTATTATTAATTATTAATAATTAACTCGATGTTTGAAAAGCAAGTGCTGTTCGAATCAGCTGGGCCAGTATGATTATTGAACCGACCGACGGCCTCACGATTCACCATCATGTTGATGACTTCTGATCTGCTCCATCTTTGAGCCGACATTGTGACAAAATCCGTCCGTCCGCCATACGCCGACCGCGGCACTTTGCCCAGTTAGCGTTGTGCTAAAATTACGAAATTTGGTTTACGGATTCCGAACAAGGAATCAATGATCCTCGAAGCATTTCATATCCCCAGGTCGAAGGGAAGCGGTTCAAAACGGTTTTGAAATTTGGAAAAATTCATATCTCGAAAAATTCAAATGTAACGGTAGGTATGGTTTTTAGTTCACATTTAGATTTTTTTAGAACTTTTTGAGACCATTTTTGTTAAAAACCAGAGAACCAGGAATTAAGAAACAGAGAATTACCTATATCGGTACATTTTATTTGTATTTTATTTTTAATTAATTCATCATCTCAATCATTTATTTTCTGCACAAAGAAGATAATAAACCGGTGTGTCAAGAATTTGCAGAGTTTTTTAGTCTGGCCTAACTGGTAAAAAATGGCAAAATCTAAAAATTTGAAGATTTTCTAAAAATCTCCGTTTTATCTTTAGTTGTTCGCTTTGTTATTACGCCATTATTTAATGGCGGAAATGTGGTTCCAGAGGAACTTAATATTCTTGAGGCACTGAAAGTTAAACATGCAAAAGGAAAAACTATCAATTTGATACTGATATTCCGGCAAACGCCTTCGTAGAAATTGTAGACTGTTGAAGTGGTTGTCTTTGTGATGGCATGATGGTTTAATGGTGGATTGCCATGGTAGATCGGAGTAGGTATTCAGAGCCCTCAAAAAAATCTGTCTTGGCAATCGGAAGGCGAAGTTCGCTGTTTATTGGTATCGCGTTACATTTCTTTTCCGTGCAGCAAAATTAGTCATGACCCTTTGTGAAAATTCAGGTAAGTTCATGTCAAAATCAGGTAAGTTCATTTGATAAAGTAACCATAATTCGCTCACGAACAGATATTGCTTCTCTCATGACGGTGTCTTTTAGCGAATTTTCGAAGATAAGGAAGCTATTATTCTCGGTCCAAAATGTTTAATACTTCCATTTTTGAAGAAATCATTTCTTCAAAATTTCATTATGGTGTACCAAAATCCGTTCCAGACCATTCTGAATTCACTGCCAAAAGAACACACCACACCTGATGCGTAAAGAACCGAAAAGCTTCATACTTAAATACCTATAATTACCCAATAAGTGTAAGAATAGTCGTATATGAATGGGATGTTCCAAACATCACATTTTACATAAGACCAGTTTATTTTTGTTTTACATTAAATGCGTATTAAGAATACCTATACCTAAACGGTCTTTGTAATGTGTCGTTGTATGTAATTTTCAAAGCCCAAGCTTTATTGGCTTCAATTTTCCATAACACTTGAAAGCTTGATTGTCTCTTCGTACCTTGAGTAAGAGCAAATTGAGTTTCAAAAGTAGGTAAGTACTTTTATATGAATGAAAGTCTTTTGGCTTTTAGTAACCAGTGTTAGTAACCTGAACAAGGGCTGAAGAAACGGCGCACAGGATTTTCCCTTCCTGCACGACTGATTTGTAATGCGGGTCTTGCACACCCTGTACGAAGTTCCTCATCAACTCTCTTTCTGGTAGTACGACTGAGAGTACTAATGAAATTGTTGTTTGTAATCGTATTTATTCGTGGATTTGTTTTTATAATTATGTTAAACTGATTTGTATGAAGTGATTTTTGTGCTGGCGTCTATCTAGAGAGGTCATTTGATCTAGAGGCCTTTCTGCTGGGGTCTGTCCCTGAAAAGACAAGTGTTTTCGTCGTAACTCTTGAGAAACTGCTAACGACTCTGAAAACCGCCAACGAGTTGGATATAATATGAAACCTCAATAGGACATTAGGAAACCGAGTGTTGTGAAGTAAGTAACTTGCATAAAAGAAACTTATTCGACGGTACAACGTGAACTTGAATCTATGAGATCTCAGCATCGAATATGATTACTGATTGGAAGTAAATAATAAAATTCTGTATCGACCTAAAACGTTGACAACTACTGTCTTGAATGACTCTTATGAATAAACGTTCCATGAAAGTATTTTTCACGGTATCGCATTCCAGCATACCCCAACACACCCTCATCTTGGTCGTGTGGCGAAGGAAAGGAGAGATGCTGCAACCTTATTGACCGATTTGTACTCGGCGAGCATAAGTACATCTGACCCCTCTTAACCATCCCTAACAAGTATTGGTAATTAACGTTAAGTTCAGGTGCACGTAGTAAAATGCAAAACCCTAAGAAAAAATGAAAAACACTTGTTTCTTTTTCCTCCCATTTTCACGCGAACTTCCAAATATTCGTCGCACGAACGGAGTAATTAATAATCAAGATCTACTACCGTCAACGCCTCCCTTACCCCCTCGTCTATCTTATTTTCTCCCGCCTGGAAAACCTTTTGCTTTCACATGTAAATCCTCAACGGTAGGTAGGAAGGTAAGTGTCGTTAATTTATATTCTCCGCGGGTCCTTCGTCCTTCTTCGCCCCTTCTTCACCGCCCCTCTTGGGAAAGAGAGCGAGCGAAAGACTAATCAGCCACCTCCATTAACAAGTTGTCGTCCCCCGACCTCTCGTCCTTCTTGCCAAGGTCCTTTGGAGCATTATAAGAGGTCCTTCAATAACCGCCCTTTTTTCCATTTCCCTAAAAGGAAGAAAAAAAGTGGCGTCCCTTCCTCCCATCCCTCACTACCAGCTCCTTTTTCTCATCCCAAGTTTCAAAGATGCCTCCAGGATAATTATAATTTTTTTTCTTCCACTGAAAGCTTCTTTAAAAAAAAAAAAAAGTCGGTCGTCGGTCACACAGTGACTCGAGGGCTCAGCTGTTGGGGGTTTCCACATGACCATTTCATTTCAAACGTAAACAAGTCCTTCACTAAACGTCAGATGTGTAATATGGATATACAGTGAATATAGTCAAACTGAGGGACCAGGGTTGCTGGTAAGCTAGAACTGGATGCTGTTGCAACCCCAATAACATATAAAACGTACTTCTGGTTGTATCCGGTATATATTTATCAATTTAAGAGGTGTGTAAGAAACTTCTTTGTCAGTACTCGACGAACCTTTTAGTTAACTTTTGGACAGCAGATAATATCTGCTGAGAATCGTATCAACGTAAAAAGGTAACTCCCTAATTCAACTGTAACGTAACTCGAAAACCACAGTAAGCAGAGATTGATTATCTTCGCCTCAATCTTTGCCTACAGAGGTTTCCGAGTTACGTCACAGTCTTTTAAGTTACGTTTCATATTAAAAAGATTGTGGTCACAATATATGGATTTGGATTTTCTCTTGTATTTTACTCAAAATTTGCTATTATTTATGAAACGATTTTTGTTTTACCATTAAAATTTAAATTGGATTTCTGTGATTTGTTAGTCCGTAACTGCAGTTTCTTTCAACAGGAGTAATCATAGACTTTCACTACAACGATTATAATAATTATTATTACTAGGTAGTTAGTGAGGGCGCTGCACAGGATTTTGTAGTCAGTTGGTTTCAGATTTCAAGTTGGACTGAATACATAAAGATCAATTTGGGATCTCCCGCAAGGTATGATAATTGAACTTTGTATCATGAACCAGCGCCGCTGCCTCTCACCGTATAATGAGGGATTTAGATACGTTGTACATTATTATGACACAGCAGAAATACGGAGCTTATGGCGGCACCCATCATTATGTTTCCACGTAGGGCAGGTGGGGAATAACGAGTGCGGATTTGTCTTGAAGAGGAAGACTATCCTTTTGCTTGCGACCGGATGAGGTGCCAGTTAAGAGGAAACGTGTGTTTCAAGGCGGATGAGGTGAGAAGGATAAAAAATAAAGTTGAAGGAACGCGTGATTCATGAGTGACGTAAGGACTTGTAGAATGATGCCTGAAACGCGTCCTGACTCTGTTATACGAGTCGGGCGTTAGGCGCGATATTATAATATGCGCATAAACATCTCTGAGAGTGGAGCAATCGGAGTGGATGTTGGAGCATTTGGTTATTCATAGTAGATGGCTAATCGACTAAGTAAAACGATGGCATCTAAATGGAATCAATGAAGATTCAGTAGTAGATTAGATTATAGAAGAAAGGTATGAAAGAAAAGGCTCACTACTGATAATTTCTTTATAGATCACTTTCTTTAGAGGTCACTATATTGCCCTATATATGCAGCATGGCTATAAGAGCAAATTGTTGAAGGAATAACTAGTTTTATGTAAAATGTAAATGGAGACATGGATACTGGTTTTATAACAAATTTTGTCTCCCCTTTTGCCGAGTAACGCCTACGCTTATAGATTTTGCAACCCTGAAGACGATGATGAAATCAGAAATGCGAATCTCATCCCATTATCATATTACAGCAGATAAGCCGTGAAGAACATCTCAAGTACCAACCACGTTTCTTCACCTTCAAAATGCGCCAATTTGTTAGCGCCATATTTGATATCGCAATTCTGGCTTCGCCATCGTGTTCTGCGTTGATAACCCTTTAAAATGAGGTGTCACTAGTCAGACTGTTTCATTTTTGGAATTTATGGGTAATTTGTCCCCCTTAAAACTCCCAAAACTTTCTTATAGTGGCTCGATTCTGCCTATCAACGAATTGGCCTTCCAATTTCCAAGACACATTTTTTCGTGCAAATTTGAACTTTTTATCTCAATTTTATCGTGAGTTATCATAATATGATAACTCCATATTATGGAATGACACATACATAAATATATATACAATGTATAAATATACATACGATTTTTTGTGTCTTTTGATAGTGAATTCAGGATGGTCTGAAACGGATGGTTTCGGAAATTCGAGTTTTTCTAATTTTGGACCGAGAATAACAGCTTCATTTTCTTCGAAAATTTGCTAATATCCCACCCCTACAGAACATAGTTGGAGTAATTAGGAAAAATATTGTGTGTTCGGTCGAGTAAAAGACCCCATAGCCTGGAAAAATCCTCCAAATCGAAATCAAAATTTGAAATTTGTGATTCCCCGTAGTGGATTTTCTTCTGTCAATTCAGCAAAAAGCTTCATGAAAATTAGGAATTTTACCAGGCAAATGTTTTTTCTACTTTCCCTCTCCTCACTTGCACTGCAATCCTTCTACTTAATAATTCCACTTTAATCAGACGGCTTAGCACCTTCCTTGGCGTATTGTTGTTGCCGACGAAGACGTTTCGCTTCTGTAATAGGTTTTCCTCGCCCTATCTCTCTCTCGTCTTTTTCGTTTTCCCTTTTTTCTTTAACCTCTTGTTTCAAGCCTCCAAATACGTACCTTCGCGGGGTAAAGTTGACATGAAAAAGAATGTTGGAAGGCAAAGGACCGAGCAGCGCCCACTGTAGGAAGGCCAGATTGTGTAGATACGCGTCGGGTTTGAGAGACTTATAATAATTATTGTGCAAAGACGAGATACTTGAATGTTGATTCATTGTACGATTCAGGCTTTTTTCTTTGGAAACTTGTCTGTCCATGACGTTCAAAAAGTACCGAATACGGAACATCACTGTAGGTTTGTTTTTAATCCAGTATGTCTGATTGTTATGAAACATTAGAAGTAGTTTGAGGAATAACTACATTGTCATAGTATAATTTTTTTTTGTGATATTTATTTATTGCGACTGAAAATATATACATTTCATCTAGCAATATTTGTTTTCATATAATTCAAGCTCACTGTTAGGCAGAATTCCAATAAAGTCTAGCCTATTTTTGGAGCAAAGACAGGGACACTGGGTTACACTTGCACTCACTAATGGCACAGCACAATTAAGTCCAGTGGTTTGTTTCGATTGAGTCGCCAAAGTTCTCCCTCGTACCATAGTATAATGTACATACTTGTAGAACTTGCTGTTTCACAATGTGAAACAACCTTAAAACCACCTTAAAATTTTGCTGAAGAAATCCTCACATGTCATGTGAGGATTTCTTCAGCAAAATTTTAAGGTTGTTATAGGTGATGAATAGAAACTAAAGTTAGGTATTGCAGGTCAGTGAGGGGTAGCATCAGTCTCTTAAATTGTATATTTTTCATAAACAATTGAAAATAAAAGCCACATTGAGATTTGTGTGATTTGAGTGGTTATAACGTGTTCTCAATACGAGGAGCAAAGTAGTGCAGAAACATGACCTAACGCGTATTTTTGCGCAGTTGGTCCCGGCCTCCTTTTCAGTGAGCCTTGGGTCGGAGATTGTTGCATGGAAAAGGCAAGGGAAACGTAATGAAGGGAAAAGTTGGAACCCACAGTCCCAGGGTCTCCGCGCGAAGCTCTGGGGAAATAAAAGAGGTTTTTTCTCCCAAACAGCAAAAAGAATTCAAATATTTAACTAACACCTTCATCTCCTCATCTCCTGCTTGTCTCTCGCTGCATTTATAGGCGCAACGTATAAGAATAAGGAATTTTTTTTCGCACCTGTTCTTCCTCTCCCACTTTTCATCGGATGTTGGTATTCTTTTTCTGAGGGCACCCCTCACTACACGATTTAATTCATTTTCATTCCTTCCCGAATGAGGGAACAACTCCGAGTTTATTTCTCTGACAGCTGTGAGCTCGCAATTAACTGACTCTTTTCGCCCGTACTGACAGACATGAGTAATAAGGGAGCTCGTCGGGAATATCCCTTCGTTCTATGTTTGTATAATGCAATGTAGTGTGTTCGTTTGTTTCCTGAAGTTCCAAGGAAGGCAAATTTACTTTTTTCTTTGGAGGTTTTATCCTGATCCTCCATAGCAGCAGCATTTGGTAACTGTGAGGATAAATGTACCTCTAGTAATAATTATTATAACTAGATAATGATAATAGATAAATAATAATTATTATTACTCTAAGGATGCATTCTACTCTACCTACAACTCTGTTATTCAGAAATCTACTACAAAACTTCCAATGAAATTGTGGAAACCCCTTTCAAAAGGAAATAATATCCAGAGATCTAGTTGATGTAGGTACTTTCAGTAATTATTTGTGACTTACCCTAGTTTGAACACCGAAAGCGTTGATATTACGGTGGAAGTTAATAAGGGTGACGGGGGAAAACTTAGCTACGTAACTACCGAATAAAGGAAATACCTACAGACGTTTCTATAGGGTTAGGTTGAACGATTCTAACTTACCCAATTAAACTCGAATGTAAAGGAACACCAAAAGGAGTTGAATTCCTCACACAAAATCCCGATAAACAGTACTAGCAGCTCAACGTTTTTCTCAAAAAGTGCAAATTTAATCATTAAATTACATTAAATGTAATGTAATGTACTGTAATGTAATGTAATGTTTGCACTTTTGGAGAAAAACGTTGAGCTGCTAGTTCTGTTTATCGTGATTTTGTGATAAATTTTATGATTATGCCACTATGTGTTATAACTTCGTGTATTTATTTTTTCTACGCAAAAGGAACCTTTTGTAGAGAAAAAATGAAATCTGGGGGACACCCATAGACCCCCGGATTATTACAGTTTAGATCGAGGATCAAAGCAAGGAAACATGGAACATGTTTTCGGATAGGTAGGTACATAATAACAGAAGAAACAAAGTACCTAGTGGAAGAACAGTCCACTCACACTTGACACCTTCAATGACTTGACACTCACAAGTGAACAACCCCACACCCGAACACAAAGTTGGCTGGTAGGAAGAGGTAAGGGGAAGGGGTAAGGGGGGGGGTTGGAAGAGGGGTGGGGGCGTGGCCAAATGTGGGATAGGACGACCACGCTCTCCCAAATCGAATCACGCCTGTAAAAACATGTTCCATGTTCAAAAGGAGCTACGTTGCGCCAACTGCTAAGCCTTCTACACAAGCTAATATATTATCAGCTTCTACCTATAAAGAAGGTTGTGGTTTAGTTAGGTACCTTTACTTTGTGAATTATTTAATTTACGTTATATACCATTTAATTTGACTGAATAGTGTTCCCAGTAGTATACCGCAACTCTATGCATATACTGTAACCTTTTGCAGACATAAAAGGCGTATTTATGTGCTAGGGATGTACATAGATAGAAATACCGGTATTGATGGGAAAAACGGTGCCGTCGCACAGAAAACATCTACATTTTTTGAAATAGCTTTTTTTCTTCACAACTTGTACTTACGAGTATATATTTCAAGGTTCATTCAATAAATTACTTAAGAAATTATTAATGAATTTCGGAGATACTCCTTTAAAAGTTGAAGGTATTTACAAATTCTATTATCCGAGAATTTTCCACCGGTAACATACCCACAAGGAATGTAAATTATATGTAAGAGAATTATTAGAAGTAGAATCGGGAGAAAAATCATTTAGAAATCTACCATCACAATAATATTATTTAGAACTAAATAATATTATTGTGATGGTAGATTTTAAAATAGTATTTTACATATTATGTAAAGAATCGTAGGATGTATCTGCTTCCCCTGCTTCATGTATTAAACATAATACACTCCATTTTTGTATTTTTTCTTTGTTGAAATTACTCAAACTGGAAACCGAGAATGGAAGCGAACAATGGGTTAATAATTCATCACGAATCATCATTTCTCACTACAAGTGACTGTGTTTTTGAACGGGGAAGGATATCTTATTTTAGAATAATTATAATATATGAAGAATAATAATTATTCTTCATATATTATAATTATTCTAAAATAAGAAATTATTGGATTTCATATTAGAAGTTTTTACAATAATAATTATTGTTTCAAAATTTGAAATCATTTAATGATAATCTGTGTGATGGGAAGTTCAAGTGCATCCAAACTCATTCAAGATTTTGATGGGAGTGGAACAAATGACGATTCGTGATGAATTATTAACCCAATGTTCGTTTCCACTCTCGGTTTCTCGTTTGCGTGCATGCCATATCACTAGCCATAGCACTTTGGTAAATCCTTCCAACTTGATGCATTTTCAAGTATTATTCACGAGAGCTGATTTTCTAACGAAATCACGGTATATTTGAGTTTGACAAGTAGGTCCTGTTCAGTCGAGGATGATCCTCCTATGTGAAGGAAGAAGCTACTGAAGGATGTATGAATCACCGTCTGGCAACAAGCAAGGTCGCAAGGATTGCGACCGTATCAGTGACATCTCCCCCCCCCAGCTAAACTTATCACTAGCTCACCCTCATTCTCCAGACCTATTGTTAGTATAGGAGTTATAAAATTCCTTGTTATGGCACGAATTTTCCGAGCAGACGGATAAAGGTCATTTCTATACTGGTGTAAGGGCACGATACCGTCTTGTTACAGAAAGATGGGCTTTCTCGTTAGAAGGTTCACTCCTTCTACCAGCCAATTATGGGACCACGGCTGAGCTGCAGGGGTCTCTGGCGACGAGAGGTGGCGAGGGGCGGCACGGCCCCCATCGCAACGCTGCCTTACGGGCGCCCCCCGTTGGGACCGCTAATGTATCACCTGATTCTCGGATTCCGTCCAAGTAGGTTGGTTCGTTTGTACATTTTCTCCGTTAGCCCCTTCTTCCTTTCCCCTTCTTCACAAATCAAAGTCGGAAGTGAGGTCGGTCGGTTCGTTGGTTTTGTAGAGGGCGAAAGATAAATTTATTAGGGAATCCTGGATCGTCCGCAGTAGAAAATCTCCGAATGAACACTCACAATGCAGTCCTCTCGTTTAATGTTTAATCGATCCAAACCTCGAAACACTTTGCCATGAATTCTCCCTCACCTATCAAAACGTAAAACTTATCAGATGTTAATACCAAAGTGGACGAAAGACTGCATAGTATGACATTATACTCGTATAAGAAGCAAGAAATTGAAGCACACACCCACCGAAATCCACCCTCAGGACATTCAAGTTCACAAATTCAACAAGATTTTTTTCTCCTCGTTTACCACAACAGTTTATTAGCGAATTTTCAAAGAAAAGGAAGCTATTGTTCTCAGTCCAAAATTTCTAAAACTCGAATTTCCAAAAAATGTTCATACCAAAATCCGTTCCAGACAATCCTTAATTCAATGCCAAAACACACCAAAAATCATAGTAAATCTCATTGACATCTATCGTATAGAACCGAAGTTTATGGGTGTGGAATGATTTCGTATATACAAATTCGCGGGCCAAATTATCATGAAGACATTCTGATGGCCCATCTCGTGCCCAAACTGATATGGATTTCGTCGATGACAGTTGACTGACCTGGAGATGAAAGTGGAACACGATAAGTACCATTACCTGCCATCATTTGTATTCGTACAGCGGATAATTTTTGCGCTCACTTATCTGTCGAACAGAACGGTGATTTTTCGCTCACGCACACCCCAGTTTCAACCGGAGCACCCCCGAATTATGAGAATACGCTCACCTAATCTAGGAGCTGTGTTAGCAGTGAATGTTTATCCATCAGAACAAACAAAAAACTCTGAAAATTCTTGGACAACAGTTTATTATCTTCTGTACAGCACCTTCTGTCTGGATCACTGTTCTGTATACAATATCCTTGTGAGGCCTATAGCTGTACGAAATAATTGGAGGCCTTTTGAGCCATCATTGCAAACGAACGGCTGGTCGTATAAAGCTCCGGATGGTCTTAAAACATTCTCTGAAACGAACCCTATTCAAATTTATACGGACAACTATACCGTTTCATCATTATCGAAGATACCTCACATAAAAGTCATCACAGGGCCAAATTGCCGAGCGAAGATAACAATGTTGAAGGAATCGCGATTTGATATTACAGATACCACCGCCAGGATCTATAGTAGCAAGTAGGAACTGAACCACCTAATTGTAGCACCTCAAGTACCTAATTTTTGCAGTAAGTATGTACACATGTATCATTGAGTCATCATCTAATTTGAATATTGCCGTTGAACGTAAAAAGTCTTGTTTCACAAAACAGGGACCTTTTTAAACATTGTTAACGGATCCCTATAAAAAAGGCTTATATAGGAAGGAACTGATTTATTGCTGAAAATTTAGTTTCTACACACGGTAGGCTCCATTAGCCGTAATAAAAACCCCATAAATATACACAAATGCTGAGCAGAATCTTTTCCCATTCACCCCTTGCCGTTCTCTTCCCATATGGTTCCACTGATGAAAAATGCATCGCTGAAGGATCATTAATATTGGCAACAGGCTCACTTGAAAACTCCGGGAAAGAGAACTAAGTGAATGGCATTAATACATTAACACTAAAATCCCCTCGCCGCTCGGCGTCACTTCACTCGCTCATGAATCGACTGTGCTAGATTTGTATTTTTGCAACTCAGTAGACCCTGGGGATTTAGGCAGGATTATCCCTTTAGAAACCTTATACTGAAAGCGATAGTATTTACACAGAATCATCATCAACACAACAAAATGATTGTTTCACTCCATAATTCCACCACAATACGTTGACCCATTAAGCCAACATGATTCAGTATGAACTTTACAATCTCGTATCAAATTACCTTCGTCTAGACAAGCTCAGGCAGTCTTGACGACGCAGCCATTGGTTTCATTGAGGGCTTTCTGAAGGCTGTATTTCAAGATAGATCAAAATCCGATTCCTCGCATGTGCCATGTAGGTTGAAGCAAGGCAATTGATTTCCTCTTCTTCAGTAGCCACAATCTCTCAGTCTTCGCTGATGATATGGCCGTTCTTGCTACTGGTACTGCCTGGAGGACTCTTGAGAACGGCCTTATCACTGCGAGCAATGTTATTCAGGAAAACTAAGGACCTGACTTTTGATTTCAGGGGTGGATTGGGCGATTCGCCGAATTTCCTTGGATCCTGTTTGATGCCTGGTTGTCTTGGAGGGAGCATGTCTCTTTCTGCAGCAGAAGGCCACCTTGCGTACTGTGTTCAACATTAACAACCGTCAATCCTTCAGGGGTTTGTTCTAGAAGATTGGGAGCTTCACAATCCCGGTTTTGTTCATCAAATTATCCATAAATTCCCAAAATGAAACAGATGAAGATGGTTGATACTTGAGATGTTCTTCATGGACATGATGTTCTTCAATGGAGACATTTTACTTAGAACCAGTTATTTCTTCGAAAATGCACTCTTACAATCATGCTGCATGACTTGTCAATTAAAGCATCGTCTCGAATATTTATTGTTCCATTTCAAATGCAGAGCCACCGTCTGATCAATGCTCTGTGTAACTTCAATTACTTCCATTACCTCATTTACCTACAGTTATAGGTATTGATAACAAAGAAAAGTACTTGGGTTCGTGTGTTGTTGGTGGTGTGGCTCATTGAATCTAAACTTGCGTTTCTATTGCTCAAAAATCGTTCATTTAAAAGTTCCAGTCTGCACGTTCAGATTAGCAGATCGAAGTTGTATCCTGCGAACTTTAAATCGCGGGTCGGCTGACCAATAACAACATCTATTACTTTGATATATTGCCTTTCCAACCACCTTCGGTTGGAGGGAGTGGTGTAATACCGCCAGGTTAGGTAATACCGCCATCGCTTATAACTAACGCCCCAAGTGAATGGTCATGTAACTAATTTATAGTGAACTTAAGAACAGCTATTATGTTGGGAAACCGGGTTTGCCGCTCTACACGCAGGTTTTATAATTGATGAGCACCTTTTTGAATGGGTTGACTTCGACACTTAATTTTGCAGTTGGCGATAACTCTAGATAGAATTGAGATAAAAAGTTCAAATATGGGCGAACAATCTTTCCTGGCAATTAAAAGTCTAAGTTCGTAGATGAGCTAAATCGTGCTTTTGGGGAGTTTTAGGGGGGGTGGGGGGGCATTAAAATGAAACAAAGTCTGACAAGTCTGAACATGATGGTGAAGTTAGAACTCCGGTCTCAAACTGGAGCACTTTGAAGATGAAGAAACGAGGTTTTCGAGATCTCCTTCACGGTTCTGAGGAGTTCTCCTTCACTGTTCAAGGAATCCTCGAAAATGAGGACTAGGATGGCAAGATGCAAGGAAAATAGGAAGACGCAACACAACGAACCATCAAGTATTGACGATGCAACACCACGTACCATCGCAATTTTCCTTAATTTTTGCAAATTTTGTTTTAATTTTATTTTATTTCATTAAAACTGTCATTTTGAACGTAATGATCCATCGCGTGGAGAAAGAAAAGAGTGATTGTTGGAGCAAATCATTGAAAACCACTCTTTTGGCTCCCCTGAAAAGTAGCGAAAAACGCCGTGACGCCGTGGCGGGGTCCCACAGCAACACCACGGACTGTCATTTCGCCAACTTTTCAGGAGAGCCAAAAGAGTGGTTTTCAATGAATTCACTCTACAATATCTTTTCAATTTCTCGTCCCACTAGTTCTCCAAGTTCTTGATAGCGTTTTTTATCGTATAAAACAAGTTTGAGGCCAAAAAAGCAATTATCAAAGAAAATGAAGACGGTAAGTGGTGTTGTTTCGTCAATGCTTGATGGTAAGTTGTGTTGCACCTTCTTTTCGCTCTGGATTTTCACCATCAAAAATTTCAATAATTTATTAACTTAATTATAATCATCCATTTTCATGGATATTTTCCGATTTCCACAGTTTGGTCCTGTAGACCCTGAACGAGAAACATACGGGTTATTAGGATATACGCAAACAATTTAAATCACAATCTTTTTAATTGCATCACAATATTTTAAAAATTAAATCACAATCTTTTTAAAATTTAAATCTCAATCTTTTTAACATTTTAATCACAGTCTTTTTAAAATTTAAATCACAACACTTCCATCAAAACACAATTGTTCCATGGATAAGGAAAATCACAGTAGGACCTATTTTATAAGGTAACTACACACTTGGTTAGTAACTAGAAAAAGTAGAAAACTAGGAAAAAAGAAACTACTTAGAACTAGAAACTACTGCTTGTTCCCCGAAGGCTTCTGCTGCTCGTCCTCTTCCATATCTGGTGTGACGTTGAAGTTGGAGTTGTTGAGAACAATATCATCATGAATCTCACAAGCTGGGGCATCTGGAGCACTGACTGGGTCATTGACTAGATTGAAGTCGCTAATTAGGGGATCAAGATCAGGAGATAAAGACTTGTCATGTGGGAGATCAAAGGCATAGAACGGGTCTGTGATGGGATCCTAATAAAGGCCTAAAGACGGGGAATTAAAAACACAAGAAGGATCATCAGAGCTGCAAAATGTGTTTGCTACGATCTCTTCTACGTTTGATGTAATATCAATGACTGGGACACCAGCAAAATCATTCTGATCTCCTGTTTCGCTGCAGATGATCACATCCCTGGCAACCACGTCAGTGTCTTCAAGTAGGAACTCACTGCCATCGATTGCAGTGGGGAAAAAATGAGGTTCACTACTTAGAAGTGCAATTGGTTCAGAAGGGAGAACTGTGAATTCAGTTGTTGGAGCTTCTTCAGCTGACTGGAGGGATTTCGTGACGTGGGAAGGCTCAGTTGATGAAGATTTGGCTGGCAGGACAACTACTGCGTGGTTCTTCATACCCATTGAAATCATGAGGTCATCTACATGCATAAGCCCTTCACAATCTGAACTTCCATCATCAGGTGTCCCTTCCTCATCTGAGGGAATGTATTCACTGTCTTCCATTGAGATGTGGTGTCTATGAAAAAGAAAGAAAAAACAATCATCGCTAAAATAGTGCCTATCAAGGTGGTTGAATGCCAACTTCAGCTAAAAAAAAACAAAAGGCACTTGCAAAAACCTATTCACTGAAAATAATAATGACTGATATGTTCATAACCAGTTAAGTAACGAAATAAAGGCGAAAAAACTATTGAAAAAACTTCATTTCAATGCTTGATTCGGGACGCAGCACAACTTACTGAACAGGAAATGGTGAAGGAACTCAACGGACTGTCATCAAGAGTAGGACTGTTTCGTTTGGCGTCAAGAAATGCGATCTAAAAAATTAAATATTTACAACTTGTAAATTACAAGTAAATCATCCCACTGCCACCATCGAAGTATTAAGAAACCGAAAACATTAAAAATAAGTTCTTTATTATTATACTGTCAAACACTTACCGAAATCAGGAGTACGCGCCGACCATCAGATTTCACGCTGAACACATGTGAAAACTGAGACAGTCCGTGGTGTTGCCTCAAGTTCTGGGGAAGAATACAGTCCGTTGGTTTGACATTTCTCGGTATTCTGCGCTATCTATTGAGAAATCGTCCCAACTTATATTTTTAACTGATCCGCCGCGAGAATGCGGTTCCAATGGTACCACCAACTCATTTTGGCCAAAAATGACAGTCCGTGGTGTTGCTGTGGGACCCTCGTAATACTGTTTGGCAACACCCCCTATTGTCACAGATCTGACGATCAACATCTCATAACGTCACTTTTTTTTTTTTTTTTAAATTAGAAAAACGACTTTTGATTCAACTTCGATAATGAAACTATTAACTTCGATGGTAATGAACCTTTGTAATCGATGAAGAAAAAAAATTACCCCCCCACAAAATTTGAGAGTTTACGTTTCAAGATACGTAGATTCAAAATTCCAATGGTTCATTATCGCAAATAATAAACCGAAATCGAATGTTTTGTTAGGGAAAATGTTAGGTAGGTATAGGTAGATTTTTGTAGGTAAAACGCCTCATCTCAATATTTTGGTGAGTTGAGGCGTTTTACCTTAACAGCGTGTCGTTGAGGCGTTTTACCCTAACATCTACCAATTTTCGAATTTTTATGGTCAGAATTTTCCCCAGTTCCGGTTCGAATTTAGAAATTTGAACTTCACCATAAAAAGTTTGTAAAACACCCATTTTCGTAAACATTGGACTAGAGGCGTTTTTATTTGATAGGGCCGAATAAGTTTGGGGATCTCGTTGTTTTCGGAGGTGCTTACAGTAGGTATTTACAATTATAACAATAATACAAATTATTATGAATAATGGGCGCCATTATAATTAATTGTTCGGTCCTTTACCTAGTTCGATTGAAACAACCAGGTTCGCGCATTCTCGCGGAATCTTGTCGAACTGCCACTGCTCTCCGATAGGTCGCAGCTCTGTGAAGAAACCGATTCTTTGTTCGTGGGAGGTTGGTGGATATACTCGATACTATCGGACACCAACTATCGATAGTATCGATAGGTTTGTCACGATTATCTGCACGTTTCGAGATTAATCTTGGTCGGCATAGGTAGGTACACCTGCTCTGCTTTAGGGCTTGCTCAGCATGCCTTGTTGTGGTCGAACATGGTAACATTTACTATTTAATTATCATTATTTAATAAAACCTAACAATGGCGAAGTAGGTGAAATAAAATTCCACGGAAAAGAAAATGTATGGAAACCTGCTTGATGGACATAACAGAAAACAAATCCAAAGTCATGCATGGCTATAAGAGCAAATTTTCGAAGAATTTATGAGTAATTTCCCCCCCCCCTCCCCCTCCCCCCTTAGAGGGACCCGATTCTGCCAATCTACGAACTTTTGATTGCAGAGACAGATTTTTTGTGAAAATTCGAACTTTTTGTCTCAATTCCATCGATATTCTCCATTAATATATCGATAGTCCATAGCCCCATAGTATCGGGTATCGATACATACTTGAGTAATCAATAGTTTGTGACGATTTTTTTCGCTATCCGATATAATATATAAAAATATATATTATATAGGTATGATATAATATGGTATGATATGATATAATATTATGATAATATCATTATATCAAACATTTCCAAAATTCTGAGTTCTAGTGTTGTGGGTGAACTAGTAGAGCTGATTGAGTTGATTTTGATATGAGTAATTTTGAGTGTCTGTGTAGTAACAAGTAACTACTACCTAATGTTTGAATAGGTATGAAAACTATGGGTAATCAAAAACTCATGGCCAGAGAAATTACAGTTGGGCTTAGGTAACTATTTGCATAGGTAGTTTTTTAATTAAATGTTTTTTTTTCAACCGATATTCTATTAAATATCGATATTTTTATCGATACTATTGGGTGCAAAAAGTATCGATACTGAGCGATAAATATTGCCATCGATACTTTACCTCCGATACTATCGAAATATCGATATCTCGGCAACGGATGGCCATCCCTAGTCTGGAATGATGATAATTACGATTTATCGTCTGTCATTCCAGACGATACATCTCGATAGAATTGAGATAAAAAGTTCGAATTTGCACCAAAAATCCCAATTTAACTCAGTTTAAAGGGATCAATTAGCCATATCACGTCAATTTATAACACAGAGAACTTGAAATCACGCGGGCTCAACAAATAACAGTGCCAGATAGACGGCTCCGTAACCTTATCACGTGAAACCTCCACCCTTGTTATTGTAACGCAGGTTATTGTGAGTTGGCTTTTGGCGTCTGTGAACTTAGAATTTCACTCTCATCTTTTACATTTCTTGTTAGTTATTCAAGTGTATGATATTTTAACGAAAAAATGGTGTCTCTGGTGTGCAGTATCGACACAGCTCACGAAGACATCGTCCACGATGCGGAAATCGATTACTACGGTCTACAGCTGGCAACCTGCTCATCAGACAACATGGTCAAAATCTTTGGCATCAAAAACAGTACTCAGACTCTCATTGCGGATTTGAAAGGACACTACGGTCCCGTCTGGCAAGTGTCGTGGGCTCATCCCAAATTCGGTAACATTATTGCATCTTGCTCGTATGACAGAAAAGTAATTATCTGGAAGGAGAACCAAGAATGGACGAAAATCTACGAGTACAGCAACCACGACGCTTCCGTCAACTCGGTCAAATTTGGGCCCCACGAGTACGGTTTGATTTTAGCCTGTGGCAGCTCCGACGGAGCATTCTCAATTATTTCACTGAATCAAACGACCGGCTCTTGGGAATTCAAAAAGAAAATGAACGCTCACGCGATCGGTTGCAACGCTTTAAGTTGGTGTCCGGATGGTAAAGGGCCAAAGAAGATTGTCACTGGAGGTTGCGATAGTTTGGTTCGAGTTTGGGAGGAAGGACCGAACGGTTGGGATGAAAAAGCCAAGCTGGATCACCATTCAGACTGGGTGAGGGACGTTGCGTGGGCCCCAGGGATAACTTCTAACCATACGACCATTGCCAGCTGTTCACAGGTTCGTATCCTCTTTGGAAAAACCTCTATAATATAGACCCAATCAGGTTGTGACTAGTTTTGATATATTATATCAAAACTAGTCACAACCTGATTGGGTCATTCTCATATAATTTGACCATTCGGCTTTTCTGGACCCCGCAAGTTGGGTGAAAAAAAATAAAGCAACATTTTGAATAAAATTTGATCTGGAATGTTACTATATCGTCCCTTTCATGCCAAAACCGTGAATGTGCAAAAAATCGAAATTAGAGTTCGTCATCCATGGAGGGAGTTCGTCATCCATTGACCCTCTCTATTTATGAAAAATCCTTACAAATGCTCAGGTGTTTTTTTAAGGATTTTTCTAAGGATTTTTTTTATAAATAGAGGAGGTCAATACCCCCCTCTATTGATGCCGAACAATTTTGGCACATTCATTGGGACGATATGGTGTTCCTCCGAAAATGTGTATTTTTCAAGGAACAGAATTTCCAAATTTAGAACGATACAACTCACCTTTTTATTTCAAATTTATGCTCTGCTAGAGTTCCTCAGTAGCAGCACGGCATAGTAAGATCAACTACCATAATCTAGGTATTTTAGAAAATGTTGACTTGCCAGATGAATGAATGATTCGCACGTATCCTGTAAGAGGGGTGCAAGTCCGAAAATGTGATTTCTAAGAATCGCGTTTCAAATTTCTCTCTTACATAGAAGGCTGTATTTCCACAGCAACATGTCTGATATTAGTGATCTTTGCGGAAATCAATACCCACACTAATGCTCCAACAGCTAATAGGACGAAAATATATTTTTTTTTTAACGAAAAAGGAGTGGGGGAGGCTTGACTAAATTTTTCGGACTTGTACCCCTCTTCTAGGATGTGTGCGAATTGTTAATAATCTTTGTAATGGATTGCAGAGTTCCCCTGCTTCTCGTGTTTTTGGTTCGACTGCTCTGGGGATAGGTAGGTCTGTGGATAGGACCAATAAATCCCTCTGGATCGGGCGTAATTGTCTAACCTCCCCGGGTTACAGGGGAAACTCAGCAAACCATTCATCACATCTTTCATTTTTGCGAGGAAAAATTGTAGTGTAACAACGTAAACATGTAAGAAACATTTTATTATAGCACTTCCCTAACATTTTTAAACTTTTAAAGGCCATAAGGAAGGCTTAAAGAATACATAAAGGCGTAAAACATGAAGTTTTCTTTTGAGTTTCCCTGGTCTCGACATAGCCTGTTTTCGTGGAGCCATTTCTGGACGTTGTTAGTCCGCTTCAATCTACAAAATAACAGTCACATTCAAGAAAAATTAACTAATAAGTTTAACCTATAAATAACAACTCAACAACATATTGTTTAAAATCTTCTCATTCATTCATCTGGCTCTCGAAAGTCACTGACAGCCAGATGAATGGAAATTTTCAACAAATCATCAAATATAGGTTATGTTGAGGGATGTCGAGGGTCGGTCAGATGAAAATTGATTTATGTGCCAACGTTTCGAAGAATATATATTTCTTCATCTTCAGGGCGGTGTACAAGATGGAGTTGGACTCCAACAGGGAAGTTCTTGCCTCCAGATCACAGAAGTAACAACTGTTGTTGGAGTCCAACTCCATCTTGTACACCGCCCTGAAGATGAAGAAATATATATTCTTCGAAACGTTGGCACATAAATCAATTTTCATTTGACCGACCCTCGACATCCCTCAACATCATTCTTACTGACGGTCAACAAATCACACACACTTATCAAATATAGGACAAAGCAAAGGCAAGAATTAGGCATTTTCCACTCAATGGAGAGTAGTTCTGTGATGCATACAGAAATCACTAGAGGTTTGTTTGAAAACTACAACAAACAAACAATTGATCTGACCAGAAAACTGAAAGACAATAAAAATACTCACATGGTTTTAGAGGTACCTTCACCCATAGACTCTTTGTTGTCAACTGATGATGCAATTTGAAGAGTAGATGGTGCAGATGGTGTAGATGGCCTGTAACCAATGGTGCCAAACGTGGAGCGAAAATGTTCCCAACACCATCCGTACAGTGAAGGGAGGCATGAATTCGACGAGCCAGATGAATGAAGGCGAACCCATGGGACACAACCATTTTTTGATGCAGAAGCTTTTAAGACAACAATAGCGATTTGATGTGACTTTCCCTTAAAACTAGAGATGTTGAACAACACAATTTTCTAGGAAACACTTCAGTTTTCCATGAACTTAGTGTGAGAACTGTAATGGTTACAGGGGCAACTCAGCAAACCATTCATTACATGGTAGCAGAGCGTGGTTTACACTTACCCTACCTACCCTAATCGTCCGATCACTCTGATTTTAAGTTTAAGGAGCTTTCCCAGAAGGGACTCCTATAGTAGGGATCAAACCCATTTGCCTATAAGCATTTATATTGGCATTATTCAATTTCTTTCTCTTTTCTATGCCTCTATTATTCATTGGGTTCTATGCCTCCTATTATTATTCATCTTCTATTTTCAATTTTCGTTTTTCTATCCTCTGCCAATATCCATGCTTGTAGGAGCATAGTTCTCCACAAGTCGTACATTTGTAGTAGTACCATTACGATGGAGGTTAACCATACCTTGGAGTTTTCCAGTTGTTCCTCGTGGATTGGAACTGCATACTACTTTCAGTCCCCCTTTTTTTCTATCAACAACAACCTGGCATACCAGGTGTTGTTTGAAGGTGGGAGTGTAATGGTTACAGGGGCAACTCAGCAAACCATTCATTACAGAACTTTGCTAATACCAGCATAGGACAGCCAGATGAATGAAAAAATAGCGCTTTGTGGTGATATTAAACATTGATGGACCTTAAAAAAAAACACTGCTTATGTAGTTCACGTTGCTAACTTGTATGAAGATATTGAAACTGGACAAGAAAATAAACATTCTCGGAGAAAACTGATAGGTACTTAAATTTGTAATTCTGAACAACTATAATATAGTATACATCTATATTATAGATGTTCAGAATAACAAATTTGAGTGTCAGTTTCAACTCGAAAAGGTTTGTCACGAGTTTTACCGTACAAAAAAAGGCTGAATGAGGCAAAATGCTGCAGGTGCACATCTTTGAGCTCTGAAAACCATTCAGCATACTATGCATTTTCAAACTAAGTAAATTTAAAATAACAAGACAAGCTGTCGTAATTTTATTACCACATTCAAAAACCTGTTATGGGGACCTTTTCACGTTAACACTTGTGACAGGTGCAGTAGATGGAAGAAAACAATTCTTGATTGGGAAGTAGGTAACATGACATTGTGTTCGTATGACTAATTATATTGGTAGGTACACATCACAAATCTCCTTAGTTATTTATAACAAATTCAGTCCCACCAGAGTTCATAAATCTAACAGTTAATGTTGATTCACTTCAACCGACCCTGGGAATTTATTTAAAAAAAAACAACTCTGTTTCCTTTGAGTACAATTTTGGGATCAGGCAGCACTCCCAAAGTCTGTGTGTAGTCTACATCAGCTTCATCCACCCTGAAAAGGGAATTCAGTTCTCCCACGACCTTCGTAATGGTAACGCTCATGATGTTTTTACACAAAAAGGTTAATCTTAACGTAACGAAGTGCTGGACAGATATGAAGGGCCACCCAAAAATAAATGTCCCTTAACTACATGTTTTGCATTTAGCACTCGCATGTTTAATTGAACCATGTTAAATACAATATTGGTAACACTCATGATGAATATGTTTGTGACATACTATGTTTTTCGATAAAAAATTATGGCTCTCCCATGCTGATATTAGCCATTTAATGGCCTGCCAACTCTTTCCTGGGCGAAGGCTGCACGTGGACGTATAGCTGGTAGCACAAACAAACATAATATGCTTATGTTTATCCTGACTCTTTCCCGCCATTTTCAATGAAGCGTGTTGCCCAGAACTGATGGTAACACTAGTGATTATTTATATTCACCTAGCAGTGGGACACTCATGTTTTTCTGCTTTACATTGAAGGTATTAGAGATAACTGAAAAAAACCTTCATAATTCGAAAATTATAACAGTGAAATCCCTCGTGGTTCAAATTTTTTCATCTGTGAGTGCTTCATTTCAGATAGTGATGAACTCGTGGCGTTTTCAAACTTTACATTGAAATATTTTTTCTTGAGGACGTGCTAGGTACTTTTTGACGATATTCCTCTCCAAAAAACCTACAAATTGATATCAAAAACCTTCTTTCTTTTTTCTTCTTGATTTTTTTTTTTTTTTTTTTGCCATTAGTGTACCTTTTTGATTGAATACTTTCTCATTTGTTCCCAGGATCGACGCGTCATCATATGGACCTGCTCAACAGGCAACAACCCATCGAATTTCGTCCCCCACATCCTTCACACCTTTGACGACGCCATTTGGAATCTGAGCTGGTCTATCACTGGCAACATCCTGGCCGTCAGTGGAGGCGATAACAAAGTCACGCTATGGAAAGAAAACTCTGAGCGTCACTGGACTTGCATCAGTGACGTCAACAAAGTACAAAGCCACGACCAGAGGCAGTTGTAGGTTCAACTCTCGCAATAACAATTTTTTTGAGATCAAAAGTTCTAATTTGTACCTATCAAAAGTTCTTATTGTTCTTCAAAATTGATACGAAATTTCTTATTCTCAAAAATGGGTGCATTTAACGTGGAATATTTCTTCTCAATGTAATTTACTGTAGACAATTATATTCCATTCCGGTTTCCAGAAGGAGGAGGTTTCACTGGTATTATTTTCTGTATTAAACTCCCAATCATTTATGTATTACTCTTTGTTAATAAAGCATTCGAGTATATAAATTGGCGTTTCGCTCCCATCAAAATGCGCTTCAAATCCTGGGTGACACAGTGAATACTGGACCTTGCAAAGCCCAGTAAACATCATTGAAGCGAAGCTGAATAAATTAATACTACATTGGTGCTGTACTTAGGGGAAAATACTAGGTTGGCAATAAATTACAGCGTAATTATAATTTGTTATTGTTTTGTTCATATCCTCCTTGGCTTATTGACCGTTATTTATGTGGAGGGTTGTAGGAGGTTTGGTGTAAAAAGGGAGAGAATGTCTTCCAAGCTTTCGGCTTTAATGAGCCATCTTCAGGGTTACGTTGGTAGGTATTTTCTCCTCGACCTAGCCTCTACTTCTTTCAGTTCACCACTCGTCAAGTTTATTTTAGATTTATCAACTTGATCAACTTTTAATATAAGAGGTCTGATAGCAAATTTAACTAGACGAAAAAAAGAAATTTTGAATCGGACTTATAGCGGACAGTGGGCCGAAAACACTTGGATTTCACAACAGCACGGGTTTTTTAGCAAGCGGCATGGTTATTTTAAGGGGCTTGAGTGACATTTCATATACTTATGGGGTCAAAAAAAAAGAAGTTTTGGATCAGTAGCCAAAGATATTTTTTCGCCAAGAGGCTGCATAACTACTTTTTTGGCCAACAACTAAAACTAGTGCAATAATTTCGCAGGAAATCTCAAGTTTTTCCAGGATATCTTTGCTATCCCACCTTTTTCCTGCCTAATATTTTTTCTACCTCTGTTTATGAAGAAAAGTGAAACAAAATTGGCTAGAAAACGCCATTCTGAAATATCATGAAAGTTTTTCACGAATATCTCACAATTGGGTAGTGAGGACATGGAGGCTCTTGAAACTGGACGACTCAATTACCCCTTGTATGTAAAGGTACGAGAATACATGAGCCGTTCAGCTGCCAAATGGGATATGTCCACTTTTTCAAATATTACAGAAACGGAATATTTGAGTTGGTTGCTGTAGTTTTCTAGATAAAATCGATCATGTGTTCTGACATGTGTCTTACCATGTGTTTATGTATGTGTTACTCTGGACAATAATAATTATTATTACTCTCGATAGAATTGAGATAAAAAGTTCAAATTTGCACAAAAAATACGTCCTAGCAAACGAAAAGCTAAATTTGTAGATGGACCGAATCGGGCGACTCTAAGGGGGGTTTTGGGGAGTTTTAGGAGAGAAAAATTCCCCATAAATTCCCAAGATGAAACAGTCAGACACATGACCACGCATTTAGAAGTCACCATCCTGGCAACTGGAGAGTAAACGTTCTCATCGTCCAAAACTGGTTGCTGAAATCCACGAGCGACCAAGCGAGCTTTCTTCTGTATGACACCATCCACCAACTTTTCTGTGAAAACCCACCGTGATTCAATGATTTAGACACCCTCTGGATGCTTAACTAACTCCCACGTTCCATTAATTTTCTGCGACTTCAGCTCTTTCTCAACAGCTTTCCTCCAACCCTCATCAACTTTGATAGCTTCATGATATCTATGAGGAATATCACAGGGTAGATCGCCAACTGCAAGTATCATTTCATAATCATCAAAGTGTCTAGGCAAGCGCCGATCTCTACTACCTTGCCGTCTCTCCTCCTCTTCTTGTACAGGACTAGTCATGGGTGAACTCCTAACAGGTGATGGTCTGGGTGTCCTGACAGTACGAGAGTCTTCGTCCCCACAATCCACTTGAGTCCCCACTTGTGTAACTGGAGAATGACTCTCATTGAAAATGACTGAGACCGCAGTAACAATCTTTTGACGTCGAGGATCCCACAGCCTATATCCATTTGCACAGTATCCAGCCATGTACATCTTCTGAGATCTTTGATCTAATTTTCCATTCCTAACTTCTTTCGGAATATGTGCAAAGGCTTCACATCCAAACAAACGAATTTTCGAGAGATCCGGTTTGAATCCATACCACCGGTCAAAGGGTGTAACCCCATTAGGTAAGGCTGATGTGTGAGTACGATTCAAGAGATACACTGATGTGAGTACCGCCTCTCCCCACATGTTTTTATTAAAATTCGAATCAAACAACATGCTTTTTCAACACAACTTCGATTACCGATTTCAACACAACTTCGATTTTCAACACATCTCTCAGCTAAGCCATTAGGGGTATTCATGGTTTGAGTCGACTGTCGAGATCGTCGCAATCGAGCTGGTCGCAAACGGACTGAACCATGAACACAGAAAACCCTACTATACTACGTATGAACCATATGGCGTATGGACCATGAACGCCCCCTTCGATGACCGTCGAGTTTCGAAGTGAAATCGTGGTTACAGCGCTCCGAGTGGATGAATGTAGTACTAGATCTGCTTTTTTTAAAACGATTCTATCAACACCGAAAAAAGCATTTCCATGATCAATTGAACCCGAAATACCTCGATCCTTCAAAATTCGTTCTTCCTCGGACAAAAGACGGTTTTTGACGAATTCTGCTGTCACTTCCTCTGGTCTGGCACTCATTAGCACATCAATCGAAGTCACTACCGAATGATAATCATCAGGCAACGATGATAGAAGTTGACTGACGAAGTCGGAATTGTCAATTTGACCCCCGACACTACTTCCTCCGTGACATTGGCTATTGGTATTCGACTTGCGCAAAGGAAGCGTGCTGGGCCCATAACCACTTGAAAGGTTAACAGAGGAACTAACAGAGTTCAACGTGAATCTTTATTCAAACGACCGGATCTTATCTTGAATATCTTGAACAACGTAGAGTGACCGCACCACTTGACAACTTGGAATGAACAGTTACTCTACTTCATACTGTTCAACAGTATGAAGTAGAGGGGGAACACATCAGGCAGGCTAGAAGCCTAGTGGTAGCAACAGGATGCTACCCTAAATTCAGAATTGCCAACAACAGAAACTGCGCCCATTGATGAACAAAATAAGAGATAAGTGCGTTGAAAACCTGGTACCCACTGGCCTCCAGGACTCCGAACAACAAAAGGATGAGGTGTGCATTGCAGATGTGCGTCTCTCAGACGCGCATGATGTGCCAAAAATACAATGTGGGATTATGCTTGGACTGTTTTGTGATTTACCACACTGAGTAACACGCCTAAATTACTAAATGAGTTTTTTGTGATTATAAAATGTTCCCTTTTAATATATAACAAAGTTTATTTGTGTTTTCGAACTGTGTAACTGTCTTTCAGACTTCCCAAAAACCCCGTGCCGTGTGAGTCCCGGTGATGCCATATGGCACACCAATAAAACTGCAGTTATTGAAACATGTAGAAAGCCAAGATTATTTTCACTATTTTCCCCTAAATATAGAGAGGTCTAGACAAGATTTACAAGGTTTCACGTGAAAATTCGAACAAAAATAGTTCTGGGACATAGTGGGTGTCGATATGGCAGTTGCCAAAATAAACTATGCGATCTAGCTGCGTTCGAGTAAACTAGGACTAAACCCGTTCGTCAACTGAAAGGACCTTTCGTTCCGTTTGACACGATAAAACACAAATCGGAAAAAATGGACACATCCCATTTGGCAACTGAACGGCTCAAATTTATCTCAAACGGCAGGAGGTGGTGGAGTGGGGTACTTTGTGGAAAGACTTCTCTTGCAGCAAGTTCGTACCCCCCCCCCCCCCCCGCCCTTCAGGATCGATCGTACGCCAAAGAGGGGACGACTTCAAGTCCCTTCCCAATGCCCTCCGGTCGTCCCGTATTTCGAATTTCCCGCCGCCTTTCATAACTTCGCGGTGCACGCCGGGACGATAGAAGACCCTGATAGAAGACCGCGGCGTCCGACCAATCACAGGCCGCCGCTCCGTGTCGGCTTCTCCTTATTCATAAGCTTTATTGAACAAGGATTCTGCAATCCGCGCCTACAGTTTCTCCACTCAATCAGAAGGTAAACTTCTTCCGAATTTCCCGCAATTTCGCTGCTGAGAGTTCAAACGATACTGAGTCGTTAAACGTCAGTTGTGGTGCATTTGAAATAGCCGAGTTTCGTCACAACTGTGATATTTATCGTGTAGGGCTTCCAGTGTAAGTTTCTAACCCATATGTCCCTTTAATGCATTTCTTCTTATCTCCGATCTCTAGCCTATTCCGCTCTACATAACGTACCACTTTTCGTTTTTGGATTCCTCGTCAATATCCTAGTGGAGCGTAAACCTTTGAAGTTCGAATCTCAATATTGCGATCAAATTCTGTGACTGCCCACGCATCCCTTCAGATTCACGCCCTTCGTTTTTTTTAATGATGTTTAGCTCCCACCCACTTTCACTTATTTGTCGTACTTATAATTTCGTTGTTGTTGACGTCGTCGATTATCGTTAATCCATTCATTCTCTACATTTTCTACTCCTCTAGATGACTGACAGGAAAGCCGTAATAAAGAATGCCGACATGGCGGAAGAGATGCAGCAGGACGCAGTGGACTGCGCCACCCAGGCCCTTGAAAAGTTCAACATCGAAAAAGTGAGTTCTCCATTCTATACCGCCGTTGTTTTTGTTCTCCTCATTACCCGTTCAATGTTTTTAAAAAAATCGAGGCTTATTCGTTTGCTTTCAACGTATCCCCTTTTGGGATTTCAAACGAGAAGGTTAACTTTGGATTGGTACTAGGTACTACTACTGTGCGTGTTGCTGACAACTTAGTGCAAGGTGATTGCAACATCAATGCACGAATCGCAACTATGAAGACGAATAATTCAATAATAATCAATTATTGATTCCGTTTTCCTATTATAACACATAGTTACTCATTTTCGTTATGAGTCGCTCTTTTTTTCATGTTACTGGGTATCAGTATTAAAAAACCGAGGTAGACGCTTGGAAGATGTTACAATGAAAGGATGTTACAACATAGTTGAGGATTGGCCTCTTCTGGTGCCATATCGTAGCAGTCCACACAGTTTACCGAAAATGAAATGTTTCGTCCTAATCCCTATGATATAATATCGTCTCAAGGACGACTAATCGTCCGAAGTGAATTGACGTTTTTTCATCCGTAAACAATTTCCATCCATCCTATATCACCACCGCAGCTACTATTTTAATAATAAGGATTAGTAAATTATATCTATTGAAATCACTCGTAGAAGGGGTAAGTGTTGAAAGAAACGTCGAATCCTATCTCGTGATTTTCCTAGGATATTGGGTCAAGATCAAAATAAATATTCTGAGCCTAAGTTTATGGCTTGTACTCATCGCTCGTCATAATCATATTCCGTTAGTTTTGTTTTTAGCACTAATATTTCCACTTGATTTTTGAGTCCTAAGCTTGCAAATCAGGATTTTGAATTGTATTCCTCAAGTTTGCTTGGTGGATAATTTGATATAAATTGCCCGCAGGCCCTAGGTCAGAAGGTTGTTGAAGGACTCAAGACAAAGATATATCTCAGGCTGTGATTGACTTGAAGTTTTGAAATGGGGGGGGGGGGGGGTGCAGAGTTGCCAACCGTTTTTTCCTCAAAACCCCCTGACCTATATTTGAAAAAACTCTGAAACCCCCTGACTAGGAAAAAATAACCCTAAAGAAAAACCCTATACATTCCTTACCCCCCCAAAAATCCCTGTCTCAGTGTCTTTGGAAATAAGATGGGGGGGGGGGGGGTTGTCCGCCACTATAGTTATCGAAAAATCGAAATTTATTTGAGACCCTGCTTCTCATTTTACATGTATTAACTGCGATGTTTGCATTTTGCGGTTTATTAGCATTCCAAAAAAGACCACCCCCTTTTAGCCACAATTTAAAAACAATTTTGGATATTGCAATTGCAAAAATCGGACAACGAGGGGACTTTTTCTTATATAGTGAATTTACAAATTTATTTCAAAAGTCTAAGTCAAATCACAGTCTAAGATATCCTTCAAAAACTTTCCAAACTAGGTCTTGCAGGCACGTCGGAATGTTTCTAAGTGGGATTTCATTGTCCTTATCTAGTTAAGGGCCCACCATTGATTTATATGTTCGGTAGGTAGATGGGTTGGTGGAAAGTAATCTGATTGATTTAATCACCAATCAGTTTTCTACTTTCATGTATATCCTGATGAACAACCTAATGGCAGGTGGCACCAATATCACTGAGCATGAGTACTGAGAAGAAGAGCTAACGTGACTTGGAATAACGCAGTAGTGCACGGAGGTTGAGACTAAGTATTCGATCCAGTGCATTGGGTCTCACCTCTATATTTTCTTGTGAAACTTCACCTACGAACTAATTATAACCTAATTTGCTATCAATTAAACGAATCAAAATTGATGAATAATATTCTTAATGAGTGTGTGTGATTTAGTTTGACCGTCAGTAAGAATGATGTTGAGGGATGTCGAGGGTCGGTCAAATGATCGGTCATTTGACCGACCCTCGACATCCCTCAACATCAATATTCTTAATATTGGTGATCACTTGTAATCCTACAACTCAGCAAAACCTTAGGACTCGTCGATTGAAAATTAGGCAGGAAGTAGGCACTGACAAAAAAAAATGTGTAGGTCGTAATGAATAGTGATATCAACTAACTTGATGGACATTTCCCACGAATATGCCTCGTTAACTGAACCATCAATGGTCCTCTATCCTCAGAGCCCTTTCTTCGTCAATCTTATACAACATGGTTTCTTTTAAATAATTTGGAATACTTAATCAGTGGAATTGACAACTCCAACTAAAACGAAAGACTCGAACTCGCTTGGACAATCAGACATTTCCTGTGTGAGGGGCAAACACATCCAAACATCTGTTACATTATTTAAGAAGAAGTCGAGTGCGGTTCGGTTCACTGTGGCAGAAGTACGGGATGTTTCATTCTTAGGTTGGAACAAAGCGATTTGGAGGTAATGGGCCCTTCGCCAACGCTTGATGGTGTGCTCTGCTCCAGCCGTACGCACTTACCGTATACCGGCATAACAAACAGCACATGAACCACCATAGAATGCGTGATCGCAATCGATAAAAGCACGCCTTGTAATTTTTAGCAAGTTCGATTTTTGTTTGTAGTAGGAACAAAACCTAAGCTGGAATGATCAATTATCTAGGCAGGGAGCCAGTCTTTGTTACTTGGCGATAAAACGCTTTGAACTACTTAAGAAGCTTATTAGGATTTCTCGGTCTTCTTTGAAATTGATTGTCCCAGACAGTTGAATCCAACCCAGGGTCAAAGCCTACCTTGAATGGCTTCTTAGCAGTTCTCTTCGCTACTGCCGAGTTTCAGAATTGCGATGTCTGTACGAGCCATATCATTGTCGTTTAGTTCAGTGAATATTCAAATTGTAGGATTGGTTAATATTCTACTGTTTCACATTATTGGTGGTTCTTTTTTCTCGTTTATTTTGAAGGGACCTTTTTTGTTAAACTATCACTTAGGATCCGTAAACCACGGTTCCCCACTTCTGCCAACCTACGTTGATATCTACGATTTTGTTTGCTTCACACCTCGAACTCCAGGAGTCCCCAGAAATAGCGGTCCTATGATAAGCCCCATTCGTCATATTAGGAATACATCTGTATCAATGTCGCTGCCTTATTCGCTATAATAAGTAGAAAATGGAAAGAAAGCTTTTTCCGGCCTGTTCAAATAACTCAGAAAGGTGAGAATTGGAAATAAGACCCCTAGCACCGTCCTGCTTCGCCTCCCCCCCACAAGTAGCACAAAATCACAAATACGTTCCAACTTTCCTTATTGGAACGCAACGTTGCACAAAAGCGCTTCTGCTCCATTTAAACGAGTTCACCATCTGTAACGTACGATTTTACTCATTGTTCGAGAGTAACTAAAATGTATAAAAATGTGCTCGTTAATTTTACTCGAGGTTTCTCATGACTGACTTTTATGTTGGTTTAGGGTCACTAATTTTGTTACTTGAAATTTGTAAGGACTCAATTGTATTATTTTTCGAGATTGAACCCTGTGATGAGATCCTCAGTAGCATCGGTGTCGTTTATTGCCAGTTACGAAATCGTACCACTTTGTGCCATCTGAATTTGCAACGAACAATGCGAAGTATAAAATTTTTTTGCGCGTGTGTTTGAAAATAGGTAGAATCGGGTTACTCTATTTTCCGCTGGGAGCATCGTGGAATATGACTAAGTATAGCAATAGCTGAAAATTGCAGTACATAAATCATTTGAGTTTCTCGATACAAATTAGTTTAGGACATTCCAGACTATACTATACATCCTCCGTTCCGCGTCGCTCGTCTGCGGATGGAGTCGACCGCACGATGAAGATCACGGTGGTTCTGGCGAATCAGAACGGAGGGCATTTTGAACAGTTCAAGTAATTTTATTTTATTAAGGCCCTCCCTCAAAAATAAATAAATTTCCTAAGTAATGCCGTTGACTTGACACTTTCTACACCCTTTAATGGCGATATTGCCACTGAGAACTCATTTAATTCGTTACTAGGGAGGTCTGTGTAATGTCACCATTCGATTCAGCGTGACAATTTTCCTGAAAATACACGTTTTTTTTCGCAGAAAAAACTCAAATTTCTCAAAAATGTTCCCCCTAAAAAAAAAAAATAATAATAATAATTATACCGTTGGAAAGAGTTCTTGGCGCAGTTTTTACCGTTCTTGCATCTTAAAAAAACATTAGTTCTCATAGTTCAATATCCGATTGAAAAAACTTGAGTTTTTCCAAATTAGGTAAAATTTGCTTTTCAGAGGGCTTTTTCATTACTCAAATCTTAATTTTAAAGTAAAGCCAGGCATCTATCCGATAGGACATTTTACGCTCTTTCCAACGGTGTCCTCAGATTTGGGATTACTTTAAAAATGAAAGAGTTTTGGGCATTTCAAGGAGATGAGATCGAAAACACGAAGAAAACTTAAATCGTGAATAACTCGGAAATTTAGCCTCTAAAAAAAGTCTAGGGGGTACTTTTTGTTGCAAATTAGTTGTAGAATCGCCCTCTTCGTTTGTCACACCTGTATAATTATGGCACTGGCTGGATGAGGAAACATCCCCTATACCGTCCCATAAAATGTCTGGTTCATATATTCGAATTTTATGTGTACGGTTCACAAATCGTGTAAAATAGCGTGAATTGTGCTGAAAGGAAACCAGTGAATTCAGATCGATCACTGTCCCACTTACCAAATCGCCTCTTGCTCGACTGAGGAGCGTCGTCAATCCGCTCTGCTTCCTTTAAGCTAAAATTTATTGCTCAGGACTTGGGCAAAGCCAAATAAGTGTATGTGTTGGCTGTTGGCCAAACGGGTGCAGTGAGGAAGAACCTCAGTCTGCATCAACCGTTCAAGTGTTCACATTTGCACAACAAAACGTTCGAAGACCCAATAAGCAAATTTTACGGGACAGTACAAAAAACGGAAAGTACACAAATTTTACTAATTTCATTGCCATTGTTTAGTGCTAATAACCGACTTGGTAAGGAAACCTAAATATCCCACATGTAGGGGGAAAGAAGGTGACTGTTTTTGCGTAAAAAAGGGGTTTCCGAAAAAGTGTGACCTACCTATAACGTTTTTGGTGTGACCCATTCTATTGTTGTTGAAGTAGGTAATTCTGGTTTTCCTTCAGGGCCTTGGTGGTACCTTTACACAGTAGAAGCTGTATGGACATCTTGTCAGCCCTTTTTGGTAACTATAGGGATTCCATATAATACCTACCGTGGTACCTATTAGGGTACACCCCTTCACCATTGCCTTGATTGCTCTTCTACTCCAGATTTGTGTGCTCCTCAATTGCATTCAAAGACGCGTCTCTGCGTATATGCAATAGTCGCTCAGTCTAAAGACGATCGAAACTGACGCCTACGGCTTGTCTCTCCATGGTTACCGTAAACCTTCTATTATTAGAATGACCCCGTCTATTTCGTACATAATCGATATATTGTTCGTATGTTAACATTCCAGTGGCTAACCGGGTTTGAGGTGTTTGCCCTCGCTCGTACTGTACCTTCCCCTTCACCTCTCGTTACTTGTCACTATTCTCCAAAAAAAGGCGTCTTGTTTTATTTCTCCCTACTTTTGAGTTTCTGTTTGCAGTATAATATGCAATGCTCAATTCAGGCCGATTTTTCTATGACACGGAAAATCAATGAGAAATTGAAAGTACGTTCATGGAACTTCTTCTTAACAGTAGAATCGAAGACCTGCTTAGTCCAACCGCCCACACACGAAAGTTGTTCACTCATTTAAATTTAAACCAATAAAGACCATTCTCCTTTCTCGATTGCTGTCTCGAGTTACTGCTGAAAGGACTTGAAATGCTGGAGAAACTTTGATGGGCACAAAACCAGCTACATTTGTCACTTCAGAGATATGCATATGAAGAAGACTACATAAGAAAATATACAAAACGTGAATACACCAATTCTGATAAGTCTGTAGTAAAAAATTAATCATCCTAAAGGTATTTAAAATTTTAAGGGCGAAGAAGGGAAGGCCTGTGCGATTTTTTCCAACAAGGTCACTCAATTCTCTTTTTCCTTTTTCTCATTTACTTACCTACGTGTTTAGTCGCCCAATTTCTTCTGCTTTGGAGGGGTTTTTCTTTCACCTAAGTAGAATGAAACTCGTTTCCTTATCACATAAATAAGGGGTGCCCTTATAACTCTATTTTGTGATGATCCCTTGTAGATAATAATATTATTTACTCCTCAGCTAAAACTAGTATTGTAATGTCCGTGACGTAGAGGTGTAGAATCAAAATGGAAAAACCATAATACTGTCGACACAAATATATTACATTTTGCACTATTTCAGTAAGCAAATCACATTAGTTTTGTCTCACAAGAAAATTCCATCGTGATGAACATCGTAGAACTTTTTCAGTACAAAACATACATACATTGAGGTATCTACATCGTAGAAATCGCACATCGCGCCTTACAAAGAAACTATGTTCACTATCGGATTGGATATCCTTATGATAGGTGAACCAAGAGTGGTTGAATTTTGATAAAAAGCATTTGTGACCGTTCACAGGAAAATGTTCCTTAGCTTCCGGATTTTGCAATCGGGTTTATTGTCGTTCCTGAGAGACGAGAAGCTTCTGAACACGATGCCGTTTTGAGATTTTCTACATCTTAATCTGTTGAGAAGTTATAATGTTTTGAACCTCTGAATTGCAAAAAAGCTGTTTTTGAGAAAAAAGCAATCAAAGTTTTAGAAACGGTTTTGATGTAGTTTTTTCACCTTTTCAACCTGGTTCTGATTTTTTCTTTGTTATTAGCACTAGTGCTATTGTTAGGAATGTATTAAAGTAGATTTCCATCTGAAAGATGGATTTTGTGTGTGTGTGTGATAATCACAACTGTCGTTTTTGCGATAATCGATTATTTCCAGTAATCGATTCGTAAAACGGCTTACAGATTCAGAAAATACGTTAGATTTCCTATAGGAATCGATAATAACCCGAAATGTCGTTTTTTCGACCCTGACTTCTTTTTTTCGTTCTGCTGAAAAATATGCTTCCAGAAGCTAAGGTACGTTTTCCTGTGGACGGTTACATTTACAAGAATTTTTCGACGGCTCTTCAGGCAGAACTTATTGAACTGAATATCCATCACTAAATCAAACACGACCATATACGTAGGGAGGTCATCATCAAAATGGAGAAGGTTGTACTAGTTGGTGAGGTGAACAAAGCCTGTGGGGTGAAAACATAAATCCGGGTGTTCAAATAAAACGGAGATGAGTAATCTTGGAAAAACATCAATTTTTTCGATTTAAGCACTTTGGCCTTTTATTTGTGACAAATTAGTCCACTCACACCAGGTGAACTCAGCTGCAAGTTCCTAGTGGTATAGGTAGGTATAACCGCTACAATTCTGCACCTCTTCAGAGCCATCCAATTTCCAGCAAGCGGAAAGCAGATCTCGTAGATAATTGAAACCATCCATGAACTTGAGATGACTCAGAACTCCCTCGTTAACCTTCACCGCTTTTCGAGTTTTTAAACATCATTCAGTTTTATGGTAACTGCTTTTGTTAGGAAAATGACGCCATCTGAAGGGAAGGGGATCGAGATTTGAGATTGCCTTGACTTTTAACCCTCCCCTTCGAACCAATCCTGTTTCTCATTCTGTGCTCCAACCTACTTTCCTTTTTCCCTACGTCTCCAACTAACCGCGATGTGAAAGTCTGGGCGATATCTACAGCAAAATGCACCCTTTTGTGGATGGCGCTGCCTTGTACTGCTGCTGCCCCCCCCCCCTTTTCTACCGCAGTCGCCGACTGACTATGTAATTTGCCATGCCCTCGACCTTGCTTGATAAAATTCATCGTGCACGCTATACCAGGTGGAATTCGCTTTCCTTTCCCTCCTCGTCTTAACAGTTTTCCATGTCGTCAAACGGTCTTATGTAAATATCTCGAATTATCAAGCGCTGCAATGCAGGGCGATTCCCACGTTTGAAGCAAAAACGGGTGACCCTTCTTTATTGCCAATTTAAACTTGATGGAAATGTAATAGTGTTTTTCATGTTTAGTGTTTCGTCCCACTCGTTAGATAACTTGCGCTAAAATTGTATTTTTAGTCGATCTCGCGGGTGGCAGCTGTTAAATTATTTTTCACTTTTTTATAGTGAGTTTTAAATTCTGGTTGTTCTGCAGTTGTTCGGGTGCAGGAGTTCTTGAGTATGAGCATACGATGTCGATCGAATATTTGGAAAAATTGATTCATAAGTTATTTAATACTTACTAAACGCGTATTCCCTAATAAATCACTTGACTGTAAATGAAAATAAATCTAAAGTAGTAGTTCTCCGCAGGGGAGGTAGGTTGAAGGAGTCTGATACATTTTTTTTTTTACAACAGAAGGCCTCTAGACGTAGTGAGGAATTTTGTGTACTTAGGAGTAAAGTTTAGCAGTAGCGGTGTATTTTGTGAGGCAGCAAAAGTAATAGTGCAGGAGCTTGTATACGGCAAATAGTGTCGGCATCTAAAACCTACTCGCGAGAGAGCATTCTAAAAGTGTATGACTCGTTGCTCATTTCATCAGTTCTCTACTGCTCCGAGTTCTGGGCTCACCGATATCTTTCTCTAATCGAAAGAGCACAATGTCAGTTTTTCAAATATCTTTTCGGTTGGTTGGCCTAAAAACACACCAAATTACATGGTACGCAGAGAGATGGATGTTGCGAGCCCGGGTTGTAGAGTCGCTGCCTTGACGCTATCTTGGTGGGTAAAGATCATGGAAATGGACGAAGAGAGGCTGCCAAAAAAAATGTTTTCGTAGGCTGTGTGCTCTCAGTGAGTCGGACCCATCCAACGTAAAGTATAGCTGGGTTTTTCATCTGAAGCACCTGTTAGAGGTAACACAGTCCCAGCATCTGTGGCCCACTAATTAAAGGTGAGATGGAAAGGATACTGGAGGTATACTGCCCTACTACGGAGAAAGGCAGTAGACAGCGATTTCTTAGTTTCGAGAAATCGAGGGGTAAAGTTAAGAGCCTGCCCCTCACGTATAGTTCATTGGTGCGTGGTGATTTTTGGTTCATGTGACTCTTCAATTCCTAATTGAGCTTTCCGTTAAGTTATAAAACCCAAATACCTTACTTAATGACAGAAAAATCTATTTAAAACCGATAGTAAACAGCGTAAACCGGTAGTAAGCAGCGTAAAAACCCAAAAGGCAGTGAGCTACATTCCTTAATAAATCGTTTCCTAATTCTAATATGCTGCTTTTCATTGTAGCATTAAATAGAGATTTTCGAGACGAATCCAACGATATAAAAATGTCCATATGCCCAAAATGGTCACTTACTGCCTTTCTCCATAGTAGGGCAGTATACTACAGTGCTTGCTTAGAGGAAGATGTAAGGCGACTTCAAAAATCGTCCTATATCCCAATCTACCATCAACGAGATCAAATTTCATGAACTTTTTACTTCGACCTTTTTTTTTTTTTTGGCGCACCTATGAGCGTCCAGAAGCGCCCAAATTTGGACTAACCGCGTTTGTGCGGAATTTCGATAAGACGGAAAATCCCCAGTGCGGCACATGAAATTTCATTATTTTTCGACACTGAATCACGTGGTGATATCACGTTTTTCATTGGACTTGATTAAACCGGGATTACAGCCTGAAACATGGTCGTTTTTAAGTAAAATCACCTTAATCTGGCTCTTGATAATTTTAGTTGTAGTTAGATGAGTTTCTAGGCAGGTGGGTAGGTATCTAAATTATCTTGTTAAGGCCTTGTGATTTATTTTCCCTTGCCCTTTAGCAACCGGGGCTTGGGACCGGCTAAGGCCCAATAAATAAATTTTGGAAGACAACGGTGGTCAATTTGAACTACTGCCGTGAAAAATTTATCTGTTTCATTTTTTGTATTTTATTTCTTTTTTATATCTCTTTTATCCCTCCAAAGTTTTTGATGGCAGAGAAGGAACTTTTTTTGTTTTTATTTTAGAAGAAAAATGTAAAACACCTTGACGTTGAAGACACTGAACCAAATGACATTGTACAAAAGTACATTGTACTTCTTGGGATATTTCTTCTGTTTGCTCACGTTACTGCGGTTATGTTTCCAGGACATCGCGGCTCATATAAAGAAGGAATTCGACAAAAAGTACAACCCAACCTGGCATTGCATCGTCGGGCGGAACTTCGGGAGCTACGTCACTCACGAGACTCGTCACTTCATATACTTTTATCTCGGCCAAGTTGCAATTCTCCTTTTCAAAAGCGGCTAGACGTCCCGCTTCATTCCACCCGTCTCCTTCCCACCCCCACTCAAACATTTCTTCGTTCATCAATACTAATAATATAAATTATTAAATGTCAACTTGAAAGTAATAACAATTTTAATTATAACCAAAAATAATTACTTTCTTCTATAATTTGAAGGGGGATAAAAACATGTAAGTACGGATTATTTTTACTTTTTTCAATATGATCTTACTATGATGTACGCGTACGAAAACTATTTTCTTGGTATTTATGATAGTTGTCGTTGAATCTTCTGTGTAACTCATCCTTCCCTTGCCTTCAATATTTGTTACCCCGAACATTCCTCGATGGAAACTCTTCCTCATTTCTATCCTTTTGAGCATCAGTAGCCTTTCGTTTTATAAATGTTCGATGTTATACTTAGAAAGTAAATTTTTAACAAATATATACTACAGCGTTAATGATTATTTTATCTGCATTTTTGCCTCACAGTTTCATTCTTTGAATTTGTTCGTACAGTCCTGACTGGACGGTAGTAAGGATTTTACTGTTGGGTTCCTCATTCCACTCTTAATTGTTGATTTTTCGATCGACATGTAAATAAATTATGTTTGCCATTGAAATTTTTTATATGAGTTGATTAAAATAAAAGGCGATAGCTGCTTTTATTTCAAACTGTCGTTCATTCACCTGTTCTACCGTCTTTAGTCTCAAATATTTCACGAGTCGGTCTTGTCGAAGGAATAATTTTGGGTCTGTGTCGTCTGCGTTGCACGGTGGGCAGGAAACGACAGGTACGAAAAAAAAGTCGACAAAAACTGTAAAACTATATTCTTTGATGATTTCAGGTGAAAGCCCCGTTGGAAACGAAATCCTAGCTGCCCCTATGCAAAAGATATCCACATCGGAATCAACGTTTAATTTGCTACAATATTAGTTTACTTTGACTTGACCATAGCAGCAGCTCAAATCTTTAGAACGGTATTAATTTTCAAACAAAATCCTGGAAACTGGCAAATCTCATGAAAACTTTCATTCAATGAGCTTTTCAATGTTATGGTCAACGTTGAGAGATTATCTTGTTCCTTCAATCAAAAATTCAATTTTAAATGCAAAAAAAGTTGGGCGCCTCAAAATCGGGAGAAATTTGAGTTTAAAAGAGAAAAACCACCAGGGTTTTTCTGGAAAAAAAAAACTGTAAATAACATAATATGGTATCTTGATTGTTCGAATGGCGGCATTTCACTCCGTTTTTTGTGTAACTACAGAATAGGCCCAGGATCACCAGAGTGGTATTTAGCCTCCTTTACCGTGACGTTGCCCACGCCCCGGATCAGCTGAGTGGCGCCTAAAGCTAATTTATACGCTATTCACTCTATAAAGAGCATATAAATTTGGTATGTAGCCTCCTTAGGACTTACACATTAAGCAGCATAGGATCACCTGAGGGCCAGATGTAAGTAGAAGACATGGTTGAAGACGAACATTATTCGTTGTTATCGTTACTAATGGATGAAGAAGGATGCTTATGCATAATATTATTACAATAATGGATCAATACAAAATAATCGGTAGATTAATCGGGGTCAAATAATCTGTTTGCATCCATATTCTAGCGGAAGACGACATTATTTTGGACGAACCAAGGCGGACTGATAAACGTCAGGATGCGCTTTGACTGTCGCGGTCTCGCTAAGCCCCACAATTTCAGAAGAGTATCCAACGTTTAATTTCAGGGTGAACCAAAACAATCAATATCGATACCTTACTTCACAAAGGGAATAATTATGTCCTTAATAATTTATTATGGACATATTCCCTTTGTGAAGTAAAGGTATCGATATAGTAGTTTCAAAGGGCGATATAAGAAAATAGAGCAATTCAGAAGAATGCGGTTTCTTTGATTAAACTCCGTACACCACCCCATTTGGATTATTTAGGTCCTAAAAATTATGTCAGGAAGGCGACTTTAGCCGCTCTCTTCCACATCTCGATGTGAATCACGGCGATTTCTTCTCTGATTCGGGTATTGAGCTCTTCCAGACCCATGTATTAAAACCTTTTCCTCAGTATCGTAGCAAGCCTTGCTCTGACATCTCACCGGCCACCCCAAGTCGCCTGTGAGAGACAAGGCGCTCGAAAAACGTTTGCCGCAGTTTCAGAGATTTGCGTTGTGCGGGTCTTGTTGAAATCAAGTATCCCCCTGGTCCTGTTCATCAGCTAACCGTTCCAATTCGGGTCCAAAGTATGCCTAGAGTTGACGTTAACAGTTCTCCCGTCCTCCTCGAAAAAATATGACCCAACCACCACAAATTACGAAATGGCGCACCAGATAGTGACTTTTGAGAGTCCTGTCACACTAATATCGGAAATTGTGGCTGATAACCGCTCCTGAGACGGAATTTGGCTTCGTCCAAACTGAATGTTGCTGCTGAGGGCGGCCACCTTTCTGACATAATTTTTAGGACCTAAGTATTCAAAATGGGCGTATGGCATTTCATAACACAAACCGCATTCTTCCAAGCTTAAAGCTAAGTTTCGCGCTCTTCTTTAAGATTTTTTCTTTAGTTTCGAAGAAAAGGACGCTATTGTTCTCTGTCCAAAATTTTTACAACTCGAATATCCGGGTTGGGGAGTTTTTGGGGCGGAAAAATTACCCATCAATTCCCAAAATAAAACAGGCTGACAAGTGACATCTCAATTGACATTTACTTTTTACGCCGAACACGATGGTTACATCAGAAATGCGATATCTTATTCCGTTCTCAAACTGGAGCACTTTGAAGATGGAGAAACGTGGTTGTTACTTGAAATGTTCTTCAGTTCATATGCTCTCTTCACATACCTGGGCAGTTCCATCAACAGGAGAAACCGGGGTCATGAGGAAATCTGTTCCCGAATAATGGCTGGGAACAGAGCATTTTATGCTAACAAGAAGCTCTTCACCAGCCGTTTGCTCTCCAGATCCACCAAGATGCGACTTTATAAAACTCTAGTGCGTCCAGTCGTGTGCTATGGCTCAGAAGCATGGACTATGCTTGCTGGGGACGAGGAACGGCTCAGAGTATTTGAAAGGAAAATCGTCCGAAAAATATACGGAGCGGATGATGATGGATCTGGTTGGAGAATTAGGAATAACAGGGAAATTAATGAGATCCTAAAGAACGAGGACTTAGTGCGCTTCATTAAGGCAGGACGGACACGATGGCTGGGCCACGTTGAGCGAATGGAGGCTGATGAAGGTCCAAGGAGAATGCTGAGAGCAAGGTTGCACTCGAGAAGAAGGAGAGGACGACCCAGGAATCGATGGCTTGATGAGGTGCTTCGTGATCTGAGGGCCGTCGGACTGAAAGGGATCTGGCTGAGGATAGAAGCCGGTGGAGGGAAGCAAAGGCCACTCCGGCCTGTAGTGCTCGGCAGTAAGTATATGCTCTAATCGGATAACGGAGTAAAATATCCCAATTCTGACTTCACCATCGTGTTCAGCGTTGAAAAATCTATAAGCTGAGGTGTTACTCGGCAAAAAATGGTTGAATGGATGTTCCAAATATCACATTTTACATAAAACCAGTTATTTCTTTGCAAATTCGCTTATAGCCATACTGCATGACTGAGTTTGAAACTTGAAACTGCACTGATTGTTTTGGCTCACAAATAACCTACTAGAAAATATTGCACCGTCTCTAGCAGTGGTTACATGGGTCATTTGTACGGGTACTCCCAAGGCACGAAAATGTTGTACGAGTACGCCCTTAGGAAAATGTAGTAGTGCTCCCGCAATGTACAGGTACTTCCCTTCACTTTTGTATCAGTGCTCCCGATAAATAGGACGATAAAATAAGGTCATTTGTACGAGTATAATTGCACTAAAAATGTATACAATATTATTGCACTAAGAATTATAGTGAGGTCGGCAGTAAGTAGTAAATGAATTATGGTTGGAGTTTTGGGGCGATCCGCTGAACAAACTTGTAGCTACTTAGGTATTTGCCCACGTTCCGCCTTAGCGATCAACTTAGCTACCCAACGTTCTTTTTTTTGGTTGCTGAACATCGTTGATCTTTTGGCTCATTGATTTTTGTATATATTTCAACTTGTTTAGAAAGAATTCCAGTTCTGAAATCCGCTGCCCTAAGCCATTCGCATTCCAGGTGACGACTCGTAAAATGTTAGGTGCGCTCATTTTTTACTATTAGCTTTTTTTTCGAGTCTATTTACTCGTTCAATTAGGGCTTTGACATCTTTGTTTTGTTCGTCCATCCTGCTAAGAATGGCTGCTAGAATTTCGTCTGTTGATTGCCCCTTTATTTTACGGGTTTCACCCCGACCAAGTGCCTGAGCATAAGTTAGAGTTTTTCTTTCCTTTTCATTCATGACTAGGGTAATTTTTCTTTGGGATGTACTTCCCCTTCTCTCCACTACCTTTGGCTGTTGAGGAGTTTTTTTCGTCTTATCTCGCAGTTTCTGAAGTTCCTGGGCAACCTCACATCCGCGATAGTTTGCTGGATGATTTTCTTTGCAATTCACGCACTTTGGAGGCGTTTCCATAGTCTTGGTGCAGGTAATTGTGGTATGTTTGCCTGCACATTTCACACACCTGGGCTCCATTTGGCAGTACCGCTGTGTATGATTGAAACCCTGACACTTCTTACACTGTGGGATTATGCTAGATGTTTTTCTGAGTTGTTCAATTTTCACTTTCAAGTGTGCTATCGTAGCAATTTGGAATATCTTCTCGATGTTTTCGTCTTTTTGAAAAGTCAGTATGAAGAGTGGCAAGCCCTTGATAGCGGTAGTTTGCACTCCTTGATCATTAGAAAACCTTTCCTTCTTTTGCAAGTTAGTAGCCTCCAATATGTTGAATCCTTGATTCCTTAGGTCGTCCATGATATCTTCGGGTGGGCAGGATGGATGCAGTCCTCTCGCGACCACTTTAATGGGCCGCTCATGCTTGTTTTCAAATGAGTACCATCTAATCTGTTCCTCTTTTAGCTTTTTTGATACAGCCCTGTATGCGTCACTATCAGGAACATTGATTTTATAGACATTGTTGCTAAGTGTCTTAGCTTTCCAATTGGCGCTCGTTACAGAGCCGATCAATGAACTAATTACTTTGAAGTCCTTAACTCCGGTAACATTAATCGGCGGTGGGGGATGATCCTTCTTAACTTCAGTTTTATTTTGGTTAGAGGATTCTCTTATGACCTCGGGAGATTCATCAGCTTTCCGCTTCTTATTTGGTTTAGATTTCTTCTTCAAAACCCAGTTAGTTTCCCTCTCCACATCGGATTTGTCTGTGTAATAGACCTGTTGCTGCTCAGATTGTTGAGAATTTTGAATTGATGCCTGATTTGTCTTCAACTCTTTTATTTCGCGAGGTACATTACCGACTTTTTGGTCAGCCTGTATTAAATATTCGCATAAGGAATTAATAATAGTATAGAGCTCACCAAATGCAGTATTCACATGCTCGTCTTGAATACGGAACGCCGCGGTACCAGCTCGGTATTGCACAATCGCCAGTTTTGTTTTATCAACAATTTCCGCGATCGTCTCACCGCCGCCTTGCTCTTGTTCCATCACAACCGTGAAATCATATCCGGCACAATGTTTTTTGCGAACGCTTACTTTTTTCTCGAGAGCTCCGTCAGTTGTTACTCGGTCGGAGGTTTACGCGATACTTCTACTTGCAGAGACAAAAGTTCTTGGAAAAATACAAAAATGTTGGGGTGAGGTGACGGCAAACCCTTTTTGAAATGTGATTGGAAAGCTTCACATGCATTAGTAGTACGATTGGTATCGGATGTCTTGGAAGCCCAAATGGTGGGCGGGTAGAGCGCTTCATCCCGATAGCAAAAACCGTGTGTGTACTCGGCATACCTGTGATCAAAATCAAGCGTTATCGCTATGATAACGATAATCGTTCGCGGGAGTACTCGTACAAATGACCTCGAGCGATAAGCGGGAGAACTGATACAACTGGAGTCCAGTTGTATCAGTTCTCCAGTTACTGGACTTTCATTCACTCGTCAGTCGCGCCGGAAGAACTTGCGCCGATAACCGTTACATGTAGCTTTCTTAAAAAACTGACGTGAATCTATCATTCCAGATGGCATTTCGTTATGAAGTTTTGCTTTCCAACTCAGGACGCCCCAATGCGCATGAGCATGCATCCCAACTGTATGAAGGGTCTGAGGACTCCAACTAAATAACCTTGAATCTGCATGTGATTGAGAACGAGATACGTCCCAAAGAATTGGAAAGGTAGTAGCTGTGTATATTTGGGATATATGCAGTGCCTTTGAACGAAACTTCAAGAAACTTGAATAATCTTATCACATCCCTTGACCTTGGGAGTTGGACAAGAAAAGCTACTACTCGTAAATCAAATGTTAGGACAGCTCCCCTCTTTGCTATGCTACGCCGAAGGGATATCCATTCTCTTTGAGATGTTCCTTGATTTCAATATAAAGAATTTACTTCAAAGGCGGTTCCCTGATCGAACTATCCTGCCCCCTTTGGATTCGGAGGCTGGAGTGAAAATCTCGCTGGTTGGATGGGTCTCCCTCACGTTTGCATCAGATTGCTTCTCACTCTCCTTAAGGCCTTGTATTGATGCAAGAACCGAAACCTATGTAAAGGTAAGGCCGCATTGCAGGATGCTAGATGGTCGCATGGAGGTTGGATGGAGCGAGGCTACCAGGATGGAATATCAAACACGACTGATATGGGTGGATACACGCCAGGCGGTTCCCTAGGATGGTTTCTGGGGCCACTGCGGCTACCGTCGTTCCGTTACTCACGTTTATAAATAGCTGGATGGTCGCCAGGCAGGTAACTACCATCCACCATCCTACCAACCTTCCTGCAGTGCGGCCTCGGGTTAAGAGTGTAGTCATCAGTCGTATACACATATAGTAGGGATAGCCATCGATAGCCAACATTTCGATAGTATCGGAGGTAACGTATCGATGACGATATTTATCGTATAGCTCAGTATCAAAACTTTTTTGCAACCGATAGTATCGATCAAAAATATCGATATTTACTCAAATATATGTTGAAAAAACAATGTAAATAGGTAACTAAGCCCAACTGTAATGTCAATTTTCGGGCAATGATTTGTCGACTTTAGTTTTCATACCTATTAAAACTAAAGTCGACAACTCGAAAACTTATTAAGTATGTTTACGACACAGGCAAATAGAACATAAATTACGACACAGACAGATATACTCGCCCCTATCATAATCAACACAGAAAGGGTTCCCCTTCTTTCCATTTTCCTGTCCAGGCCGACGCCATGATGGACACATAACTAGTAGAAAGCTAGGTAACTAGTTCACCCACAACAAACAGATTTTTTTCATTCGACTCAAGGATTTTGGAAATGTTTGAAATATCGAATAAAAAAATATCGTCAGAACCTTCGGTTACTCAAGTATCGATATCCAATACTATCGGACTATGCACTATCGATACATCGATGGAAAATATCGATATTTCGATGCTATCGACGGCCACCTCTGCTCCACAGACCTTGCAGAACCAAACCCAGACCAAATTATTGATCATCTTGATGGTGTTTGTGCTGGTCCGTCCACAGAAAACTCCTACGAATTTAATACAAATTTAACCAACTTCCGTCTGCGCATGCCCAACTCTGGAATTATCGTACTCGCTTTTTCTTAGGACGGCAGAATAGGTACCTAAGTAAAGAAAAGAAAAAGGTGTATAAAAACCAGATAGAATTATGTATTTACAATGCAACTCAAATAAATTCAAATTACGCAGCTTGGAAAGATTTTTCACCGACCTTTTTATATTAAAAAACGGTCTTACTTGTCACAAAAATATACATGTATAAACCGTAAAGTAATTAATCAGCTCGACATAATTAGGTATAATATCAGCAGCACACTAGTACAATTTAATTCGAAAATTAGACATTGGATTGGCCTATTAAGGTAGTTTACTAATTCAGTATCATGTGAACAGAACACTGCATTACAATAATGGGTACCGGAACAACGTTGTATATCCAAAATGTGAAGAAGTGAGTTATCGGTGGAATATGGTTGTATCTTAGAATCATATGATTTCCTTGGAATTTGAGAGATAAGTAGTTTTTACTGCAAGTTTTATGCTAAGTAACTCGAAAAACATAAAAAAAACCAAAATTAATTATGTCGCGGGTCGGTCAAATGAAAATTGATTTATGTGCCAACGTTTCGAAGAATATATTTCATCATCTTCACGGCAGTGTACAAGATGGATTTGGACTCCCAACAGGGAAGTTCTTGTCTCCAGATCACAGAAGTAACAACTGACGGTCAACACAATAATACAATAATAAATTATTATAATCACACAATAATAAATTATTTATTGCGTGCTGAAAAGTTAGTTTTTTGGACATACAACGTTGTTCCGGCCACCCAATTATTGATCATGAACAATCACTTAAGTACAAAAAGGTTTTTTATTATTACCATATTTCTTTCCGTTGGTTTGACTTGGATACGACAATTTGACTCCTCTAAGGGTCAATGAAATACATTACTTCAAAACAACAATGAAAGAAAAAAAAATAAATATTTGGGTGAGTAGAAACAACACCGAAAATATGAAGGGCTAAGCATGAAATCAATTCGTAGAATTCAATACCTTCGTAAGCGAAAAAGACCATTTCCCGAACAATTCGTTATAAAGCCGTTCCAAAGACAGAAACTGCTTCACAGGAAGACGAAACTCAGTTTCGCTAACTTTCCAGAACGGCATTTCAAAACCCCAAAAAAAAGAAAAAAAACCTCGGGTATGAAGACAATTATTTTCATCAACGCCCTCTTTTGATCTCCACAATAATTCTTGTTACTTTTTACTTTTAATATATCACAGTCCTAGTAGGCTTCTCGTGGAGTAGAAGCCTCAAGTCCTTAATGGGCTTTTTTTTAACATTAAATTAAACATGAAGGACAATAAAGAGAAACACGACGTACACACCATGTCCCTGAAGTATGAGAGTGTAATCTAGAGTCAAGACGACGCTGTACAATTTGTTTTCCTGAATTTGTAAATTATATTTCATGTTGATGAATTAACAAGTGGGACAAAATTAGCGATGTTTGGACTTCAATCTGAAAGAAACAGAAGATTCAAATTAGTTCATGATTAAGTAGCATGCGAGGGTGTAAATGAGGGTGGTTTCAAGTCAAGACGGATATCGAACGTTTCATCAGGGCGTGGGTCCCTCAAAAACGGCCGAAGCCTAAGGCCGGATGCACACAGAACGGCAACTAGCAAAACCAGAATTAATTTTAAAAAATGGGAACAATAAATCTTCACTTATAAACTTTCACACTTTTATATCATACCTTCCTTGAAACCCTTCAGCACTAAAATATACCGAAGTAATTCTAAATAATTGTATTTGTAAACTGCATCTTACTTACAATTCTCGTAATGTCAAGACGAATTAAGCGACGTAAGTGTACATCTTCCTGTAAAATTATGAAGATCCCATTTTAGACAATTACTAACAATATTTAATATTTAAGTTAATTTTTAATTTAAAAATTGACTTTTCGTAATCAAAATTGACCACAAGCCTGTTAAGAGTTCTCAGCTTACCTGTCTTCGTTAGTTCTACAGAGGTATTCTCTTTCTATCAAATTCTCTATTCTTTTCTTTATTATGACTGGGGAAGGTAGGAAACGGCTCTTCAGTTGTTCTGTGACTTCAGTGACCAAGACGTTATGCTGAAAATACATTAAATAAAATTAAAATAAACGTCCAATTGAATGTGAATCACATTTATAAAATCCACAATATTGTTATTGAAAAACTACTTGAGGTGTCGTCCATTACGAGTATATTATAAATACAAACAGCCCCGAAAACCCAACTCCTGTGTTGTTCTTACGAATTCGGGAGTCTACAGGACATTTTCCCGATACAAATCCGGGTTAGAGCATTTTTAATCCACACGTAGATTTGAACAAAAACTTACGATAATATGGTGATAATTCTACAGGAAAAATATGGCTAGGTTAAAATATTATGTACAAGAAGGCAAATGGTTACGATTTGGATTTCATCGTTACGAACGATGGAAAAACGCGTATAAGGTAGTTAATTGAAGTGAAAAGTTGGTTGAGAAGGTATGGCGAAAATCGCTCAACATTCCTAGACGCTTAGAACTTTTACAAAGCTCCTCATTTTGTTTTGGCAAATCTCAATTCTATTGTAAACTACTGTAAAGGTGATCAATTTACAATACAGTACAGTTTAGTAGGGTAGCTACTCGTTTTATAATAAGCAGTATCCCACACCTCTCATATCAATAAAAGGCTCCCAAGAACTGTCCTTAGTACAAATTGACGTGACAGTTTAGCTCAACAATTCGATTACAACAGCGTATCTGCAAGCATTATAAACAAATCGAAGTAAAAATTAAACTACTTACAGCCATCTGCCTTCTTGCTTTCATTATTCTGACAATGGCTGCTTCAATTTCATGTTTTCTGTCTTCATCTACTTTATTCCTGGTTTCTTTTCGTTCAGGTTCCGACTCTCCTTTGGCGGCAACCGTCTGTATCTTGACCCTATATTAATAGAAAATTAAGAGTTGAGAAATTGGTGAGTCCTATTGAAATTGAGTTGAAAAATACGAGGGACGTCCAGAAAGTAAGGTTACAAGGGTGGTGTAGGACGAAGGGAATTTCGTTTTTTAGAGTTGTGTAATGGTTTGCTGAGTGTTCCTTCCCGTGTTTTTTATTCCACCGCTTAGAGGGTGGGCATAATTGCCTAACCCCTCGGGAACGGGGGTACTCAGCAAACCATTCATTAGATGGTAGCAGAGCGTGGTTGATAGGTACGTGCTGGCTTTGCCTCGGTACCTCCTCCACAATTTTTTTGGAGCTCTAAGGAGCTTTCCCAGAAGGGACTCCTATAGTAGGGATCACACCCATTTGCGTATAAGCATTTATATTGACATTATTCAATTTCTTTCTCTCCTCCAATCTTCTACATTCAATTTTTCTATGCCTCTCTAATTCATTGGGTAATCTTCTATTTTCAATTTTCTTTATTTCTATCCCCTGCCAATATCCATGCTTGTAGGAGCATAGTTCTCCACAAGTCATAAATTTGTAGTAGTACCATTACGATGGAAGTTATACCAGAGTGGAAGAACCATACCTTGGAGTTTTCCAGTTGTTCTTCGTGGATTGGAACTTTATACTACTTGCAGTCCCCTTTTTTTCTATCAACAACAACCTGGCATACCAGGTGTTGTTTGAAGGTGGGAGAGTAATGGTTTGCTGAGTGTTCCATCCCGTGTTTTTTATTCCGCCGCTTATGATTTGATGGCCGGCTCTGTGAGAGCAGACCAGGACAACCCTCTGGGTAGCATAATTGCCTCACCCCCCGGTTAACGGGGTAAACTCAGCAAACCATTTATTACAGTTGTAACCACTGGTAGGTATAGAGGTTCCTAACGGTCAAAACAAATCATCAAACGCCTCAGTCCGTTACTGAATGACGTCACAGCAGCCAAGCGGGTCAAACAGTTCGTCCTCCAATCGCTCCACTTACCGCAGGAGTGAGATGCGGAAGCGAATTTCTTGAACTGTATGAAAGCGACGGTGAAACTTTTCTCGACTCAATTATGACTGGAGACTATACTCCTGAGCAAAAAAGGCAGTCTCTAAAGTGGCACCATACCCATTCACCTTTAACCAAATATTACTAAGACCAATTTTCAGAGAGGAAGATCATGGCATCTGTCTTTTGGACCGGAAAGGGATATTATTGGTTGATTTTATGCCTAAAGGAACCACCATCAATGTGGCTGCATACTTTGAGATTCTGAAGAAGTTGAATAAAATTAATTAATAAATCAAGGACAAAAGGAGAGGAATAACTCGTGGTATGTCACTCCTTCGTGACAACGCTAAACCTCATACCGTCTCACTCAGGATCTGCTTGTTTCATTTGGGTGGAATATTGTGACTCACCCATCCTACTCCCCAGACCTGGCACCATCGGATCATCATTTCTTCAATAAATTGTAGTGGTTTTTTGGTGGACAACGATTTTCAAATGACAAGGAGGTCCAGGAAGCTGTCGAAAAATGGCTTTGGGAGGTGGTGCGGAGGGTATACAAAAACTGATCCCTAGGCTTCATAAGTGTATTGACCTCAATGGCGAATATGTAAAGAAATAATGACATGTTTTGACACTTGTCATTTAGTTTTTCAATTTTCAACACATGACACACATTAGGGATCTTCATGGTCCGCCGAATCGTCGAAACTTGAATTCGGCGATTCGATTTACGATGGCTAAAGGCTTCGAAATTCATGTCGAGTAATGGAAATGCAGCAGCTATCATTGCGGCATCTTTCCGAAGCTCGTGTTATCGTATAAGAACTCGAAATTCTCTGCGGTTTTCGACAATATTCAAATTTATTCATTCTTTCCATTCATTACATCAAGTTCGAAATCCCAAGTGTCGATAGTCGAGAGTCGGATGCTGTGGTAGGTCCTCGAAACACGTTTCAAGAAATTCTCCTTCCCCGTCCGAATTCTCCGCTAATACGTAATCGTCAATTATTGAAGATCCAGTCGATGCATTTCGCCTTCTGGCTTATTTTCGGCATGACTAGAACATATATATTTATTTTCATAAACAACCGTGGATTGATAACGGTGTACACCTATAAGGATAAGAACTGATTTGGTTTCTCAAGGAGCGCTAGCGCATTTCGATTTTCGACGAGGAAAGGTTGGGAGCCTCATGAACCCCATGTTTTCGACTCACGACGATTCGACGGTCGAATCGGACCATGAATACCCCTATTACCTACTTTCTGGACGTCACTCGTATAACACCCTAAGTGAACAGATGCATCATAAATCCTACGTGTTCCTTGATAGATAATGCATTCAACTGTACTTCAATTTCCAACAAAAAGTAAGACCTATCACTTGAGGAATACTACTCGAATATAGGGATAGTACTCGACAATTCTGTTAACTCAACATGTATACTATACTTTTTAACAGGCAACATAAGTGTGTACTCTCCTTCTATCATGTCAGATGCTCAGCATTCAAGAAAAGCCATATGTTACAGAATTTCACATAACCATAACAATTATTATTCTTTTCAATAAATCGTACCTGTGCAACTTGGATGTGAAGGAGTCATTTACGAAGAAAACATGAGACACTTCGATTTCCTTAGTTTTGGGCGTTTTGATGAGAACTCTCTGTGACGCTTTACCCATAGCTAAAGACTGCAGTGCTCTGATAAGGTCTTTTTCCGGAATATCAGTCTCTGTTTGAAGTTCCTAGAAAAATATAGAACAATAAATATTAACAACGTTTAGGAGCGAATAATTGCAATGGCTTTTGAAAAACATGATTTTTCAATTGGTTCGTCACCATTTAAACCCTTTTTGTGACATCCTGAATCTACCTCTCGATTTAAAAATGTCTACAAAGGTTTATCGACACAAATTGTCTGACCTTGGCTACATGATGTAAATCCAAAGTTGCAAAAATTGTATTAATTACAAAATTAAGGATGAGTTCGAAGAATAGCGATTTTCAATAACCCATCCAAGTTTCTATGTCAAAATTCCAGGATCTTATACATTTTTTCATGGTTCGACGGGAAATGCCAACGAATGCGTTTAGCGATATCTAAGGCCGACTCATGGGACAGAACAAGACGAACGATTTGTGAGAAACTATGGTTGTAGGATTCAGCGTTTCAGGTTTGTTTTTTTTTTTTTTTTTTTTTTTTTTTTTGTAATAATTTTAACTTTATTGCCACAATGGCTGTACAGTTGTGCTTAAGAAACAGGTTATAGCAGGCTTAAGGCCTGATTTACATGGTACATGCGTGTTGGTACAACCCAGCGGTTGTCCAAAACCAGTGTGGTATATGGATAGTAGATCTAGCAGAAAGGTTAATATAAGGTATGAAAATAGATAATAAATATGTGTCTACATGCTAGGTGTAAATATCACAGCTGTTAGCAATAGGTTTTTCGCGATATCACAGAGTTTGAGAGTTGATTGAGTCATAAAGCCTCTTTCGTTTCAGTCTTCTGAGTGACGGTGGTTGCGGTGGGTTGTCTGGGATACGAGCGATTTCGGGGTTCTCATGTCTAGCCATCCCTGTCATTAAGGAGCCGTAACTTTCCTTGATGGTTTCGCTGACCATTGGTATGTCCAGATCATTGTGCAGCACACTATTTCTAACATACCACGGAGCGTTGGTGATGAGACGGAGGACCCGATTTTGTGTCACCTGAATTCTTTTGATGTGAGTAGCTGCTGCGGCGCCCCACAGGCCACAAGAGTAGTACCAAATTGGGCGTATCAGTGACACGTAGAGCAACCTCTTGGTGGAAAGTGATAAGGGTGAGTGTTCTTGGAGTAATGGTTTCAGTTGCTGGATTCGTTGACGTATCCTTCCAACAAGATGGTTTGTGTGGGCTGCCCATGTCAGATGATGGTCGAGATGGAGACCCAGATACCGAACTGTGTTGTTGGTTGGAATGACTTGGCCATTATAGTGCGGTGTTAAGGAGTAGTTTGAGCGTTTTAAGGTAAACGGTACGATTGTAGATTTGTTTGCATTTAATTTAACTCTCCACTTATCACTCCATACATGGATATGTTGGAGGCTGTCCCGTAAGGCGCTGTGAGCATTTTCAAATGTTTCTGCCACGTGTAGGATTGCAACATCATCAGCATAAATAGCTGACGTTTGTCTGTATGAATTTAATAAGAAATAATAAGCTGAGGTTTGTCTGTATGAATTTAATAAGAAATGGTTCGATACTTTTCAAGTTATAATGGACGCAAAATCAATTGCTTTTTGACGTCCGAAGGGCGAACCGATAGTTTAAATTTAATATTTCACACCAACAACGAATTTCTTCAACTTACACAAGTAATAAAATGATATTAAAAACGCCATTTCAACTAGAAAATACACATATCTATGGGAAGCAGTGAGAACTGGAGATACATACCAAAATTACTAATACATTCAAATGTACCTAAAAGAACATATTATATTTTTACAAAAAATTAGTTTCTCTTCAATAACCAAAATATACATACATTTTCTTAGCTTACCATAAGAGACTTCTAATAACCTACTATTGAATCTGCATTTACACGAATGTTCCTGGAAAAGTGAACCAACCAATTTATCACAAATTACTTCTGTCTTAAGTCCTTCTGTATCCACCTCGACCAAGACTAAGAGAGGTGGTAGTGGTAGCCAAAATACGACACGAAGGGAACAATTCAAATGTGGCTTGGTGCGCAGATGTTTGCGTTCATCGTCAGATTTTGGTTAGTCAACCTTTGGCACAACTCAGCGTGATCCAGAACTGAATGTACGTCTGCTTGGATTTCGAGGCTAAAAACGCATACGCGACTGGGAAGTAGAACCCAGTCTTGGCAACATGCACAGTAGATATCGTCGGCGTACAAGGAAAACCCACTAAGATTTTTGCACAAAATGAGATTCAGCTTTATTTAGGCCTCTATGGGTGCTCTCCAAGGTTTAAAATGGTCCCCAACCCCATAAACATTCTCATTTGTTACAAATAAAATGGTCCCCAACCCCATAAAAATTCTCATTTGTTACAAATGAGAATGTTTATGGGGTTGGGGACCATTTTAAACCTTGAAGAGCATCCATAGAAGCCTAAATAAAGCTGAATCTTATTTTGTGCAAAAATGGACTTAGTGGGTTTTCCTTGTACGCCGACGATATAATATATTATATATAGTTATATTATAACTGTTGAAACAGTTTGAGAGCGTAGCTGAAAGTTACGTCCACGAGTACATGTTCTGCTTCAGCGATTAGATGTAAATTGTCTGAAGTAAAAATGGGGAACGCGGTATCACTTTTAACGTTGCAGAATTGCACACCACTGCATGGAATTCGGGATGCCTGGGACGAGTTTTCTGAGGGTTTTCTAAGGCATGACCTGTGGCGCTCAAGTCGCCAACGCCAACACGTCAAAACGCCTCGTCTAAACACATTTTATATTTGTTTAAAAACCAGAATCGATCTCAGAACCCCAGAAAAGTCACTAGCAGCTATTAACCCGCAAAGTAGTTCCGTAGTGAAACCCCATATGCACATGCAGCCATAATATCGTTACCACCATGCCAAAAGCGCCAATCAGCTTAATTGGTCATTTTAGTTTTAGTGCACTTTTGGGTAGGTACCTACCCTGAGTTGATTACTACTGAGTTGGGCACACCAGGCCAGAGCCGATGTGATTCCCTGTGGAGTTTGAAAAATAAGATATTCGTTCTCGTACCTGCAGATTCACTACTGCCGTGCTAAGCCAAAAAGCAGTCATTTAAATGTTTGCCATATTTGACTTTTTGGTATCATTGAATTCGTCTTGCCATCGAGTTTCATTTGAAATGATTAAACACCCTGTATAATTTGTTTTAGTCAAAGAGGAGGGGGAAATGTATGCGTATGACTGCTTTTCACGTTTCCAGTGCATCACAACGGTAAAACCGATCTTCTTTAAACTTCAAGTCCTTGAAGTCCTAGTCAATCATTTTGCCTTGATAACTGGTTTTTGGCTTAGATGTAACAGCTACCCAAAATTGCACTAAAACGAAAATGACCAAAAAAGCAGATTGGCGATTTTGGCACGGTGGTAACGATATGAGTCACAGGTAAAGCAAACTAAACTAGATGAATAGCCGTGATTTGTCTTCATTTCTTCACGAGAAAGATTTTGACAATAAATCGGGTGCAAACGGTAAGTAGTACCAACAAATTTCACACCATCGGTAATCTCTAACTCAACCACCCTCAGTAGTCATGAAATAGGCCATGCATGTAACAATTTAGAAACAAGTCGGTCGGCAGACCAATTATCGCACTTCAATCACTCACTTGACCAAAGTACTGAAGCTGATGGAGATACCAAACACAGATTTTCGCACTGGCTCCAGAGATGACAACATCGCTCAACTAGGTACTCGACTTATGTTATTCAGTTTCAAAAATCGATTCAGTATTCTAAAATCCATTAAGAGCGACACCAAACAAGTATTTTTGTTACGCTGACGCCAATGAGGATCCAAAAGGTGTACAGTGAATTATGGATTTCATGAATGGACCCTGAAAAGATCAAGTATCAAGACCCAATCATAGAGTCTTTTGGTTTATTATCTTCAATAATGAACCATTGGAGTCGACCAAGAAAAATTAGTCCCAAAGTAAATGTAAGCAGGAGCATACCTAGATTTACAAGGACCTGCTTCAACCACAGAATGCCACCATTGATAACAGAGTAGTCCTGAAAATCCTGCCGTGTAAACTTACTTCATAGGTTAGACGTTCCCTTTGGTTGAAGAGCATGAGAACGCACATTTGGTACGTGGATACTTGGATGATGTGTTTCCTTGGTGCGGTGGCAGGTGTAGGTACAGAAGACGAGGCTCCGTCGCGGCCTCCTTCCTCTTCCTCCCTTCGCATTCCGTAAAAGACTGCGTTAAGATCTGCAGATCCCAGCTGTGGCTGGAGTGTCAACTGACGGCCGCTATGCTTTGCGAGGTAGAACCTGTAATCAACGTCGAGAATTGAAGTGGGATGTGGTTGACAGTGTGAGACCTGCTGATATCTATTCGATTAGAAAGTTTTTTTTAGAAAAAGGGTTATTATTAAGAAGGTTATGTTATGTTATTATTATGTTATCAAGAAGGTCTTGTTACTCAAGGTCAGTCTCACAACGAAGAAAAGAACAATACCGTAACAATTAAATTAATTTGATTAGTAACAAATTCCGGCAAAAGTGATATCAAAGTTTTCTTCGCCATAATTCAAGTTATTGTTGCATTTCAAGGCGAATGAATCTTGATAAGGTCAACTAAAAAACAGCTCATTGGCTATTGGCGAATACCGCTAATCGTACCAAGAACATTGAAAACACGGATATGTACATACTTTCTGAATACTTCAAAAGCAGCTCGTGGAGCAGCAGGGATATTACATTTGGGCGTTGCATTGTTGGTGGGCCAAAAACCAGTAGTTAGTACGCGAACGCTGAGGTCGACTCCACGAAGATGTGCCTGGAAAATGTAATGACATCTCACAATACTGCTTTTTCATGTGAATTTTACCCACTAAATCTTGTAATACATGAAGGAATGGAGCTGTTAATAAGAGGGTTGTTACAGGGTCTTTAGATGGTACTTGGGGTTTTTCATGATATAACTACTAGTGATCGGATTTGTCATTCCTCATGTAAAACTACCATTCTCGCCAACTTTTCTATGTTAAGAAAAAAAAAAAATATTTTGCACTTTTTTGCTTAGTGCAATAGCCTTGAACACCATCCTTTCTTACACCGGTAAAAATTCAAAACTCATTACTTGCAATAAAAAATGCGAAAATAATGAAATCTTGAAGTAGGTAGTCAGGAGGTACAGGAGTAATAACGTTTCTGGATAACGAAAACATGATTGGGATTACACAATGTTAGTGGTTAAAGATACTTCATCACAGTATTTCAATATTATAGAGGTAGCCCTCAAATCGCAAGCGACTTTCTTTGTCGCTTTTTCGTTGTCATGATTTTGTACAGATGTAGCAGAAATAAGGAAAGCAGTGCACATTTATTACGTTATCTATTAGGTCATGTCTGTAAGATTGCTAACCTTTCAAAGCACTTTCTGTATTTCCACATGCCAACTTCCAATAACCCTAAATTCGTTTGAAACCAAGCTTTGATGGCACCAATGCTCCTCAGCCTTCTTGTAAACGTACACAGTCATGAATAATGACATTATCAGTAATGTCATTACTATTCACACTCCTCGTCATTCCACCGTCATTCTCAAACTGACCTTACACCTGACCTTCCACTGATCTTTTATAATGTCATTACTTTGTTTCAGTATGCAGTGTGATTCCCGTGACAGAAGACGTTTTGTTTAAAGGGATCCTCGTGAAGTCTCATAATCACATCTATTACCTTTCGTCATTCCAAATTTTTCAACTTTATTACTGTCATTTTGATCAGGAAATGTCATTATTACTGGCCACGTAGGGGCCGCTTAACGCACCGAAAACAACCGACAAAACACGAACGAAACCCGACAGGAGCGGTCGATGCGGTACTAACCCTCTCACGATAACAAATAAAGGTCAATATTTGAAAAATTGTACCTGGCGCAAGAAATAGCCCAATTTACGACTTCGTCTTATAAAAATAGCCCTAATTGCGACTTGTCGCAGATGGCACTTTTTGGTCGTAGAAAGGCAACCAAAAATAGCCCAATTTGCGATAAATCGCACAATCTGGCGACACTGGTTCCTTCTCAGCGTCAAGGTTACCACTGGCCAGTGCCAACGAAATCAAACTAACAACTATCCATTGTTTTCCACGATACTATCGGAATTATCGATAGCGCGGAACTATAGTTTCCCATCACTACAATGTAAGTAAACTGTAAGATGGTTTCCTATCACTACAATGTAAGATGGTAATAACGTAATAATTGACTACGATATTTCCCGTCTCTGCTCTTGACACGGTACAGTATAAACGAATTATTATATTAAATTAATAAATGTATTCAACTCGCAACATACCTTAGTTTCGGTTATATGTGTTTTAAATTCTTCCATTATTGTGTTTGAAACCGTCATATCTTTAAACATCCCTTCCAACTTTGAAGTGAACTGACAACCGCATTCAGTCTGAAAGCCAAATGTTTGAAGAGTTTATAACAAATGCGGATATTTGTTGACATACAAGAAACAACGGGGTAGTTTTGTGTTTCGAAAACTAAATGGATATTCAGTGAATGGACAGTACCTTGAGCTTGGATATCATGTTCTTTTCACTGTCGTCCGATACAGATTTGTTCAACAGCAGACGTTTTGCTAAATGATTTTTGTAGTAACGTTCAAAAACGTCTTTTTCTTGCAAGAATCTGAAGAGAACCATCGTTTTGTCCAATACCGTTTCAATTTCTTGCTCCGTCATCTGTAAAACAAGGGAAAGGATTGATGGACGGGAAATAGGATTGAATAAGTGCAAGAGGCCTTCACAGGTGCGAACTGCATCGTAGGTACCAAAGAAGAATTTCAACATCAACCACCAATTTGTCAACTCCTGAAAAAGATATTTTGAGAAAGTATTGAATGATCGGGAGCCCTCGGACTACACAAAAATTTTCACAATATTTCAAATCGTGGTAGAAACCCCCGGCCACCCACAAACAAAATATTGACGGATCCGCAAACATTGTAAATCTTCCTGAAAAATATTGAAAGCCCTATTTTGCTCAATATTCCTCACTCTCAATATTTTTGCGCCAACATCATTGTGCAAAATGTCTGTCAGTGTGAGGGCCCCTTTACAAAAAAAGACGAATAAAGACAGCTATTGCATGAATGCAGTATTCGTGTGGCAATTTGTTATTCCCAACAATAAACCTCACATTTCAGTGAGACTTCCTACAACGTGCTGTTACATCGTCTGTTTGGCCAGAATTCTAACGCACGTTTTGCCCATGTCATGGTTAACACGACGGAACTTCACCCGAGTATGGTATTGTTATCCTTACCCCTTTGACCCCTTTCTTCAATTTGTCGTCAATGAAAAGCGATAAATACTCCGGGGATTTGGGGTTGAGATTGAGGAAGTATTCGAAGTCCGCAGCGATCATATGTTTAAACAGTTTGTCATTCTTGAATGAGTTGTGGAGGAAATGATCTAACCTGTCCTTCAGGTCCAACAAATTCTGGAAATAAAATAGGCGTTAGAGACAACAAATCATGGTATAAATGTGGGTCATGTATTATACAAAAAGACCCTCCCCACCCAACACCAACTAAGATGATAGTTTGAGTGCAAAGCTTAGGCATTCAGTGCGGCGGTCCCACATGTGAGCCACCTCCTATCGTGTTGTTATGGGTCTTCCAGTGTAAACAAAACTTTAGTTAAGTTCAATATATATATTTATATATAAAGGTTAGGAGGCAATCGGGTCCAAAGTTCACCCTCCGGTGGTTTTCTATGGCCAAGGGTGGGGAATACAAAACCACTGGAGGGTGAACTTTGGACCCGATGTTATACCTATATATTAAATTATACCCGATGTTAAATATTTTACTCGTTTTAGGTATAACACGTGGCCCGAGGCACACGCTGAACTTTCTTTAGCCTCAAGTAGGCTGCCTACTAATGCTTAGACTTTCTTGTTGTTTGTGTTTGTTTGGTTGTTACCACAAAACTTTTACTTAGGATGATGAAGAGAAAATGTATCAAGAAAGCAATTTAAGAACATTGTTAGAACAGCTTGAGTCTGATGATGAGGGTCCTGAAGGGCGAAGATGACAGATTTTGCCACATTTTGTTCAACTCCACTTGATATACCTTTTTTTTACTGTAATAAATCATTTTTTCACGACATTTCAGTTTTTGCTGTGAAAATTATGCTTTTCCGATGAATAACTGCAGGTGAAATATGAGCTTGAAGCGCCACAAGAATAGAAATGCAAACTCGCTGTGCGGCCAACATCACTTGAACTCACCAGCTGTGCGGCTCAATTGCGCTCTAATTACGTAACTAGGGTATTTTGGCAACTAACAACGCATTTTCCTACATCAACAACCCCAGATGATGTGATTAAACGAAAATCCTCAAATCAGGTTGGCTGGCAGTTTTCCGATCTATGATCCGAACTGAATGTGGTAATCTGTTACATTAGTGTCTCTATTCGGCGTATAAATGAGCTCACTCAGATCAACTCCTACAACATGTGACCATATTCAGAAGCGACTGAACAAATCTTTGCCAGGAATAGACAGAAGATTGGACTAGTGAGCTCAGAGATTTTGCAATTGATACGTAAAATAATATTATCTTCTACAGTTTTCATCCGGTTCAAGATAAGAGAAATATTATTCGGGATACAGGCGTGTTTGTCATAGAATAGTGTCAGGAAACTTGAATAAGGCAAGAGGTTCAGTCAAAGCAAGATATTTACAGTTTACTGGAAGGCGACAATGTTGGAGTTCATTATTTCTGATACATCCACATCTTTGTAACACACTCCAAAACATAAATAACGCTAACTAAAGAACCTCGCCGGAGTGACTTAAGCAATGTGACCCCAATTAGGTGATAAATCTAGTATTGTAGTCTATGGATTCCTACCATCCTACAACAGTAACAAACTTCTCCCTTTTCATGCAGGGAGACTGCTCTATTGACGAGCCGCTTCGACTTCCCCCGAATTCCTCCCACGTAGAAGAAAAATTGAATGGCAATAATAGCAATAAAGGTAAATAATAGAAGCAAACGTACTTGTACAAAAGTAATAGCGTTCGTGCTGGGCTCTTGTTCCTCAACCAGAGCCTTTCCTTGCTCACGCAGATACATGCTTACGCATTCGGACATCGTTTTCAGGCCGTCAGTAACGCGAGAGAATAGCTTATACATGCACGCCAAGTCGTCTGTTTTTTGGTGCATCAGCATGTGGACCACTCCAGAATTTTCCATCTAATAAACAGAATAAAGGTTTGGTGTAACAAAAATAATTGGAAGGCCTAAAACGGTTTAAAAAATTCATGATTTGACCAAATCAGGCGTTCAAATGTATAATCGTCGCTCTCAATTACGACGAATTACGACCGAACAACCGGTAAAGTGGTAGTAAATACTGCTTTGAGATTCTAATTAATATTCAACAAATATTAAATACTATGAATCGTATGAAAATTTAGCAGGTATGTACTAGGTAAATTGGCAGGAGCTATGTCGAAATTCCTGTGCACATGATTACACAGGCCCACAAAAAAAATTCGAGAAAAAAAACTGTTCTTTTGACGAGACCCACCTATTCTTATGTATTTTTCGACGCTGAATCCGAATCTGTACTCTAAATAAGGGGGGGGGGGGGGGGGTCCCAGTCGATTTTTGCAAAATTATATCGAAAAAAAAAAACACCAAAAAATCCCATTTTTTCGTAGTTTTCTGAGGTTAGAGAAACGACAAACGGTGACAGGATAAATTTGACTTCAGATTTGGATTCCCGGAAAAAAATACGTCGAAATTGTTATTTCAACAGTTTATGTAGACATAGATTAACCTATGAGATAACTCGGAAACTGGCGCTGCATCAGAAATGTAATGAAACTCCAATCCTATCATCCAAAAAACTTTCAGTCCAGGAATTCACCTACCAGGGGTTTTTAGGATCGCTGATCACGAATATAATGTCAGATTTGTAATTTAATCACTCCAAAGGCCGCTTATCGGCAGCGATGTATCAAATGTATCGGTTAATTTCGAAAATAGCCCAAAATCGGGGTAGCCGGAATGAAAAATAATAAAAAATTATTTTAAATTATTGCCACAAAATCTCGCTAGCTATAAACATTTAATGCTGGCGTTAAATTTTTTGTGGGCCTGTGTTATTAATGAAAATGTTTCTCACCTCAACAATAGTTTTCATATGTTTCTTAATGAGCTCAGTCTCAACGACTTCAACGATGTAAGCTTCCGTGCTCTCGTCGAGGTAGCATTTAGCACGCTCAGCTTCCTCGTTGATCCTGGCTTCGACTTTCTTGATGTAGACAGACGCGCTGTTCTCAGCTAAAAACTTTTGGCTTTCCATTTTGTAGAATTCGGCGGACTGAAACAGGAAGGGCCTTTCGAAATCCTCCTCGTAGACAGATCTGGAGTTTATGCCCAGTACCATGAGCATCTGAGATGCATTTTTGATGCACATTCGGTCGACCACTTCGCCTTTTCTCTCCCTCATGACGAGCCCTAGGAGAGTGTCTCGCAAGTGTTCTCTGATGCATCCGTAACGAACGACCTGCAAACAGTCAACACTGAATAATCATGAGGGTATCAACAGGGTAGGGGGCATGTCGTGGTTCAGTTCTCTTTAATCTTTTAAATGATACATTTTAACAGTAGCATCCTTTGATCCAGATTGGTCAAATCTCCAAGTCCTTCGTTTCAAATAGATTTATTTTGACATGCTGCAGTTCAAAAAACCAAACTAGCAGCTCATTTAGCTCAAACCTACCTGATCCCTGAAAATTATGAGCCCAAGGTTGTAAACATTATCGACGTCGTTCTGTTGGACATACACTCTGTCCATGTACATGAGAATGTCACGTATCATGACCATCGACGTCTGGTGGTCATTCCACGCCTGGTTGAGCGTCTGCAGAAAATTGTTATTGAGAGACCGGAGTACATCCTCTCGAACCTGCAAACAAAATGACGCGTTTGAAAACCATAAAATAAAAAGACATTATTGTGCATAACTAGAAAACCAAGTGGGGACTTCGCGCCAAATTTGTTTTGCGAAAGTAGGTACAAGTTTGGAGAATAACGAAAATTATGGTCAGCAGCCTGAAAAATCTTCCCAAAGATTTAGGGTATTTAGAGAAGCTAGCCGAATTGAAAAATACCGCGGGACCATCATACCGTATGACGTCACAAACAGGACGAAACCCCCGGTTGGGGCGCTGATATCGCCAGGCCTCACCCTAATGAACTGGCAACTATATGCATTGTACTTGGCTACTCCACAATTCTGTCAAAGATTGGCCTTCATATGACCCCAAAATTATAGTACGGTTCATCTACCTTGGAATACGTTGGTGAGGTCAAGAATTCGGGGATATTAATGGACAGCAGACTCTCCTAGAACCCACAGGTAACGAGCATGTGTAATTTTGACGCCAAAAGCATATAACAATTGAGAAGGGTGGCAAGAGATTTCCCCGTGAAGGTCAGAAAGCGATTGGCTGAAGCACTTATTCTCCCTACCATCGATTACCCGCCGACTGCCACCACTGACTCAAGGAGTGAGGACGTCCATCGCTTGCAAAAAGCACATAATATGGTGGTCAGTGTGTCCTACGTCTCAAACTAGATGACCATGTGACGCCTCATACAAAGCTCTGGGGTGGCTAAAAATTGCAGAGCGGAAAGAAATTGCGGTACTGATGTTCAAAATCTTGAAATTCCAAAAGCCCGAATATCTACACAAGGAAGTCTCATTATTGTCGCAGGTGCATACCAGAGACACCAGGGAGTAAGGAGAAAATACTACAAAGCCCCAAGCACCGCACAGTAATGTTTAATAGATCCTTTGCGGGCAGAGATGTTAAAGTTTCAACGAGCTGGCTGAAACGTACAAGCACTCAGAGTTTCAGAAATGTGATAAGAAAAAAGTTACTTGAGAGGTACTGAAGGAAGAGAAGAATTATATTATTTTTTATTTTGATGTAAATATGAACAATCTGAAGTGGAATTTATTTGATTTTCATTTCAACTTTTATTTTGAACAGAATAAATTTATTGTATTGTTAAATACTTATTAACTTTGTAAAATGCTGGTTGTTAAATAAATCAATCAATCAATGAATCTCCTTTCTGAAGCCTGGCGATGTCAGCGACCCAACCGGGGGTTTCGTCCTGTTTGTGACATCATACGGTGCCCTCCATTTTCGCGGCTTCATTCAATCTGCGCTCGTCGTTTTTGAAGTTTTCTCCTCAAGTAAATTTTTTCAAAAGAATATCACTGGCAATACACGTTACTCTATGGCCGAACATTACAACGGGAGGATGGTATTCGGAATCGAAAATTGACGCAAATTCCCCATCATCAAATACTAAATTCGAATTACTGAATTGCACGCTGTAATTTTAAGTTTTTGAAATTAGGGGCTTCGTGTACAAGTGTGGCCTAATTTGGAAGAATATAATTTTCTTCAGTAAGCAATTATTCATCAGCGAATACTGCTTATTCTCCCGGTCGCACAAACAAAGAACAAAGAAGTTTGTTTTCCGAATATGGGAAGTAAACCCACGTAAGGCCCAAACACAATCATGACCCCAATATTTACAGACTCATGTCTCTGGTTTCTCCAATCCGTACCTGATCGCTTCTGTTGAGAGGCTTTCGGTTCATAATACCAACGCAATTTCATCGGAGAAAAATCTACAATAACACTCTAATTATGGAGGTGTCAATGGACATTCACCACACGTTTCAAGTGATGTAGTTATGTCATTTCCTATCGAATATTTTCTTCAGTTTGGATGGAACTCTTACCACTCTTACCAATTTTTATGCCAAAAACGAAACCTATGATGTCGTAGCACGTAATCTTCTTTCCTACTAACTAGAACGTTTAGGGCATTCTCCGAATATGCAGGTACGTAGAAGGAGCTGACGACGTAGGGTTGCAACTTCAATTCTCAGGAGTGCAATACACTAATTAGGATTGCATGGGATTTTACTACAGGCATTTCCATTTCATTAGAGGTTCCGGAAAAGAACATGTCCTGAATGACCCGTTTAGATTTTTTTTAATACAATACCTATCAGACTTTACCACAGAATGTCCTGTGAAGTAGGTACATTATATTATGATAGTTACTGTGGGACACCTTATTTACTTACATTATTTGCAAATGTATTGGATCGTTTTAACAATGCTTTTGGCTTGAAGAGAGGTGGGAGTGTCGGGAAGTTGTGTCGTAATGTTTAGACTTGACTTAGCGAGCCGGCATCTCTGAGTAAGCAAGAGTATTCAATTAGATTTCTACAGTTTCCCACCGTGTAAGTGATCCTTAATATGGGTTTCATTTGGATCATACCTTGATGATAGCCGGTGAGAGGAGGTTAACAGTAGTTGTTGTCCTTACAAGCCCCTATGGAATAAGTTATTCAAATTTGGTCGAACAGATGAAATAGATCCACAGTTGACTGTCCTGGCGTGGCAGGATTAATTAAATTTAAATCCCAGGGACGTCCAGGATTCTTTCATTTTTCAACGACTGTTCAAGGTCATCAGCCATATAAATATTGTCAACGCGGAAAACCTTTATTTAAGCGATCAAAAATCCAATCCTGAGATTGAACTCATAGCGCTTTCAAGGTAAGAATCATGCTTCATGCGGAAAAGCTGGTCTGGGCTCCCAATTTAGTATCTGCTATTATACTTTACAACAACGTCCGTCCGGTTAATGAACATGTTATCTACATCTACATACAATAAATACTAAGGCATTTCTTACAACTCGTGTAACAAAGTCAGTGGCGCAGATTTCAACTCACCTTAGTTTCAAGATGGTTTGTAACGACATCCTTGAGCCCAGTGTACAGCCGCTCCCCGTGCTTGTGCAAGACCATCGTATAGGCATTTCGGTACAGCTCCTCGAAGCTCAGCCCTGAATTGTTCTTCTTCTGTATCTCCTGAATGGCATTTTTCAAGAGGGCCCAGATGCTCTCCACGTACTTTTCGTCCATGGTCATCTGTAAACAGACAAACGTCGTGTTCCCTCATTAAAAAACTAACGTCGTGGAAAAAACACATTTAAAAGTGTGACCAAGTCGAGTTGAGGGAGGCCGAGATAACGTGATGGGGACCAGCGGTAAAGGACTGATGACGTCTACATTGAAACTTGAGGCAGTACGGATTTGGTGAGTCACCAACAAGCCTCTTTTCAGATAACATCCGTTCCCACCATTTCTGTTTATTTGTTATGTATATATTGTATCTTGTATTTTTTATTTTGTATCTTAAACCGTTCGTGTGATCATTTTATTGAATTTCAATGTCGTGAACAAAGAATTTGACAAGGTTATCCAGAGGCTTACCAACTTAACAAGGTTAACTCAATAATAGAAATAAGCATAGGAATATAATTTTATTAAAGAATAAGTTACAACTAATAATCACACCATTTAGGGACTTGATGGGCCACCTCTAAAACAGCCATCTATCAGATGTGCCGTTCCAATTTCTCACTCAATTTAAATCCAAGTATACACTGGAAGTGTGAAGTAGACTCTGAAGACTGCACATCTCGTATAAAAATTCGGCACCCGAACGGCGTTCATAAACACCGGAAAATTTCTATCTGACATCTAGGTTGATGACTCTAAGATAATTATGGAAATTGATAGAAACGTTAAGTCAAGAATTCGTAAGCATATTGAGTCCTCTTTACCCCACCATGAAAAACCAAATTCCGTGGATTATAAATCAAAATCGGCGAAAAATGAGAGCCAATACACAAAAAGAAATTTGACTGAAATTAAACAAAAAGGAACTTTGTAAGTCGGACAATTTTCAATTTCGTCCGACCATATAATTTATCAAAGTATCCAAAGCATGATGCAACAATCAAGTCAACAGTAAAAGAAAAATCCAGTCATGCAGTATGGCTATAGGAGCGAATTTTCGAAGAAATAACTGATAAGTACAATGTCTCCATTTTTTACCGATTAAGTTTGTAGATTTTTCAACGCTGAACACGAAGGTGAAGTCAGAATTGCGATATATCATTCCGTTAGCAGATTAGAGCAGTTTAACCGTGAAGAACATCTCAAGTAACAACCACGTTTCTTCATCTTCAAAGTGTTTGAGAACGGAATAAGATATCGCAATTCTGACTTCACCATCATGTTCAGCGTTGAAAAATCTATAAACTGAAGTGTTACCCGGCAAAGAAAGGAGACAAATATGCTATAAAGATAGGTAAAATGGAGACATTTCACAAAGAACCAGTTATTTCTTTGAAAATTCGCTCTTACAACCATGATACATGACTGTGGGTTTTTGGCATTTATGGGTAATTCCCCTCCCCCTTAAACCAAGATTGGCCCAATTCTGCCCATCTACGAACTTAGAGTTTTTTGTGCAAATTTGAACTTTTTATCTCAACTTGTTTCATGAGTTATCATCTACATGATAACTCACGATACATATGATCTGTACATATGATAGACTCACGATACATATGATCTGTACAGATGATAGACAGAGTTTTTTGTGCAAATTTGAACTTTTTATCTCAACTTGTTTCGTGAGTTATCATCTACATGATAACTCACGATACATATGATATGTACATATGATTTTTGGTCTCTTGGCAGTGAATTCAGAATGGTTGGAAACGGATTTGGGTATGAATATTTTTCGGAAATTCGAGATTTAACAATTTTGAACCGAGAACAACAGCTTCCTTTCCTTCGTAAATTCGCTTAAAGTCGAAAAACCTGGTCATTTCGTCATAAAAAGACCTCTTCGCGGACCCTAGGGATTTCTCGCGAATTTGGTTTTAGCATGATTACAATCGTATTAAATACGATATTACAAATTTTGTAAATGGTTAAAAATTTTCGTTTAACCCTTTTCTCAGCTTATGATTGTTCCTCACTGCTCAAAACCGAAAACAATGAGGGTGCCCCTCATCTAACAGCGTAACTTCCGAGGGCGATTGTTTCCCCAGAAAACAATTCGAAACGTACCTACGAGGAGTCACCATGTAGAAACAAGTCACTAAATTGGGAAACAACCACACTTGTTTACCCGATGAAAAGTTATAGTTTTCATATTAACGGAACATCATTCGACCATTATTTGAGCAACAATTCAAAACGTTCGAATATTCTATTCCGTCACATTGAGCTCCATTCGTTGATCGAATTTCAATTTGATCAACCGATTTTGGGGAACAGCTCTTGTGAACCAATAACTTTTCATGTTGTGAACTGAAAATTGTGAGCTAAAAATAGGCAAATCTCGAGCTATTCTTACGGAAATCACTGGGGGCGTCCATTTCGGATCTTTGTCGAATCTCAAGTGCCATAGTCCAAATTTACTCATGGGAAATTTAGTGGTCTCGCCCATAACCGATTCGCGGGGAACCCACGTTGACCTTCCATTCACTTGAAGACCGTGACTGAATACGTGTGGTCCGAAACGAGTCAACAAATCGAGATAACAAAGAATTTGGAAGTCCCGAAAAAAAGGTGATTATGAAAGTTGTGAAAACTAACTGTCAGGTGTAAACATGGATAATTTCATGCGGTATCTATGAGTTTATAACAATGAGGTGGGGAAGAAAATAGTGCCTATAATAATTATAATAAGTTAACCCCATAATAATTACCTACATAATTTATTAAAATACCTATTATATTTTAATTTATATGTGATTAAAAGGTATTATAATAAGCTAGTTTTCGAACTTTCCACAAGTATAATCAAAGTACCTACCTACTTATGAGCTCAGGAAAGAAAGAAGACAAATCAAGACAAAAATATAGAATAACCTAATTGTATGTATTATGAGCTCAAGGGGAAACTACCATATGCCACCTTCCAGGTCTATTAGCTTATTGGATCTGGAAATATAGTTAGAAGCCAGCTGAATTTCTGGAATAACTGAGGATTCTTAAACATTTCGGGGACTCATGATTAGTCATACAACCAAGCACCTCTAAAGCCCAAAATGCCCAGCTGGGGGCAAATCACCTAAATGTCTGTTATCCCAGGGGTTTTGCCTCCTTGAAAGTCGCTGTTAGTTGGAAAGGTTTTCTTAGAAAGTGTAGATGATGCTACACAAGACTTCATTTCCGGAAACACAAAACATAATTAGAAACCTCAACATATTACGGTCCTGGGTTTCGTTAGGGCGATTTGGTCTTCAACGTGAAGCAAAACTAACGTCACTCATTTATATTAAATGATACTTCGAAAACGAAATTCTTAATTACAGGACCATTAAATATTGACCTCTGATTGATAGAGATGATTGAGTTGAGTTCAAGGAGTAGTTAATAAAATGCACCCATCTTCAAGTCTATAAATAATAGGTAATGAAAACTCTCTGGATGAGTAATTGATAGACACTTCGGATGGGGTCACGATCATACCAAGCCAAATGCCATAAAATTATTCAACGTTTTGGAATATTGGAAAAAATTACTTGAGTGGATGAAATTGGTTTGAGTTTAGTGACTTCCCAAAATTCATATAAAATCATTCAAAATATTATTAACTTAGAATTAAGGAAATGGCGTAATTTGTTTCCTTGGGTACACTGGTTAGCATACCATTATACTTTTGCCACGAGTCAACAAAAGCTCCCTTGTGAGTCTCGGAGTTGCTCTATTGTAATGAGGCTCTCAACAACTTTCTCTGGGTCCGCCCACCACTAAGAATTAGAGGTTCGTGAAACTCCCAAGATCCATTCAACGTGCGCATTTCCTTCGAAAATTCGGTAAACCAAATCGGGCGTTCAAAAACAAGATGGAATCGTTTGTTAAGTGATAATCTACCTAACGAAACGGAGTTTTCGATACAAACACGTTACTTAGTTTGAACCGGTTAGGTAACAATTAGATCAGCAAATCAGGTGAAGCTAGTATTGTTTTGTTGCTGACGATGGTTTAATCACCGAAACCTTTCTAACAGTTTACTCATATGTTAGTGAAAATAGACAATTTTTTCAACTATTATGTTTTTTTTTTTTAAACTTAGGCAGTTGACGTACATTCTCGTGCTCACTAAAAAGTAGCAGTGAGCTTCTTCCAAGGTGCCTCTTGTTGCTGACTCTTAAATGGGACTTAACTGGCACTAACATTTTTTGAGTATCCTCGTTACAAAACTCTAGACAAATCTTTTATTTCACAACACAATTTTTAAGCGAAACTGTATTTCATTCACAGATTATAATTTAACTCAATTTAGAGAAGAGATTCTTGTGGTGCAGGGTTTTACCAGGGTGAAGAATTATGTAGATTGGATGAAACTCAGCAGAAGCCCCAAAGAAGAAGAAAATGAAGAATGACTACAGACTCCCTCATCATTTATTTATTTATTTATTTAGAGTATACGGGGCGAGCCCAATTACAGAATATGTAGAAGTTATGTAATACAGAGAATGGTAATTGCATAGAATACACAGGGATACTCCCGACACACACTAGGCACTGGGATCGTCGAGAGGTACCGACCACAGATGACGGACGAGTATAGTTCAGGAATTTATAGTAAAATGCACGTTCCTCTCCGTCGTTTGGCCCACCAGCTCAGGTCTCTTGTCGAGTTCTCCAGGCTGACATGAGTGATTTGCAGGAGGATATGGGTGAGGATTTGCTGTTAAATAAAGTGTGCCACGCACGACTATTGGTGGACTCAGCTTGGGGGTCAGGTCGAATTGTACCTATGTATTAAAAACTCAAGTCATGTATGTTACTGGTAATAATAGGACCATCGCCAAGGAACTCCTGAAGACCGTATTGAGGAAAACAGATGAAGAGGAAAATCCGTTCTGATCTTCATCCAGGAAATGCATACAAACATCAAGTAATGCAACCGGAGTGAACGTCATAACGGAGTCAAATATACCCGTCAATAATACAAAGACGCGAGTCTACATCTAATTTGATAAAATACTCTAAATACATGAGTACGAATCCCCAGAGAGTAGGAAATGGAAAGTGATTCCTCGAGTTGGTGAGCGGCCTCCAATTACATAGTAAATACAGATGAATAAGACATGACTAATTTGTCGGTGCAGAACCGGACGATGAAGATTCGGTCTCTTGGGGCAAATCGGAGTTCATTGATCCCATCAAGCGCTTGTATCCGCGTAATCGGAAACTGAGATCGCGTCAACATCAATTCTAGACTACCCACCAAAAAGACTATCCGTACGGAAGCCGACATTCGAATTTCTTCAATGATTTTTTGTTCAGAATTTAGAACGTTTACGGTCATGGCTAATTCCTAAATTGAGGGAAATAAAATAATAAATTAGTACAAAATGAACAATAAACCACGAGAAAAAATGAATAGTAGTCAAACTCAATTTTCATGGGCACTCATTCGTGGTCAACTCCGTTATGAGAGGTTTTTAAAACCTAAAATTTATTTCAAAACTCCAAAAGCTAGACGGGTTTTGACGTGTTCGCAAACTACAAAATAATTTCAATTATCAACAATGATAATACGCGTCAAATGATGGAAGTGACTCATTTCTCCTCAAAATGCCACTGATTTCGCTAATGACTCTCGCTATGAAAGATCAGAAAATTCATAACAAGACACGAAGTCGCTTATAATTTAAACTCAACACAGGATTTTGAGTCCTAGGACCACTAAATTTAAATCTCAAAATTATACTAATTACATGTGTACAATTCGTGGTTAAAGAAATTCGTAGCAAAAACTGACCTCGAGAGGCAACAAAACACCCACAAAAACAATACCAAAACTCTGCAAATTCTTGCATTATTATAATATTATTTTTTGCTTCTTCTTTTTCTTGGGCGATTCCAATGGTTCATTATCCAAGATAATGACAACTTGAACTGATAAACGAGAACACAAGACATACACGGATACGTTTTCTCACACATTCAATTTTAGAATTCTCAGTAACGGATTTGGAAATCTCACTCCTTGAATATAATATGGCTCCCTAAAACTCTCGGGACCAGAAATGATACTTTTCCAAATATTGAAATTGAGATTTCAGAAACTGTTATTCTATAGATGAATGCGTCGCTTGGGAAAGAGTGAGCACAGTTAAAAGATAAGATAAAACATGAATATAACTGTACGTGATTATTGCAAGTCCATGCTTTTGTCACCAACCTTCAAGCAGTATTTCAGACGGAAATGTTTTTCGATATTCTTAGTCTACCAAATAACTTGAGTTAACATAATTCGTAAAATGCGAGCCCTAAGAAAAGTCAGGAAATTTACCTACCACGCTAAATGGGACAAGTCAAATGTATCCGATAGATTTAAAAGAAAAAACTCCAGTCATGTAGCATCGCTATAAGACTGAATTTTCGACGAAATAGCTGGTTTTATGTAAAATGTCTCCACTTCACTGCCTGGTTATAAAAAATTGTGTCTCGATTTTTGCTGTGTAACACGTTAAAAGTTTATAGATTTATCAACGCTGAACACGATGATGAAGGCATAATTGCAATATCTCATTCCGTTATCAGATTACTAATCTGAGATTAGAGCAGATGTACCGAGAAAAATATCTCAAGTAACAACCACGTCTCTTCATCTTCAAAGTGGTCCAGTTTGAGAACGGAATAAGATATCGCAATTCTGATCTTCACCATCGCGTTCTGCGTTAAAATCTTTAAATTGAGTTGTCACTGTCAAAGTGTTTTTATTTTGGAATTTATGGGTAAGCCCCCCCCCCTCCCCCTTAGAGTATCCCAATTCTGCCCATCTTCGAACTTAGCCTTTCGATTGCAAAGACAGATTTTTTGTGCAAATTTGAGCTTTTTATCTCAATTCTACCGAGAGTTACGTCTGGAATGACATAATATGTATATAATATTATTATGATTTTTGGTGTCGTTTGGTAGTGAATTCAGGATGGACTGATACGGATTTTGGTATAAAAAGTTTTACGAAATTCGAGTTTTCAAAATTTTGGACCGAGAACAAGCTTCCTTTTCTTCGAAAATTCTCTAAAAAGGTAAAATTTTACTTAACACGTTATGGAGAAAAGAAAGCAGAGAGCACCGAGAACGATTTGCCTCATCATTCCGTGAACTAGGCGAACACATCCACAATGCTAACCACAAGCGTTGCCTTCCAAGATATCAATACCCCCAAACCCCTTTGATAAGGAGGTTTTTCTGTGAATCATTTTCCTCTAAAATACTTTGATTTTATTCCTGAAATCGGCATATAGTGTCTCTATAAAATCAACAATATGCTGAACCTTGGAGTTCGAAATTTCGGTCCACCTACTCTGATTCCTCTTCGAAAAATATATCAACCAACAATAAGTGTATGTGATTTGCTGACCGTCAGTAAGAATAATGTTGAGGGATGCCGAGGGTCGGTCAAATCAGAGATGTTTTATGTGCCAACGAAGAATTTATTTCTTCATCATCAGGGCAGTAGTGTACAAGATAGAGTTGGACTACAACGAGGGGAGCTCTTGCGACTAGATCACAGATGCAACCACAGGTTGGCATCTGTGATGTAGAAACAAGAGCTTCCCTTGTTGGAGACCAATTCCATCTTGTACCACTACTGCCCTGATTCTTCCTCGTCGCCAACTTGTCGTGACTGAGAGAAATGAAGATTAGGAAGATATACAATAGCACGCGTAAAAAGATATATTCATATTTTGAGTCGGAACAGAAAACCAAAATCTTGTGTTAAGTATATGAAGTCAGTCAAGACAACGATCAGCAATGATGCACTGGAGTACAATAGAAACGTTGGCACATAAAACATCCCTCATTTTAACGACCCTTGACATCCCTCAACATTATCAACCAACAGTGGATGATGATTACAGTTACTGTAATTTTTGGAAAGGTACGTTTTCGAAAACTAATATAATACCTAGACAATGTAAAACGTTTTACTAGACTCGATAAGGACTCTAATACAGTAAACTGTAGAGTAATAAACTCTAATACAGTAAACTAGTAAGGAACACGAATAGAACACGTACCTACTTAGGGTAAAAGCACCAATTGTTGTTGACACTATAAGAAAGACAAATCATTCAATTCTGCGTTCTACAAAAGTGTTCAAGAAAATAAAACTTTTAGGTAGTTATTATGAATTGTGAGTTCCTTGTGAACAGTTTGCACGTATTGGACTTACAAAAAATAGTTTTTTTTTATTATCACAAACGAATTTTTTCAAACATGGCTTTTTGCACCCAATGTTGACACATTTGTCGGCTAAAATTCCATATGTTGACATTTAGCAGTTCCTAATGTTGACACCAATTTAAATATTGACCCTTGGCTTTCCTGAAGTTATTACTCAAGGCATAAATGAACAAAAGAGATTCACAACATGTTAAAATATATTTCAAGAAGGTATGTGACATTTCAGAAAAGAAGGTAAGTAAATTTTTAGCATACCTACCTAAGTAAATTAAAGAGGAACAGAATCTGTTCCTCTTTAGTAGGTATGCTAAAAATTTACTTACCTTCTTTTCTGCATCTGATACAGAAACTGGAAACACCAATTTATCGGGCAGCCTGTAGTATCTGGGCTTGGGCAGTTTGTATTGTACGTTGCTGACCGATAGGAGATGATTCCCGTTGCTCGAAGGCTTAAAAACCGTCCTCAGTCTGTTGCAGGGAAGAAGTGGTGTTACTTCAGCATTATCTCCAGAATCAATTTTGACAACCAGGCAAACGCAGGCCGACCGTTTTTGAAGGCATTTTCTCTCCCCAACTTCTGAACTAATTCTTTTACACTGTCAAATACCTGGGTCGCTGTGACCGGAAAGCCAGCCATTGATGTTTTGATCCAGTGAACCAAAATCTGTTCTTCATTTTCTGACAGCACTGAGAAACGCCCTATTCTTTTCTCACGACGAGTTTTCCCTCTCACCTTGTACAGCAGAGTGTTACGGGGAACGCCATGGCGCTTTGCAGCTGTGGAAACTGCTGTGCCGAGCTGTACGTCTTTCACAGCATCTGCCATTTGCTGAGTTGTGTACTCCCACATTCCATTTTTATTGGGAGGCATGGTTTCAGTCAATCTGTAAAAATGATAAAGACACAGTGTAAGAATTCCAACCTGGTAGGTATAGGTCTAAAAACAAACAGGTTCTGTTCCCACAACAATAACTACCACCCTAATGTATTTGATAAAATAACGTTTTCTATGCAAGTAAAAAAAAAAAGTTGATGTCAACTTTAGGAACCGAAAGTCAACATTGGGATCAGACGATGTCAACTTGAGGTTCCACTTCGTTGAATTGAAAAATTCAAGCGTCCTGGTACACTACGAAATTATTCAAATCCAAATATCACCTTAGCAACCAAATCAACTTTTTTCCCTTAATGTTGACACAGTTGTCAACATTAGGACCCTAAACTATTTCGTGAGACCTAATGATGACACCGAACATAACCATGGTTTTCTATTGAAATTTAGGGTATTAATGCTTTACGCATTCTTCCTTATGTTATTCATAGAGCAGACGATGTGAAATGGTAATTTTTTACTCACAATATTTCGCTTAAAAAGTCTAAATTTGTTGACTTACCTCACTAAGATGCGGGACAAGGTTGGCGTCGCTGGACTCTAGCGGCCGCCGGCTGGACTATCTGCTGCAGCTGTCATCGGCTTCAATATCAGCCAGATGTTTTATATAGTATGTTATAACTAGTGGAGGCGGCCGACCTCAATAACTACATTCTTATCAGCAGAATGACGCCAATTTCCAGTACCTACAGTGGCACAATACCTTATTTTGGTTTATTATCTTCGATAATGAACCATTGGAATCGCCCAAAGAAAAAAATTTTTTAACCCCCCTCAAAATTTGTAGGTTTACGTTTCAAGATAGGTAGATCTACGTGAAGATACGTAGATACGTGAATCTATTCAGAAAATCGAATAAAAAAAATCCATCCGTCCGCGGCACTTTGCCCAGTTAGCTTTGAGCTAAAATTTCGAAATTTTTGTTACGGGTTCCGACCAACCCCACAATGATACTCGAAACTTTTCATAACCCTAGGTCAAGGGGAAGGGGTTCAAAACGAATTTTGAAAATCCCAAAACTCGAAAAATTCAGATGAAACGGTTATGTCAAGGTATGTTTTTTATTTCATATTTAGATAGAGTATATTCCTTAAAATTTTTTAAGACCATCATTCGTTCACAATGACGGCTCAAAGTTGGAGCAGATCGAAAATTGTCAACATGAGAGTGAATCGTCGGGTCCATTCTCAAACTGGCCCAGCTGATTCAAACAGCACATGGTTTTCAAATATCGAGTTAATGAATAATATTTAATAATAATTATTAATCATTATTAAGCATAAAAATTATTAATAACCAACAATAAATATTAATAATTTACACTACTTGATAATAATTATTAATATCTAATTAATGATACCTAATTCATAATAATAATTAATCAATCATTCAGTAATCTAGACAGAAGGGTGATCTGTACAAAGAAGATAATAAACCGTTGTGTCAAGAATTTGTAGAGTTTTTACATTTTGAAATGGAAGTGTCCACATTTGGATTAGTGTCAACAATTGGTGCTTTTACCCTATAGTTAAACAAACGGGAAGAAGATTTCGTTCAAGCACACTTTTCTGACGAGACTCTTCGAAAACATCGAATTTTGAAAACCTCTGATCGAAAAAAGACATTGATGACATCTGGTCACCTAATCGAACGACCTTATTTTACCTTATAACTCGAATCATTTCGTAAAAATATGTCACTTAACGGAATATTGTTAACATAACGGTGTTATGTATATGTTATGTTTATTGTTATTTTGCAGCGTTTTGTGTCAGACGGCGTGTGGCATAAGTTACGACGCATCTAACCACAATCCTACGGCACTATTGTACTTACAAGTGTGATTTTGTTGTGACAGACTAAAAAAAGGAGTAACAATTCTTGAAGGTATGACTGTGTAAACCACCCAACAAAAAGCTCAAGTAAAATTTGCACAGAAATCTGAAGATTATGAGTGGAGACCAACAGTAATGTAACTCTGAATTAGGGAATGTAACTCATAAATACATAACATATTAATGTTGTGTAGGTAAAAGTGATTTTAGGGATCAAGGATTGGTGAAAGTTAGAAAGGTCAGCAACAAAGTGAAAGAACACTGGATTACCTTCACACCTGAGTACATAAACATTTCGCGATGATTACGAAGGCAAATATTTATGTGATAGTAAACTTATTATCACTTGTTATTACTTGAAACTCGACTTGTAAGGGATCGGCGAAAGACACACACCGGCACTGTGGACAATACTCTTCAAGGTTCATTCATATTGTTCTGGTAAGGTAGTCTTTCAGTGCTCATGTAAGAGCAGATAATACTGGAACACTGAATTCGACAGAAATCGTAATAGATTTACAATACCCCAGTTCAGATAAGTGGACAAACTTTATTGAAAGTCTACCAAGTGGGTATTGGTGAGAGGTCGTTGGCTTCAATTGCCGAGATCAAGTTCGTGTGGGCTCGACCAAGTAGTTACAACTAATGAAATGTACAATGAGATCAACGAACGGAAAATGTATTTCAACGATCTGTAGAGCAGTTTCGATCGGACAAAAATACACAAATTACAGAAGCCATTGTGATTCGAGTAATGAAATGTGAAGTGAGAAAATCATAAAATATTCAAAGAAGTTTACTCACCGGAAAAGCACGAATCCTCATCTTGCCTTCTTTTTTGGAAATCCCACCTTTCATCATCCTGAAGAACGTGTTATGATGACAGCCGGTTGCGTATCGAAGATACCGAATGTGTTTTCAAGTAAAAACAAATAAATTCGGCTGGAATTGATCACGAATCCGAATTTTTTTTCAGCTGATCGTCTACTTAGCACTACCTACTCCATAAATATAGGGAGGGAAGGAAGGGTCAATCGACAGCTCAGCGACCTAGAACTATCTAATGGGGCGAAAAAACGAGGAAACCCCTCGATTGATTTTCTACAGCATAAACCCAAGAGCCCGGAGCGGGTCTAAGATGATCAGAAACATCGAAAATTAACTAAAAATTAGGCGAATTTGGCAATAAAGGAGAACCACGATACCGCATTAGTCTACAGTAGACCACTTGCCGTCGGCCATCTTGCGCTGTGTGCACGCAGTGTTGCCATGTTGATTATCGTGAGATGAATATTTGTTCCAGTCAATCAATAATAAAACACACTTTATTATCTGAACCTATCGATTCAGTATTTTTGGTATTTTTAGAAAATTATAGATTGATTTATTCTTTCCGAAACTGTATTTTTCGTTATCCAAATGTAAAAAGTTGAAAAGGTTGACTGGTAACCACTTTCGACACTTTTCCCGCTTAAATTCAAACTACTTACTACTTGGGCCCATTTTAAAATTTAATAACATCTTCAGACGTTAGATGTGTAGGTACGTTGTAAGTGTTGCATCAGGGGCGTAGCGTCCGGGAAATGAAGAATGTAGGTAGAAGTTGAATGATGAAAAAATGTATTAAGAAGAACAAAATATTTAATCAAGTTGAAGGCTTCAGGGGAAGCTTTCAAGGGCCCATGACGTCGATCCCCAGCGATAATCTGGTGCGCGTGTGTATAATATACACATATTCCTGACTGTATAATATAGGAAGGGCCACCGCAGGCGGCTAGCGCTTCCAGTTGTAATTAGGGATGGCAAAAAAAAAAGAAAACATCGATGTATCGATGCATCGACAGGCCGGCATCGATGGTCCAAAAACATCGGACCCCAAAAACATCGATGGAAAAAAAACATCGATGTATCGATGTATCGATGGTTTTCAATCAATTTTTTATTTTATAAATAAAATTTCTATTCTTATTTTCATGCAAGACGGAAAGAAAAAATGATAAGCTCTGAAAAAGAACAATACTTTTATTTTCAGTATTATTTTATTTGTTACCATTATAATTCAGTTTCAAGAAAACAAAATCGTATACCTAACGTGAACGTACGGGGTAGGAAACGGAATCAAAGCCAGAAACGAGAAGGAGAAGCGAAAGCGAAACCATGCGATGCCTTGACAATAAAAGTGGAAAAAGAAGATGTGATGGGAAGGGAAGGGAAGGCTACAGCGTCTGGATAAGAAAAGAAATAATATTTCTAGGTATGTGAGAAAAACGGTAGAACATTCAGCAGCCTATGGCAAAAAAAATTGAAACATCGATGTATCGATGTGCCGATGCATCGAAACCCTGACATCGATGTTCCAAAAACATCGACACAGAAAACATCGATGGAAAAACATCGATGTTCCCCGCAAAAACATCGATGTTTCAAAAACATCGATGTATGATTGCCATCCCTAGTTGTAATTCGCAGGCGTAGCTTTTGAATGATAGAACGTGTGGTAAACATGTCAAGTCACCTCCCATCTTCATAAACAATGGGAATAATATGAATTCTCTCTTGAAAGAATGCACGAGATTAGAAACAAAAAATTTTCGCCATCACACAACAGATGGAAAAGTTAAACTTAGTTTTGAAACGATCGAAGATTATAGAAAAATAGTTGCTTATCTACAAAATAATAAGGCTGAGTTCCTTACGTTTCAACTAAAAAATGAAAGGTACTTCCGAGTCGTCATCAGAGGTCTACACCCGAGCTGAGACGTCAATGAAATGATGACAGAGTGGCCTTAAAACTCCCCTACACCCCCCTTAGAGTGGCCCGATTCTGCCCATCTTCGAACTTAGCCTGTCGATTGCCAAGACAGATTTTGTGTGCAAATTTGAACTTTTTATCTCAATTCTATCGAGAGTTATCGTCTGGAATGACACATACATAAATACATAAATATATACATATGATTTTTTGTGTCTTTTGGCAGTTAATGCAGGATGGTCTTAAACGGATTTTGGTATACAAATTTTGCGGAATTTCGAGTTTTAAAATTTTGGACCGAGAACAATAGCTTCCTCTTCTTCGAAAACTCGCTAAAACAGTGAAATATATACACTTGATAACTTATATTACTCAAAAATAAAGGTTGAACCCCCGAAGCCCCGTCGAACAATCATACAATGTATGAAGTGTAAAATGTGATAAATTCTACTCCTCCGACGCATGTACAAAGCCAGTAGACGCCCCTCCGATGTGCGTAAACTGTAAAGGACCACACACTGCAAATATACAGGATGTCCAATGCATAAAAAGCTCCAGCAAGACCCAAGAAGTGTTCATTCAATTCGAAAAACTATAATCTCGCCACCAGCTCGACCAGACGTCACCCAGACTACTCCACGCAGCAACCAGGATGCCCCATCACCACATAAAACATACTCAACAATTGTTAATAGATTCTATTAATAGATAACTTGATGAAAAAAATAGACTCGCTACTATCTCTGTTACAAACTCTTGTGCAAACCTTACTTCAAGTTTTGCCCTATAACAACTATAAGAACGCTTCTCTTAATGTCTGCACTTGGAACTCACAGGGTCTCAATAACAAATACCATGAATTAAAACTGTTCTTAAAGGTATACAATCTTATAACGGAAACTAAACTATCTTCCAACATTAATGTTCACGGACCTGGATACAAAACTTACCGTTCAGATCATCCGAGCGGGCATCGTAAAGGTGGCTCTGCTCTATTAGTAAGATGCACAATCATACATGATGAACTTCCCATTATTCAAGAGGAGGAATTTCAAGTAACCCGCATTAGCATACCGTGTATAAATGGACAAATTCAAGTTGGGTCGTTTTACTTGCCCCTGAAAACAGATTGTCCCAATTGGATTTCTGGGGAATCGTGCACGAGATGAAATCTGAATTCTTGCTAGGAGACTTCAACTCCAAGCATCCAAGATGGGGATCCCGAATTGCCAATCCCAGGGGAACAGTTCTTCACGATACTGTAGTGGCATTACAACTGGACGTAATGCACCCTAATGAGCCCACGTACTATCCTCACGACTCAACTCGTTCTCCTGATATATTGGATTTTTACCTGGGAAAAAAGATTCAGCCGTATTGTTCTACTCCAGTAGTGCTAAAAGAAATGCATTCAGACCATTTTCCAGTTCTGATTTCTCTGTGCACTGGAGGACAGCAACAGCGCGTTTAGGGACTGATCAATTACCCAATTGACTGGCAACTGTATAAAAACATAATACAGGAAAGGACTGAACTTCACGTCCCTCTCAAAACCCCAGCGGATATCGACTCAGCAGTTGCTCCTCTTAACAATCTAGTCCAAATGGCAGCAAATGAAGCTTCTTCACCTGCAAGACCTATCACCACTCGGGCATTTGCTCCTTCGCCCCACATACAGTCATTGTTACCATTTAAACAATCCCGTAAGCCCGTAAGCAATGGCTAAGAACAAAACATCCATTCGACAAGCGGCAGTTTAACAAAGCGACCAAGGAACTTACTATGGCGCTGGAAGAGGAACAATCTGTGGCGGATCACAACTCTATCAAAGCACTGGATTCCAAAGATGGTTCTCTATGGAAAAAAAACCAAAATGGTAACAAAAGAGCCCATATCAATCCCACCCTTGAAAGTCGGATCTGATTGGTATGCTACCTCTCAAGAAAAATCCAATCTGTTCGCTGACATTCTCGCCCAACAGTTTTCTCCACACCTGGATACAAACCCTACATTCACTAACCACATTCTGGAACAATTGCAGACCCCCCTTCTCCTTCGCCCATTCAAAGGTTATTTCATACCGGGACAAGTTAGAAATGCCATAAAGCGCTCCCCAACAAAAAATGCACCAGGGCACGATCTCATCACTCAACCTCTCCTCACTGCCTTACCACGTAAAGGAGTGGTAATGTTAACCCAAATAACGGATGAAAGATTTTGGTTTCTTGAGGTTCGGTCTGGTGAATAAAAACGATTTGTTAGGCCGACGTTTCGTTGTATTTGTACAACATCTTCAGGGCTTAACTTCTATTGGCCATGTGCTACTCTCAGTTCATGATGGTGGTAGGTGCTAGGTGGTATGGACAGGTGGTATGGCATTAAACAATGTTACAATACCATGTCAATGATAAAAACTAGCGATGTAGTGACAGAATGTCAGATGTTAGTTTTGACAAGTGGTGACAGAGCGTTTCTCTGTCACCACTTGTCAAAACTAACATCTGACATTCTGTCACTACATCGCTAGTTTTTATCATTGACATGGTATTGTAACATTGTTTAATGCCATACCACCTGTCCATACCACCTAGCACCTACCACCATCATGAACTGAGAGTAGCACATGGCCAATAGAAGTTAAGCCCTGAAGATGTTGTACAAATACAACGAAACGTCGGCCTAACAAATCGTTTTTATTCACCAGACCGAACCTCAAGAAACCAAAATCTTTCATTCGTTATAAACAACGGTCAAGACAATCCTAACCTCCTGTTAACCCAAATATTTAACGCTATTTTAAGAACCACTCACTTTCCCAACAAGTGGAAACACGCTTGTGTGATAATGGTGATAAAACCAGATAAGGACGCCAACAATTCTGCAAGTTACAGACCCATAAGTCTCCTACCGTTATTCTCAAAAATCCTCGAAAGATTATTGCTCCCCAAAATACTTCCACTTCTATCTTCTCTTCTTCCAGACACGCAGCTGGGTTTCAGGCAATTCCACTCCTGTCCACAACAACTCCATCGTGTTGTAGAATACATCCTGACCACTTACGAGGAAAAAAAGTCTGCCTCGGTATATGCTTGGATACAGAGAAGGTCTTCGATAAGGTTTGTCATCCAGGGCTACTTTCCAAGATAAAACCACATCTCCCGGACACCTACTACAGGCTGATCCTGTCCTACCTTTCGCAACGCACGTTTTCCGTGAGATATGGTAGCGCAGTATCTCCTTCAAAAGCAATCAGAGCAGGGGTTCCCCAGGGAAATGTCCAGTTTGCGGATGATGTTGCTGCTCTCTGTAGTTCTCACTCGTGTGAAGAGGCAGAAAATAATATGCAACGAGGTAGGTCATGGTGTAACAAATGGAGAATATCCATGAACTCCACCAAGTCTACACTCGTCACCTTCACTTACCTCCGAAATGTAAGAGTCCCTCACGTCAGACTGAACAGCATTCTGATTCCAAACTCAAATCGAGTGAGATATCTGGGGATCATTCTTGACTCGAAACTTACCTGGGCTCACCACATACAAGTTCTGGTTAACAGATGTCGAAATAGAATTCGCAAACTAAAGTTCCTCATGAGCGTCCAATCTCCTCTGCCACTCCACACTAAACGGTTGCTCTACACCATGTTAATTCGACCAATATGACAGTATGTGTCATCAGCGATTCACACATCAACACATCAAGTCGCTTCGACATTATTCCCGCTGGCCGTCGAGCCAAGGAGAAAAGCCTGGGCCTGCACATCTCCACCCGGCCAGCGCCCGAAGGTATAAACAACCCACGACCGGCAAACGGGGTTCATTTGTGCAGTTTACTCCGACTAAACGCAAGGACCACCACGTCATCCTCCTTGACGAGTTGTTGGAGATTCCAACAAGAGACGGGACCAGCCCCCTGTTCGAGAGCTCAACCTGCCAGTTTTGGACGAAGGTTGGAAAACAAGGTACGTCAGTATCGACATCAGTATTCCCCTCGCGAATCCGGCAACCGCGCTTCGTTGTAGTAAAGACATTAAACTCGAAATTTGATGTTAAATGTTGATGTCAGAGATTTTACGTATTTTAGAATAAAGTAGTTGTAAGTATTCTGCTTGCATTATTCTGTTTTCCAACCTCAGGCTCCATAGGGCATACACATTAAAATGTCATCAACGTAGAGTGTTAAATACGACAAGCTGATTGTGAATAAACAGGCTTGGTCGCTAAGCGAGCTGCGTCAGACCTTTGAAATGCAGCCCAGCCAACAGTCAGAAAGATTAGTTGAAAAAATCGGACGTCAGCAGGCAACACTCCCGACCCCGGCACGAAGGAAACGAGAAGAGGATCAATCTAGCCCAGAACTGCAAAGGTGGAGAAAGAAGACCCAGCGCGACTTTTCGAGTGAGCCAATTGGAAACTCTGCAAATTCTTGACACAACGGTTCATTATCTTCTTTGTACAGATCACCCTTCTGTCTAGATCACTAGGTCTATATGTCTAGATCCTAAATGTTAGATTAATTATTATTATCAATTATCACTAATTATTAAAATTCTACGTGACAGTATGCATGCGGGATATGGGGTTCAGCAGCCAAATCCCATGTACAGAAAGTGCAGACAATACAAAATAGAATACTGCGATTAATTACCGGAGCTCCGTAGTTTGTGCGAAACTTAGTTCTGCTCTCCGATGTCATCCTCGCCACAGTTTCCGACGTAGCAAAGGACTCATATAAACGTTTAAGAAACTCGTCCATGTTTAACCACCCAAACGCTTTGATCCGAGAAATCTCCGAACGTCCACCGCCATTACCAACCGAAAGGAGGCTAAAGAAGACCGCAAGATTTATTAATTACACCCGACCCGAATCTGTAAAATAACCACAATTTGAATTTTAAATAATATTAAATATTGTTATTCTCATTTTCCAAACTCATCATCGCATATGTATGCAATTTCTAGATTGTTTTCCCAAACTGATATTTATATTTTCTCTTATTCAATTGTTTTTGTTACTTAACATTAATCTCTGGTTGTAGGACGATCAATGGATCGTACCTAACCTCGAGCAACATGTTAATTAAGGCCAGGCCTTACTATAAATCAGTATTGTACTAATTGTAATATTCTACGGATAATAAAGTTATCTTATATAAAAAAAAAAAAAAAAAGAACGTGTGGCGACCAAGATCACCATCAACCGTCCACCATCACTCAACTGGTGTCCAACACAAAACCAACCAATCCTAACCTCACCTAATGTTATCAGTTATCTTATTCGCTTGCCTTCAGCACATGTCTCAAATTTTTCATTCCTAGTTTATTCATTGTCACTCGTTCATCCATTCATGCAGTCAAATCAGATGGGCAGACCCAGGGGGAGGAGAGGAAGGAGAGCAAGTGTGGGGAGAGGGAAGGAGCTCAACAGCAGAGAGGGCCACCTCAGCAGCAAGTATGGGGACCCTCACTACAACAAAGCCAGCAAGGCCCTCCTCAGCAATCCTGCTGGGCGCCAAGAGGTAGTGGGAACGGATCAGCTGCACCTCCACGGCAGCAGCAGCTAGCTGTGACGCAGCATATGGAGAAAGGTGCTATATTGGATAGTGGTGCTGCTGCAAGCAGTACGGAAGTGGTGCCTCGTGATAGTAACGGCGGCGAGTCGTCGAGAGGAGGAATAAGGCAGAAGCATATCGACGATACTCATGTCTTCCGGTCGTAGGCGTCGTTGTTCAAACATGGAACCAAATGGCAGAAGGTCCAGGTGCAAGCAAATTACTTGAAGTTCATGAAGAGGACGGAAGGGGCTCGACAGCAACAGCAGAGAGGGCCTCCTCAGCAGCAAGTACGGGGACCCTCACTACAACAAAGCCAGCAAGGCCCTCCTCAGCAATCCAGCTGGGCGCCAAGAGGTCGTGGGAGCGGATCAGCTACACCTCCACGGCAGCAGCAGCTAGCTGTGACGCAGCATACGGAGAAAGAGGCTATATCGGATAGTGGTGCTGCTGCAAGCAGTACGGTAGTGGAACTTGGACTTCATTCCTGATGTAGAGGTTACGCATGTAGAGGTAATTACCTTAAGGCCATTCTTCGCAATCACAAGGATAGACAAGGAAAAGCCTTTCGCAATCCTGCACTTACGTCCTAGCCTGCATCGCCCGTAAACTGCACCTTATCAAGTCGTAAGAAGAACCACCAAGACTTTTGATATCCTAGTAGGACAGTCCCGAGTCACAGTCTCACGTGATCGGCTGAAGCCCGCATTCATGCTGCAAGAGGACCTGCAATCCTCTCGTCAGACTCACTGTTCCACATCACAGCAATCCAGCCAGCTCCAGTCTGATGCACTCAGACCTCTGGGAGAGCAAGAGCCAGTTAGTCCAGCAGAGCCTCAGGCAGCTCACTCAAGTGAGCCAACCCCTGGTCAGAGTGAACCACCCACTACTCGCATTGGAAGACCCCATCAACCCCTGACTTTGAGATTTCCTAAGGGGGGAGTGGGGGAATGTTATCAGTTATCTTATTCGCTTGCCTTCAGCACATGCCTCAAATTCATTCCTAGTTTATTCATTGTCACTTACCATTCTTACAGTCAAATTCATTGTGCTCATTCCGTTATTCATTTCCACTCGTGAATAAAGAATATCAAAAGTGTTCCCACAGTTTCCGTGTTTTCTCTCTCTCAACCAGGTACCCACAAACGCATAAGGGTAATGGATTGTTGTTGTTTGATTGTTCATAGTTTTTTATCCTCCTAAAATGGTGGTTGCTGCATCAATGGATTGTTCAGCGGTTGTTTAGTTTGCAACATTTTAGCGAAAAATTCGACAGGTCAAATCTCAACGTAACCTTGTACTCATGAGTTCACTAGACATTTTAATGTTGAGAACTACTGTAGTAACAATTGATACCAGTGGTCATCAGAATGTAGTTCAAAAGACCATTTATTTTGTTTTCCTCTGAAAAAAAAACATGGTGTGGTGGCAACAAAAAAGGGGAAATCTCAAATACTAGTGGGTAGCCACTTCTAATAGTAGTAGCTAGAAATCTCAAATACTACTGGGTAGCCACTTCTAATAGTGGTGGCTAGAAATCTCAAATACTACTCGGTAGCCACTTCTAATAGTAGTGGCTATAAATCTCCAATACTAGTGGGTAGCCACTTCTAATAGTAGTAGCTATAAATCTCCAATACTAGTGGGTAGCCACTTCTAATAGTAGTAGCTAGAAATCTCAAATACTACTGGGTAGCCACTTCTAATAGTGGTGGCTAGAAATCTCAAATACTACTCGGTAGCCACTTCTAATAGTAGTGGCTATAAATCTCCAATACTAGTGGCTATAAATCTCAAATACGAGTGGGTAGCCACTTCTAATACTAGTGGCTAGAAATCTCCAATACTAGTGGGTAGTCACTCCAAATGATTGCTGATCAGTGACGTAGCCGGAATTTCGATGGGGGTAGGGGGTCCAGACTAGGGTATGGTATACACCCCCATAGGTATGGAAAAAATAGAGGCTTAACATTTAACCAATTATCTCAACCCACAAAAATTTTAGAAACAAAAAAGCCAGAAATTGTTGGTCAACATTGTCCACTTTGAGGAGTCACAGGACCAATCTACTTGAAATTCTGTACAGACCTTTATAACATGACCTAGTGCGATTTGAAAAGATTCAACCCAAGCCAAGAAAATTTTAGGAACGAAAAACTGAAATTTTGGCCACTTTGACAGGTCTACAGCCAATCAACTTGAACTTTAGTGTGGATTATAGTGAAAAGCCATGGAAGTTTCAAGTCGCTAGGTCTAAATGGAGCAGAGTTATAAAACTTCGAAAACCCGGTTTTTCGTCCTTACCATCTTGTTCAGTTATGCAACGTTTCAGCCTCTCCTTTATTCATGCTTAATCTGTTTGTTTTATTAATTTATAACTTTATATTAATTAATAAATAATATATTTATAATTCTATTAGTTTGGTGAATTTATTATTGCATATTGCCTTTACAGAATTTTCAACAACAAAAAGATGTGATAACCCCCAAAAAACTCGCATCCCGCCTCTCAAATATCAAACTACAGCAGCCGGAAAAACTTATGTCCACTTTCCCCGCTCGCCCTTTCCCTTCCTACTAAAGACCTGTCCTGACCACTTCACAAGGACCGTACCCTTTTCGAAATCTCCCCTCGGCGCCATGGCGAGACGTTTTTATTACTACACATCTATGTATTATGTAAGCAGTGTGATAAACCACGTTAGTAAGAGATGTGCTAAGGAAAATATTTGAAAGAACGAGTTCATTTAGGGTTTATTTTAAATGAACAACATAACATTAATATTGCAAAATAATATTTTATATATTTTATCAAAGTATAAAATTGGTGAGTTGAGCTCATTATGAAACAATGAACACAATATGCGAACCAATAGTGCATGGGACGTTTAAATGCAATTTCTCTCAACAGTGGTCGGTTAATTGTTGTACAAAAGCAATTTTATATGATTTGATAAATAACATTAAATATACTTACATAATTACTTACTTCTACAACAAGTTCACTCTTTCAGTTTATATGGACGGAATTATATTTCAGATACACTCAGCATTCAAAGAAGTAACTTAACAGCGCGGCCTCGAGCGCATAAAACTACAGAGAAAAAGTACGTAGGTTCGTGTCACACAGTAGTGCCACACTTTCAATAATAAAATTAAATATTGACATTGATTTTTTAAAATGCTTCATTGCCACAATGATATGAAAGTTTACATAACAGTTTGTTGTCACGTTCGTCACAAATACTAATAACAAATTCTTAATAGTCAATATTAAATAATTCCACTACCACTTTAAATGTCGTTGGACGACTTAGAAACAATTTCAGGTCTCTAACAGAGTAGGTATGTCCCTATATTTACATTACATAAGTCGATGAGTCCAAATAGATGCACTTATTTACTCCAGCTACCTGAACGATAAAGTGCAGGGAACAGTTGAAGAAAACCGGTTAATTATTGAAAATAATAAACCAAAAACACTTGGGAATGGAAATTTTCAGTTCGCTGTTTAGGATCATAATATGATCATAATATAGATATTATCTATCCCACCAGTTTCAACTCTGCACATGCGGACGCTTTTCGAAAATTACGACTTTATTTGGGTTTGAACAATTCCGAACTGCTTGTGCGAACGAACCTAATGGTGAATAACTAGGCACCATGACTTCCTATTTATATTGGCGTAAATGTTGACACCGTATTCGTAAGAACATATACTTGAACTGTGCAAGTCTTCAACGGATATTTTCTTGGATGGGACAGTCATTGGTGCATTGTGTTAGCACAGCAGGACTATGACCTGTTTGATAGCGAGGGTGAAGTGTCAACAAAATGTCAGTTAGGCCATGTTATTCTGCACTATTTGAGGTAGGCCACGTTGACCAGCCCTATCTCAGGTAGGCCATGTTGACCAGCCTTATCTCAGGTAGGCCATGTTGACCAGCCTTATCTCAGGTAGGCCTTGTTGCCACTTCACCCTCGATGGTCTGATGGTTATAGAAAAAAAAAAAAATTAGTCTCAGCTCATCTTTGATGGGATGTAGTCAATCAATAACAAACTACACATCCTTAAGCCTTCTCAATATTTGAATCAGAAGCTGAGTGTAATAATAAACACAAAATATTTAATATTATGCTAACGAAAATACAAACACATCTCTCAGAATTTCAATTGAACTAGGATATCAGATAATTTTTTATAAATATAATATTTATTTATGCTTGCGGCGGTAAGATTTTACTTCCAACTAATGGTAGATAAGTAGGATTAAACAAATTTTCCCCACTCTTTTATCAGACCTGCGAATTGGCGGATTGAGAACTCAGTAACGTAAAATGTATTGAACTCATGCCTTCATCTTCTTCGTGCTTTGAAGACATTTTGGAGGTGGTTCGGTGAGGTAGATTAACTGTAGACCCAGTTGGCGGGGACCCACTGATGTTTACTCCCGAGGTTATTCATGGCGTCGACGACTTTCCTAAAAGTGACGTCGAAATCTTCGTTGACGATGACCATGTCGATGAATTTGTCAAACGCTCGTTGGAGCATAGCGCTCTCTTCTACAGTTCTTTTGAGATCATCTTCCTGGAACAACGCATAACGCACATTGTAATTAAGAGGGAGGAGTCGCAGCAATACGTACACAATTTTAGGGCGTAGTTAGTTATTGATCGTAACGTTCAAGACTCCTAGTTCGTAAAGAAATATATTCCCCAAACGCTTCATAATGTTTCTAATAAAAAGGTTTACGCATATGGTTAAAAACAAGGATCCCAAATAAAGGGTTGAGGAAAACATAATCCATTATTTTGAGCTGGATGACGTCACTGACGTATATGTTCTTTTTTTTGTATCAGTTCCGTTCGGGAAATTTTGATGTGAAAGATGCCCCACATTCGGGAAGGTCTACCATAAAAATGTCGATAAAATTCTGGAGATGGTTAGGAAGGATTGACATGTGAGTGTCGACCAGGAGCTAAATATCGATCTCAAAACTGTGCTGAACCACTCACATAAAGCTGGGCTCGAAAACACTTGATGTTTGAGTGCCTCACGAGGTGACGGACCAAAACCGGATGAGCCGTGTTTCAATTCGCGAATCCTTAGCCAAAAGGAACGAAGCCTTTCTCAAAAGATTGGCAACTGGCGATGAGAAATGGGTCACGTATGACAATTTCAAGCTGCAATGATCATGAACGAAGGCTGGCGAAGAGCCCCAAACGGTAGCAAAACCAAGATTGACGGCCCTGAAGGGCATACTGTGTTTGGTGGGACTGGAAAGGGGTCATTATGAGTTGCTCCCGAATGGCCAAACCCTCAATTAGGACCTCTACTGTCTGCAATTGGGCCGATCGACCAGAAGGAGGCCTGGTTAAGAGGAGAGGCGTCATGTTCCACCAAGACAGCGCCAGACTTCTCACATCGATGATGACTCGTAAGAAGCTTAAGCTGGGAGGTTGAGATGCACCCAACTTATATTCCAGACCTGGCACCAAGCGACTACCATCTTTTTTTGTCCATGGCAAACGCTCTTAGTGGTATAAAATTAGACTCAAGAGAGGCATGTGAAAACTGGCTAGCTCAGTTTTTTGCCTCCAAGGAAAAATCGTTTTGGAGAGTGGCAACGTGAGGTTGCATTCTAAATGACAAGGAGTCGTCGAAAAAAAAGAGTTCACTTGTGTCAAAATGAGTGACTGTACCTTTTTTTAAAATTTAGTTAAAATTTAATAAAGTTTCAAAATGAACGTAAAAAATGGATCACTTTTTCCCCAACCTATACAATTATCCAATTAAATATTTCATCTAGGGCTCTTCACTCCCAGTGTACTCGGGAGTCCCGAGTCGGGACCAATGAGATTATCAAGGAGTTCGTCACCGAAGAGTGGAAAACGCAGGTTGTTGTACTTATCGAGAGTCTCACGGCAACCCCACATCGTCACTGTTGGCCAAAATGAGTTATGCATACCATTCGAAGCGTCTTCCCCCGGCGGATCGATCTAAGTATAAGTTAGGTACCTACGTCAGGTAACACTAAATCTCACGATTTATTTTTACTGAATTACTCAGTAAACATAGACATTGGCAGGTGGTTTTTTGGCTCTGCTGAAAAGTCACCCAAATGACGACGTGGGAAGTTGCCGTGAGACCCTCGTTATCTTGGTCAGATCTTCCAGAGGATCCCCCAAAACTAACTGAATAAGTACAGACAATTACTGAACCAGGTAAAACGACATAATCAACCAAAATGTAAGTACCTACCTACTTGTTAAAGAAACGTTCGGGTCAGAGACATTTTCGTATTAAACAGTCTTTCAGTAAATAGGTAATAAGATATATTTTATCAAGAAAAAATTACAAACAAAGTTGTGGCTCCCCTGATGTTGAACTTGTGACGTAAATCTAGTCAAGTCTGGTTTACCAAGGTTAGTAGTTTCTAGACAGATACAAGCATCTGTACTTTCGGTAGTTAACCAGTTCCTGTTTTTTGCTTAATATAAATTTAATTTGGAAAATATTTACTCAAATTTATAAGTTGAACTGGATGTGGACGCAATGACAAAGCCAATATTTTTTCAAAGATGAAAACTTTGAACTGGGAAGTGATGCCCAACACGTTGATATCATGAGAAGATGATTACACTTCTGTTTCTTCCAAATCTTTTCGCAATTTTTTGAATTTATCCGTCCATAACGTTGAACTTTTAAAATCAATCATTTCTAAACTGCAAGTGCCAATTTTTGAAACCTACTGCAAATTTAAAACATTTTGTTCTATTTTGGGCTTTATTATAAATGTAAACATTTCTTCATGCCTCTTGAAACCGATTCCATATTCACTTTTGATGACGAAAATCCAACTTTTGAACATAATGGTAAAATTGTACATCATGGATCTTAAACACTTATGTGAGTAAGATCCATGGTAATCGAACTGTAATGTTGTCCTTAGTATCTACTTTCAATTTTTTCAAGTCTCAAAATGTATGTTTCATAATTTATTTTTATGTATTATACTTTATGTAGAACTAAAGCAAATTCACCTCTCGTCAACACGAGCAACTTGCTCCTGCAACTGCAAGTTGAAGTGGCTTGGATGCTCCTTAGAGCTCGAGGCCCAAAGTTACAGAAAATATCAATCTAGAAGTAATAATGGAATAGCAAAGGGGGGGGGGGGTGGCATATACTTTTTTTTTGGTCGACAAGTTCACTAAGGATGCGACGACTTGGAAGGATTCGTAAGGGGGACACAGTTCTTACCTTCCAAAACGGCTGTCGACACGGGTCCAAGTCACCTATTCAGGCCCTAAGATAAGTATTTAACATTTTTTCTCTGGTAATTTCTCTCTGCGAGGTTTGTTCCAGCAGTCTCCAACAGATGACGTTGCTCGTTCAAGTGTCACAGAGTGAACTATTTTGAGAGGAAGCAGAGAAGACTAACGTTTCGGTTGGGTTAATTTTGTCCAGCTTCCCTAAGGAGGTTTTAGGTTCCATCCTGCTAGCTGAATGTGTTAGATCACATCATATTAGTCAATCTCATATCCTACCTGACACGCTTCCGCATTATTGGAAGACGTTATTTTCAAACTCAATTCACATGAATAAATAAGACAAAACCACTTACTTCGTATAGAGACGCGAGAGACTCCAGGGTCCGTGCTCGTCTGGAACTATACCTTATGGAACTCTGGCGATCAAACTATCAAGCACAAATATCAATGAGTAGGATGCATTGGTAGAACAACATTCATTCAAAAACCAATTAGAAAACACAACAAGAATAAACGCAAAAATATAATAGCATCCAGGTTAAAAAAAAATGTATCAACGGGGAGAAATAGCTTTGTCTACTCTAGGGGAATATTAAGAGAATTCTAATACTTGCGAACACTAATGAAGTATTCAAGATTAGGACGAGCACGATATTTGGTTCGGTTGTCACAGTAAACTCACAGTCAGTGTACGCGTTGAAGCTCCTGTAGATCGCCCAAAATCGTACATTTGTTTCAACAGTTCCATCCCAGGAGCAGCGATGAAAATGACGAACGGCATAAACTCCGATGAGTTATAAAGCATTTTCAACGCCTGCAATAATGATAAACATTTGTTATTTGAACAGTTATGCAATTGAGGATTGATAGGTGCAGTAATTTTATATATTGCCTGTTTTCCAACCTAAAATGAGAAATTGTATTCTGTGAACCAACCCTTATCTATCTCCCAAATATCAACTCTCCACGACTATTTTTTTTGTACCTATGATTACCATTTTGTCTGTCTCGTGCGTACATCACGAGATACTGGGTGCTGACATCCTTTTAGTTCAATTTCGTACCGCTTGACAACGCTATCACTCTAATCGTCGTCAGTAGTTCTCTCTGTCCAACTAATCTATATGTATGTGATCTGTTTTTGGGGATGTTTTTTAATCTTCGAGAGGCGAGCGCTAGCGAGCAACCTTAATGCTTGGCAACTGCAAATGAGTAAGTGAGTGAGCATTCAACTCTGACGATTTAAGGAGGGGTGCAACCCGACCCCGCCAAGATAACTGCGGTAGAGAATTTCCCAACTCCGATTTGTCCGGGAGTTGAAGGGATTCCTGGGCCTGGCAGGCTACTAACGGCGGTTTATCATGGACTTTGCCGACGTGGCTAGACCTTGCACGGCTCTGTTGAAAAGGGACGTGGCGTTTCGATGGTCCAGTGACGAGGAGCGAGCATTCTGCGGACTAAAAGAAGCCCTGTGCTCCTGTGCGGTCCTGATCTACTAAGACTATAGGGATGAGTTCCTGGTCTAAACGGATGCGAGTGGAACGGCGATTGGGGCAATCTTATCCCAGATCAGGGACGGTCAGGAGGGACCTGTTACTCGAGTAGGCAGCTGAGGGCTGCAGAGAGGAACTACTCAGCAACTGAGAGGGAACTTCTGGCTGTGGTGTATGTGACGAAGCAATACCGCTGCTACCTGTATGAAAGGAGGTTTACCCTGATAACCGATCACGCCGCACTCAAATGGATGTTGAATCTGAGGGACCAGTCAGCAAGGTTGACGAATTGGTGCCCAGGGTGTGTGGTATCACTGCAGAAAAGCAGGTGAGCCGTGGAAACTCTTAGTTGTGGGTTGGAGGCTCTAGAACGGTCCGTTGAGGAGATATTGCATCTCAAAAATAGAAAGAAAAAAACTAAACAACAGATCACGTACATAGTAGGTATGTTGTTGGACAGAGATCACATATCACATACACAGATTAGTTGGACAGAAAGAACTGTTGACGGCAATTTAATAATAATAATAATTTCTTGCATAGAACTACCCCCCCCTTCCCCCACCTTATCTGAATAACTGTTACGCCATTTTGAAAAACGTTCTGGACATTCATGCATTCCAGTTGACTTGAAGGTTTGTCTTAACACCAAGTACCTGCCCACATCGTCGATACATACAAGAGTTAGAGATTATGTTGTTTAGGTACCAACTTGGAGTTAATTCTGAAATTGCTCTCTCCAAAACAATACTTACAGCAGGGCTGCAGTCCAAGATGCACATTTTCCCTTGACGAATGACATCTCTTATCGACTCCAAGCTGGTGCCATACAAATGGCCGTTGTGCTCACCATACTCCAATAACTGATGGTCCGCGACTTCATTGTCAAAATGCTCCCTTGTGACGAACCAGTAGCTTTTTCCGTTTTCTTCCAGCTCCCGTTGAGGCCGAGAGGTCACTAAAATGACACAGAAATGTACACATGTTTCACTATGATTTTGGGGCTTTCTCCCAGCCGAAGGTGGAGAAGATTTACATTCTAACAAGAGAGATGGCGAATGGACATCTTAGTTGTGTGTCCCCTAGCTTATGATCTACATAAGAATACTCACTTGGGATAACGGATCCATATCTATTAGGATCACTGTTTATGAGGCGATTTTTCAGAGTTCGTCTACCAACTCCTAGACTCCCAACCAGCGCGAGCGTCCTTCTGTTGAACGGTGGCATCAACGCAACTTCCTCATACAAAAGAAGCTCCGCCTTGTCGAACTCATGATTAGACTTGGACTTGTAAAGGAATTTCCTCTTTTTCTTGGATATCTAAATGGATTGGAAATCATACCAACAATGACTAAGGAATCAACAAAAATAAATGTATAAAGTTCTATACAGTTTGAATCATCAAATGCCTACCCTAGTGCCACAAACGCTGATTTTGTGAACGTAGTCAGCTTCTGGAGCAACAAAAGCCTTACGCCGTTCCTCAAGTTCTTGAGATGGAATGAGGCCAGTCGCTGACTCATGACCAACCTTCTTGGCCTGCCACCAATTTGGATCTTTCGTGTCTAGAATCTGAAATTAAGAGCATATTTTTTATTATCAACATGACAGACAATAGAATTAAAATATATTATTTTATAAATAAATTTTGTAAGTGTTGTAGATAAGGTCAACAAAAATAGATGTTGTAGTCAATTAAATAATTAAAATGGGGAAATTCTATGCCATATGAGGACAGATTGTATTAAATCCATGATTGATCACCTGCAAGATGTCCCCAGGCTTGAATGCCAAGCCGATTTCCTTGCATGGGAGGAGTGTATCTTCGAGCGGGTCGTATTCAAAAAGCGCTTTCATGAACGTCTGTAAATGTAACGACATACTTCTTAAGCGATATCAAAGGTACACTAAACAAATAATACTCGGCCAAGTCGAGATCGGTGCAGTTTGCGGCACTGGTACTGGGCAGCGGCGTAAATAGGATTTTAAGGTCCCTTAATTTGATTCACTAAAGTTACCCCACGTGTTCCAAGTTACCCTACTTTACGGTATGTTAAAAACACCAGTATTTGAAAACGTTTCGATTTTATTTTATTTTTTAGACTGTATTTTTACTAAATATTATTATTAGTCTTTGGGGGTGATTGATCACCCCCCTTATTTGATGGAAGGATGAGCGCAGTGCATAATACACTTGAGCTTAGTAGGATTTTAGTAAAGCGGTTGAGAACGATCTTCACAATGTCATATCACAAGGACAACGAATAGGAGCCTTTACAACAAAGTGTAAGAAAATGCAGCTTGAGTCAATCCCATTGGTGGGACATGACACCACCAATCAGACTAGAGTGCGGGATAAAATACTGCGTAACACAAAGTTAAATTTACCTATTCCATTATTATTTACGCCACTGGTACGTATCCGCAGTCCATACTTGAGACATATCGAATCATATACTAATAAATGTTCCTGTACACATACTGATGCGTTCAACTCAGTAAGAGAAAACAGAGTTTCATCTTCCTTTATGTGAGTGGGTAACTGCAGCTCTGCACTGAGCTAGGAATCATTTGAAGGAGTAACTCAACTGTTGTAACCATCAACTGAGAATTGTAGTGAAAATGGCAGCATAGTGTAGTTCAATAAAAAAGAGCTCCTTGAGCTGCCACCTTGTACAAGCTGATACGTCTATGAATTAAATTCAATTCGGCCATGAAATAGGCGCTAAGAGATGAAGTTGATGTAGTTTCAACTCATTGCTAACCACAATTCTGGTGAATTTATACAGTTTACTTGGGGATCTATTGAGTGAAACGGTTAACATTCCAGAATTAGGAGGTAGTAGGTACCTAGTTTGTTGACGTTTACATTCCTTTAGGTACCAAAGTTTTAGTTACCAATCCCAGGTTTAGGTACCAATGGTGACTAACTTTCCTATGACATTTGCCTTCTGCCTTGACCTCAAAGCAACTTTAATTATTACCGTTGGTGACTAATAGTTACAATACGAGCTACTACTGGTTTTCCATAGGTGACATCCAACCTGTTGGGGCTTATTGCTTCTGACGTTCTCCATAGACGGAGCAACCCGGAAGGTCACCGTGTCCTTTGCAGCGATGACCTCCTGTTGCAGCTCTTCGGGAGATCCGACTGCAACCCCGTTCACTTCGATGATAACGTCACCAGGCTTTAGCAGCCCCTGGCGTTCGATTGCTCCACCAGCCATGATTCGGGCCACGATCAAGTTGCCGTCTTCATCCACTTCCACGGTGAGCCCCTGTGGAGATGGAGAGGTGAATATGTACAGTAAGCTAAGAACTGTTAAGTCTGCCAACTTGCTTTTCTATTCTCTATGAACTAGATCTGCCACATTAATGTCCCAAATTCAAACTGGGCATTTTGATGAAGCTTTCAAAGAGTCTCTCATGAAAATTGGAATTGGGTACAATATTATTAAAACATGATTTTTGGAAGAAGCCGTTTCTGACATCTGTATCCCAGAAGATATCAGATTAGACTACTTAAAGACTACTTTCGGCATTCCAAAATTCAAAAACAGCAATTCAAGACAAGTAGGTATCACCAATTCTTTTTGTTCATTTCCGACGACAACATTAAATCCTAGTCCACTATTTGAATGGGCGTATACACAAAGCCTCCCGAAAATTCATATTTGTGGCCACCAAGCCTCCCAGCATTAAGAAGAGCCCATAGAGGTGATAGTCTCCAAGCCCCCATTCTCTAGTTCCAGTTCGTTTAGCGTTATCCAGGGCTTATTGAACATGGTGATTAAGTTGACGGCATATGATGATAGGGGAGATAAGGGAGATAATCAATTTCTAGGAGGCATGGTGTATACGCCTACCTTAATACTAATGTGACAATCTGTGAAGCCCGTGAATGGGTTATTTACCAAAGGCTCGCTTGAGGTCTTTCTCAGGCCCACGACCCTAATTGCTTGCGTCGCCATTGCTCCTGTATGTTCTTCCTCGACTAAGGGCAGCTGGCTCCCTGTGCTCTCCCAGACTGACCCCCCGTTTCTGCTTGATACAGCCACTGTATCGTGTGTTTCCAACAGCGCCTTTACAAACAGATAAACAGGACGAAACTTGACAAACACAAAAATTAAATGGTTGTTTAATATTAAACAATATCAGACAAAGACAAGTTGATAATCGGGAGTAGATCGGAAAATCAGGGCTACACTGTATTTTCCTTTCATTGATAAAGTGAATGCTATTATTCAAAATCAATAAACATTCCAACTCCGGATGGGACTCGTTACAAACGGTAGTACTGAATATTTCAAAAGTTTGTAGGGTAGAAGTGCCAGTTACAGACAGACTTCCTAGTGACAGACAGTCTTGAATTTGAATAATGAGCGTTTTGACGGTTATACCTAGGTACCCCCAGTTTTCCTCAAAATCGGAGGAAAAGGTTTTCAGCAACAACCATGAAGAAGAAGTTTTAGAGTAGTCTCTGATGGCTATAAGAGCAAATTTTTGAAGAAATAACTGGTTTCATGTAAAGTGAAGAGCTTCTCAAGTAAAAACCACATTTCTTCATCTTCAAAATGCTCCTTTTGAGAACGGAATAAGATATCTCAATTCTAACTTCCCCGTCGTGTTCTGGGTTAAAAAAAAAAAAAAAAACCTATAAAATGTGGTTTTTGGATTCAGGATAGTCCGAAAGTGATTTTAAAATGTACAAAACGTTATAGGTACAATTTTTTTTCGGAAATTCTAGTTTTAAACATTTTGGACCGACCTTCCTTTTCTTCGAAAATTCGCTAAAACAAGTTTTATACCAAATGTACATGGTATTCCGTGTTCAATTAAAACGTTTTGACATTTTCTTACGTGTCTATCACAGGTGCCCGTACCAGTCTAATTGGCAATTTCGATTTTCAGGTTGTCTGTCACTGGGTCAGAAAACTCGAGTTACTATCATAAGAAAGATGATTTTGAAGCAATTTAAATTCGGGCAATCAACAGGAGATACTGGTGTTGCTAAGGGTCCATGGAATATCCATCGGTTTTCTACTAGGTAATAAAAGGGCAATAAGAAAATTCTTTAGAACTTGTGCCTTCACCCTAGAGTGTTGTACATCGAAGCTATTCTTCAGGCTTGAGGTCTACAAAATGGCGATCTAGTAATACGACAATTATGAAGAATTTCGCAGACATTGAACTGCAAATTTTGTTTGAAAAAAAGCAAAGAAAAGAATACACCAGTGGCCCTAGAAATCGGGATGTAGGTACTTTTGTTTCTCTTCAATGAAAAGAATATAATTTACCTTGACGTGAGGTTTGGATAAAATGGCAGATAATTCCCTAGCGTGCAGATTACTAGATAGTCGGCAGGATGTATTGAGGTCTTTGGCGAGTTTTGCAGTTCCTGTTGCAACTGGGTTCACAACATCGGGTTGGCAGGAAGTTCGTTTTTCTAACGTGTCTTGTGCCTGAAACGGAAAGTCAGCGATCAATTTAGCTTCCATCACTTAGTTGATATTTCTGGGGTTAAGAAATTAGTCAAATTACTGTATAACGTACATTTTACCGACAGTATTACTGATGTTGGTTTGACGGCTAGAATTCGCATACCATACAGATAAAAAAATTTTAAACGAGACACTAGATCAGATGAAATGTATGGGAAACAATAGGCATAACGCGTCAGAACTACGGTATTCTGAATTGATTAGATTGTGTCAGGGACTCAGGGTGGGTCCTATCCCCAACCCGCCGCACTGAAACCTGGGGTTATTTTGCGGATTGTAAATAGATACCAGGGCCGGCCTGAGGGGTGTGCGACGCATTCAAAAACTTTTACTCAAGGAAGGTTTTACCCTACTCTTCAAGTAAAATAATATTGAAATTTAAGTTGACAGGCGGTATTAATATTATAAATATAAATATTTCCTACCAAATTAACGATTTAAACTTGATAGGTTAATGTATCTATAGTTAAATTACACTTCCCTCACCCTGTTTTACCTCATTTTTTACCAGACAAATGAATTAAATTTATTATTTTTAGGTAAAAAGTCTCCAAAGGATGTCCTAAACCTTTTGTCATTGACCGCTAGCACGGATGCCTATGTGTCAACCTGTGGACTGTTACGGATCGTCTCCACAACGCCCATGTCGGTCGCAAGAAATGCCCTTGTATAAATGTATAATAAAAGAGACTATGTACCTGTGTTCTATAGTTTTATTTTCTTTAAGCCCTGAGATATGGAAATTTATCTTAGGTCTGGCGGACGTGATTCCCGCATTAGCTATTTAATCTGCAGAATGATTTATTCATACAATGATTTTTACACTTATATTTACACTCTCATGAGAATGTAAACATAAGTGTAAAAATCATTGTCAAGTGACCCAGAAGCTTTCAGTAGTTTATTTAACATAATAGTGGTTTAAGGTACAAGAAAGAGTATTGAACCTATCAAGTCAATCAATAATAAATCAAATTGAGAGACATAAATATAATGTTCTAAAAGGCGCAAAAGTGCACAAAAACTGTGTTTTTAGACCTTAAATTTCAAAAACAACCTTTCAATTGAAGCTGCTGGCTTCAGTCAGTGATACATTTGTCTCAGTCATTCCCCGGACCCCCCTTTTACCTGGCTATCCCAGACACCCCCCCCCCCCCTCAATAGGGGGCTGACCCTGATACTTACCGTCTGAGTATTGTTCGGTACGTTCCCTCGAGGCTCACAAATCTTATTGTGAGTACTATCACGGAAATCATGAGTAATTTCACTGAACTTTGCTATAATTATAAAACCCAGAAGTTATGGGCCACAACTGCATTGGCTTAATTGAACATCTCTTTTGTTTGCCAAGACGAATTTCGCTGGTAAACATCAAAGTTAAAAATAACACATCGCTTCTTAAAAATATCTACATCGTGTGATTCTAAACACCTACAATTGATTAGTGATGTCTGAATCAAGTTTAGAAATGCCTCATTGATTTGACCTCCAAACCGGTTTCTGGTGTAATTGGTTCTATTGGCACAGTAATGCTCCTGAGCCTAACAAGGTATCGGCGTAGGCCTGAGCACTTGAAAGGTACCGTTTGATACGTGTCAACGTGCACACATGACATGAGGTGTGTTTTGCGTTTATGAACTTCCTGAGCAACTTTCCTTCTATACCTGTCCACCAATCCCTGCCACCCTCGAACCCATTTCCCGTATGTTTCTGTTTCCGGGGAAGGACATAGGGGGGTTCACTCCCGGATCCGATGCATAGGGGTGGGGTATATAGGGAAGCCGAAATATATAAATCTTCCTTCCCGTGAGACAGATTAATATTATTTTTGGTATTTAAGATTTCTAAAGGGACATGTAAGAGGTATAATCCGTAAAGCGACAGCTAAGAGTGGCAGATGGATCCATCCCGAGTTCTACCCGTCCGGGACAGGTAACAGAGGTAGATGGACAAACCCCGAGGGGCCCGACAGCTAGTGTGTCATAAGTTTTGAGTATATTGTACTAAAAACTTTCATTAAATTGACTGGATTAACTTCTGTTTGGTCCTTAGGTCAACGCTACTCACATCACAGATGCTCTCTGTAGAGTCACACATTTGGTTTGTGATGAAGTTAGTACGTGGGGTTAAATACATTTCAATAGTTAAGACCAATAGCAACAAGAAGAGTCATTCAAAATTAATATATATATTTGAAAAAAACATTATAAGTGCGCGAGGTCGTGTACGACCCTTTGGCCGGAAATGGGTTAATCCATTTCCAGCCAGTAAAGACAGACTTGAAATATTTTGAACAGGCCAGACTTTCGAATCAAGTTCAACAATGATATACCAATCTTTTATATCAGTCGATTAAACGACGCTTGTCGTAGGTGTGCTTATTTTGACGGTGAACTTCTTTTGAATTGTACCAGGAAACGTTGGCATTTGTAGAAGACGTAACCATCAACTTGAATACCTATTTACTAGTGTTAGAAGGAATTGGATGTAATAGACTTCTCAACTGGATGACTTCAACTGGATTGAACAAATGGGATGTAAGATACGAACTGATATTCGATGCTACCTCGATAAACAAGAGGTTGTATACAGGTCACCACGCCCACTGCATTCCAACGCAGGTAGGTAGGACGACAATAGAGGCAATTCATATAAATTTAGGTGAAGTGTAGGATGTGGTGGGTTATGTCAGACGAGTGTGAAGTGTTTTGAATTTGTTTCGCACTTCAAAGAAATGGTCAACGCTAAAAGGTCGTCCCAAGCTGAAAAGGTTTTACCTGGCGTAGGGTCCTGCAGTGTTGACGAGCGAACACCAGTTGAGCTCAGAACCGACCCGTGGCCTCGTTAACCGTTCGATGACTAAACTGAGAACCTTCGGAGTCAATTTGATTCGGAACAAACTGGAACAAACTATTCGCCTACGCTCAACTCGTTCCGTCTTCCGCAGAGTGTTTTTTTCAACGAAATAACCAACAACCGGACACTGACATATTCGACTGTTGAGAGCTTCTGACTGTTTGTCGAGTATGACGTCATTAGAACCGCCCTCCCCGCGGGACGAGAGGTTGAGTACAGTCCGGGAAGAAAGTCGCCATGGGAACGGGGAGGATCTCTCGGTAGGAACAGGAATGTAAACCTTTCACGTGCACTTCACAGATACCTGCCGCGTTGGTGCCTTCCTATTTATAGGCGCAATCACATGAATTAGACGCGTTCATACGAATTTTCACAATGACCTCGTTCGTTGTTAAGGTAAAAGAAAGTTATGATTATCGGAGTACTTATTCGCTGTTAGGTTTCTTTTACAGATAATCAACAACCTACCTCGATATCTACCTGACATCCAGAGCAACGGCGCACAGTGGTGGGAAGCGTTCAAAAACCCCCAAAATGAAAGTTCGAAATTTGATATTCTAAAATTAGTTTTCGAATCTCAAATACCTACCTGTAGATACGTGACCCGACTTATTTAACCGAACCATCAAGTGCAGAAAAAATATATAGACATTCAAACCTAATGGAAGCTGAAAAACTTGAAATTGCCTTATTTTATGTCGATGTTGTTGGAGGTGTTTGTTTTTTCTGTGCAAAGAAAACCTGTTTTCAGGAAACCTGTGTTACAGTGGGGACCGCCGCACTAGTGAAAAATGGTAATTTTTGTTCAAAACCCTGTAAATAGAACCATTTGCCAGCACTTCGTCAAAAAACCACTGGAACTAGTTGAGGAGAGGTAAAAATGAACAATCACATCAAAAAACTGGTCATGTAAATAGTTTGTTTGGTTGCTTACATTGCTGTTGCATTGAAAATTGAAATTTTTCTCTACAGTAGAGCAAAAGGCAAAATTCGAAAGTACGATTAGTAGCCCAATAGGATTAGAGACGTAAACACAAGCGTCTAGTGAAATTTAAAAAAAAAAAATTCCCTCTACTACCTTTGAAACATATTTTATTTATAGGTAAGAATTAACTCCAAGAGAGTTTGGTAGGTAACTTCGAACTTATTACCTGGTATTAGGTCCCAGCCAACCTATTGCCAGGTAGTTAGTGGTTATCAAAGAAACCCATAGTGCGGGAATCCCTAGGACCGGGACGGGTACCTATTCGTTCTCAAAACAGTTATTCCAGTAATAGCCTATTACTAATAGGGGCTTCTGGCAATAGGTTATATGGTTTTTGGTTACTGGACGGTATTAGGTTATTTGAAGTGGTTACGTTAAATATTCCCCACGCCTAATCTGTTGCTGCTGGATTTGGAGTGAAGATGTTCACAAGATGGTCTGCAATGGTATTGGCTTTCTCTTGATTGCTCTTCGCCCATTTTTCATGATGGGCGGTGCTTGGGCAATAGGCCTTTTGAGATATATCTGGTTGCCTTCCACAGCGAGTAATCAGTATCACGATGGCAGGTCAGCACAGAGATGTAGTGTTCATGAGTTTCTTCGTCTATTTCTTGAGTCTTTGACTCATTTGCTATTCTGTACCACTCTGCCTTGTGACAGGGAGCTCTGGTTGCTTGCCATCGTTTCCTAGCCTTGCGTTTTCCCTCGACAGCAGAAGCTATTTCTCGTGGGTAATTGATGCCCCTGAGTCTTCGTTTAACCACAGGTGTGCTCTCCCATGTAACAGTTTGTATGCTACAAACAAGATGTTTGCTAAGATCAATATGCCCAATTTGCATTGTGGTGTACTGGTTTGTGCGACTCCTGTATGCTTTGATCACTGAGCATTAGAACGATTCGTGATTGATATGAACTTAGGACATTGTTCTTCTCAACAAGCAGGTGTTTTGCCGAGATGATCTCTGGTATTAAAAAGTCAATCAGATCAGGTTTTTTGTCCAGATCAGTTGGCCAGTACGTTGGATTTCCAGTTGATTGTGCTTCGCAGTTGCATGCTATAATGGCTTGATGTTTTCTGTAGTCAATTGTGATCCCCGGGCTGTGTTTTTCGAATTCAAATCTTCTCCAAAGATAAATCTCTTTCCAAGTTGTGGAAAAACATCGATGTATTCTTCACTTTTAGTGTTATACTTACGAGGGCAATGTTGTTGCCCATATCGATTGAGAATGATTTCGTTTTGACATTGCACAAATCTGCAATGCCTCGTGGTGCAGCTCTTTGAATCTGCTGCACGATTCTTTTATTTTTTATTTATTTATTTATTGGCACAAACATAAAAGAAACAGACAAAATGAAGTAATCTAATTAGAAATTAACAGTTGTGCCCACAGAGGACTGAATTCAAAGAATTTGTATCCCCTTGTGGAGTCGCTACTCTTCAAGCTGCCGAACAAAATACAATCAAAAACAGAATAAAAATATAAAAAAAATACTATCTATACAAAAAAAGAAATTAACATCATTCCTGAGCATCTACTATTTGATCAAGTATATATTTTTTAAAATGATTAACATTATTAAACTGCCGAACATCAATCCCATGATTATAAAAGAAATAAATATAAAGAAATAAATAAAAGAGCCACAACAAAAGAATTTCTCCTAAAAATTTCAATATTTACTTTAGATAACCCAATATTTGACCTGTCTGCCATTCGAGTCGACTCAAGCTTTGATACATTATTGGAATCAATTCCTGTCTTGAATACCTGCACACAAGATTCTTTCCTAAAAATATCAGAAATTCTCAGGAAACCCAATTCTTTATAGAGTAGAGCTGTATTACTCCTGGAAGATCTATTTAAAATTATACGTAATACGGTATTTTGAACAATTTGTAACGGGCGAAGAGCACTTTTACAAGCACTTCCCTATGCTATTATACCATAGGTATCTAATTAATGAATTACATAATCCAAAATAAACCATTTTTAACAAACATCAGCAAAACCTCTTATAATTTTAAAAACATAAAATAGCTTTCTCAATCTTTTGATTAATAAATCTATATGAAATCTTTGTGAAATGAGTTTCTGAAATGAGACAGATGTCGACATGGTTGAAGTCTAATACGAGCCGTAGGTTATTTTTCCGTGGCATGAGTCCATTTGCATTCCAACATAGTATTTTGATAAGATTCATGTTGATTTCTTTGGTTGCTTGCTTTCGATTTTGCCAACACCCTCATTGAGGTATGTTACACTCTGACAGAGGTGTAGGTATGACAATTTCAAAAATCTGATTTACCGAGTGTTGCATTTCATTGTTGATATTGTCAACTGATTGTTTCCTGACTGGTAGCTGCGTAAGTAGTTTCGAATATGAGACTAGACTGGGGGTATGTTGAGAAGGTTGAATTGGCTTTTTATTATAATCAAATAATTATTCCTCATGATTGCAGTCTCGATTTGTTTGACAGAGCAGGTTTAAACCGGGCGAGTTAACACTCAATTTGAAATCGCTATAGATAGAGATACTTTGAACTCTTGGTCAAGGCGATTCAACTGTGTTTATGTAGTTTAATTATCCGTGAATGATTTCATCAAAGAGGTGTTTCTCGCGGCGAAGGTTCTCACGTTTAACTGCGAAGGAGCCCAACATAAAAGACGCCCTCGTTCCCCATATGATGGAAATATTCCTTGTATTCCTTCTCCAGCCGGGAATTTGAACTTGATCGTGGGATCAGCCTTCGTTGTCCGAAGGACTTTTTGGATGGTTCCGGTGGCATTGACTCCGTCCCGAAACGTGAGAAACTGCGAAATTACAATGACGTTCCTGAAGGAGAAATAATATCGGGAATCTTTTCATTTGCTGTGTTCGTAACTGTTACATTGTTAAGTCGTTAGTATAGAGACATTTCTAGTGTAATTTCCCTACCTACCTCGTCGCCCATCCTGGAGTTCCTTGACATCATTCCCTGTTATGAGTTGTTGACACGTCCTCTTTTATATTCTCTTTTGCATGGATTGATGTACCTACTCTATTTATTATGATTCATCCAATTCGTGTGTGTGTCTGCTACTAGTAAGTGATTTGATGTCAATCAAATACCCTGTTTTTCACCCTTACCATGTTCTTCTACTTATTCAGTTGGGCGGTTGACTTGAAATTTCGCACTGAGCTTCGTTTCAACTTCAGCCAGTGTATTTAAAAAAATTTTACCCATTATCTCAACCCAAACAAAATTTTAGAAACGAAAAAACAGAAATTGTAGGCTAATTTTGGCTACTTTGACGAGTCTACAGCCTGGGTAACAGGACCAATTGACTTGAAATTTTGCACAGACATTGAAAGGAATTTTAAACAACTGAACTTGAATATTGAATAGTCGAACTCACGTTGACCATTGATCTGACTAGAGGATCTTCTATCAGACTTTTAAGGAAGAGAATATCGGTGTCTTTGGCCCCAGTTCGCTTTTCTAAGTCGTAAATATTCTCCTTTATGTGGTCCATAGCCTCTGTAACACAAGTAAAACACATGTGCATTGTAAAAAAAAAGTCTAGAAAGGGGTTGTGATACAACAATTAGGAAACTAGTTGCTACATAATATATTATATATATTATATTCGTTGTTAGTTTTGGTAAAAGTAAATTTGGTTTGGTTCAAGTACATTCTATGACGTCGATTTATGTTGGTGAGAAATACAAGCTCATGCGTATCAAGATGTTAGTTCAGCTGTTATTATAGAGCTGCAGATAATAAAATTTATTTAATAAGAGCCATTATTATTCATAGTTGGTGGTGGATATACCATTGCGCACAACCGTCGAGTGTTGCGTTGTAGCATCATTGTCTTAACTTGAGTCATTTGGGCAACTAACTACCTTGAATTGAAACTACTCGTACAAATCTAAGGGAGAAATAAAAATCCGCATTTACATCTTGATGAAATGCTGGCCGGGGAAATTGTCCCCTCACAGCCGGCAGCCACATGCGTATGATATTTCAACTTTCTGTATTTTTTTTTTTTTTTTTTTTTTTTTTTTTTTTCATTCTCCCTTTTGAGACTCCCCCAATGTGTCAATTTGCAGTTGAAGTGCTGGCAGCTTCTCGCCTACCGCTACTTCATGCGCAAAAATCACGAACCGCCTAGAGTATCTCTGCACTAATGGGTACATCGATTAAAAGTAATTCGATTTTTAAATTAATTTCAAAAAACCTCGTAGATTCCATTCTATCATTATAATCATTTATACGACATTGTTCGTGTTTGCACAATCCCTCAGTTGTTTAAATTGAATCGTCCTTCTACTTTTTCCGTAAGGCTCCCTTACACGCTCAGGAGCACTTCTAGGCATTTATGCTTCAACAAGCCGTTCACAATCCGATCTCTTCCTGAAGACATGAAATCATCTGCCAATTTTCCATGTTCAAATTGTGCAAATTATTTTATACAGTTAGATAACTTATCGCAATTCCCCTAACCACACAGGATTAGTCATAGTCAGGAATAGTATGGTTAGAGGTAGGTATATTCCGTTAATTAAAAAGTAATTATCGTCTATTTTCTGTATTATTTACATCGAATAAAATACATATTCATTATTATGTTGGATTAACCAAGTGTTCTCTAGGAAGAGTTCGGTCCTCTGTGTGAGGAAAATTGAAGTTAATTCAGCCGTTCTGCGCCAGTTCAAAACTCAACGTGTGTTCGCAAGTTCAAATTCATGTGAGAAATAACAAGAGTTTTGTCCTACACTACATTTCCACTATCATTTTGTTCCGAAGTTAGAGGGAAAATATGGTAATAACCCACTTAACCACCATTTCAGTGGCAGTTACAAGTGAATCCCTTGAAATCAACGTATTTCAATGAAAGATTCGCCCAAAAAATTTAAAATTTCAAATCAATAATTTCGCTCTGGTACTTTCTGGTCCATCACAAACGTTAAACCCTTCAAACTCGTATACTCGTATCTTTACATCTGTTCGACCGAATTTAGTGAAGTGTTTAGGAGTAATGCAGTTCGGACTCATGATGACCTCCTGAATATGGAACGGAGTCCTTCAGTTCCTTCACTACAAAAAATAAACGTGAACCCATACAATATTCAATTATGCTATACATTATGCACTTATTATGTACAATTATATATGAAGATTAAAATTGTTGTGAACATTTATATAAAATGTTCCTTTAATATCACTTTGAAGGCTTGGGGAGACCATTAAAGAGCAAAGCACCCCTGTAGTCGAAAGCTCGTTAACCGCAGGTTGTTAGCCGGAATGGAGGTTTTATGAGGACCGAGAGCCCGTGCCGCATACCATGAGGCACTCACCGGCTATTTTGTCCCTACAAATTTTAATCACGGTGGCTCGCTCAATTAGCTCTTAAATTCTTCAATCAGGTTTTGGGTGGGGTACCCTGATACTCTTTTTGAGCGGGGGTTGGCCTTTGGCTGTGTCACGCGCCGCATCGTGTCCGTGTTCGATTGGATTATTTGGTGGCTTACAGGAGATATTCGCGCAGTTTTTTGGTGTGTGCGGATTCCTCAGGTGACACTCTGATTGGATCAACTACGTTTCTGGTGAGAAAGTGCTTAATTTCGTTTATTTTAGGCCATAAATCAATCAGTCGGTTCTGTGCGAGCCAGCAGGTTGACCTTGAGACGGGAAGTCTGGAAGTTGGTGGGAGAACCGCTTCACTCAACGCGATAAAGCTTGGAGAGCGATAACAGTTCGTGCTGACGGTTGAAACACAAGGCAAAGGTTGACTTAGTTTTGGCCTTACATTCTTGTGGATACTATTTCGCTTTACTTCTACGAACTGCGGGAGTCCTCGTATCATGGCTTCAAAAAATCGCGGGGAGGCGAGTCAGTTGGATTCAGCTAAGTTGGATCTGATTCTCGCTAAACTTGACAAGTTGGATACACTTGAAGAAAAAATTGATAACGTTTCGACCTCACTGAAGGAAGATGTGACAAAAATGGAGGCCAAATTGGATGCTCAGTGTGCCCGAATCGTATCACTGGAGCGTCGGGTGAGGAAAAGGAACTTGATCCTGATGGGAATGCCTGAGGGGCCTCATGATGATCTGAGGAAAGTAGTTGATCTTATCCACGGCCAAATGGGAGTCAAATGCTCGGTAGTAGACATCGAAGACCTTCATAGGCTAGGTAGGCCAATTGGCGGAAAAAATAGGCCTATATGCTTTGAACTGAAAAATCTTACCCTTAAAAGACAAATACTTGAAGCGAAGTCTACGCTATCATGCTCAGGTAGGACTATCAAGGAGGACTTACCACCAGAGGAGAGGGAGAGAAGGAGACTGTTTTGGGAGGCTAAACGCCCCTCTCAGCCCTCGCCCCCTTGGGACGAAGGAAGCGTCACCACTCGACAAGCACTCCGGAAAAAAAAAAAAAAACCTCTGCCCTCACCGGGAAACGGTTGCTGACTCCCCTAAAACTGATTTTTTGGAACTGCAATGGATATGGAAATTTTGTAGCGGAACAGGACAGCATTTTACAGAAGAATTATGATTTCATTTTTTTTTTAGAAGAAACATGGTTGGAAAAAGATCTGTTGAAAGAAGTAGATGGTTATAAAAATGAGAATGTGAACGCTCATCCGACGCACCGTGCAGGTGGAGCTAGTGGTGGTCTGCTTATTTTCTACAAATCGAAATTCAATGTGATTATTATTGATTTACCAAGATACTGGCTCTTTGTTTTAATAGAGGTTGATGGGGAAAAGCTTATTCTTGGGACGGTTTATTTTAATGAAGGCTACACAGAAGATAAAGACTCAGAATTCGAGGAATTCTTGCAACTAATGGAGGAACAATACGTGGTCTTGAGGATCATAATAGGTGGAGACAGGAATAGGTGAATACCCGTCAATGCCAAGTGTTTAATGTTGGGTTGCCAGACACGCTTTGCCACTTGATTGAGGAGTGTGCTGAGCGCAGCAGGTTCCTGGGAGAATGCCTCGAAGTATGCTCCATGACATCCCCCTTCAAGCTACTGGGCTTTTTGAGAAGTGAACTTCGCATAAGGATGTGCGCAATAAGTGATGGCTCAATCTTTTGAATTTTTTTTGAAACTATTGATTATTGGAAGCGTTTATTTTCTTAATGACCTATTATATTAAATATATCCTACATTGTAAACCGTAATGTACCAACCTTTGTAATGGCCTTAAGGCTTTATACAATAAAAATCATTCATTCATTCATTCCCTGATACTCTTTTTGAGCTGTATTTTTACTACTCGTATATACTTTTGTACAGCAAACAGCGTCTCTATCAATTCCCTTCTACAACCCCCCCATCCCATTACCCCATACATCAGAACCTGAACCACATCAGATCTTAATCTGTGTAACTCCTGCCCCGATTCGGATGGCCCAGACCTACTCAGGTAACTCGTTGTGGAGTGTCGTAGTCACTAAGTCTTGGTCTTGAAGTGAGTCACCATGTCTTGGTCTTGAAGTGAGTAACATACGAGTTACTTAGAGGGAGCGCTTATAGTGGGAGCATACCCATTGTTGGACAATCTACTAACAGTATTACTGCTTTATTAAATTAGATAATGAAACTATTTTTTCATGTCGGAATTATTGGGTATGAAAACCTGGTTCTTGCTACTATTATATACATACCTATTGTATATTAAGCTATTAGGCATTAACACTAAGATGAATCTCATTACTTGGACATTATACTCGTAGATGCCCTCTACTGTTTACCTCCAAACAATGTTACCTGAGCTGAGCAAAGCTGACGAATTTTCATTTTCGTCGACGAGACCGTATTCGTTTCGACAGCTGCTGTGATCGTATTTATGGATCCCCAGTATTTTGGCGGCCACTCAACACTACGCGGGTGGTGTCTTATTATTAGTATGTACTTAAAAATGTGTTTTTTTTAGGAGGAATTTCTTTCATTTCCTTCTTCGCACGTGATGTTTGAGTTGGATGTGGAATACTGTTACGGTCAAGGTGAAGGATTGGAAGATGATGCACGTTAAAACGTAATAACCCAGTACAAGTTGAGATGTTAGTATAACAGTCGGAATTTACTCGCTTTTACACGACATTTAATAGCTTTTCCGCGAGAGCTTCTTTCTGAATGACGATCACATCAGCGTAGTCGTAAACAGAGAGACGTCAATATGAAGTATTATTGGTGTGTAACAAAACTATATTTGGATTCTTAGATCTCCCCCGTAAATATTGCAAATCGTGATCGACGGTAAGAAGTATTCAACGTTTGAAGTCCTGGGTCTGCGGAAACTGTTTATTTCTATAGGGGATCATCAGACCTGATTATTATAGGATGAAAGTTTATCGTGTGATCATCCGAGTGTGCCTGAACGAAATTGGGAATTTCGTCATTGTTTATCTTTTACGCTCACGTGTTTTCATTTAGTTTTCCTTACATCCCCAAGGTCAATACGTGGTATCAGGAAATGCAAATATTTAACAAGCTATTCGTACATGTGCAGATCTTTCACTTGAAGGAAATTTAAAAAGAATTCTTACTGACTATCATTGTAAAGTAAATTTACTCTCATACTCGAAGAAACATTTTATGGACAGTTTCAGAAATGATGAATGGTAAACTTACTAAGACGAATGCGAAGGCAGCCCAAAAGCGTTAGTAATGGTTGTTGCAGGTATGTAATCTCCAAACGATTTGTCTCAAACTATGCACAGTTTCGTTAACACCGAACAATCGATATCAACTGATAACCTGTAACAACTTTTGCATTACCTACATGCGAGATCTGAACGGCGACTGATCCTTATAGGGGAAGTCTAGACCTCCATCCCTACCAGCAAACTTTATTTATACTTACAGGTCCTCACCCCTCTTAACACGAATCATTCTCGTTATTTACAAGCAGTCGTCGCTGGCATACAAATACACACGAATTTCGGTAAATAAATATATGCCAAGGAATGAAACAGTTTAAAAAACAAATTAGTTATGGAAGTCAACTTTTTTCAGTTTTGGCGTGGCGTATGCAATAGTATATCCGAATTAATATTACTCAGAATTATTTCATTACCGGTGCGAATAAATTATGATAGGTACTTCGTTGGAGAATATCATTCGAATTGACGAAAGATGAACGAAATAATTGTTGTTCATTAATACGGAAATGCGCACGAAGGAAACAGTGCAAATGCGGGACTTGAGGGTGATGGTGGACTCCTACACGAAGCTGTAGATTTGCGTCTGTTATACATTCACTTTCTTTTTTGGTTAATATTTATGCATTTTTAACTAGGTACCTGATAAATTATTATTGGTATAAATTACACTTTTAGCGAGGAAACGTTTTTTTGTCTATCTGAATTTACCAACCGTTTGACAATTTCTTTGATTTTGGTGGTTCCTCAATTATTAAAAGATTCAACTGAGCAATATTAATATGTTTCCACAGTGTCCACAGCTAGCAGGCCATGGCGGATGACACAGTGCACCTTCCTAACAGAAGTGCCAACTTCAACTTTATTATCAAGAACTAGAAGAGCAATATCGATTTGGATGACGCGCTTCAAGAAAACCATTTCCAGCTATTCGTAAGCGAGCTGCTTGATTGTTGTTGAGGTACCTAAGTGAATAATTCATTCCCAAAACTATTCCGGAATGCAATTAGGCAACTTTCATTACGTAGGTACCACTTGATATCAAACCGTTGGTTAAATGTTTGGAGCAATATTATACAGGTTTTCTGGTTGATTGTTGCCTGTAATAAACATTTATTCGCACTTCTACTGATTGTGATAGCGAATCATGTGCAATAATGAGAAAACTCTGCAAATTCTTGACACAGCGGTTTATTATCTTTTTTGCGCAGATCACCCTTTTGTCTAGATCACCAAATCATAGGTTAAATATTATTATGAATTGTCATTAATTGTTAATAATTATTATCAAGTATTCTACATTATTAATAATTATAGTTAATGATTAATAATTATGGTTACCTAGTTATTAATTATTATTATTATTTATTAATAATTCGTACCAATTATTAATTATTAGTGATTATTAGTAGTTATTAATAATTACATTGATTATCATTAATTAAATCGATACCTATCTGACAACCCTGAGCTGTTCGAATCAGCTGGGCCAGTATGAATGATACACCCTCACGTTTACGACTTTCGATCTGCTCCAACTTTGAGCCTTAATTGTGAATGAACGGCTGGTCGTACAAACCTCCAGATGGTCTTAAACCATTCTAAAAATTAAACTCTTTTTAAATGTCTACAAAAACTACACCGTTCAATTAGCATTTTTCTAGATATGACATTTCAAAATATTTGTTTTGAACCCCTTCCTATTGATCATTGGGGGTTGTTCCGAACCCGTAAATCAACCTACGCACTACGCCAACAGCAAGTGGCGCGGAAGGCGGACGGCGTAATTTGATCAATTTGATTTTCTGAATCTACGTATCTTGAAACGAAAACCAAGAAGTTTGAGGGGGGTTAAAATTTTGTTTTCCTTAGTCGATTCCAAAGGTTCATTATCGAAGATTATAAACCAAATGCTTGTTTGTAAACCAAGTATGTTTGTTTGTAATTCTAGAATTCTAGTGTCTGAATGTGTTTGTAGATTGTAGCAGGTAACCACTGCCTCTTACTTCTAGATAAACATAATAATTATTGTGGAGTACATTACGAAAAGATATGGAGCACCCTCCACGAACTCTCCTGACTTGTTAATGGCAATCGCTATTTTAAGATTGATCGATGCTCGGAAATGGCAAACTTCCTTTACTTGGCATCGGCGAAGAGTGGTTTTGATTGATACACTACCCCCTTATACTACCGCGAACGCCCACCCGGTTTCCTGACTCAATTTCACAGCCACTCAGTGGTACATTTCATGCGGCGAAGCGGCCAACATAAATATTCTCGGGACTATTCCTTGTCAATGATGCATCCAATAATAGACCCCCGGGACGACTTTTAGGACGCATCCACTCAGTTGTGAAGAATTCCGTTCGATGTAAAGGGTACGATGTTTTTCCAGTACTGACGTTTATATGCCCACTCGCTTTGACTGATTTTTTCTCAGGCCATCAACCACATTTTTGTTACTGATACAAGAGAAAACTCACATATTATTCGAATATGATGAATAATCTTCTCAGCCACCCTGATGTTGATGTCCTCGCATTGAAAACGGTCACGTTTACTACTCGACTCGCTAGTGACGACGGATTCCTCCGGAAGGTATGGTGATTCTAAATCAGTCTTGTTTTTGTCCTTGTGAATGTAAACATAGCCGTTAAAATCCTCTTTTGGACCGGTAAGGAAGCATGATGGATGTTCTTGAAAAGTTCGATATTATGAAGTATGGCAAGTCTTTGAATGATGCAATTGTTTCAAGTTTTTCTCCATTGTTGCGTTCGTTTTGGTTTATTATCTTCGATAATGAACCATTGGAATCGCCCAAAGAAAAAAAAATTTTAACCCCCCCTCAAAATTTGTTGGTTTACGTTTCAAGATACGTAGATTCAGAAAATCGAATAAAAAAAAATCCGTCCGTCCGCCGTACGCCGTCCGCCGTACGCCGTACGCCGTCCGCCGTCCGCGCCACTTTGCCCAGTTAGCGTTGAGTTAAAATTACGAAATTTGGTTTCTGGGTTTGGACCAGCCCCACAATGATCCTCGAAACTTTTCATAACCCTAGGTCAAGGGGAAGGGGTTCAAAACGAATTTTGAAATTTTGAAAATTCCATATCTCGAAAAATTCCCATCAAACGGTATGTTTTTTATTTCATATTTAGATAGAGTTTATTACTAAGAATTTTTTAAGACCATCCGCAGCTTTGTACGACTAGCCGTTCGTTCACAATGACGGCTCAAAGATTGTGCCTCACAACACGATCTTGAATCAAACTGTTGAAATACAGGTCCATTTTTATACTAAGAGCTCTTTGGAACATCATATGGCTTAAGTGATGTCGAGTTTATTGTTCTGAGGTGCATTTCGTGCTACGGAAATGAAGGTAATTTCGAATGTTTGTTGGTAGGTATTTGTTTTATAAAAAAATTATTACCGACGTAGTATTAAAAACCACAGAATTATATCGTATTAATTAATCATAATTAATAATAATTATTATTAATAATAAATACGAATTATTATTACCTAACAATAAATTATAATAATTTTCACTACGTACTTGATAAAATTGATAATAATAATTAATCCAACATTTAGGATCTAGACATTTAGACCTAGTTATCTAGACAGAAGGGTGATCTGTACAAAGAAGATAATGAACCGTTGTGTCAAGAATTTGCAGAGTTTTTATAATTGTCTATAATAGCTTGCTTGACTCCTATGCGCTCCTCCCCCCCCCCCCCCCCACCGACAAACACCCCTTCACTTCTCCGGCCAATCAGAAGGTGTTTCCATTCACTTGGTGGCAACAAATCCAATAGACCTTTCACTTTGTAGCACCTCCCCTTCACCTTAAGAGCCAATACCAGTGCACTTCTTCTTTTACTTCGATCAACCAATCCTTTTTTTTTTTTTTGTTTTTAATAAGTAAACTTTATTATCAACTTAATGATTCTACAGTTGTGCAAATCGTTTTGGTTTATTATCTTCGATAATGAACCATTGGAATCGCCCAAAGAAAAAATTTTTTTAACCCCCCCTCAAAATTTGTTGGTTTACGTTTCAAGATACGTAGATTCAGAAAATCGAATAAAAAAAAATCCGTCCGTCCGCCGTACGCCGTACGCCGTACGCCGTCCGCCGTACGCCGTCCGCCGTACGCCGTACGCCGTACGCCGTCCGCCGTACGCCGTACGCCGTCCGCCGTCCGCGCCACTTTGCCCAGTTAGCGTTGAGCTAAAATTACGAAATTTGGTTTCTGGGTTTGGACCAGCCCCACAATGATCCTCGAAACTTTTCATAACCCTAGGTCAAGGGGAAGGGGTTCAAAACGAATTTTGAAATTTTGAAAATTCCATATCTCGAAAAATTCATATAGAACGATATGTTTTTTATTTCATATTTAGATAGAGCTTGTTCCGTAGAATTTTTTAAGACCATCCGCAGCTTTGTACGACCAGCCGTTCGTTCACAATGACGGCTCAAAGATTGTGCCTCACAACACGATCGTGACTCAAACTGTTGAAATACAGGTCCATTTTCATACTAACAAGCTCTTTGAAACATCATATGTCGAGTTTGTTGTTCTGAGGTGCGTTTCGTGCTACTGAAATGAAGGTAATTTCGAATGTTTGTTGGTAGGTACTTCTTTTATAGAAAAATTATTACCGACGTAGTATTAAAAACCCCAGAATTATATCGTATTAATTAATAATAATTAATAATAATTATTATAAATAATAAATACAAATTATTAATACCCAACAATGAATTATAATAATTTTCACTAGGTACTTGATAAAATTGTTAATAATTAGTGATAATTGATAATAATAATTAATCTAAAATTTAGGATCTAGACATTTAGACCTAGTGATCTAGACAGAAGGGTGATCTGTACAAAGAAGATAATGAACCGTTGTGTCAAGAATTTGCAGAGTTTTTTTACAGTAAATTAATTAATTAATATGGTACATGAGTTTGGGTACAACCCAGTAGTTGTCCCTAATCAGTCGACTAGAAGTTCTTACAACATACAATTATAAATAACAGGTATCAAGACATATAATTTAACATTTAAGAAAGGTCAGTATGTGAATATTAACTCATTGATCTGCCAGTTAGTGTAGGGAATCTTGAGGTCTCTTCCGTTTCAATCTTCTTGCGGTGGGCGGAGGTGGCGCTGACTCTGGTATCATTGCTATTAATGGGTTTTCATGCTGTATCATTTTTCGGTTCAGAGACGCGTATGTTTCTTTGATGACGGTGCTTACATGAGGGATGTCGAGGTCAGTATGCAGCCTCGAGTTGCGCACATACCAGGGAGCCCCCGTAATCATTCGCAAGACCCGGTTTTGAGCCACTTGTATTTTGTTTATATGGGATGCTGCAGCACAGCCCCACAGCCCACATGAGTAACTCCAGATTGGTCTGACTAGGGACAGGTATAGCAGCCTTTTGGTGTTTAAACTTAGCGGTGAGTACGGATTCATCAGTGGCTTGAGGTGGATTCATCAACCAATCCTATTCAACCTTTCGCTTTTGGGGTCCCTATATAAGTTCATATCGCTGTAAATCGCTGTATCCCTGTAAGTTCAGTATTGTTTTGTTACTGACGATGGTTTGATCACCGAAACCGGTCAAACAGTGTGCTCATATTCCAGTGGAAATAGACGATTTTTCCAATTACTCGTTATGGATGGGTAGATCGATTTGAAGAAGGATCGACTTCAACGGAATTTCACCGAAGATATGCTCCAAGCAGTTTTACCACATACCTTGAGTAAGTACTCCACGCAGCTCTAACGAGTATCTTGATAGTTCTCGCAAAAATAGAACGGAAATCGAATGAGATGATTCACATTGGACAATGTAGAGCAATGAAATCGATGACGTTTAGTCACGCTTCAGTCAATATTTACACAGACTCCTTCAAACATAGACTTGTCGGCTGGTTCCAAGGAGCCTCCAAACATTTTTGGGATTCGACCGTTTCAGATCCTGTCTCGCCCACGCTAGGTACATTCTGTTAAGTGCCAGGGCACTGCCGACAGTTGGCCCAAAGTTGCGGTTTATGAAAACTCAAAGAAACACTCATTTTTGAAGGAAGCTTCTAAGTCCAATGTAGGCTTGTTTCAAGAAAAAAACAAAGGCGAAAATCCACAGACGCATGGCGGAAGAGCGAATTAGTATAATTTTGTAGTATAATTTTGTTCGAGCGAATTGCTAGGGCTACGATTCGGTACTTGTTTTATATGAAGCCAACCGCTTCGTCAAGCTTTGTACGTGAGAACAAGACGGCATTCCAATTTCACACAAGCGAATGCCAAGTTCCTATATTTTCAAACTCCCTAAACCTTTACAGTTATTTTCTGTCGGTCTGTTTTCGTAACTATTTCTTGCCTACAAGAGACGTGGCTATGGTTCCTATTGTTCAATTAAATTGATTACTAAAATGAATATTTTATGCTGATGAAAGTCAGGACAATGGTCCATTTGGTACTGAATACTTGTACAATGGAATCAGGTCCTGCTTCTTGATAAAAATGGAAAATATATTCTAGGATTTAGTTGTTGGCTTTTGTAGTTTGCAGAATTACTAAACATTCCATGCAGGCTACTTTCAATTATATGCACAGATGAGCACTGCACTCTTTCACTGTATATCAAGCAAACCTTTTAAACTATCAGGCGAGGTTGTACGAAACTTTTACACGACCGTGGATGCATAACCCCACGAGTAGAACGAGAGTTGTTCCCCAAAATAGATATTTCTTACTCGGATACTAGTGTTAAAGATCTGGCTGTAGTTTTAATTGTTTATGTACGGTGTGCTCTGCACTAGAGGTTCATCACGTATAGATAGGTTTGGTTTAATAATGCGATAAACAATTTAAGGCGTTGACGGCTGTTCCGCATGTGGGGGCATTGAACTCGCACCTGCTCTTCTCTCAGTCACTTATGTGTACAGAAACTAATAGGTACATAAATGAACTAATCTTCCTATCCAAGAACCTAGCAACATTTAGGTTGTCCACATCATTGTAAGAAGTCATGTGATTTAATCTGCTGTAGATAAGTAGTGCATCAATCGTTCTCTATAAAAAATCGACCGAACTTGTGAAACTTGGTGGCGAATCAGACAAGGCACGTAATTTATCGGCTGATTAAACCTAGACATCCTAGGCGTGTTCCAATTCATGCATCGTAGTTATTTAAGACTTCAAATCCCATTCTGCTTGTCTCAGTTCATAAAGAACGACACCCTCTTTCTATTTTTGTCGCGGCTTCTAGAATCATGATATGAGAATTCGAGTTCCGAAATTTCGACCCGCACGCTTTACAGTGATGGACAAAAAACCAAGCAACAGACCTGAGTTTGTAACCATGAAGTCGGCTCTCCGTAAAGGTACGAGTACATTACGACAGTATTACCTATTCGAAATCAGATGCTAAAAAAAAGTTATACAAAATCACACTGATAATGAGAACCATCAGCAATCGTGGTATATAAATGAAGTGTATTCGTGCGAATTCTGGACTGACTGACACCCAAAATACAGATCGGAAGGTCCTGTGTGTGCAAGGTAGGACCATTTTGTCAATAACTGAAGTCGGTTCATTTTGTTGCAGGATAAATGTGACTCAAAATACGTTTCTTGGTACCTTTTATTGTTGACTATTGACTCAAATTTCCGGAGCAACTCAGTCGTTAAATTGATCAACCGCGTTTGGGCTTCGGACATGAGCCACCGATACAGTGGATGTGTTTCATGTCCCCAGTCAAGTTTGATGCATTAGAATGTTCAGTTCATTTTAGTACACGGCGAATCAAAACCCGATTGAGATGAGTTACTCCACGAAATTTTTGTTCGGAAGTGGAAGATACGATTCTCATAGTGCGGCAGACAGATCTTGGTGGTCTAATACGTAGTTGTAGTAATAATATTTAAATGAACTGCAAGATTAAAAATAGTTTGGGAACTCTCCAAGCTTGTGTCCACATCAGACAACTCAGGTTTGTAGTAAAAATGTCACGTCTGGAATGTTGAAACAATATTTTCGACTAGACACAAGCCGTTTTGGCCATTTGTTTCCCCTCGCTCTATAGAATACAGACTTTATCAGTTTAGTTGTGAACATTGGTTCATTTTCGTGAAGACGTTGTTGGGGGACATAATCAGGCAATTCTGACAACAAAGTTATTTGGGGCTGGTGGAATTCAAAAGTGTCCAATTCAAATGTGATTGTGGGTGTAAATGAGTTTCTTAGGTAGCACGAGGGTCAGAATATTCGATTCCATTCTACAATTGAATACTTCAAAAACAGCAATTAGTTATTGCAATCGTCTTCGAAATCTTTTCATAAATCAAAATCTTCGCTCATGGGGCCCAAGCTTGTTTGGGTGGATACTCTAAAAGAAACGGTTAATCACTCAAACCGACATTCATTAGGGTTCTCGAGTCGATCTGCATTCTAAATCCACTCCGGGCCTCGGGGGCGGACGAAAACAAACACGAGCCATTTCAGTCTTCTTTACCGTGAAATGTTCTCTAAACCCAAACGTATCTCTTCTCTGCTCCGTCTCGCCGTATTTACATTTATTCGAAGAAGTGAGAAAACAGAGAAACTCCGTGCAAAGAATTCGCATCAGTAAGAGTTTCAGTTACAAGAACTAATTTCAACAGGAAAGTTTTCTTATTCAATAGAATTTGTACAAATTTAAACACTGTTCAATTAATGAACATGTATAAAACGAACCCTTTTTAAAGGGCTTGGAAAATGTTTATAAATTAGTTAGGATGAGATTGGATTGGGGAACGTTTTTGCAATATTTCAGATGATTTTGTATCCAGATTTTGTATTTTGATTCATTGATGAGCAATATTTATCCATAATCGGGCCCATACGCTTGTAGCTGGAATTGTTTCGAGTATTTTCTTGTAACATCTATAATTAGGGTAGCTTCCTTGTGTTATACACATTCTTCACCTCCATCTACTCCCTGTTTTACAGTTGCTCGGTCTTCTGTTTTCAAGAGAGCAAGAAGAATGCATTGTGGCTGTTTCATATAGAATGAGATAAGCATTGGCAAAAATGATATGAAGTAGGTAAGTAATTATTCGAACTCACCTAAATATCATACAGAAATGCTACCTTCAGAATGTTTTCAAATGTAAATTTAAAATTTGGAGAACAATCAGGTAGATATAACTACGCGCCGCAGCATCCCTAGCCTCGTGCAGTGAACCAGTCTCCTGGTTTCGTATACTCCAATCCCTAGACTTGCTTACTCCACATTATGTTATTTTCAGGTAACCTGATAAGTGTGTCTGAAATTGCTAGATTTGATTTGCTCCCCCAACACGCCATAACTTGTGTGAGCTCAAAGGCTGAGTTCCTGATTCGATCTCTAATTTCTCCTTCGCTAGTTTTTGGATTTGAGCATCCCAGAATCCCAGGTTTGAACCATAATTTATCTTTGCGCCTATGTAGATTTGTTCATTATAAATACCTCTTTTAGAATCGGTTTCCGAGAGCTGTAAATATGTGGTAACTGATCTTAATAGATCATATTAGTCGAATAAACCATAAGAAACGATCAAGTTATCATCAAGTGTACTCTTGCTGACCCCGGCTTAACTAGGAGTAACTTATTCTCTCCCACGAACATGAATGTCAGAAAAATATTTACATAAAATTTGGTGCTGATATAATGAACTGAAATTAGTCACTTTGGTCGACGAATATGACTGAGAGCGACATATACAAGATACATAATTTTAAAAATTCAAGGTGACAGTACTCAGCTAAATCGCTATTCATAAAGCCCAAATCAGCTTAAATACACTCGTCGGTTAGGCATTATGTTTGTACGTCATTTGGTGTATTTTCAGTGAATTAATAGCACGAAATTGGTGCATTAGGCATGAAATGTGAGGTTAAGTGAGGTGAATGAAGTTTTAGAACTATGTTTAGATGAGCAAATATGATTGATTTGATTTCTGGTCACTTTATAGATCGTCTACCTGGTTTGGTTTTGCCGATGCTATCAGTCGACGAAAGGAGCGCCTTCCTCTCTTGAACGCGCTTCTTGCCGAACAAAACCATCTCGGGCACTGATGGCATGAAGTCGATCGGGTAACCGCGAAACCACGCTCTCTGGGGCGACCGCGCTTCCCAGCCCCCACTACACTATGAGGGGAGCTTGCCAGGGATTTACTTCTACACCCTTCGACACAATTCATTTTCTGGTTCCAGGAAAAGCAGTCCGAACGAAAAAAAAAATATATATATTGTTGATTCAAGGGAAGCTCAGTAACATCACAACGAAGAGCAACAGGTAGGTAGCCGACGTCGAGGAAATGAGAAAGTGCCTCATTGCACAGATTTTCCAAGTGTCTCATTCCACAGATTTCCAAAAACTTTGAAATTGGACATGTGCTCACAATCAGCAACATGTGCTTGAATCAAACTATAAAATGTTTTCCTCCTATTCTAGGAAATTAATAAGTTCCATTCATGGCAAATTTTCGAAGAAATAACTGGTTTTATGTAAAAGAGGACGTTTGGGACATCTTATTCAAACATGGGCAGTCTTCAACTTATTGGGTAATTATAGGTATTTAAGTATGAAGTTGATCGATTGATTCCGATATCGTCGAGGAATCAGCAACACAACAAGTAGTGGTAATAAGAATTTATAATGAACATAAACGACATTGAGGGAACTGGAAGAACCTTTTCTTTCCATGATGACAAGTAAATATTAAGAAGACTATTGAAGTACCTACCGCATTAGTCAGAGAGCACCACAAGTGATGCATGTCGTCGAGGAATCAGCACCACCACCAAGCTCGTTTTTCAAAACTTTTCAGGAGAGAGAAAAAACCGATTTTTTCGTCCATCAAGGCCTAATTGACTGAAGTTTTATCTCGATATCTATGATGAATGGATATCGAGATAAAACTTCAGTCAATTAGGCCTTGATGGACGAAAAAATCGGTTTTTTCTCTCTCCTGAAAAGTTTTGAAAAACGACCTTGGTGGTGTTGCTGATTCCTCGACGATATGCATCACTTGTGGTGCTCTCTGACTAATGCGGTAGGTACTTCAATAGTCTTCTTAATATTTACTTGTCATCATGGAAAGAAAAGGTTCTTCTAGTTCCCTCAATGTCGTTTATGTTCATTATAAACTCTTATTACCACTACAATCATCTAACGGAGGTAGTGGATTCATACGAGGGAATGGGAAAGTAGGATCAATCCTACGGCAAATTTGTGCATATCTAGGATTTTGATCAGGTGAAGCACGCAAGAAGGGTTTGGCGTGGTGACAGTACCTCTGGAAAACATATAAACCAATTAAAGGCACAATAGTTGTGTACCTTCATCCTGAACCAAAAACCTTTAGTTGAGGCGTCACTTGTCAGACTGTTTCCTTTTTGGACTGTATGAGTAATTGTTTCCCCTTAAAACTCCCCGAAGCCCCCCATAAAGTGGCCTGATCCTGCCCATCTACGAACTTTGCCTTTCAATTGCCAAGAAGGATTATATAGATAGATGAGTTTTTGGTGTCTTTTGGGAGTGAATTCAGGATTGTCTGGAACGGATTTTGGGATCAAATGTTTTCGGAAATACGAGTTTAAACATTTTTGACCGAGAACAATATTTTCTTCGAAAATTGCTAAAACCATTGCAATAAAGCAACTAGTAAACCATTGCACGTAGATATTAAATAACACAAGAAACTTGACTGGGAGTTCAACCCGTCCGCTCTCTCTAGCCAGTAACAATTTTGCTTATTTGCTCAATAGCGTCTTGTGGTTTTCTCCTCTTCCTCCTTCAAGAGCTTTGGAAATAACTGTGGACATAACAACGGGTTCTCTAAAGGCCCCTGTCATCACCTGATTCAGGGAGGTATTAGTATCACAATTCGGTTAGGGATTGGCTTAGGGACTTGACAAAAAATGTATACATACTCTAAAATCAAAACCTAAAACGCCTGAGCTTGACTTTGCGAATTAAAGTTCTGAATCTTAAGGGAAATTGTGAAACATGGATCCCACCCGATTAGAGTTCTTAACTCCAGTAGATCAACCTATTTTTCTGGTACTTTCGTTGAAACCTTTGACCTATTTAGGGGTTGGCAAAAGCCGAATAAAATGAGAAAGATTTGGCAAAATTCATAATATGTCAAACGACTCGTATAACGAGAGTAGCATATTACTAATAGAGGGGATCACCGTACTAGACGCAAGTATTGAAGATCCTCTCATCACCTAACACAGTTATGTCATCGAAACAGTTGAATTTCTATCAAAACCCAGTTGCAATTATCTTATTGAATTTGTTACGATGTCAACGATTGATTTTCTCTCTTCAATATTCTTCTCAGCGTGGTCTCCTTCGTTTCCTTGGCCATCCTGCGGAAACTAAAGACGATGGTAGAAAAGATAACGTGTAATGGGGAGAAGACTGAACGAGGGGAAGGGGGCATAACCTTGCGTGATTCCAACTTCAACAAGAACAAGTTTGATGAACGGCTGCAGATATGTTATCCACTCCGGGAGGAACGGCCTATGAGTTTCATCCTCTAATTCTACGCATTGCGTATAACATGATAGAAACTACATTCAAATTTTCCCGAAATAGTTTTAGGTACGGTTGATTCACGATGATGCTGATCTCTAGGGTGTACCTCCCATCTTGCTCATACGGATATTCATACATCTTTCATTGTTCATACTCATATATAAATAACTTCTTGAAATTGGTTTATATTGAAATGTATAAAACCCCAATTAATGTTAATTAATATATTGATACCGGTAGCTAAATCTATAGTGTTATGATCGTAATACGGAAGTGAGTGTGTCATGTGCTACTTTTAAATTAATTCTAGGAAATCGTTTCTACGTCCGATATCTGTAAATAAATACACAGTCATGCAGTTCGGCTATAAGAGCGAATTTTCGAAGAAGTATCTGATTTTATGCAAAATGTCTCCATTTTACTGGTTTTATAACATGTTTGCCGAGTAACACCTCAGTTAATAGATTTTTCAACGCTGAATAAATTGGTGAAGTCAGAATTGCGATATATCATTCCATTATCAGATTAGAGCAGATGAACCATCTCAAGCAACAACCTCTACCGCTCGAACAGCTGTTTTCTCAGCGTACAGTACGTTCCACATTTCAATAATAACTAATATTATCTAAATCGAAAGATTTATATTAATATCTAAATTAAAGATCTAAATTTATAATTAACCCCAACATATTTATGGCATAATAAATTCTTAAGATCTTTAATAATTGAGGATTGGTTAATCTTTAATGATTATATTGAATATTTAAGATGAAAGTCGTACATACCCGATTATGAAGATAAGGGCGAATTTCAACGTGACACTTCATAATGAATAAGAATTGATAAACTCACCTCGACGGTAATTTGATCTACAATACGATGGTTTCATCTTGCGGAAAGTCTCCGGAACGTAATATTTACCCCTTGACATTTGAAGGCGATAATATTAACACTTATATATTTCAGACGAGCAGTATCATTCGGGGACAGCTAAGTAATTGAAGAACAAGCTACGATGGCGTACCGTGCTGTACTGCTTGGTTTGTCTCTCAGGGGAAAAGCCGAGCCCGGAATCACGCGAGTTAGCTATAACGCCAAGACTACCTTCCCTATTTACTTCCTTCCCCTCTGATTCGTAAGACCCACGACAGATCTACTGCCGGCTAACTCACGTCGAATCGATTATGTGAGGACTGAAAAGAGAAGCGAAGAAAAAAAGTGATGGACAAAAGAGGTAAAACAAAGTGAATAGTGAGACAATTGATTTTTGAAAATGGCATAAACTTGGCAGGAAATTCATCGAGTTCATTCTACATTAACTTTATTTAATGGCGGTTCCTAATTATTTTCCAGGTACCTTGAGAACGTTAGATGTTCATTCCAGTATAATGGAACAAGGCCATTCTAATTTCGAGCTCCGTGAAACGGAACAGTGGCGGATCTAGGGGGTCATGACCCCACCCGATAGCCCAAAATCGGCAATATTATAGAATTATAGAATATTATAGTCTGTCCAACCTTAGTGGCCAAAATAGCCACAAACGTTTTGGCAGGATGACATTGTCTCGATTTTCAAGATAGTGACACCTCCCAAATTTCGAGGGACCTCTAAAATTTATACTACGAATTTTAGAGGTATTTAATACTCGTAGTTAAATACTAAGGCTGAGTTCAAACATGGACGTCTTTGGCATGCAAACACTGTTTTATAAAAAAATGCAAAAAGCAAGGTCAGTAAAAAACATTGATTCGGTCATGTATAACACTGGAGTAGCCAGGGGGAAGGGGAGGTTTACCCCAAAATATTGAAAAATCACGCATTTAAAAAAGAGATTTGTAGAATTTTTGGCCAACAGAGTATAGATCCGTCCCTGAAACGGGAACTTACGAAACCGATGTTTCTTTTTTTCCACGAAGGTTTGTTCTCGGCATCGAATACCCTTCAGTCTAGATCACAGTTCTGTATACAATATCCTCGTGAGTCCAATAACTACAAAAAATAATTGGAGTAATGAAGTAAAATATTGTGTGTTCGTTGGAGAACTCTAGAACATGGTCATCTTCGGGACAGGGAGTGGGTAACTAGCTCAGTGATGGTCCCCGGGCCGATCTAATAATAATTTTCAAGGGGTTTAGGACTTTTTTTTTGGTCGATTACAACACTCAGTAGGTAATCAGAAAATAATAATCCTAAAGGAAGAAGAGCTCGCCCAAAAAAGAGCAACACAAAAATATCTTCAAGTAACTTTGTTAGGCAGAAACTGAAATTCAACTTGACTGTACGTGTACGCATAGTAGGGCATAATATACGTAATATTATTACGTATAAGCATCAGGAAAGGTCTGTAATGTTCGACCTTATACCGACATGACCTTTTCAGTGATCCTTTTCAGCCCCGAAACCAAATATTTCAATGTATTACTGTGGATATACAGCTATTAATGGAGCAGATATCAACTGCCTTCTAAATTCGGTCACCATTAGACTATCAAAGCGAATAATCAGTAGTTAATCAGAAAATAATAATTCTAAAGGAAGAAGAGCTCTCTCAAAAGTGCACCCAAAAAAGAGCAATACACAAAAATATCTTCAAGTAACTTCGTTTGGCAGTAAGTAACTTCGTACACGTACAACTTTACTGTACGTATATGCATAAGGAAAGGTCTGCCAAGTTGACATGACGTTTTCAGCCCAGAAACCAAATATTTCCCTGTACTATTGTGGACTATTAATGGAGCAGATATCGACTGCCTTCTAAATTCGGTCTATCAAAGCGAATAATCAGTGATTTTAAAACGTTTGCAGGGTATTGGCGGATTGGATTTACTTCATTCAGCGGATTTGGCGGAAATATAGTTTGGCCGAAACGTAAAACACATTACGGTCAAGATTTTAGTAGGGAGGAAGGTGAATATGAACGTATTCTTCATAGTGGGTTTGTCATGATGAACCAAAAATTATAAAAATATTGAAATTTAAGATCAATATGGAGGTCCAAATTCTATGAAAAGTATCGGCTTTCCGCGGGTGTCTACATAATTATTTATAAAAGCCAAGGCAATTGGATGTGGATAATTACAAAACTCCAGGTCAAGATAACGATTCCGAGATTAAGTTATTTCAGTGCAGAATCACAACAAACTATTTTTCTTTTAGAGTTCTTTGGCACCAGACAAGAAAAACAAAATGGTCCCATTCAAAGGAGAAGTTTTATCATTCGAGTTAAGAAAGAAGACAGTACCTACTAAAAGCGTATAAGAGCAGTTTAAAACATTGTTGTTTATTTGAGCCGTTTTACGGTAGGTTGAGACTAAACGAGAAAATGAACAGATGTAATCGAAGGGAAAATATAAGAGGGAGAAGTTCATTTCGTCTCACTATTAAAGTGAGAGAAACGTCATCAGTTGGTGCGTCAGACCGGCTACGTTATGACGACTCATCCGACTGATGATGGAAATAGAAGCCGACCAATTTTAGAAATGCGCGCTCCATTGGAAGGCCACTTACCCTGGGAAGTACGCGTTGGTCTCGTTTTTAGGGACGCCCGTCAGTTGCTCGGCTTCCCTAATAATTTATTATTATTTTTATCTAAAGAGGAAGAGGCGACCTGAAGCCTGAAAAAAATATAGAATTATAAATCCGTTCCAGACCGTTAAGTACCTACCTACGTGTGCCTGGATGGACACCCAAGTAAATTTATACATACATTTCACGGATTAAACTAAACGGATTTAAATCGAAACCTTTCCCAAGAAAAAAAAGTTGGTTCTGAAACAAAATAACGTATTTGGTTAAATAATATTATATGATAATATTATATGATAAATAATATTATAATATTATAAATGTATATTATTCACTATTTCCAAGCAAAATTAAATAAATTAAATGTCCTCCAGCTTCCTCTTGTTTTCGCTTGTTCAGTCGCAGGGAAACTGTTGACAATTTGTTGTCTCTTATCAATTTTATCCGATTCCATGTTTTCAAGCGCAAACATGTTTCATTCAAAACCATTTGGAAACCAATCGTACAGTGAAATATGCAGCATGCCTATACGAGCGAATTTTCGAAGAAATAACTGGTTGTGTGCAAAATGCCTCTGTTACTGGTTTTATAGCAAATTTTGTCTCCTTTTTAGCCGAGTGACACCTCATTTCATAGATTTTTCAACGCTGAACACGATGGTGAAGCGAATTGCACTATCTCATTCCGTTATCAGATTAGAGCAGATGAGCCGTGAAGAACATCTCACGTAACAACCACGCTTCTTCATCTTCAAAGGGTTCCAGTTTGCGAACTGAATAAGATATTGCAGTTCTGACTTCACCATCGTGTCCCGAGTTAAAAAATCTTTGAAATGAGGCGCCACTTGACAGGCAGCTTCATTTCTGGAATTTATGGGTAATTTCTCCCCTTTTCAAATCGCTCAAAAGTTTTGAGTCAAAACCCCCCTTAGATTGGCCCGATTCTGCCCATCTACGAACTTGGGCTTTCGATTGCGAATTGTGCAAATTGGAACTTCTTTTCTCAATTCTATCGAGAGTTATCGTCTGGGATGACACATACATAATTAGATAATATCTAATTATATACATATAATACATATTATAATACATACAAATGATAATTATATATACATATTGTGTATATTATACACAATATGTATATATAATTATCATTTGTATGTATATAATTATATTATAATTATCAATATGTATCATATTATGATTTTTGGTATCTTTTGGCACTGAATTAAAGATGATCTGAACGGATTTTGGTATAACAAATGTTCGGAGATTCGAGTTTTAAGAATCTAATGGACCTTTTCTTCGAAAATTCGCTCAAAACTTCACTTTTCTTGAGAAACAAAACAAACTTAATCGCGGATAAAATAACTAACGTTTTTTGGTAGTCTAAATTCTATTCCTTAAGCTATTCAAGCGCAGATCTATAAACCAAATGGTTCTTATTAACGATACTCTTCCAAATTTCGGAGGTCTAAGATTTCAAAATAGAACCAAGGACCATTAGAGGAACTTCAATGTGTGTATTAGAAAGTAAGAAAACCCCTAAACGAGCTTACATACTCGATTTTAAATCCTGGAAACTGACTCTGAAAACTAAATTGAATGATTTGAGTAAGTATCTAATGTCCATTACCATGCTAAACATAAATGCTATTTACCACATTGCCTTAATGCCAAGTGGATTACTTGACACTTTGAACATTGACTTCGTCTGACCTGTCGTGACTACAGTTTCAGCTTTCAATTATCACTAATTCCTTTTTCATAATTATCAGAAACAATTTTAATAATCTGACTTGCAATATTCTCCAGGAAGTATTAGTAATATTACGAGGAACAGAGATTATGGCGAAACACGCGTTTTCTCAGAACAGTTCCAAAAACCCATATATGAATTTTTTGTCACTTACGAAGTAAACTTTCTACATGAAGTATCTACAACGAATGCAATAATTTGCTGTTCAAAAATTTGAAAAATGAAAGCTTGCGAGTAAAAATGGCATCCCATTCCTCACCAACAGCTTGCTTGCAATGGGACAATCGACAGAGTCAGAATTTAGAAACAATGCCTACACAGAAAATTTAAGTACACTGTTCGTACCGTGTTATTAATCTATTGACCATTACATGGCTGCCTCACTTACATGCCCTTACATGCCCCGTTTATTATTGATTTCGATGAAATGGTATCATTTTCACGTTTGTAAATTATCTGAAAAATTAATCGATTAAAAAAAAATTAGTAAACTACGGGGATTTAGTGGAGCGGGATTCACTGCTACAACCGTTTGTTGTGAGCACATAATACGCCAGGTATTGATTTATAAGAGAGCGTGAAAGAGGTTGGAACCACAGGTTGTTCCGTTATTTGGCTTCCCCTTTCAGTTTTTAACATATGAACACAAAATATGGAATACGAGTCTTTCAAGAGTTTTTGTCTTTCGTTTTTTAATCTCGCCAATCATTTAGCGTCGTGTGTATAGAATTGGTGTGACAACACAACATTAATTCATAGAATAAATTAGCGTGGGGTTACATACGACCGATTTCGCTGCAGTTTCGGGACTGAACTCAGAAAATTCAGACTACTACTAATTTATTTTGACTGGAAATGACTGAGTTTGCTTCGTCTACTTGAACGAGGTACTGGTAGAGCGAACGAAACATACATCAATTACCACAAATATTTTGCGTTTATTATTTTCAGTTATGATCAATTGTAATCAACCGGGAAGAAGACAAATTTGAGCGAAATATAATGAGTTTTCTTGAGAATAACACATTTCCATTGGCTGCTCCACAAACGGTCCATTATCAAATTTATCAACATAAACTTTCAGTAAGTTTCGTCTGCATGAGTTGTCTTGAATTTTGTACACCTTGAGTAACGGCTCCCGTTTTGGCCATGAAACAATCATGACAATCTATAAAGTCAGAAATTAAAAAGTAAACTGTTCGTACCGTTTTATTAATCGATTAACCATTACATGGCTGTCATGGACGTCACTTACACACCCTTAAAATCCCAGTTTTTAGGGCAAATGAAATTTGGGAGTTTTTTTATTATTATTGTGGATGCACGTAGCAATCACACTGTCTAGTTGGGCTTATTCAGGTGAGTGTATTAGGACGCAACCACAGTTGAACTTGGTAAACACCAACATTAGTTGAGCAGTTGTGCATAGTTACCCATATGCCAAGACAGGTGATACATATTAGTTACCTGTATTAGCTATAAGTACGTACCCAATTAGACAGATGTTTTGTTGTACGATGTTTTTTTTAGCGAATTTTCGAAGAAAAGGAAGCTACTGTTCTCGGTCCAAAATGTTTAAAACTCGAATTTCCGAAGATTATTCATACCAAAATCCTTTCCAGACCATCCTGAATTCACTGACAAAAGACACCAAAACTCATATTTATATATATTTATGTGTGTCATTCCAGACGATACGTGTCGATAAAATTGAGATGAAAAGCTCAAATGTGCACAAAATTCATCTTGGCAATCGAAAGGCTAAGTTCGTTGATGGGCAGAATCGAGGCACTCTAAGGGGGGTTTTGGGGAATCTAAGGGGGGAGTCTGACACCTCATTTTAAAGCGTTTTTATACGCTGAACACGATGGTGAAGTCAGAATTGCGATATCATATTTCGTTCGCAAACTAGGGCACTTTGAAGATGAAGAAACGTGGTTGTTACTTGAGATGTTCTTCACGATTCATCTGCTCTTATCTGATAATCGAATGAGATATCGAAATTCTAACTTCACCATCGTGTTCAGCGTTGAAAAATCTATGAACTGAGGTGTTACTCGCCCAAAAAGGAGAGAAGATTTGTTGCAAAGCCTTAAAATGGACACATTTTACCAGCCATTTCTGAGAAAATTCGCTATTCTAGCCATACCGCATGACTGGATTTTTTCATTTAATATTCTACCACCAGATGAAGCCAAAACGTGAATTCATAGAGGGTATCGCTTCGATTGAAGGTGAACTATTAGGTTTTCTTTTGTGTGAGGAAAACGTAAATATCGTGTTTAGGAAGGTGGTTTTATGAGCAAATCTTTACTCACCGCCATCATCATTACTGACTCGTCGGTGACGCCTGATGGGGAGGTGCAGAGGTTTGATCAAGAAACAACACCGTCTCATGTCCGTCGAGTGTTTCTGCCTAACGATAGCAGACTGACGCCGAGCTGACCTCACCCTCGGCGACTGACCCAAACGATCAGCAGGCAGGCGCACGAAGGGATTGTGAATAAATTATTCGATGGCCCTCCGCTTACAGGTAACAACTGGTAGACTTTGTTATGATTCTATACGGCAGGTATAGGGCATGATGGTATACGGCAGGGGTGGATACGGCAGGTATACGGCATGATGGTATACGGCAGGTATACGGGGGATGTATACGTATGTCCAGGCCTGACGCGAGGGAGGGGGCATTGTATCCATTGCCCCTGGGCCCGAGTCTACTGAGTGGCCCGAAGACAGTGAATAAAAAAATAAAAAAAATAACAATAAATTGATATTAAGAATCCACAGTCATGCAGAATGGCTGTAACAGCAAAGTTTCTAAGTAGTAACTGGTTTTATGTAAAATGTGTCCATTTTATAGGTTTCGCGACAAATTTGTTCTCCTTTTTTGCCGAGTAACACCTCAGTTCATAGATTTTTCAACGCGTATTAGGACGCAACCACAGTTGAACTTGGTAAACATCAACATTAGTTGAGCAGTTGTGCATAGTTACCCATATGCCAAGACAGGTGATACATAATTAGTTACCTGTATTAGCTATAAGTACGTACCCAATTAGACAGATGTTTTGTTGTAGGATGTTTTTTAGCGAATTTTCGAAGAAAAGGAAGCTATTGTTCTCGGTCCAAAATGTTTAAAACTCGAATTTCCGAAGATTATTCATACCAAAATCCTTTCCAGACCATCCTGAATTCACTGACAAAAGACACCAAAACTCATAGGTATATATATTTATGTGTGTCATTCCAGACGATACGTGTCGATAAAATTGAGATAAAAAGCTCAAAAATGCACAAAATTCATCTTGGCAATCGAAAGGCTAAGTTCGTTAATGGGCAGAAGCGAGGCACTCTAAGGGGCGTTTTGGGGAATTTAAGGGGATATATTACCCATAAATTCCAAAAACGAAACCGTCTGACACCTCATTTTAAAGCGTTTTTTTATACGCTGAACACGATGGTGAAGTCAGAATTGCGATATCTCATTTCGTTCTCAAACTGAAGCACTTTGAAGATGAAGAAACGTGGTTGTTACTTGTGATTTTCTTCACGTTCACCTGCTCTAATCTGATAACGGAATAAGATATCGCAATTCTAACTTCTTTATCGTGTTCAGAGTTGAAAAATCTATAAACTGAGTTGTTAGTCGGCAAAAAAGGAGTCAAAATGTTTTATAAAACCAGTAAAATAGAGATACAAAACCCGTTATTTCTTCGAAATTCGCTCTTATAGCCATGCTGCGTGACTGTGGATTTTTACCTTTTTAGTTTATTAATAGTAACTTCTTATTAATAATTAATTAAAATCAAAGACAGCGAATAAGGAGAAAAAAGTGGGTTTGAGATTGGTGACTGTTAGTTGATGTCAAATTAACTTTATTACATTTATAACGCTAGAAATCAGTTTGTTGTGTCACTTGTAAAATCAGGGAAAATTAGTTAAATCACTAATTATAATCACGTAATAATGCTGTAATCTATGATAAACTGACCAATGAATAAGGGATTCGGACTTTGTTGTTTGACAGATTCAGTACATCATTCTGGAATGCCTTACTATAGAAGTGAAACTACACAAACACTATATTTCCTCTACTCGCAAATACGCACTAAAATATCTATATTTTAGACGATTAGGTACTTTTATACAAACATTCGCCATCTCAGAACTACATGATGCATAAGTTGGGTGCAGCTAAATCGTGGAAATCCATCTTTAGAAATAATAAAAGAGAAATATAGAAAAAATAATAAAACTAGAATAAAAACAAAAAGTCCATTTCCACAAAAATAAATAATACACTGTAGACCAGTATCGGCTGTTACGCCATCATCAGTACAACTCAGAATCCTTTTCGTTTTTGAAAATTTGTATTTCTTGACAATATGATGCAGCCCTATTGATGCAGATATACGATATTCCAGTCATATCGTGTACACTATGATTGTACACGGGGCTGCATCATAATTTCCAGGAATAAACTTTTCAAAAACGAAGAGAATTAGAATCACATTATGATCGTCTTCAACAGAACCCTGGCAGCAATATTGTCCCATTTCTCAAACACTTAAAATGATGCTGCTCCTCTTCACAAAACCTCTCACTGTTAGAGTGTTTAACGGTTAGAGATTTGATTTCATTAACTCACCGTTCAAGCACGAGTACGTCTGTGCTGGATCAATAAACATTAACCAAAGTCGACCTCCATCATTCAAAATTCTCCGCTCATTACGAAACCCTACTAAGAGCAGGTCATCGACCGAGCAAGTAAGTGACAGCCCCTCGGCCGAAAGAGGCTATAAGTCAGAGGAGATAATTTTCCCGATACATTTCCCCGGACGAGGAGCACAACGCCGACTGCCGGTTCTGATAAAACCTCAGTTCTATTGGTCGCGAGCACGCAACTGTGATAAGTTTAATTCCCTGAGGGCAAATCTCAAGATACCGACGTTTTACTGTAAGGAACCAGTGGCGTAGGTAGCAGGAATGTCGATTTGTGAGGAGGGGGAGGGGTCCAGATTGGGGCCTATCGCAAGGTGTCTCAAGTACAACCAAATAACCTGGGCCTGTTCTGCCTGTTTAGTGTAAATACTAAGGAGGCTACGTACCAAACTACAGATACATTGAGTAAATAGCATAGAAATTAGCTGTATGAGCCACTCAGCTGATCCTGGGCCTATTTTGGTTAACATGTAAGTTCTAAGGAGGCTACGAACCAAAGTACAGCTTCATAGAGTGAATAGCAAAAAAATTAACTGTAGGAGCCACTCAGATGATCCTGGGTCTATTCTGCTTAAAATATAAGTTCTAAGGAAGCTACATACCAAATTATACCTTCATAGAGTGAATATCATAGAAATTAGCTGTAGGAGCCACTCAGCTGATCCTGGGCCTATTTTGGTTAACATGTAAGTTCTAAGGAGGCTGCGTACTTAATTACAGCTTCATAGAGTGAATAGCAAAGAAATTAACTGTAGGAGCCACTCAGATGATCCTGGGTCTATTCTGCTTAAAATATAAGTTCTAAGGAAGCTACATACCAAATTATACCTTTGTGGGAAGCTACCTACTGCTTCAGCTTCAGTTTTGGCCTCGCTTCCTCCAGTTCATCATATGACTCAATTACAAGTTTTAGATCAGATGTTCCTAAAAATTCTCGGAGTCAAATTTGTTCTTGCCAAAAATAAATTCTTTTCAAGTTTGTCGTTTAACGTAAATGTTTTGAAATTCATTTCTTCACGTTAGACACGTACAACTAAACTGGTGACCCCGACGTGATTGATTTCTGACACTGATCCTGCAAACTGATGGGTAGTATATTCCAAAATTTTGTCGGCCATCGTAGCTAAACTGTCTAAATTATCGGAGCTCGTGGCTAAAATTGAGCGTACGTTGACAGGTAGGCGTTGAAGGAACATGGTACGTAGGAAGTCGTCCTGGACTTGCGTACCTGCTAAAGAACGCATTTCTCTGAGGAGTTGAGAAGGTTTCCTGTCCCCCAAATCGAGTTCGGTCAAAAGCTTGTTGACCTTCAAACCGTCAGAAATTTCGAATTCCATCTCTAAACGAGTCATTAAATCCGAATAAGGAGTCTGAGTTCGAGGCTTACACAGAAAGTCCGAAATAAGTTCGGCTACGTCAGAATCCAAACTTGCGAGAACATAATTGAATTTTGTTAGCTCAGATGTTACAGGTGAGTTAAAGAATTGAGCGTCTACCTGCATCCTCCAAATTTTTACGTTACGTCGCCAAAGAGGCGGAATTTTGATGCTGACTCTGGCTACATTAAGAACGGGTTGATTGGAATCTGAAGGCGGAGGGTTAGGATGGCCACCCACTGCACCTAAATCAGATTTCCCGTCGCCCTGTACTGGAAACATGTTTCTCAAGGGTTGTATAACCAGGTACTACTTGATTGAAAAATATTCAAATTCTACCTTCGTCCGTGAACTTGACTGCGTGGAACTTGAAGCAAGTTGTAGAGCTGCCGCGAAACAAGTGTGGTACAACTATCTTATTCCTGAGTTCAACGTCACCCCTGCCCAGCTAGTTTACGGAGAACCCATTTCACTGCCCATTGACTTTATGGATGACATAACATCTTCTTCACTGGATATCCCAACCTTTGTACAGACTTTACGAGACCATATGCGAACTATACAACCAGTCACATTTAAGCACAAATCCAACAAGGCTGTTTATGTTCATCAGAACCTCGCAACCACCACTCACGTTTTCTTACGACATGACGCAGTACGACGACCACTTCAACCCACTTATGATGGACCATTTCGAGTGATCACCAGAGCAGACAAAGTATTCAAAATTGAAACACCCAGAGGAGAACAGACTGTCTCAATTGACCGTCTCAAGCCTGCCTTTCTGCTAACAGAACCCGGTGATCCCCCACGAGACCCACATCCGCCATCTGCTTCACGTACTTCTGACCCACCAATAGTGCCGACCCGAAAACCAACCACTACTAGTGTTGGACGTCAAGTGCGGTTTCCTACAAGATACATAAATTCCTTTCGTTGACACTGGGAGGGGAGTGATGTGGGAAGCTACCTACTGCTTCAGCTTCAGTTTTGGCCTCGCTTCCTCCAGTTCATCATATGACTCAATTACAAGTTTTAGATCAGATGTTCCTAAAAATTCTCGGAGTCAAATTTGTTCTTGCCAAAAATAAATTCTTTTCAAGTTTGTCGTTTAACGTAAATGTTTTGAAATTCATTTCTTCACGTTAGACACGTACAACTAAACCTTCATAGAGTGAATATCATAGAAATTAGCTGTAGGAGCCACTCAGCTGATCCTGGGCCTATTTTGGTTAACATGTAAGTTCTAAGGAGGCTGCGTACTTAATTACAGCTTCATAGAGTGAATAGCAAAGAAATTAACTGTAGGAGCCACTCAGATGATCCTGGGTCTATTCTGCTTAAAATATAAGTTCTAAGGAAGCTACATACCAAATTATACCTTCATAGAGTGAATATCATAGAAATTAGCTGTAGGAGCCACTCGGCTGATCCGGGGCCCTGAGCAGCGTCAAGTCAGAGTCCAAAGGAGGCTACATACCAAATTACAGCTTCCTAGAGTGAATAGCGTCAAATTACCTGTAGGTGCCAAAACAGCTTATCAGGGGCCTGGCCAGCGTCATAACCCCCCCCCCCCCCCAACGATAAAACATAGAACCATCCGTGAACCCTACATCTAACTGACGAATTTCAATATTATTTCACTTGGTTTTCATCATTCATAATTTTTAACATCATTCATGCTCACTCTTCATCGTACACCTTATCCACTTTCTTCAATACTTCCAGACCAGTATTTTCCCCACAAGTCCTTCCCACTTCTCTTTTGATTTATAAATATGACTGGCATATAGCAGTATAAGGACGTAAATTTATAGGGTACGCTGTAATCATACACAATTCCGAGTTGATGTACTACGAGTCAAGTGTCTGTTTTACCGATAATCCTCCTTTTGGTACGTGCCTGTTAATTCCCTTCCATTCTCCAAAAATCGCCGAAATACAATATAGTTGAGTCGGTTGTTTATCTTAAAACATGCAGAATCACGAAATTTTCCTACATAGGTACATGAGGTAGGTACGTTTGAACCAGAGCACCAACTGAAGTCAACTCAAATAAAAGTATCATTTTTGTACGCCTCACAGGAATGTTATAAGACCGAATGTTTCCTACGAGGAAACTTTGAGCCACACCTTGCTACCTCGGTTTTCATGCTGTCTTTTGTAGAATGAGTGCGAATGTGGACCAAACATTCGTCCTGAACCCAACCGTAACAGTCCAACGAGATGGTTTATCCAAGGAATATAGAAACTGGTCTATGGACGAGGGAGCAAAGCGAGTAAACGGTACAAGATAATTAATGGTCCTTGAATGTGCTTGAACGTCTATTCTCTTATCCTTACGTCAAAGGAAAAGGTGTGGTGTAGGCCTGTATTAGCTCGTGTCCGCCCGCCTCTTTTCCGCTTCGTTCAATTGTATACCTTACAAACTTCTGTGTTTACCCTCACAGAACTTACGCACCTCGTTTGGTAGATTCGGATAGAAGATTTACTGGTGTTCAAATTACTAAACCTACTGTTTGAAATCGTTTACACTTACATTGTAGTTCCTTCAGGGACGTAGTGGAGGGGCGGTAGGGAATCCAAAACCTCCCTTCTGGGTTTTACTATAACTACAACTTGACTTCTCCTCTCCCTTACCCCCAATTTAGAATATTTTATCTAAATAATCCTCAATAGTCCTAATCGCCACTCAAAGCCTTCCTTAGATTTAACATATTTTATGTCACTTCTTGTTATTTATATCTTATTATTAAACAAATTGTAATTGGGCTAGCCCGTATTTTTAACAAATAAACAAACTCTGTGACCTGAACTATCCTCGAGAAGGAGATGAGCAATCTCGAAACATGCAGACTAAATTAAAAGGAAAAACGTTAATTTGTTTTCATATTTATACATCCTAGGATCGAAACTCCGACATTTGTAAAACAAAATTGAAACCATAGAACCATCCGTGAATCCAACTACCTAATTCTAAATTTCACTTGTTTCAGTTTTAGCATGGAACATGCTTTAGCCTTGGACTAACTAGCCGAAAAATGTCACGCGGAATGTGTCACGAAAAATTGGTCACAAAAAATGGTCACAAAAAACGGGTGACGAAATTTTTTAATGATTTTCACGTACAACCGAGTCGTTTCTAGGGAAATGAAACTTCTTTAGTTTTCATCGGACAAAAATCGTTCTCCATTCGTTGGAAAGCTCTCGATTTATCACGCATTTATGTCGCAGTTTTATATTTATCTACGAGATATTAATCCAACAATGCGATGTTATAAATGGTTAGTAAACAAGCATGTTCCATGTTTCTCGATTTTTAGCCGCAGGCTCCAAACGGTAAGCATCCGAAGGGTCCAGGGGGGCTTGCCCCCCTGGCGAGGCGCGAAGCGCCGAGTTTTGTTTGGTTTTTTGACATTGATATTATCATCATAATAATTTGTTCATGTCCTGGAAGGCCTACCGTCGCGAAATTCATATAAGAAGTGCAGTACGTTGAGATTAGTGGGAATTGCGGCATTGACGTGTGGTAGTTCGAGCACAAGCACTGAGACACTATTCCGTATAGAATACAACATGGCTAATGAGCCAGAAATTCAGGTTCAGGGATTACTAAGGAGGCAAGAAGTAGGAGGAGTGACAAAGGAGCATATTATGACCATATTATGGCGCGCCAATATTAAGTTAAAAACCATAAATTCAGCAATAAACATAACGGATGCCTCGGAGCGGGAACGGGGGGCTACAGGGGTTGTAACTCTCTCCTGGCAGTTCGGAAAAATCCACCTCCACCGGAGCAGGGATTTTTCAGCCGTAGGCCTTTCTATATAAACATCCACCTATTCATTCCCCTTTTCGGTATCTTCAAAGTAGCACTTGGTTCTGCTCCTCGAATCCTTTGAATCAAAACTAGGTACTTGAAAGATTCATTTCAAACCTAAATTCTCCTTCCGAAGTTTTCAACTTTTAAAAAACACTTCTATATTCCTTTAGTTGTGTGGAAGTAAAGGGGTCGCTTTTTGCGTCAGTCCTCGTCTGTCTCATGCTCGAGGAGAGTGCAGTTTTGTACAGTGGTAAAGAGGACGCCCGTCAGTGTCTGTCCTCGACTTCTGTCAAACCGAGCCATGTTAGGCTGTTAACCTAACTTCACTATTTAATCAGGGGAAGGAGTCAGAACTCATTTCATTCAATAACTTATCAAAGTCAGAACAGAGCAAACCGCTTGTTTCTTAACCCTCCAGTGGTAGACCCCGGAGCGTTGCGCTCCCTCGGCCCACTATGACATATTACCACATAATATTATAATATATTATGTTGAGAGATACACCAAGTGTTCTTCAAGTTTCAAAACGTTTATAATTTTTTCAAATTTTGGAATTTGAATGTTCAAAAGTTTGTTCAATAAATACCTTGTGATGTTGAATTTTGTGGTCAAAATATGGTACGTTATTAGCACTACTAAAAAATATACAACGTACTCTCCAGGGTACAACTTTCGTATACCGGATTGCGGATCCAGGGCACATGCCTTGCTTTTCGGTAAAATGTGCCCTGCAGATCCTAATAACGATCCTAAAAACTATGCTATCCCAAAATAATTTTTTTTCTCCCCATTTACCCTGTTTCAAGACCCCAGTAGAGAGAAAAGGGTTAACATAAAACCAGTTATTTCTCCATACAGCATGACTGTGGATTTGTTTAACTTTTCTCCCTCGTTTACTAAGCTCAATTCTGATAGCGTCATGTTTTTCTAGGATAAAAATAGTATAAGAAAACATTTTTTTCTAATTTTTCCAAAGTGAAACACGAGAAGCAGTGGTTTTGGTCACTTAGGTTGCCGTTTTGAAACACTGTGCAATCTGGATTATTACATTGAATAAAGGAATAATTCCAATTACAATTACAATTATTGTAATACAACAGGTTTCTCAAATGAGATGAATGATTTGTGCAATGATCGACTGAATATTTTTGGTTTTCCACGTCCCTCCCACGAATGGACACCGTCGAAAAGCTCGTCGACACCCCACAAAGTCCAAGGTCGAAAAAGTGTTGGAGAGAGGGAAGAGTCACAGTGACACCTCGACATGAAACGTCACGGCAACTTACCTGTCGTTGAATGGAAGCGGTGAGGTGGCCCTCGAAGGCAGCTAAAACACCTGACCGACATTTGAGCGGCTGATCGGTTTTGAGCCGAACCGACACGCCAACTGCCCTCCTGCACCCGAGCTCACTTGTGTTCCGCAGGCCGTGCCCATGGCGACGCATCCGGCGGTCATCCCGCACTTACTGACCGCCACTTGCTCACTTCGACCCCCGTCATAGAAACAACTAGGTTTTAGCGAATTTTCGAAGAAAAGGAAGCTATTGTTCTCGGTCCAAAATTTTTAAAACTCGAAATTCCGCAAAATTTGTATACCAAAATCCGTTTCAGACCATCCTGAATTCACTGCCAAAAGACACAAAAAATCATATGTATATATTTATGTATATATTTATGTATATTTTATGTATATTTTATGTATATTATGTATATTTATGTATATATATATCATATATTTATAAATTTATGTAGGTATGTGTCATTCCAGACGATAACTCTCGATAGAATTGAGATAAAAAGTTCAAATTTGCACACAAAATCTGTCTTGGCAATCGACAGGCTAAGTTCGAAGATGGGCAGAATCGGGCCACTCTAAGGGGGGTGTAGGGGAGTTTTAAGGGGGGGGGGGGAATTACCCATGAAGTCCAAATTTGAAACAGTCTGACATTTTAAAGGTTTTTTCATGCTGAACACGATGGTGAAGTCAGAATTGCGATATCTCATTTCATTTCCAAACTGGAGCATTTTGAAGATGAAGAAACGTGGTTTTACTTGAGATGCTTTTCGCGGTTCATCTGCTCTAATCTGATACCGGAAAGAGATATCACAATTCTGACTTCATCATCGTGTTCAGCGTTGAAAAATCCATAAACTGAGGTGTTACTCTGCACGAAATGGAGACAATATTTTTTGGAGTAATGGGGGGGGGAGGAGGGGCATTACCTACCCATCAATTCCCAAAATGAAACAGTATGACAAGTGACATCTCAATTTAAAGGTTTTTTTTAATGCTGAACACGATGGTGGGTTTTTTGGAATTTTAGGTATGAGGGGGGGGGGGGGGAATCACCCATAAATTCCCAAAATGAAACAGTCAGACATGTGACACCTAATTTTAAAGGTTTTTTCATGCTGAACACGATGGTGAAGTCAGAATTGCGATATCTCATTCCGTTCTCAAACTGGAGCACGTTGAAGGTGAAGACACGTGGTTGTTATTGAGACGTTCTTCACAGTTCATCTGCTCTAATCTGATAACGGAATGAGATATCGCAATTCTGACTTCATCATCATGTTCAGCGTTGAAAAATCCATAAACTGAGGTGTTACTCTGCACGAAATGGAGACAATATTTTTTACCTACGTATCCAACAAATCTCTTCTGGATTTCAAAACATTTTTTATTCCCCTATCCCAACCTAAATTTAAAATGAGATGTTCCAAACATTACATTTTACATAAAAGCGGTTATTTATTCGAAAATTCGCTCTTATAGCCATGCTGCATGACTGGAACTTTTTTTAGTTTTGTTCGGGCTGTTGAAATCGACTTCTACAAGGAACAGAAAACAATAGTTGAGAAGTTGTTACAGTCACATGAAGGTGGTGGTAGATGAAAAATAAGAACGCCAGTTACCAGTAGGAGCTTACAATCTGAGAAGTCTATATAAATGAGGAATCGGGATCAAACATGTGAAAATGATACAGAAGTTTGAACAAGAGTTCACTAAAATGTCAGCAAATTTTATTTATTTATTTAGTATGTTGTACATTTTACTATTTACAAATGAAATTATCTTAATTACAATTACACAAACAACATTATTGTGAGACAATAGGCAACAAGCCAATAAAAAACGGAGGTATAGAGTGAGAGTCAATTTCCACGAAAATAATGAGTACAATTGTTAAATCGATTTCGACGATTAGTTCATCATCAGTAACAAACATGAACTGAAGGTTTGTTAACGGTGAAATATGTTGAGGGATCACCTCATTTAGACATTTACCAGACCTATCACTCTTAAGAATTTCGAATTTTTCAAGTACATCCAACATACCTCCCGTTGGGCAAAAATGAGGGAATTCTACATACTGTCTATTTGTTAGATCAAAACTAAAATCATGATTAGATTCGCTTAGGTGACTTGCAATGGATAAGTATACCTCATTATTTTCGTGGAAATAGACTATCTCACTCTATACCTCCGTTTATTATTGAAATGGGTTTCCACAACCTCGTCGGGAGTGATCTAATTCGTAGGCAACAAGCCTGTGGCGCCTCACAAGAGAAGTCCCAAGCTACTCATATGAACATAAATAAACATTATACTGACTTAGGTACTTAATTAAATACTTCTGAAACATAACAACAACTATGATCCAATGACAAAAACAAAAAGCCTTCCGTTTATCTGACTATATATACATACTGTAAATTATCCTCTCTACAGCCGCAGTACCGATTTTAAGAAGCCAATTGACAATTTTTCTTTTGTACACAGTTTTAGAGTACAGCAGTGGGGCTTTTAAGGGGGAGTCAACGGCCCGATGGACAAAATTATATATAAACCATATATTGTGGGCTTCTCGTAGTAGCTGATAAAGCGGGTCTAGGTGGAACGAAATTTCCCAATAGGCGAAACCGGGTCAAATATTTGTGACTTGAACTGTTAGTTACTATTTACGGGTTACGGTGGAATATCAGCAACAACTGTTTTATAAATATTTGGCGCGGGGTGAGGACTTTGAATTCCTCATATAGCCTCACACTAGGGTACAGACGTGGTTTAAACAGGATGACCTTTATAATATCACGCTGTATAACATTTATCTTATCCAAGTGCGTCGTGTATGTGCCTCTCCATACTACAATGCCGTATTGCAAGATCGATTGGACCAACCCCATGTATAATAACCTAAGCTTGTGGCGTTGGAAAACTTTCCTAGCGTTGTAGAAAACAATGTAATATAACAAACTTCTCAGTTTTCGATGAACTATAATATTATTTGAGCATAAAATCGCCTTACGTGTATCCAACTCGCCATTCAAAGTTATCGGCGGTGGATAACTTTGGTGTTGTACTTGAACAGTGAGGCATATTCAAGATTCAATATTCAAGATTTAGACATCAAGACCAAAATACAAAATGTATCGACTGTGATAATTTACATACATGTCGCCATCCATAACGAGATGAGGAATCAGCAACACGAACTATTATTACTTCAGTTATATCTTGAAACCTTCCTACCGTTTTACTAGAAAAAATATTAGATGTAAATTGACACTATGGCGACTTTGGCCCTTCTGAAAGGGCAGAAATTTTAGGTTAGGATGGAGGGCCATCTTCTTGTAACATGTCTATGTAACCGAAGTTTATGGGCAGTACACCCTAACCACCCAATTTTGAACTGCGATCTATTCCCTTAATTTCAGATAGAAGTCAGAAACATGAACAATCTTTATTTGATTCATACCAATCGAATTTTTTGTAATATCGTGCAAAATGGATTTAGCGAGTTTCTGCTGTGAAGGAGTAAAAAGAAAATCTTGAGCGTTGAAGTTCTGCCACTTCGTCGTAACTTCGGTGCTTACGGTTCAAGTACTGATATGTGATGGTACTGAAAACACAATTTACTGGAGCAACTTGTGAATACTATCATGTAGTTCTTGAACCAGTACGCTGATTTCGTCAAAGTTCTAAGTTCAATGGTTGTAGCCGACCATACGGAGGAACACAGCCTAACAATTTGGACAAAATTCCTGTTCCAAAGGTCGCGCTGCATAGCGTGGCGACGCCTAGTGGTTGGAAATAGCCGTTTATGTGCAAAAACTTTTCATAACCCAAGGTTTCAAAAACAAATTTTGAAACATTCAAATGGAACGTTATGGATTTCAGTTCACATTTAAATAGAGTTTAATTTTTTTAAAAATTTCAAGACCATCCGGAGGTTTGTAAGATCAGCCGTTCGATCACAATGAGGGCAGATCGAAAGTCGGCAGCCTGTTGGGTCAATGTTCATACTGGCCCGGCTGATTCGAACAGCACAAGGATATTAATAATGATTACTAATAATTTACACTACTTCGTAATAATTGAAGATAATTCATAATCTACCATTTAGTGATCTAGACAGAAGGGGATGGCGGCCAAACACATGTGGGTAGGTTATCCGAGGGCCTACTAATGCCAAAAGTTCTCTCGCTCATACGACAATAATTAAACTTATTAGGATATTTTTTAAATTTTCAAACAAGTTGTGAAATTGACCTTGCGCTGATCAATGGATCGAATCTAGACTGTAATCGAATCTGAAACCCGTTCGTCTCTATTCACTCTAGATGTTTCTGTTCGTTAATTAAGTACACATTTTTTGCACACGAAAATTCGTTAAAAATTACTATTTTTTTAAACAGACCCTACATAGTTCCTCGTGCATTTTTGGCCTACATGTATCTGACATCGAAAAACACCCAGCCTGTACTCGTATTCCATCCAAGAAACCAAGTACAAATCATCTGTTTTTTAACATGCCGGCCATAATCAAACAAGTAAATTATATTTAGAGTACTTACTGATCCACTTATAAAACATCATTTCCCTCACTTTGCTGCAAAAATATAGTGCAAAGTTGTGGTTTCCTCGGACTTTCCAATTTGTCTCGTTGAAATGGGCAGAAATCTCTTCTGCGCAAATTTGAACTTTTTATCTCAATCTATCGAGATTTATCGTCAGGAATGGCACATACATGCATATATAAATAATATTTATAATGAGAACCTCTCCTCTCCGTACCACATAACTTTCTAGGCGAAGGAAAATACAGCGCTTTTGCTTCATTTCTGTTGCTGGGGTTTGCGCAAATGAAGTAGTAAATTTGCTGTATCCAGAAGAAGTAGTTCAGCAGGTTTTGGAATAAGCAATAGTTGACTGTTACATTTTATTAAAAGCACGTTTTCGAAAATACACTGCGATCCATCGTTTCAAGTGGTTGTGATATGGGATCATCATTGGAGAAGGAAAGGGCATCAAGAATGACAATATAGGCTGACGCGTTCTCCAATAGAGACCTCTAACAGTGGTGAATTCAACGTACCATGACTGGTTATTTAGCACATTGTGATTAGCATAATATTGATTATTCCGAGTAGAATAGTGGTGATATGGATTTTCAAGAAAACCTCCTTTCAGAGTAACAAGAGGAAATCTGTGTGGTAAATACAGAAATCAATAAAAACATTAAATAACCCATTACACTAAAATAACAAATGATTTGAAAAATTATAACAAAGGTAACTTGGAACTTTCAGGTCATATTCCTTCTTTGTTTTTAGACTGTCTGAACAGTTTATGATGTATAAGGTGGATACCTACTTAGTACATTTACATACTATCGAGTACTAATAATTCTGTAGCCCACAGAATTTAGTAACAATAGTCCAAGGTGTTTTTGTGGATTTAGTGGCTCCTGTTTCGTAACAGCAAGTTTGAGCAGACCATACATCTTACACACCTGTGGTGCACAACCTATTCACCTTAGTCAATAAAATGGCACCAATTCTACAAATTGAAGCTACAAATGAAAACACTTTGTGTGCTTCAGAATTTGAATACGCTCCTTACAACCTCAGCATGAGTTTTTCATTCGTATAAATGATATTTGAGATGACATGATTTATAATACAACGCAATAAAAATACTACGTGATTAAATTATGGAATAACAAGTTACTCGAATATTAAACGGGATTAAGGGGAAATCAAGTGACAATACCTGCATAATGAGTGATAGTTGAAATTCCGTTGAAATTGACAAATTGAATGTAAGAAAATGCTGTGGTGTTTTCCTTCGTTAAATCTTGGGTCGCGTTTGAACAGGAACAATCGAAAATCTGCAAAACCACATGCCATTTGTAATGTAAAGAAACTTTAAAAACTACATAAAATTGAATTCAACTATTCTCATTGATCACACAAAATAAATTGTTTATGGAAGTTTGCAAGTAAATACTTAAGTTTGCACATTGAGCGGTATATAAATAACTAGAACATATCAACTGCAGGGATAAATTTGATAGGGTACGTAAGTACTGTCCGTGAAAACAAAACGGATACTTACATTCCCATCCCCATACATGAATTTTTTAATTCAAAGGGAAGGGAAAGTAAAATTTAGAGAAGAGGTGATTCTATAAAGTTACACTTTACATAGGATCGTGAGGTGAGATAATTGTGGGGTTGACATATTGTCTAAGGTTGATGATATCTCTAGTTTAAGATTAGGATCACAATTGAGGGAAATATAACGTGGACGTGAAGGCGAGAGGAAATTGTTTGTAGGCATCTACCAGGAGTACAATTCATAATTCTCAAATGGGTAAAGAAAAAATGAAAGAACTGTTTTTGAAACATAAAATCAATATTGAAAAATTGAAGACTCTGTTCCGATTTCTACTAGATCCGTGAGTGAGGAAGTTTTCCTTTGAACCTCATCTGTTGGGACGGCAACTGGAAAGTCTGAAGTCGTCTCTTAAGAAGCAACACAGGCTAGACAGAGAGACAAAGTACTGTTTTATTCCAAACCTACCAGTAATTTCACGCTAAACTTACTACTTTTAGTTTACTTTCGATTTGAAACTAATAGTTTGTCATTTTCCCCCAGTTGATTCAGACAGACCTACTTCAATATGAATCAGTTTTCCTGGAACGTTTTGAACTACGAACTGAGAAATAACATGTTGAAAAGGGCCAAAGAGATTTGGATCGCAGAACAATTTGGTTCACAGCTAAGAACAGGAGGACGAGGTTTCCAAAATGCCTCGATTACTCCGTCCAGAACAGCACAGAATCCTAATATTTTGTGTTACCTACAAACAATTTCTACTCAATGATCCGACAACATCGGAATACAGAGAAATTACAACACCGGCATGTTAAGAGTAGTAATAGACAAATATATAGTAAGAAAATTATTGTTCTAATGTTCATCACATCAATATAGTCTACTCACTGGTAGATCGAATGATTCCATTCATGTTAATTAATTAATATGATATGTAGTTAACACAGCTAATGTTAAGTAATAAAATAGGTAACACAGTGCACACAACATTTTTCAATCCAATATCCTTGATATTTATAAAAATGGTTCTCAATAATTTGTAGAAAAGATGTCAAGGTGATAAATACTATATAATAATACTATGTCAAGATGAGAGATTCATGATGAACGCAAAATGTTTGATAAAAATATATCTGTTATTTATAGAAACACGAACATTAGCGTTCAGGTATGTTCAATTTCTTTTGTATTATTTATTTAATTTTTTTTTAAATATTAGGTACAGCAATTTCCATAAATGCATAATGTTGAGCTCTAGAAGGTCAAGAGCAGATAGAAAAAATGTCCGTAAACCTTTGTTTGCCGTATAGAATCTATCTGATCGTGGGGTTGAGGACAGCAAAGAAAAAGATACAATAGCCAACTACGTTTGAAGGATTCACAAAATATTGTGGCAACTACACTCTACATTAATGGGAGCAAGAAAAAAACGAAGAACTTTTCAAGCACTCTACAAAATAGTTCACTGATGACATACCAAGCTTGCTGGTAAACGTTAAGTATTTTATTTCAGTATGCATGAAGGATTAGATCTAATTACTGCAATCTGTTTAATGCGATTCAACATTACTGGTAACTAACAGTAAAAAATTAATGAACTACTGAGTCAAGTGCAGGAGGAAAGCCAATTGAATAGAAAAACTAAATAGAGAAAAGCATGCACTATATCTAAAAACTGGGGACTATTTCATAAAACAAGTTGGAAGTTAACATGAACTAATGAAGTTAACTTGTAATAAAAATTGTTAATGTACCAGTGTAGAAAATTCTCAATTGCACTGTAAAAGCTGGAAGCTTTGATTAAATTGATGGGTCGATTGACAATGAAAACGTGGTACACTGAAAACAATGAAATTCGTGGTACCCATGAAAACTTTGATGGGAATTAGTGAATGGTTACAATGCAGGAGTTGTTCAACATTGAATAAACCAACCAGTATGAACAACAATTTGTAGATATATAGGACGATCATTAGCTAAATTGTGCAGCTACGTATTCATTTGAATTGGGCAAGCCCAATTACAGTGTGTCAGCGTACACAAAATGATGGGAGAGCAGGGATGAGCGAGCAGAGAGGGGGGGGGGGGGGGGCAAGATGCTAATCCTCGACAGCAGGCTGGGGCAGAAGAGCTGGCCGTTTAGAAGTTTGTCTCCCCAGGGGCTGCATACGACAAATCCGTAGCAGGCTGTCATAGTCCACGCTGCAAGATGGAATTCCAAGTTTAATGGCGACGTAGCGGAGGAATTTCTGCTCGGCCCTCTTCAAGCAGTACTTGTGGACAGCGTAGCAAGGCGACCAGACCGGGGAGGCATATTCAAGTATTGGGAGCACCAGTGTCTTGTACAATAACACTATAGCTTGGATGTGAACGCCAAGGCAACGCTCTGCCCGCAATATTAAGTATGTGAGCCGAGAAAGAGAGCTGGCCATCACAGAGAATCCCGAGATCAACCAACTCTCCGACCCTTCGAAGAAGCAATCGACACAAAGTGAAGTCGTAGCAGACTGCTTGCGTTGTACGGTGAATGGTGACTACTGAGCATTTCGAAGGGTTCAGAAACAACTCGTTGTCGGAACACCAAACCTCAAGATCCCGGACCGCAAGCTGCAAGGCCTCACAATCCAATGCAGAGTTCACATGGCAAAAAAGGTTTAAATCATTCGCAAATAGCAAGCAATGGACGTTCGAAGCCAATATGACTTCCTTGGGGAATTCCCGAAATTGCAGTGAAGGGAAGCGATAAAACACCCTTTACTCGGACCACGTGCTGGCGGCCATCGAGGTAACTCGACATCCAGTCCAGGAACACTCCAAAGACACCCACAGATTCAAGCAACGACAGAAGATGGCGATGTGAAAGCTTGTCGAAGTCTTTTGCATAGTCTGTAGAGATCACATCAGTCTGACATCCCCGCTGGAACCCCTCCATCACAAACTCCTGAAACTCGTGTAAGTGTGTTACGGTCGAGCGTCCTTTCAGAAATTCATGCTGTTCGACTGCAATATCGAGTAGTACTTTTAATTTAGCAAATGATCGTCCTATAGATCATACTCGTTAGTTTATTCAACGATGAAAAGAACTCCTGCATTATAACTATCCACTACTCCCATTAACGTTTTCATGACTCTTTACAACTCAAATAGCATGTACATTTCTGCAGACACTAAGGTACTTTGTGAAACACAAGAACAAACAGTTTCCATGAATTGTAACTTGTACTTGTTGTATGACATAACCCCCAGGTTACTATAAATTTACCCTATATAATAAGCCGAACACTGAGCAATCTAATTACCAGTGTTCGTGGAACGGAAGGCCATACAGAGCGGTAATACCGTAGGCCAACCACATTCTTTAAATAATATTGCTAGCTACACGTACACAAAGCATTTCCTTTGTTTAAGCCTATAGTATTTTCGTATTTTACAATTACGGTTTCTTAACACCTATCTACAGCAAAACAAATGTAAATACAATTGTAAATCAACAAAGCAACTGTGCAGTTTCATCTAGGAGAGATGCGTTTTTCAAATAAATTTCAAGGACCACATTATCAACTGTTTCAGACATTTTCTCGTAGGTTATTCATTGTTTTTATTTTTTAAATATATAATTCAAGAACACGAGTTTTCTTTTTTAATCTTTCTCTCATCTCAAAATTTTCGTTTCTCCTACACTAAGGATCACTTTATTTATTGTCGATCAAATGATATTTTTAGTGGTTACAGAGACCAGATAAAGATGCTTCAATGTACTCAGAGCAGTATTTCCGGATTAGTAGAACCGAAATTAGTTAAGTGATATTCAATCTATATTAGTAATAATGATTTAACAGCGATGTAAGACTCAAAATGGAGGTTTTTAATAAAGGACATTCGAACCTAACCTCAAAACCAGAATGGTGGACATACATTGAGTGACACGAAAAGCAACTAAATAAGGAAAACCCCAAACATCAAAATCAGAAAATAGAAATCCAATTCTAAATAGGTAAGTAGAATATAAATATAGGCAGGTACCTACATCCAATTTTGGCACAGCAATAGTAAACTATTTCTACCTGAAACACGCACCTTTCAAAATGCTGATAACTGAACACCGAGAAATATGTTCCAAAGAGCCCTCGTCGCCAATTTTTTCATATATCACATTTATTATCTTTATAAAATGATTCAAACGTTAATGTGGAGAAATAATTAAGGTTTCTAGCGAAGAGTAATACACTATCCAGATCTTCGAATCAAATAGTCACTTTTACTTGAAAATACTGTTCTGAGAATGAGACGAGCATATGACTTCAATTAGATATGTCTTAAAACAGTCAAATTTTTTGAGACTTGAAACGGTCTGTTTGAAAATAAGAAAAAAATATTCAAGGTTCTTACTCTATATTTACACATGTATACTATAAATATTTTCTGACATTAAAAAATACTGTTATGCCATCAAAATGTTGTTCATGATACTGTTAGAAACACAGGCAATTATAATCAATCACCGTATGTATTTAGACAATTATTTTTTTAATCAATAATATGTGAAAATTGTGATTATTGGCAGTTGAAATATAATACAGGTACCTGCTACCAATAAACGTTACAAAATAGATGGAAAATTAACTTCGTCATACCAGTGTCTTTTAAAGCAGATCTCTTTGAATGAACGAGAAAGACAGTAAGTAATGTACATACACATCAATAATCTTACATTTAAATAATACAAAATCCATCACGCTGAGTGTAAAGAGATCTAAATGTAACTTCTGTACAAGATTCAAATCGGTACAGTAAAGGTAGAATTTTCCAAATCAAAATAGACGGTGTTGCGAACAAACCTAGGGGTAAACTAGGGAGGGAGGTCCCACAAGTGGGTTGACAATATTGTTGGGACGTATGATATTTACTGGTAGGTCTGGTGTGTTTGTGTTTACCTGTGATGGTACAAATATTCGCCTGTGAACTAATACGAGTTTGTTTTCATTGTGCTGTACACTGGTCGGGAGGAATACGAGGACTTTGTGGATGTTTTTGCTTTTTTGGAAACAGAAAAGTGCTTAGCAACGAGAAGGCACACACAAGTTTGGTCACATTGCGTAAGGTATTGGCGTGAAATTGGATGAGTGGTTGAGACCGAAATCCAAAAACGATAATTCCTGTAGTGTCTCTGTACAGTGTGGCGGAGATAGTTTGACCACACTTGAAATTGATTTAATTTCGAGAGTAGAGGGTTGAAAGAAAATCACAAGACTCCCTCATCACATTATCCGTTTTTGGAAGGGTTCGTGGCTTGTCCACATAAACCTTTGACATAAGATAGAATAAGATAGATTTCTTCCCTTTTACATAGGAAGAAATAGTGTAGAGTGGGATTGGGCGAGCGAGGTGGTCACGTCATCATTTGGAGGGATCAGTCGAAACGGACTGTGTACAACCTGGTCCCAACAATATGCGACACGTGGCAACACATGGCACGAATTTAAATGAATCTGGTCCGCTCAACTTTCATGGGGACAGGCAAACCACCAGCCCTTCCAGAATTGAAGGATGCGATTAGACGTCACCGATCCCAATGGAGAATGTGAGAGGGAATCAGCGAGCGCCTTGAAAAAAGCATTTTTGGGCAGATGCAATCTATTGAACATTCTGTTCCACAATCCTTTTTTATATCCTAAAATGTCCATAAATTGTGACTTTTTCAACAATCTACCTCGAAATTAAAAATTTGGCGTCAATTTCAAAGGTGGTCAAACCATCTCTACCACCTGAATTATAGAGAAATGCAAAAATAGCATAACCGCTGACTCCTTGGGCACTGACAACAGCTCCAGTCATGGCGTTCCCTTATCTAGGCTGATCTTCACTGGACGAAGCGCATCGGCCATAGGAGCTGAATCGTTCCAGCAGCAGCACAGGGGTGGCAGGAAGTAATCACTGCTCTTTTGAGGAAAAATAAATTTTCCCAACAAGAGTAGAACTGTTATGCCAAAAGAAGAGGCTGACCTGCTTGCCAGCTGGTTAGAAGCCCTGAAGACGACAGTTTCACCGTAGAGCTCGGCAACGTTGTTATTTATATGTTGTAGAACTACACACAGTTGTAGCAGTTTTCATGGAGTCTTTTCCTAATAGTAAGTAGCACGAGGATCAACGAATCCTGTAATCCTTTCAAATTCTTTGTTATTAGAAAACTCGAGCACCAAAAGCCTGATACATCTAAATTTGAAGAAACATAAGCACGGCTGAACCAATACACCAGTTACTGTGATTCCTTAGAAGTTCGGAATTGTCAACTATCTCCAATGCCCTAACAGTACAACAAGGTAGCATTGATAAAGACCAGGCGTCAATCCTTTTGACCAGGAATGAAATTTGATATGCAGCCACGATGTAGAAGTTGTCAGTCATGCAAAGGTTTTAAAGGGCAAGGGTGCTGTAACAGGTTTCAATGGAATGGAATTTGACATAGAAGTATGTTATGTCAACTATAGATTATTTTAGCAAATTAGCAGCTATCATCCTTGGAAGGGCCACGTATTCAGTAAATTCACTGTTGGTCAAACAGAAAATGAGATTTTTCTTATCACAAGTAAACACAAACCTACCAACAGTTTCCACTTACAAACTATAAGTAGTTTAATGATAGAACCAATTTGTGCAGGAGTTAATAAGTGAACAAAAATAGATTTATAAAACACGAATATAATAATATAATAGAACAATCAGTCAAGAAAAGCTTGGTGAACAATAGAAAAATAAAATTATGTAATAATGTAGGTACAGTATACTGGAAGTCGTGAATACGTGCCTTCTTAATAAGTATCTTTTCTCAACTGGGATTCCAAGTTTTTGAAACCGAAATACTTTCAGTAAGTATTTTGAAAATTAATATAATTTAGTTAAGAAAATAATTATAAATACGTACCCCCTTGGGGTTAATAATAAGCAGGTGGGACAGTGCTATTGGTAGTGTTCTGCGACGTAGTCCTTTCTCCCTGGGCGATTTCATTGTTCTGGATCCCTCTGAACTTGAGGAAGGTGTCGTAACCATAAGCGATCATGTTCAGATAGCCGAAGAACTGCGAAAAAAGACAGATTGACGTAAACTAGCACAAAGGATACAAACATTCAATAAACTGGCTATGATCACTACAAGTATAATTTTAAGGAAAACTAACATGTACTATTAATTTGAACTCCCTCACGACGTTGTGCCTCACAACGTCATTCAGAAAAGTTATCGTTTTGTGACTTGAGACTCAGATTTAGTTAGAATAAAATACGAGTTTCAAAACGAAAAAGTCGATTTCCACAAAAATGAATACCAACTACACTTGGACATACTTCGGGTGTTACACCATCATCAATACAACACAGTTCTGTTGACGCCTCTCCATAGAACAGTGTTGAGTTGTTGATGGTGTAACAGCCAAAACCGGTCTACAGTGACCTATGAACGGTAGCATTCCACCAGACAAGCAAAAAAGTTGAGAAGAACGAACCGTACCGAGTGTATGTTTACCGGACATCACCAAACGCGTTTTCCAGGTATCCATATCTCGGCAACTTGAAATTTGGTGTGGATAATAGAAAGCCCTGAAAGTTCCAAGTCGCTAGGTCTAAAGGGAGCAGAGTTATATAACTTCAAAAACCCAGTTTTTCGCCCTTGTTCTTGTTCTTATTCAGACGTTCAAGGCTACAGCCTCTCCACCTTCACCAATTGACTTGAAATTTCGCACAGAGCTTCGTTTCAGCTTCAGACTGTACCTTTTAAAAGATTTACCCCACTATCTCAACCAAAAAAATTGTTAGAAAAAAAACAGAAATTCTTACATAGATGTGTAGTAATAAAAACGTCTCGCCATGGCGCCAAGGGGAGATTTCGAAACGGGTACGCTGCTTGTGAAGTGGTCAGGACCTCTCTCTAGTTGGAAGGAAAAGGGCGGGCGGGGAAAGTGGATATCATAACTTTTTCCTGACTGCAGTAGAATGATTTTTGCGAGGAGTGTTGGGGGGGGGGGGGGGGCTTATTTTTGTGGAAAGCGAATTTTAAGTTTTTTGTGGAAAACAAGAAATCTAATGGAATTCAAAAGGATGAAACAAAGCCTGATTCATATAGGTCTCCATTTTTCAATGAATAAGGTTTCTTGGTGTGGTTCTTTCAGCCTAAGCCAAGACTAGTGTCTCCTCACTAGACTAAAGAAAGACTATACCAAGGTTAAGTATATGGCCAAGGGTGTTATTGAACAAATTAATGAAGGTGAAAAACTTTCCCGCGCTAACTTCCCTCAATGTTTAGGCCAATCCGATAGTTACAATAATTACAAATAGTTACAATCCATAGTTAGAATAGTTACAAAAGACCTGTCAATTTACATTAAGTCTCCCTCGGTCGATTTTAAATTTAAAACGGCAATGCACTCTTCGACAACGCAGAATTAATGATACATTCGAGTTTTGAATTTAAATTCATTTGACAATACTTTCAACAATTTTGACAACGACCAGCCGCGGGGTGGGATATGATTTCTTAATGTAAATTTGCCCCTATAGTGGTGCTTTCTGTTGAAAACATTTCTTCTTGAATTCCGGTCGGATTGGCCTTAGCATCTGAATTCGGTTTTCCGCAAAGACATCATTACACAGTTGTCTAGATCCCATTTGTAGGGGATGAGTAGCTGACATGAATTGAAAATGAAAATCAATACAGATACTGAGCCTCTTCATAATAGGAATAGTGGTGAATTGCCTCTTCAGTGAATGGCGGTTTGTAGGTCATATTATGACCTACAAACCGCTATTCACTATTGAACAGAGTAAGGTTTTCATCGGTAGATTTATGGCCCAAGGTAATACGTTCTTCCAGCCTAAGGTAATACGACAAAATTTGTCGTATTATTTAATAATCATCAATAATAAACCCAAATAAGTACTTGCGTATTTCCTTGGGGGGAGTATTTGAAAGGGAAAAAACGTCGATATTACTAGCGACCGCAACATATTTTTCAACGAAGAATAATTATCATGTTTCAGTGATAAACAACTCCTGACTATCGATACAAAGTTGTGAACAGATGAAAGTGGCACAACATTCTGTGATAGCCAATTTCTCAACAGAATTTCACTTACAAACATCTAACAAATTCAGAACCTTTCATTCTATTCGGACTATTTTTCTTTCTCTTCGTCTTCTAAATTGTAACTCATGGATTACTTTCTGTCAACATCGGCAACCATTTACATTATAAGAGGTCTGATTGAAAAATTCCAGGACTTTTTTAATTGCGCGGCCCCACGTTAAGAACCCTCTTTCATCAACGTCAGTTGAAGTTAGAGCTGTTTTCGTGAAGTGACTTTTTCGTGTTCGGCGTTTTGCAAGTTGGTGAAGATGGAGCAAATTGTGTGCGGAAACTTTTTCACTTCTTCAACAGGCCTATGGAGGTGACGTGATGAGCCGTTCACGGTGACACGAGTGGTTCAAGGAAGAGAGAACATCATGTGAACATCGACTGAAGACACTCAAGTGGCAACGAATTCCTCCAACAAGATGAAACATTCAATCGTTTTCGCTACCTTGAAACTCTAAGAAATTTGCGCCAAAACATTGTGAAGAAAAGACCAGAACTTTGGGCGACAGGAGACTGGGTCCTTTATGACGACACACAAGCGCTCCTCATTCGTGATTTTTTGTCAAAATCGGAACTTCGACTCTTCCCCAGCCCCCTCCTACTGTCCTTGATCCCTGCGACTGCTGGCTATTCCCCTAACTCAAATTCCCGATGAAAGGACATCGTTTTCAGTCGATTGAGGAGATGAAGAAAAAAAAAAAAAAAAAAAAAAAAAAAAAAAACGCAAGAGCAGCAGCTGTACAGCGCCCCAGAAGATGGGTTTTCCCCATGCATGGACGAATGGAAACACCGTTGGGAGAAGCGTGTACACTTCCAAGGTGATTAATTTGAAGGTGACAAAATGGGATGATGTAAAAAAATTTAATAAAGCTTTGTTGAGAAACTCCTGGAACTTTTTGATCACACCTCGTATCTACCAACAATATCCGAAATTTGTTTCTTTTCGTGGACCAAAAAGTATCTCTCAAAAACAAAAAACACGTTGATTCACACTCGTATTAATAATGTTTATTCGGGTTGATCTTCGCTTGTGAACAGCTGGTCATACGAATGTTATAACTTCTCAATGACTGTTATTTTCTGAAATTTCTTTCATTTCCTAAAAGACTGATTTTTCTATTCTCACAATAACTAGAAGTATTATTTTATTTGATCAACATCATTTTTTTGAGGTTAAGTTGAGGTTTCAACCGAAACAAACCTCTGTAGAGAAAATAAAGAAATTGAGAAGTTATAACAAAAAATACATAAAATCGAGGTTTTGGACATTTTTACCCCACCAGTCTTACGTAGGTAGGGTCATGGTAGGTTTCTACAACCATCTCCGGCCCGATCACACATCGTGAGAACAACCTTTCAAAGTTTAAGGTTAATTTTAACGTCAAAAGAATACGGAAGTCGGCGACGGATTTTTTCAATTTCTTAAAGGTGATAACTTAAATGCCAGTGAAAATTACTTCATACCTATTCTGACAATTTTTCTTAGATAGATGATGATAAAACTTCGAACTCACCCCAACAACGCCGAATATTGAAGCAGCATCCAAATAAGCAAACGATAGGGTGGAACCAATCATCAGAAACAAAGTCCAAATAGCACAATAACCAAATTCCTGTGAACAGAAAGTAATCAAAGTAAAACTTTGTTAATAATAATAATTTTATGTAATGAAGCCAATTCCTTCTCAGTCTTACCATGCGCAGGCAAGGAAATAATAGTACATAAAAGGAACCTACAGCTTTATGCACCCCAGTTAGCATTTTACTGTAGGTTTGAAATAAAAGGTTGGGGGGAAACGGATCCATTATTTTGCAGCTAGATGGCGTCAATCTTGTTTTGTTTTTAGTTATCGGATTAAACTTTACTCGTTGAAAGTGGGAATTACTCTTCAAAACAAACGCCATTGGAACATAAGTAGTTGTGGTTGATGGATTTAGTTGTGAGTTAGAGCCTTGAAGATGGAGATGGTGAACAATCTAGTGTGTTTTACAATTTTTTTCGACTAAGGGGAAAACGCAAGTAGAGCGACAGAAATTTGAACACTGTGGTCCAGATACGGGAACGGCCAATCATGCTCAATTTCGGTTTCGTAGGTTCCGTTCAAGAGATTTTGATGTGAACGATGTCTCACGTTCAGGAAGGCCTACCATCGAAAATGTCGATGAAATTCTGAAGATGGTTAGGAAGGATTGGCATGAGGAGCTGTCGCAGCATCGCCCAGGAGCTAAATATCGATCACAAAACTTTGCTGAACCACTTACGTAAAGCTGGGCTTGAAAAAACTCTTTATATTTGGGTGCCTCACGAGTTGACAGACCAAAACTGGATGAGCCGCGTTTCAATTTGCAAATCCTTAGCCAAAAGGAACGAAGCTGAAAATTCGCTCTTATAGCCAGCATGCATGACTGGATTTTGAACTTTTGAGTAGCGGAAGGCGAGACACCTTATTTTGTGTCATAATTATGTGGTGAGTGAGGAAGACAATTCGATACGACCTATCTACAATCGACTGTCCGCCTGGGGAAAACCGCTCACCTGCCATCCGGCTGCCAAGAACCGCTAACGGTTAGTGGCTAACCTGTCACCGCGCTCCCGAAAATCGCACATCTCGCGCGACGCTGCAGAAAACCGCTTAAATGACAATTTTGGCGAAAATGACTGTTTTACCTATTTAAATAAAGCACCTATTAAAATATGAAAACCCGAAATGGCGTTGTGAATTCTCTACGACGTTTTGAAAATCGGCCTAACATCAAAACCGTTCAGGGCGCTCCGGCGTACAACCGCTTAGCTAAGCTTTTCCTGCGACATGTCGTCGAAAGGACCCAGAAAACCTGAAGATTCCGTTCCCAAACAAAAGGACATCAGATACCGCAGTAAGTAAAGTAGAAAGTGTAGTAATCATGATACCTTGGGGAACGTTCTCATACATAGGAATGGATGAGGAGATCTTCACCAAGTCCACCATAACATAATACAGCAAATATTATAATTTTTCAGCAGTTACCAGCTATTTTCCCATTTATGATTGGGAGTAAACAGTTTGTCACTGAAATTATATGCTACTGTATGCATGTTGAATGCGGGCAACTGCTGGTGCATGGCGTTGTTTAATTTTCTTTTGCTATTGCTTTTAGTTTCTTCTATTTTTGTTATTTTAGTGCCATTCTACATGAAGATTATGTGGGTGAAACTGTATGACCCATCTAACTTTCAATGTACATACGGATCAGTATGTATCATATTATGAGCCACTTCTATACAATTCTTTTTCACTACTTGATAAAATTATTAATAATTAATGCTAATTCATAATAATAATTAATCTAACAAAGATGGTAATAAACCGTTGTGTCAAGAATTTGCAGAATTTTCATTCACGCTTTAATTCTTGTTCGCTACGTTCACACAGTCATGTAACTGCTACCAACTATTATAACGATTCAATGCTGTAACGTTTACCTCCACTCCAACAGTAGCAAACATCAGACACAAAGGAAATCGCTTGGTCACAGGCAAAAAAGGTTGATTTGTTGAATTGGAGTTGTCCTAAGACTTCAAACTTTCAATTCGGTCTCCTGTAAGTTAGCAACGAGCCATTTAAGCGGTTTTCCGCAGCGTCGCGCGAGATGTGCGATTTTCGGGAGCGCGTTCACAGGTTTGCAGTTCTTGGCAGCCGGGTGGCAGGTGAGCTGTTTTCCCCAGCCGGACAGTCGCTAAGCGATTGTATCGAATTCATTTTCAGTTCAGGAGAGTGGTTGCTCAAAATGTGTTTCTAATAGCTAATTTGGCTCCATGACTAGTACTTCAATTTAACACACCTCAGTAGAGCCCTTTACCAATCCAAAGTACTGAAAGGAAGATAAAATTAGATAGAACTTACTATTTTTAACCAAGGGATGGAATAGAACTTTTCAATGACATGGAACAGGTAGAAGCCCAAGAGGATCCCAGTCAACCAGAAACCAAGTCCGCAAATGAAGCTCATGAAACTCAGTCGACCGAAGGCGGAGTACACGGAGAAGGAGACGCAAACAAATACAAGTAAACTAAGGACCTGCAACAGAAAATTTATACATTTTGTTATGTCCATTTTCAATTGAAATGTTTCCAAAATAATGATTAGTGTTGACGCCGTATCAAGTTGATGATTATGAGCTCTTAAGAGTGCAGCGCAAAACTTTGATCGCACCTTCCACGTGTCCGCATTTTTCGGATCTGTCGTTAAAACGATCACATATCAAACATGAAAACAGCAAATCACGAGGTCATCAGTATCCTCACCATTTTTTCTTCTCTTAGGTCTTCACTGAAAAGTTTTCAGTGAAAACTCTTCAGTGATCCCACCCAATCATCTCGATTTCATCACTGATTCGTCGAATTGTATCTCAATCGTTATTTCGTTGGATGGATGAGTTACCTACATGATGTTACAATTCAAATTGCTGGTTGTTTTCAGCTCCAGGAAGGGTTCGGAAAACCTCTTCTTTATTCTCGCTTTCCAGCTCGTTCTATCGCCTCATCTCCTATCTGTTACCAGCAAATCGGTACCTATACCTTCCAGTACCAACATTCGGATCTCACTAATAGAGCAACGATACGTGAAAGATCTGGAGAACTTTCATTTTTCCACTTCAATCCTTTATTTCAAATTTTTATATTTTGTATACTATCCATTTATTAAGGATAGGAGATCCTTAAGAGTTATATTTATTTTTATTCTATATTTTATGTTTGGTCGTCAAGTGGAAAATAAATGTTGATTCGGAATTAATGTTTTAAATGTTCCCGTAAAATGCTACAGTTCCAGTATTGTTGAATATACCAGGCAGAACGTTTGGAATCCCTTCTAGGCGTAACTAGAAACTTTTAGAATGAGAAGTCGAAATTGATGCGCTTTTGTGGATCACGAACTATGGATGACGGAATCATAATAGCATAGCATATTATGCCAGCAAAACTGTCAGGGTTTCCTCACAACATCTATGAAAACCTTTGGATGATCACAACTTTTAGTTTGATAAGACAAAATGACACGCGTTTTCGCCCCAATTTGCGGCATCAACTGGTACTGAAACTGATTATATAAACGACGTCGTGAAGATCTTGATCCAGATAGCTCAACGAGAAAGGGCTCCTAGGAACTGATGAGCCTTGGGGTGGTAGTACCAGAGCCACTTCAATAAAGGCAGTCTCAGGTAATTAAAGCTAACCTTCTGCTCTACACAAACAGCCGCTCCTATCTATTCAAGAGTGATTTCATTCAAACCCCTTACACTCCCCACCTGAAACGTCACAATTCTTGATAAAGCAAACTAGTTAGTCCAGTCAAATGGTGTTAAAAGTGACGTTTTCGTAACAATAATGAGGTTCTAGGTTTTTCAACCGATTGGTATGTTTTTTGGGTCACTGAATCCGAATCTGAAATTCGCTGCCTCCTAGCTGGACAGTGTCAGGTCGAAAACCGCAAAAAACCTTTAAATTTTGGACGTAATCTTTGTTTTTCAACACCACCCGTATCAAAATTGAAGAGCATAAAATTCTGCGTCGAATGACTTCCTCCCCTCCTCCAAACTTCAGATTCAGCGCCCAAAAAAACATATAAATCTGTTGAATAACCTACTACCTTATTTTCGTTATCAGAAAACTACCGTTTGACTGGACTAACAAGGTTGACTAATACAATATATTAATACACTCACTTAGTCAACCTTGTTAGTCCAGTCAAACGGTAGTTTTCTGGGGTAGATAATATTATTATCTACCCCTAATTGCCCAAGTGCGTGGTATGGACGACTTGAGCCACTATGGTGCAGACAATGGCCTTATTCCTCAGAGTCATGAGGGCTTTCTTGACCTAAAGCTGAACTTTGACTCGACGTAAACTATGTTGCAACGGAAGTTAAGAGAAAGTCATGCCTTCGACTCAATCTTACTCTGATATCCGTAGTCATGATTTCATTACAAATCTCAACTAGTACAACGGGCTCTACATGAAAAATTCTGTAATATAAACTGCCAATATCGAGAAAGTTTCATAAAATTTATGAAACTTATGAAATTTATGAAAATTTAATGCAAAGCTTACAATTTGGATACATTTCAGCATTCCAGGGATGGTCTTGATGTAACTAGGATCATATCTGATGTTCGTTTGGACGTTGGTATTGGAGGTTGTGACAGTTGTCGTTGTCACTCCAGGGGGCGAATTTTGCATCATTATGACCTACACTGAGAAAACTAGGGAACAACCTGAAAAAAAAAAAGAAAAAAAAAGTCAACACATCCATTGCTAATAATGTATAATTATGGCATAATTATAGAACACAAGAAGCAGTCCTACAAGGGACGTAGCCACGGGGGGAGTCTAAAAAGTATCTGGAACCCTCTCCTGTTTTTTTTTTTTTTTTTAACTTTTTATTGGCCCAAGTTTGGGAATATTAAATACCTGTTTGTTTTAGTTACGTTTTGGACAACAATAAAAATAAAAATCAATCCACAATAAAAATAAATCGTTAAGAAGTTGAATAATAAACAGGGTAAATAAAAATAAACTCAATCAATTGTTTAATGTTTCTTGTTTATTTGAACTTTTATGAAAATGAATATTGTACTAACTTTCGGGGGGAGGGCCCTGGACCAGGGTTGGCAAAAAACATGTTTTTTTTTCTCAAAAAGAAAAAAGTTGTAGGTATTTGTTTAAAACCGCTTTTTAAACATATAAACAAACCACCCTTAGTTTTTAATATTTGAATGTTTAAAACTATTTGGTCTAGATTGTGTTTTTTTTTCTACTCAGGCAAAATCATCGTAATGTAAATGTAGTCTTTTCAAATAGGCAACGTCCTCATATTAAACGTCTTACTATTCGATTGGATTTTTCACCTTCTGATTCTGACGAATACCAGTTACCAGTGTAGCAGTAACTAATTTCACTTAGGTAGGTACATTTATAAAAACTAAGTTCAACTAAAAACATGAAGAATGACGTTGACGAAAATGAGGATCTGACCTTGGAACAATGTTGTTTCATTTCGATAGAACAATACTTAAAAGTAGGTACCTTCATATCGCTCATAGGCTGCAATAGTGGCTCGTACCTCCAAATTTGATGCTTCGGGGTAATCGAAAAAAAAAACCATTTCAACTTTGAAATATTCCGCTACGAATTTCACGAAGCGACTTTTTATTTAAAGCTCTAATTTCTGAGCTTTAAAAACTGGCTTCGTGAGATTCGTAGCAGAATATTTCAAAGTTTAAATGTTTTTTTTTTTTTTTTTTTTTCGATTAGGTACCCCGAAGCATCAAATTTGGAGTTATGACAATACTGCAGCCAATCAACGATATATTGATATCCAAATAAAAATTTGAAGAAAAAAGAAGTGTACCTAATGCCGACTATGGCGTCACTGTTTATCTGTTTATCCCTCGAAAGTGGGTTCCAGAGAGAGTGAATGAACAATGCAACACAATGGTTGTACCTATACACTAGCGAATTTTCGAAGGAAAGGGAGCTATTGTTCTCGAAGGAGAAAAAATAGAGACGTTTTACAGAAAAACAGTTACTTCTTCGAAAATTCGCTCTTATAGCCATGCAAGATTACTGGATTTTTTTTCTTCTTTTTACTTGATGTTTAAACGTTTTAAACAGCTGATTTAAAAGTTTAAAACTTTGTCAACCCCACCATGGCCTCCTCGTCATCGGGGGAGCCCTTACCGAAATCCTGACTACTGGAGTGGAAACGTACTCCAACAGGTCGTGGAATAGGTTGCGTGTTTGTCTACTTCAAAACGAATTAAAATCTTGAATGTTCATTGGGTCTGATCAAAATATAAAATGGCGGAGAAAAGTGAATCCAGGGTAGCCACTGGCGTGTCGACACGAATTTTGCTTTGGATTCTAGTGATAATATAATATCCATATTATGGAAAGATCTCATGAAGATCAAATGGCAGAGTCTAATACTAAAAAGATTTTATTAATGAAATAATGAATCAAATAGAGAAAGCTGCAGTTGGATGGTTCAACATGATGGTTTAAAAATCAGAGAGAGAGAGAGAGGGCGGTGAGGTCACTAGAGGAGATAAATAGGTTAACTTGGACCTAGCAAACGAACCTTGAAATGTTATCTGATATTCCAAACCAAGTCCCTGAGCCCGACAACCCGTCAGCCAATTTCTACGGCTGCATGAGAGTGTTATCAGCGAACGTGGTTAACAGTGCCTACTTTAGAGCAGAAGTATTATTCGATAACGAATAACAACTTTGGGGGTTATTCTTCGATTACGAATACAATTCATCATTCATTTTCGACGCTACGAATGACGAATGGTCAAAATTATGCGGTATAACAGCCCTCTCCCCATTTCTCTACACCATTGTTATTACTCCTGGAATTTGAATACACTATTTATTCTTCGTCAAAGGACACTTCGGTAGTCGAATGCAATAATCGAATGAATTATTCATCTAGTGAGTAATATAATTTAAGAAATTTCTTAAATTAAGAATATTTCTCATTTCTTTTCTTATATTTATATAAGAAAAGAAATGAGAAATATTCTCAAAAAATATAAAATAAATATAAGAAAAATATTCTCAAGCCTGATTCACAACTGCAACAGCTATAGTCCCCCGTGCTGGACAACCAACTAACAAAATAATAATAATATGTATAATAATAAGATAGTGAAAAGTATCTGGAGAGCCCAGCGGTGCGCCAATTTTTAAACCCTTAAAATAATACGAGAATGAAGGATTTTATAGAGTCCAAAGAATATCTCAGTATAATATTATTATAATTTTATACTGAGGTATTCTTTGGTCTCTATAAAATCCTTCATTCTCGTATTATTTTAGGGGTTTAAAAAATTGGCGCACCACTGGGCTCTCCAGATACATTTTACTGGAGAGTAGGTAAATATTATTAGAAATCATTATAAAAACATGGAACCAAAAGGTTTTTTTGCTCGAACACGATTAACAAATTGCATATCAGTAGGAACATACGTCGGGAATGGAATTCGATTTGTACCATACAGAATGGAGTTGATTTGAATGACTTATTTACTCAACCACAAGGTTGAAGGTAATTGGAACACTTTTCTACGACTATCCTCCCTGAACTCAATAATGAACGATAGCCTACGCGACCCTGCGCTCCAGAGCGTACTCAACTGACCAGGGGCAGCCATTGGTCTCATGCAGTCCTCCAAATCCTCCCCACAAATTTCAGCTTTGTAGGTCGACTACGAAAGAAAACAGCTCGTGCAGCTGATTGAATGCATTCAAATTTCTATGGCAACATCTGTGCGACTCCTTTTGCGTTACTTTCGTAACGGTTTTAGGATGGTTGGTTGCCAAATCATGTTCCACGCTAAATAAATCAAACCTGATTGATTTTTTTTGTGTGACATGATCAACATTAAATTTACAGCAACATGGTAATATTATAATATATTATATAATTAAAATAACACACCCACTATCTAGTCCAGCAAAGCGGTACCGTGATGAAGTTTCCCTTGTAACAGGGTTCGTGCCGATTTTCAATTTTCAATTTCCCTGACTTTTCCCTGATTTCCAGACCAAAAATTTCGATTTTTCCCTGACTTTTCACAACGTTTCAGGATCCTTTAAACAGTAACGTTTTGCATGAATCGAAAATTTTAGATGCGCAAATGAAGAAAAACAATATAAGGAACAAGTTTTTTTATTCATAAAAAAACGAAGTTTACTTAAAACAAAGTAAGAGATAGAATCACAAGATAAAACACATAAAAGTTTTGAGTACGTGGTTTACATAAACCATACCTTACAAAGGTAAAGGGGTTTTCGACGCGTATCATGGATTTTTCGCAATTCTGCACCCGATTTGAGATTTTTCCCTGACCAAAATCCAATATCCCTGACTTTTCCATGACTTCCAGTGCCCATTTATATTTCCCTGACTTTTCCATGACTTCCCTGACCGGCACGAAACCTGTGTAATCAAGGGGTTGAGATGCTTGCTCATCGTCGAATTATTTATGGTCTTTATGGAGGGTATCATTACTGACGTACCAAGGTGCGAGTTATTTTACCACTTACGCCCCAGATTTGGCAACCATAGGTCCAAATAGGTATAATTAGTTGCATATACATACTTTTTTTTAGTGCTTAAACCTATTAAATAGAATAAACAAATTTTGTTTATTCTTGAGAAGGGTATACAGTTCTCTGAGTCTTGATCTCAATTTACCCGTAAGGTAAAACTTGCTCCGAAAACGTAAGTTTTTTTTAAATCAAGTATTAACCCTAAATAAGTACTTGACAGAACTTTGCTCAGGTATATGATCATTACTCAGATGGAATGTCCTGTGTGCTCTTTTACGTTTTAAGGGAAAAGTGACAACCCCCCCCCCCCCCCTGGGCAAGATTATATCATCTACGAATTGCGCAACCAAGCAACTGTCTCCAGCCGGAAAATTGTGGGTGTATAGAAGGTAAAGGTAGGGTCCCGACTAGGGTTGCCAACCGTACTTTTTTTTAGAAGTATTGTACTTCTTTTCGATGATTTGTACTTTGTACTTTCTTAAGTTAACAAAGAACGCTAAAATACTTTTTTTTCTTCATCCGGGTCATTTATCGTCTTAAAACTGAAATTAGTAATTATATTTCCCTACCTAGCAACTAGCGACCCCGACCGAGAGGAGGTCGTTACTACACTAGGATTTCAGTGTCCGCCACTAAAGAGACGAGTAAATAAATAAATATGAATTTGCTGCAATGGAAACGAAGTTATAGAAATTGTTGATGAACAGTAGGTATTTTGTATACAGCGTTTTTGTCCGATTAGGCGAGCAGAATTTATCTCAGGCAATGAGTTTCACACTCATGTTAGCAACTAATTCAGAATAATCTTCAAGGAACATGATGGAAAAAATTCAATCGTTAGTAGCTGAACGACATTATGGTAGGTATATTCTCATCAATAATGAACCAATGGAATCTATATAGAAGACAATAATAATTATTCTATACAGTGTGTTCTAGAAACAGTAGGTACCTAATTAAGTGCTGCTCATTTCCGCAAGCTGAGGTGGCGATGATGAAACGAGGAATTCAAAATTTTCAAGGGCCATCCCAATCCCTCAACCCATTCATAGTGTCAACGAGCTCAAATGCACCCTCTGAGCAAGGGACGTAAAAAGGACCCTCAAGGGAGGATTATCTTGTGTATCTTCTTTTCTTTTGAAAGTCCAAAAGTTTCGAGTTTTATAATCGATTTTGTTCATATATTCGAATGGGTTAGAAGACGTTCGAGCTCCTAAACGGTAGGTAGGTACTGTCAAGTTCTTGTTTGTAAATGATAGCCCTCGCATTTTATAATTTACCTAGTCGTTGTATGAGATGCCTTGTTAGGTTCTTACATACTACTACTTATGTACTACTGGTCCTTATCTCCGTTTTCGTCAACTACATTGTTTTTCTTTTCCGAAAGGCGCATCCGAGATCCACAAAACCCATAGGAAAAGTACGATGTGGGCCAATTCAGGAATAGATTCCATTTCCACAAAAAACAGTGGATAACATGCTGTTACCATTGTTATTTCCCGCAGAAATACCTCAGAGGCCTACACCGCTGTTACAAAATTTGTAATTATGGTACAAATGGATGTGGTTGCGGAATAAAAATATCCCAATCAACTGATTGATACCATATAGATCACTAGGTACATAGATTAGTACCATTCAAAGACCTGTCTACTGCCACACCTATCGTCCCATCCAAGGGAGGATTCACACTCTGATTATTAAGGTAAGGTAGTTTTGCGGGCATTAATTTAGGTTGCTCTGCTTTACTCGTAATAGTAACATACTAAAATCGGGGCTGAGTACGTTGTAGCATACTTTTACCAAGATGTAGATTTCGAAGGCAAGCAATGTTTGGTTTCGCGAACTAGCAAGTTCGGAGTTTTTGAGTAAATTAATCTGAAACTGATAAAAAAGATAAGGCTAATCAAAATTTACTTCAAGTAAACAGGCAGGTTTTCCACTTGATAATATAATATATATGATTCCGTATTACTCGTTGAGTGGTTTTACGTCAAACGTGAGATAATCAACAGATTAGTTAAGTCTGAATAACAGGAGATTTTACCGCTCACGGCTTGAGTGCTGAAGGGTCGTAGAGATGGTATTTTATAAATAGACCTCACATATCATTCACCAACGGCACGATAAAAAAATTACCTACATTTAAGTTTCGAGAATCGAAGTTGACGCCTATGGCGGTGGGGTAGCTCGAGGCGATCAACAAGTTCATGTCATTAGCAAGTTAGCTTCAGTAATCGTGGATGTTGAAATGCTCATTAGATCCACTATCGATTCATGCAAAGTAACTATTTCTAGTCAATAATAACGTATACTCACAGAATATAGGGATTGGGAAGGGAAGAAAAAACGTAAATAGAAGAAAACGAATCACTACTCCACTTTGCTATCTAATGCCATTTCAGGGTTGCCAACAACACAACTTGAAATCATTGACGGAGTGCCCTGTTAGTCCATGGATGCTATACAATAGAATCATGGATGTCACACATCTCTGCACACGCAGTTCAACACTTCGGCCAGCCTATCTAGCGCTGTTCAGCGGATACTCATCAAACTGCGTCTTCATAAAAATACACAACCGGCAGCCCCTTCAACATGATTTGTTTTTAAAGTATATGACGAGTTCTCTACGTGCAGCTAATCTATATTTATGTGATCTGTGATTTGGAGACGGCAAGCAAAGCGAACGAGTGAGCATTAAATAAACATTATAAATTTTATAACTCTGATGCATGGATTTGTTTCCTTCTTCCATGGCTCTGGTGATTGGCCATGACATGATCATGATAATATGATGATTGCTTTCTGGGAGAATTGCTCATAATATTATGAGCAATTCTCCCAGAAAGCGACATTTTCAAATCTCAATATTAACAAAAATAAATCTTTGGGCGATTTCAATGGTTCATTATCGAAGATAATAAACCAAAATGCTTTAAACTGTTTGAAAAAAATATATCTTTTTGTACCTATAGGTACACTCGTGTAACCATACGTAATGATTATTCATGCCTACCCACTCATGAATACAATTTATTTTGAAGAAAAACTAAAAAATGAAAGGTAGGTAACATTAATTTTAGAATCACATTTTCGATACAAAGAGTCCAATTTTTACTTTAGTCTTACTTTAGAAAGATGATGTAACTTTACTTTAGAAAGATGATGTAACGTGGTTATTACTTGATATGATCTCCATCTATAATGTTATCTAATCTGATAACAGAATAAGATGTCCCAATTCTGACCGTCATGTTTAGAGTTGAAATGCCCAAAAGCAGAGGAGGGTTTTCGGGAGTTTGGGGGTGTGTCCCATAAATTCCAAAAATGAAACGGTCTAACAAGTGACACGGTGTCACTGACACCTCATTTTAAAGGTTTTTACACGCTGAATACGATGAAGTGAGAGAACTTATATAATATATAAGATATAGCAACTTTGCTATATCTTATTCCGCTCTCAAACTGGAGCACTTAGAAGATGAAGAAACGTCGTTGATACTTGAGATGTTCTTCATGGGCATCATGATCTTTGATGGAGACATTTTACATAAAACTAATTATTTCTTCGAAAATTCGCTCTTATACCCATGCTGCATGACTGGATTTTTTCGTTTTGTTTCAGAATGGCGCGAAATTGACAGAGGAAAACTAGCAAAGAATATTCATTATTTGGAGAAATAAAGTTTTTTTTTTTTCATTTTATTAAGGTGTTTTTTTCCGTTGTTTCAAGGTACCCCTTGTGCTGTTTCATTTTACCCCGGGCATGAAGCACAATGAAATAAAATTCATTTTTGGGCAAAATGGCTTCCATAGATTAGATCCCAAAGTAGCAGGTAAAAGTGGAAAAATTTGAAAAAAGTCTCACGAGGGGAGTTATAGGCAAAACCAACTTTTGTGTTTCATTGAGCCCCTCGTTTCCCTACTTTGGGGTGCCAAACAGTTGAGCACAACAAATAAATCTTATTTACTTATAAATCATAAGGTCGAGAGAAGGACAACATACAAAATTCCCAGTAGAGTTTTGAAAAACGAGGATTTCGTTTCACGTATCTGCAGATGCACTAAAACAAAAATGACCAAAAAAGCAGATAAGCGCTTTCGGCGTGGCCACAGGTATTAAATACTCGTACATACCTACAATGCTACATCTAGCGCACTGAACTTGGAAATTCACAGGTCAAAGGAAGTTCGTGAATAATTATTGAGACCAATTCTCGGGTAAAATTGCCATTATTGAAATTTTTCTGCCATTGGCGGTTGAACATCTTCACAATTATATTTAATCCCTGCATGGTTACAACTGATATGGAATATAAAATACATTGACGAGGAACATGCTAAGGTTGTGGTTCTCCACAATGGAAAAATAATTTCATAATAACATTTCAATAATAATAATAATATTTCAAAATAACTTTCAATTGGAAATCAGAAGTTAAAATTTGTTCGACCCATACGAACGCCTCCCTGGTTGAGACCATGCCCTACCGACCATAAGTAGTGAGTTCTCATCAATCTTCTAATTTTCCCTCACAAGGAAAACAACAAACTCCTTTTCAGAAAATTCAGCGAAACCCAGTAATTTTAGTCAGACCGCACTACCATAGGGCTCAGCTGTGCCAATAGCGTAGAAACGTTTTTTCTATATACGTTTATATTTTCAATGGTACAACAGTTAATGCACTGGCGAAGTCTTCGTTTTTTCCTTCCTTTTCCTGAAACAAATAAATCTTATTTACTTATAAATCATAAGGTCGAGAGAAGCTTAAATTTTCTTCATACGATACAAGATTTTCAGATTCAAGAATCAGAAGCAACACAAACTTTGTAACGCATCACAGCCACATAGAAACCTGTCGACTGAAAATGTAAAGTTTTGTTTTTTCTTGAAACTACGAAGGGAAAATCACAAGAAATTTAATTATTAATGATTTCTTGACCGACCAGAGTTGAGGGTTGATAATCAATAATTGATGGTGATACTTTTGTATTCGTAGTATTGTAATTATTACAATACTACGAATACAAAAGTATCACCATCGTGTTCAGTAAAAAATAAATAAATAAATAACCTTTGAAATGAGGCGTCAGTTGTCAATTTAATTTTAGGAATTTATGGGTAATCCCCCCCCCCTAAACTCCCCCAAACCCCCCTTATAGTGGCCCGATTCTACCCATATACGGACTCAGCCTTTCGATTGCCAAGACAGATTTTTTGTGCTAATTTGAACAAGGAACGGATTTTGGTATAAAATGTTTTCGGGAATTCGAGTTTCAAAAGTTTGGACTGAGAACGAAAGACATGATAAGCTGAAGAAAGAATGCAAGCTCTATAAAACCTGTCCGGGGCACTTCGTATTTCTGTAACCTACAAAGGCAGGAATGTAGTTTACTCAGAAACTGTAGTAGGTAATTATGTTTGTCTATCGAAACTCCAGGAAAGGGTAGTTAGGTTTAGAAAATCGTGGAATGACTCTGCGCCACGATGAGCACAGGAAATTCACGAAATACACCGATTGTAAATAGATGCACAAGATCTAGAGCTTTCAGTACTTCTGTATGTAATTATCCAATATTCGCACACGTCTTTGGTAAATAGGTACATGTTACACACCCATGTTCATAAATTGTACAGGTTAATAATGAGCCTTACTTACAGCTTTATAGTCCAGCATCAGTGACTTGAAAGCCACGAAGTCTGATAGCGTGTACAACATTTCAAAGACTTCTCCGTCAAGGCTGTCTTTGTTGTCCCTGTTGAAGAAAAAAAAGTTGAACATTTCCAAATAAACACTGCTGTATGTATTGCAACGAGTAATTACGCTGAAAACATGACAGTTGATCACGAGCTTGAAACCATATGATTTGGCTTATAAACACCACACCCCCACCCAGTTTATTCGCCATCCATTCATGATATCCACCTAAACCTAGGCATTATTATCGAAAATACTGTGCGATCTATTCTTTTAATCACTGCTTCACTGCTTGTTGTCGGTCATGTCGGTATGTCATCAAACTTATTCACAAACCAAATCATGAACTAAGAAAATCCACAGTCATGCAGCATGGTTAAAAATCTTTGAAATGAGGGTGTCACTTGTCAAACTGTATCGGAAGTTCTCGTTAGGAATGACACATATAAGTACTTATATCCTTTTTGGTGCCTTTTGGCAGTGAATTCAGGATGGTCTGAAACGAGTTTTAAAACTTTTGGATCGATGTCAGATAGATTCTATGGTAATAGCTTCATTTTCTTTGAAAATTCGCTAAAGCATGGGTCAAATTTGGGAGATTTGTAATTCGTAAAAATTTGTAAAATCGTTCTCGTAATTTGTAAAGTCGTAAAAATTCGGAAACCTTAGTTCAAAACAGAATAACGATTTTTGATTAGTTTAATAGAAGGTATAGGTAATTTGCACTCAGGGATCACGACTTAGGATGTAAAACACGACCTTCATTCTCATTGGAAAGACAAATTTTTCCCATACGTTGCGTTGTTCGCGAGGAGAATAGCCCTGAGCCTCTGGATATAAAGCAACTCCCACTATTCTGAGTTCAGGGTATTTTTTGGTTTTTGAACGCCATCTTACCTGCAAGTGGCATTCAAGAAGTTGAGTTCTTTGAACTCCCTTACGAACTCAGTTTTGTAAACTGAAAACCCGTCAATGATACCAAAGGTAAATGTCCTATCTGAAGCCTATGCCAAATTGAATTGTCCTAACTGCACTTATGTCTTTGTAAGTTGGCTTAGGCAGATAAGACGTTTTCTCTTAGTTTATCTTAGAAACATTTAGATAGGACAAACCTTCAATGAGCTAAAACCAGCATTATAACACACATAGAATGTTTCAAGTAGAATCTAAACAAGACACCCCTTCTACAGTCGCATTTTTGTCGCAAGTCGCATTTCTAGGTAGTGGGGCAGTATTCTGTACTCACACTAATTCCATTTGAAATCTTTCCATGTTGAAATTGGGAATAGTAGTTTTCAACCTTTCTTCAATGTTCCGTTCAATCGTACGAACCTGAAAATGAAAGAATACTCGTTTAATATTTAAACAATCGATATAACTATCCGATTGTTCAAATATTAACCAATTTTTTTGATTTTTTTTTTTCTGCATGTGACAGGTCTGAACTACCCGCAGGTACCCGGTTTTGCCCTGCTTCGACCTTAGTCTGCCCATAAAATCAAGGTGAATTGAGCGGTATCATATCTGTGAAGAACTCAGTCTGATTTTCCTAGAGGAGCGAACCCCACGTCTGAAACAACCATATTTTTTCCCAGTTCGTATGTAATTAAATTTTTCTTTCTCTTGTAATGGAATAAATGAGTTCAAAAAATTCGACTTCGTTACAACAAGATTTAATAGAATTAAGATTCGCCCTTGCTATCTTGAATTTCCCAACACCCCAAATTCGGGATTCGCCCTTTCTCTTCCAAGGACCTGAATTTGACAATTCAGTATTTCCAGGACGTAATAATATTATGATGTAATTTTTATCGTTCAACATAAATAGCACTTATAATCGCCTTACGTATTCATCAAATATTTCCATGTAAGACAATTTATTCTCTTCAGTATCATCGAATTCTAGGCAGTATTTATCCATGAAATCGCGTTGAAGTTCTTGGAAATGTTTATCTGAAACCCAAATAAAAACATGGGCTAATTAATACACAATGTAATTAAAGCTTGAAGCATTTCATGGGTCGTTCTCAGTTTTGCTCTGAAGATTAGAACGACCTTGTGTAGCCTCGTACTGTGACATGCAGTCATTGGCGCGCCAAAAACGATAGGTTATTTTGCTGTTGCTCACAACTGTTTTTGTTTTCACGAAGTTGTACTTTTGACCTATCGGGAGGATTTGACCTCTGGGTGAGAAAATTCGAAAAGTCACACCACGAGGCCGCATGTAGGGATGCAACATTGGAACCAAATCATCGATTCTAACATCAAATGAGTAATCGTAAGCTAATCGATTTGACCAAGTAATCGGTATTGAACAATCGATGTTCGATAAATCGAAAGCAAACAATGGATTTTTTTAAATATTAATTTCAAACGCGTACCTAATTATTTGCTTTCTCACTACCTGAAACTCTGATGGTCTGGTGGTGACGACGTATAGTTACATTTTAAGGCTGATGAAGATGAGGAAATGTCAAAACATATAAAGTTGCATAAAATAGTTTTGACATTGATACCCCTTATGGCTGGTGTCGTTCCAAAATTAGTGTAATAAAAAAAAGTGACTATTTTGGCATGTAACCTCCAAGTGTAGGCCCAGGGTCAGCTGAGGGGCTCCTAAAGCTAATTTATAATATAAGGAGGCTGCATACTAAACTACAGATTCATAGAGAAACAACTTTATTTAGGGAAAACAAAGTGACCGGCCCACCCTGGGGTTGCCTTTCGACACCGGCTACTGACCCACGTGCGTGGTAGGGGTCAACAATTGATTTGGGGAGTGTTGTTGGTGTGATCTGTTGTCATCGGTGTCTTCGTGGCATATGTATTATGGAGAAAGGGAATGAAAACCAATTAATCAGTACATATTATGTACTACATAACAACAATAGTATTTCTGGCTTGGCGCTATAGACCTAAAAAGCCACGATGAGTATTTTGGTATAATCAACTTGACTAATGTACCTACTTATTCTTTACTAATAGGAGGGTACCTACATGGTACATACCGATCCTAAGCATATTATTTCCTTAGGATTGACACTTTAATCAGACTAGGCCCAGGATTAGCTGAGGGGCTCCTAAAGCTAACAAACATATCCATGATCAAATGTTTTTCTTAGGAAGGGAGAAATTTGATTATAAATTGAAGGAATGGAACCGATAAAAGTATCAAGTATTAAGTAGACGACAAATGACAAAGATGTCCATGGATGAATGGTGCTCCTCATCCTTATGCATAGGTAGGTACTACTTCCATGCTTATTATGCATACCAAAATCCAGATTTATTCGAAAACCAATTAATCAGTACATATTATGTACTACATAACAACAATAGTATTTCTGGCTTGGCGCTATAGACCTAAAAAGCCACGATGAGTATTTTGGTATAATCAACTTGACTAATGTACCTACTTATTCTTTACTAATAGGAGGGTACCTACATGGTACATACCGATGAGAATATCTTCTAATTGGCCCACTATTGCGTCAAAATAGTCCGATGGTTCACACGCGTCTTCAGAACAAATATCATCTTCGTCGCCCTCGAGGTAACAGAATTCTGAAATTAATGTAAACAAGATGATGAGTTATTGTGAGATAGTTTCAACTTTATTACCACACAACAAAGAATAAAATTTGTGAAAAAAATAGATGTGTTTACAAAATATGTGATTTTGAATATCAAGTTTGCCCTTTGACAAAAATCTGGCAAAATTGTGATGGTGGGCTGTGCGACCTCCGTTTTAATTTGCTGTAGTTCGGACAAAGTATTTCAACTTTCAGTTCATTGTTATTAGCACTAGATCATCAAGCTGCTTTAAATGAGGTTGATTGCCATCCAATAGGTTACAAAATATCATAAGTTACCATAGTTTCAGGTGAGATTTATACCAAAAATGAGTTTTGTGTTCCTATTGTGGCATTTTTGTGCAAAATTTATTTTTAAATTTCATAAAATTATTTTCTTTTATCGATGCCTTTGTTTTCATTACAGTTACTTAGTACTTTCAATATCTTGTGGAAACCATTTATGTACGGTATTACCCAACGTTAGGGGAATAGGTACCGTAATAAGCATTTTTCAATTATGTCACCCTACAAATAATGACTGGGTCGAAAAACGAGAATGCAATGGAAACTTGACTAATTCCGCCCCATAATATCATTTGGCATGAAGGGAAATGCCTGCTAAGTGTAAAAATATCGAAGATAATAAATCAATAGTACAAGTACTGCGAATCGCTTGTATAAAATTTATACAAGCGATTCGCAGTGAAAGTACTATTGATTTATTATCTTCGATATTTAATAGAGATGTTACAGGGACGTTTCGGAATTTTGAAAAGCTTGAATGACAACGTTTCTCTATTAGCTTTACTTACCTAACCGGAAGGGTAAAACGAAAAAAGAAGACCTCGTCCTATAGCACTTTTGTAGTAACACTACTACTGTAACACAACCTTATCTCCCCTCTGCACTCCATATCATTGACAGGAGGTAAGTCACAACCAAAATCAGTTAACTTGCCGTCGGACAGTTCCATTTGGAAAGCTAAAATGTCAATTAGGATCGTAGTAAAATAGTATCGTTACCGCGATCATTGCCGTTGTAGTGGTTGTTCTCATTCATGTCCATGATTTCAAACACTCAGCTTTCAACAATGTAGATCCCACAAATTAAGAAAAGTCGTACTTTTGGAGTTTTCGAATTTTCTTCAAAATATCAAGAGGAATCTCAAATTTACCGCAAAAATCGCAATCTTACAAAATAAAACTGACACGAAATCAGGTGTTGGTTGTTGGTGATAACAAACATGTGATTGTAACTACAGTAACGCCGTGAGTCTGGGGGAATTCGTTCATGGTGCTAAGGACCACTGGGTCTTACAGGATTTTAGTTAGCCACCAGATAGGCTATCCCTATAACCTCGCTCAGGCGATGTAACCTTTTACGGTAACCCCACGTGGACCGCGTAACCTCCGATCACGATCACGAGTTTCCTTTCTTGCTGTACTTGTTTTCGCGGTTTACCACAATAAATGTAGGAAAGGAAATAAATATTTGTAGTACGTTATTTCAACGGTCGAGTGAATCAGGTAATCCTCGCGATCAACTGAAATTACGTTAGTTGGTACTTGGATCCGCGAACGGTGGGATCTAAATGAGGATCATCGGAAGAGTGTTTACTGACTTACACGTTCTTACTTTTTTCAGTCGCAAACCCTACAGATTCCGTGCCTTCGATATTCAATCTCGTATTTCAATTTGTAGTAAGCCCACCTTTACAATGAATGAAATCACTAAAGTCGCATCGACCCAGTGCGATCACCGGTCCACCGAAGAGTCGATGTTCGTCACTAAAAATTACTACTCAGACCCCGAGGATACAGAGGGTGAATCTGAATCTCAGCCCAAGGACAGCCCTACTGGTGGTGACGAAAAGAAGGTAAAGTATTTTGGATAAGTAGGTTTTGTCTCGAACAATACCCACAGTAAGCGTGTACAGTTTATTGCGCCTCTTTTCGAAGCTCCAAGCTCGCCAGATGTTCTTGTTTCACTGGGACAGTAGGAAACTGAGTTTTGGGCCCGAAATGTCCATAACTGAACTGTTAAGTATTCTTATTCTAGTTTGAAATGTTAACTATAATTGAAATGTTAAAAAGTATTCTTGTATTGAAAAGTATTCTTGGTAAGCTACTTCAATTGATGAAAGAATTTAAGGCAATAATATTTTATATTATGATTATAATATAATCATAATATATTATATAATATATTATATTATATTATGATTTGTTTCATTAATTTATTGTTTTAAATTTTCCTGAAAATTACTATCTTTTACGTCCCCTCTATGAATGTAGTTGCTCGGAAAGAAGCCTCGGAGGAAAAGTTAAGGCTTTGGTAGGTACTTTTTGGGGTTTGTACATTATTGCCTTGGAAGTTGGGTCGTTACATGCCCGGAAAGAAATTGATACCCAGAGCTCACAGCTCACGTCCATACGAACTGACGTAAGTACGTCCTAGAAAGTCAAGTAGGTAGCTGTTCATTCTCGGGCGGATCAGAGCACTATAGACTTCAAATAGCTCATTCCTTCTTAATTAAGTCAGTTGGAAGCGATAATAGGATGACATCATACCACAATACAAACAGCTTCAATTAATGTCTTCGTTATGTTATTTCCATGTTGATATTGGTGGTTACGCTCGCGTTTAGTCAGGAAGGGATAACAGCAACAGGGAAGTAGATGAATTGGTCAATTTAGCTCTATTTAGTTACTACTCGTATTAACACGCACGTCCAGCAATTCTATTTATTAAAGTTAATTAGTTTTGTAGCTTCGAGATCTTTTAGTCCTGACTTGACCTCTCTTCAGTTCAACAGAAAGCAGGGCATATCCTGGACTTCAAATCCTGATTCATTAGGGCCTAATGATTAGGCAAACAAGAGATGTTGTTGTCCTGTGTCCAGTCACCAATCGATTCATGTTCTTCTGTAAGCTTTCATTCCGGTTAACCTGCCCTTGGGTAGCTTGTACTTCAAGAGCGTGCACTGCCCTCAATGGTCATACGCGCTGGTTAAATTGACCAAGAACTGCCATTCTATGATCCTTGAAACATCAACCTACTTGTCGAAAACACTCATAAGTGTCCGCCCTGAAATGTTCTCCATTGGTCCTGTGAGAATTTTTCGCACAAAACATATATATCATTCACCTATGAATGGAGATGAGCTCACAGTTAGGTTTTGAGCATTTCACTAAGAATAGATTATAGTCAGGAACTCGGGGTGAGCCTTATTGTGCGGAGCATAGCCCTGTAGACCAACCTTTAGGCTCTGGGTCCAGTCCACTCCCTCCACCACACTGATGATCTCCCCTACGAGGATGTTTGCCGATTCAATGTCTTCTGGTACAAGAGACTGGAAGATTCTGTACCGTCAAGCTTCAAGGGATGGGCACTCAAAGAGAGCTAGGTGCAGTTTCATCCTCCTCCCCACAAAGTCTGCACGACGGATCTCCCGCGTATACTCCGATTCTGTGCAGATGTTTCGGGAAGCACCCGTGCCCCGTCAGCATCCCCACCAGGAGTCTCATCTTCCTCCTAGACAGCTCTAATGCTTCTCCTACAGGGTGCTGCCATAGTCAACTTCCCAAATGTTTGTGCCAGGATGTCTTCCCAGTGCCTGCTATGCCCTACTCTCTCTCAATCTCCCATGGAGGATCCTACCGAGCATTTATCAGTACACAACAAAAGATGTGGAGGCCCTATTTCTTGTCATGCAGTCTGCTCGCTCATTACCTTCCACCCCAGTGTGTCCTGATAACTACTCCCAGCTCTCCTTTACCAATCTTGACTTGGTTTGGGCAGCCACGAAGGCCTTCAGTGCTCTGTGCGTGGTCTCATACTACTGACCACCATCCATTTTAGAGCCATCTGTGAAAGTGTTTCATACTCCACAGGTGTCTTGGTCTATGGGTTACTACCAACTACCCACGAATGTCTTTGTAAAAATTAACAAGTCTATGATCTCTAATTTTGGCGCAATATTGTTCTATTCCAAACTGGTTGTAAGTATACATATATATATTTTTATAGCTTTTCTCTCTTGCAGAATGACTTGCAAACCAAGGGAGCTGAGAACGAAGAGTCATCTCTGATCACTCAAGCAAATCCCACTGCGGTGAGCTCAGTTGCTGTAGAAAAGGAAATGACGCTAGATGGAGAGTCAACCGAAGCATCAGAAAAGGTAGATAACTAATAGAATGATGTAATTGTTTGCTATTATTACCTTGAGGTCGTCAAAATAATTTTTATAGTCACTGAGTCCGTTCAATCATTATATTATGATAAACTATCGTACAATTTATTTTAGTATTAGATTACAATTAATAACTGCATTATTACTTTCAAAGTCAGTATTATGGTCTTTGCTCAAAGTACATTAATTTGTATTCTTATCAATTGAACATATTTAAAATCCAATATAACTGCCATACATTCGGTCATTCATTGGGATTTCGAATTGTGTTAAAAACGATGATTCTTGATGATTTTGTAGATACTTCGGATTTTTTCCTCAATAATTAATTGATTTATGAAATTAAGTAAGTTTTCAATGTGCTTCCAATGGAACCTAGCGTGGATTGGGTCGTTCGATCAATGGAGCTTATCGCCTCTTTTGCCTTCCTTCATTCTTCATTAATTATTTATTTGGCAAACATTAGCGGTGAGAAGGGAGTAGCAGCCCCCACCATTTTTCATAATTAGTGAAGTGAAGGCGACTGTTTTCTACTTGGAGTCTCTGAACTCGAAATTTTTCGCTGTGGAAAGTCAGTACCTACCAATTTCGAAGGGGAATGCCATTCGAGTATGATTTCATCGAACTATTCTAGCTCCTTTTACACCGTCACGCCAGACCTTTTTAGACATCATCGAGGTCAGTTCATCCTTGAACTAGGTAGAGTAGCACTTCTATTATGGCAGAGTCTAAGATTATAATATAGATCCGAAATCAATCCTGATCTATTATTGAACTGCTTTCGGTCCTCGCTGAACCACTTTTGTCCCATTTTGAGCGCGCTCAATTCCATCCAACCAGGAGATTTCGAATTTTATAAGTACTTAGGTATGCTTTAATCGAAACCAAACCAAATCTCGTGGTCTATGAAGGTCTTGAAAAATGAGCAGCAGGGGTCAAGAGGTGGTCACCGACGTGTACCTACAATTAAAACTTCCAAAAATCAGTTTAAAATGAAGATTTTAGGATTAAACAAGCTTGGCGTGCGAGAGGTAACGGGATCGATACCCGTCACCTCCACCAATGTTACGGTTTAGGCGCTTTCTGATGAGTGGGGGAGGGGAGTCTCCATGTTACTTATACATACATATTATGTAAGTTTGAAAGTCCTCATTCCAACCACCACACCCTCAGCAAACCACCTAACTTTCTTCTGTTTATATTTCCCAGGTACATATTTCCCAACAAAACCGAACAAAATGCTACTCTGAAAAATTTCCTACCGACGCCTGTAGCAACCAAAAGTTTCCTGCCCGAACAAATATCCATTATTAAACCTATCGAGGGAGTATTCCACCACTCGTCGTTTAGAAAACATCAAATTCGAGGAACTGTCAACCACAACTCGAATTCGGTGGACCAACTCATGCTTCAACCCTTCGCTGAATCACTCCATGAGTCACTTGGTCATGTACCTTTTAATATTATTCACTCTTCAGTTCTCCGATCAGTAATTGTAATGATAATAATAAATTAATTATTATTATTGTAACGTGTACATTGAAAAAGCAGAGCAGTTTAATTTAGCAGGAGACGAAAATTGAGCGCAACAAAAGAGGTTTAAAATGTTAGAGTTACTCTATTCAGGGCCTCCCCCCTCAGAATCTGGGAAAGAGAAAAGTTGGGAATTTCCTTGCCACGAGTTGGGACAGTGATACAAGAAAAAAATATTTTTTAATGAAATAAAATTAAAATATTTGCGGGAATCCACCAAAGATTGAAATTTTTTCGACTTGGACAAATAATTAACTCGCATTTAACTTTGATTAAACGTCTTGGGCTAAACACACCTTATTTTAAGAAATCAATTGGCGGTATATTTTGTTGGAATTTTGTTTGGGAGAAATTTCGTTCCTTATTGGACGTATGTTGGCTACCCTGATCCTGTCCTGTGTTGATGCGACTGCGAGTTTGAAAGTGCAAGCGATGTAGCTCTGCAGGTAAATTATGTTGACAATTTCACTATGAATTAGCAGAACTTTTAGACGTTTTTTTGAATTGAATAATTTTGTAAATAATATTTTGTAACTCCTAGCAATGGCATAAAGTGGCATTAGGAGTTACAATCTCATATAGTCCTCTAGAGGGCAGAAAATTCATTTTCCGCTCAAATTTGAACCACAGGCCGATGAGATACGAGGTTTTCTTCCCATACATGCAAAAAACTAAAAATCGTCAAAAATCAAGATACGAGGTTATCATGTGACGCCATCGCTATGTTTTATTAAATTAATAGAAGTTAATAAATACTGAATTGAGTGTGTGTGCAGTGTAGTATAATAATTAGTCAATTTTCTAAATGGTAGAGAAAGTGATTTCTTAAAATAAAAAATATTTGGGAAATCCATGTTAAACAGTAGGGAAAATTGAGGTTTCTCCCCCCCCCCTCCTTGGAATTTTAGTAAGCAACGGCACTGTTGATATCTTTACTTCTACTCATTTAGGAGGTATTATTTATCTTAAGGTATTATTTATCTTAAGGTATTGTCGTAGGCATTTTTCTCTTTATTATTTCTCATATGATCTTTTCCTTATTATGCTCTAAACGTAGCATCTCGCTTCCTGTCCTCCATCACTAAGGAGTTTTATTGCGAGCTGTCTCACTCCGATTTTGGATCATACAGACCCAGTGTCAGCCAAATGTCCATCCAAATCCCTGTTTAATGGGAGTAGTGAACTCTATAAAAGTAATCGTATATTGACGGATGTCAATATCGAACCATAGAGTTAATAAATTTCCTGTATTACTAGAGGTATGGTGGCATTGGTGGTATTTAACAGTTCACGTAATCTAATTGAATTGATGGACCCACCTCGTTAATCCAAATAGTCCTGTTACATGTCAAAACGAGCTGCTCTATTTTGATACCAATTTGATGTTCGACGTGGCGGACGTTCGGACGCGGGAAGTTGACCGAAATTAATTAACTAAAGCTCATGAATTTAGATCAAACGACGTGATAACGCTGTTGAGTAGATTGAACCCTCAGCCCCCTTGTTGCCGATCGGTTGGTCCCTTAGGAAGAAGTGCCGGTCGTCATTTACCATCCCAGGAAGTCTACCAGGTTTTCACCCATTCTACACCCTTAGTCGTAACTATGTTTACTAGATACTTCAGAGACGCTTCGTGCGCTCCCTCCATATAACTATGCGCCCCGGTTTGGTTCCCTCAGCGATTAATAAAGGCCAGTTAATTTTACCCAATAGCTCAAGTTGAGTAGCCCCTGATGGTGTTCAAGCACTCCTACTTTTGAGCGTTCCGTCATAAACAAGTCCTTCAAACTTGTAAGCTGAACTTTCGAGTCTACCTCATTATTAAGTCACAGAAACGTCCAGTCTCTGCAAGAGATGGATGCTTCAAGTTTCAAAATGAGGCTGAGAAGTTTAGTTCTAGAAATCATGACATCCGATGAGGTGATAAGTGCTTCTCACGGAATTTTCGGTTTTGTTTGGGTCCACTTTTTCTGGTGCATAGTACATAAAAATGACACACTATCTGTTTTGGATATCCTGAATCACATTTTGAATAATCTTTCAGTTCCTGCCTTTTTCCATTTATTTTCTCTCTGTATACGACAAAAATTTAGTAATAATCTGAAAAGGGACGTCAGGGATGAGCAGGACGAGATGGTACGTTCTACGTTCAAGGAAAGAACTTGACTGTGAGTCCAGGAGCAGTGGCATTTTTGAAGTGAGTTCAGGAGCAGTGACATTTTTGAAGTGAGTTCAGGAGCAGTGGCATTTTTGAAGTGAGTTCAGGGGTATTGGCATTTTAAAACTTGAGCTTTAGTCAAGGAAATATCAGATATGTCTAAGGATGGCCGAAATTTCAGGATCCTTGGAAGGATTTGCTCTGAATGAGGTGCATTTGTGCTCGAGTCGGGCGACAGGATAGGAGTTTTCCCTGGCTCATCGCCATCAACCTTTGAGTACATAATATGTGAAACTGTACCAAATTGTTATAATATATTATATTATAACAATTTGGTACAGTTTCACCTACAAAACCTTGAACTTTTCATTGTATAACGTGTAACTTTGATGCAAATCTCACCAGTTTCTGTTTCTACTCTCTGGTGTTCTAGTTTTCCAAGTATTTCTAGTGTGATTTATTTTATTTTTTTATATATATTTCCTCAGTTTTGAATGATGAACTCCCCTTTTCGAACCACGTTGGCAGCCGGACCAGCAAGATCCACAAATATTTGCTGCTATCTTAATATGGTTGATTCATACCCTTTGATTTGAAACTACAGATAATTTTTTGAACCTCGCTTTGAAGAGCTTTACGGTCGTGCGGCCAATTTCCGTAAGTGCCTGGTTTCATATCCAAAGCGAAGAGGATTACTTAGCTGTCGGTAACGGAAGAGAGATTTTTCATTTTATTTTTTACCTTCAAATGATGAGGGCTAATTTAATAGATTGATTTTCTCCCCACTACGAGCGGTTCTGGCTGCGTTATAGATCTTACATGATAGAGTGCAAAATGTTTTCGTTGTGCTATAAACCCATTCTTTAGTCTTTCACATGGATGAGTTTATTGCTTTCTTGAGTGTAATACAGGTTGGCTTAATCCCTGTGTAATCCTGCTCATGGAAACCGTAAAAACACAAACTAATTAAAGTTTTATTGAATTTTAGTCAATTTTTAGATAACCTTGAATGTTTGGTGTCGAAGGGTATATAATTTTGAACTCAATTTCATATAATCTAAACTGTGTGGTTTAGCGATAATCCGGAAAAACCACGTGGAAGACCATTAAACTTCCTTTAAAATCAAATGGTGAAAAGTATATTTAGCCCAGTAGTAATCAATATACAGTCCAAGAAAGGTCAAAATTCTCACAATGTGAAAAAATGAAGAAAACGCTGGTTTTGGGATAGTTAATGAAATTTAATATAAAATGAGCGTTGAAAATTGCTGGTGAATATAACGAGTTATGGATGTCTAGGAACGCGGTAGCATTCCCGCCCCACTAAGCAAAAACGAATGGTACATAGTGTATGTTTACCAGACGTCACGAAACGCGTTTTTCAGGTATCCATATCTCTCCTCCTTTTTGACCTATCAACTTGAACATTGGTGTGGATAATAGAAAGCCCTGAAACTTTCAAGTCGCTAGTTCTGAAGGGAGACGAGTTATATAACTTCAAAAACCCAGTTTTCGCCCTTACCTCATTCATCTCCTCCTTCTTCTTGTTCAAACAGACAAGGCAACAGCCTCTCCACCTTCACTGATTGACTTGAAAGGTTGCACAGAACTTCGTTTCAGCTTCAGACAAAGCCTTTTGAAAGATTTAACCGAGCATATTTAAATAAGCAGAAAATCAATAACAGTCCGGAAAAAATCGCGATTTTTGAGCTCAGGGTCCTCGTTTTCGAAAACTCATCAAACATACCCCCTACCATCCCCAAACAGTTCCTCACATTTTCGCTGACTTTGGAATTAAGTCCAGGTAGGTAGAAATTACGTGGCGTCTGGACTACAAGATGAAAGGCTCAAGATGAAGCGATGAAGATCAGGCTACTTTCCTCTTCTCGCCCGATTTCCACCCTCATGTTGGTGCAAGAACCCAGATAACGTCACGGTTTTTCAACCGAAACTATAAAATAACTGCGCGTTGGTCGTCTTCTTAACCTTATGCCACGAGTGGCCAAAATGTACGATTTGAAAACAACGTAGAAGATACCCTAAGAAAAATATCGTTGACGACCAAAAGTTTTGGATGTTGCATTCTAGAGCAGTGTTCATTTTCTCTTGTTTTGGTGTTTCTATGGTTAAGGGAATTCAAGAAAGAAAACCCCGTGCCATTTTTCCGTCATTCTTTTTTTGTCACGTCCCATTGTCGAATAGGCTTCTTATTATGTGTCAACTCCATTGTTTGCTCCTTCTGACGCTAGAGGCAGCTTTGATTCTCATTGTGATCCTCAGAACCTTCTTCCTCATCCCGTATTTTCTGGTACCCGACGCCCTTCATCGGCCTCATCTCCATTCGTGGAGTTTCTGTCCGATTACTCCCCCGTGTCGATCCCCCCCCCCCCCCCCCCCAGGGGTAGATGGATAATTATTGGCCCTTCACGACCACTTGGATGCTTCCTTTTCTTTGTACCGCTGCCTCATACCCTCCTTTCTTTCCCACCTTATTCTGGCCCTAGCACTCCCGGGCTTGAGAGGGTAGGCTGGATATGAATTGAATACTTCATCGTGTTGAATAGGCCCGTTTACATCGTTAACGCCCTTCTGATATTATAAAAACAACCTTTTAATTCGCTCTACAGCCTAACTGCACCTTGAATGACTTTTTATACTCCGCAGGTCCTTCAACTCATTCATTCAACTAATTTTTTTTTGACGTTCAGAAAAAGATGAAACTTTCATCATCATTCTCCCATGTCTTCCCATGTGTTCTCTAATTTATCAGTGAAAAGTTTGAATTATGCAGTCTGGGAACGGCAAACTTGAAGTTCAAGAACCGCAACAAAATAATATTTTGTTGCGGTTCTTGAACTTCAAGAACCATATTATGTTTGCTTACACGCAATATAATAATACATTCCCGAGTCAATTACACTATTCATATTCTTTTAAGGTTTCATCTTTTTCACTGCGGTTTTTTAATGTAATTCATCCCACTTCATACCATTAGTTTTCCCACCTTTGGTCTACATCAGGACTATACTGTAGTATTATTGTAGTGTAGCTTATAATAAATATTATTATGATTTCGTATTTTTTCTTGAGTATAAGGTATAAATGGAAAAGATGGAAGTGAAATTCACAACTTGGTCAGTCAATATTTAGTTAGGTTTTTAATTGAAACACAGTCTAGTGGTTACTTACTTTGTGTCCCATCTCATTATTAAAAACCTCTTGTGAATCTGAGGTTTAATTATATTCCTCGAGTTGTTACCCGGTCCGAAACGAATGTTGTCATGCTCTGCAGTGGAATTGTAGTGATTTGGGAAAAGTGCTTGGCTAATCGTTATTAATTAAGTTTTTCCATTTACTGAACTTTCTTTCTCCTGGAACATTAGCCGGCTGGGAGTTGATTCTGTACTTAAGCCATGGAATGAAAACAGCTCTTGCTGTCGGCTTTTATCTATTCGTTAATTATTCTATTGACCGGGCTTTCTTGAAATACCTCGTGCAAAGGGAATGGAGGGTCCGAAGTTATCAGAACGATCGTATCGTTACTGGGCCAATATCCCAAGTAACCTCTACTTAGGAGTGTGGTAGGTCTCTGTTGCACTCCACCTCCTTCTTAAGTGGCGTCGGTTTAGAGAGAAATCCGTATTGTAGTTCTGCAGCTTTTAGGTAGAAATGGCAGCCGATGAGGCGGTCGAGGGGCGTTCGGTTGAGTGTCCAGATTAGGTCCCTCCATTAACGTCCCTTATCTTTCTCCTTGGCCATCGATCCTGTGAAAAGTGCAACAGAGCTATAGAATCCCCAGGGGAGTAGAATGTATCCAAAATAAAGTTTGGTCCAGATCCACTTCATTCTTCTCTTCTGTCCTTATTACCAAACGTGAAACGCCGTTGGGGGCCTGCAGGACCTACGATGGAAAGTTTTTGAAGGGTATCTCAGGCTGTGCTTTTCTCAGACTTTTGAAATAAATTTATAAATTAGCTACATTCATAAAATATTTTTTTTGTAATAGGGGCTAAATTTTTTTTTTATTAAAACAACGAGACGAGGGGGCATCTTTGAAAGGCTAATAGACTGCAAAATGCAAACATCGCAGTTAAAACATGTAAATATTTTTTTCTTGCGTTTATTCAGATAATATAACAACTAGTTACAATGATATATCAGGTAACTATCTAGCTATGTAGTTCACAAATCAACAATTTTTACGGTGAGAGCCCATTAAATTCTACCGCACTTGAACTGCACGTCAACAGAAGGTCCAGGGCCTCGGTTCTCTTCAGACGTCGAATCTGTTGTGAGTTGTCAAGTAGCTTTCCATCTAATGTAATGCCTAGGTATTTCGCCGAATTTGTACATGGTATAGTATTCCGATTTAGTACCAAAGGGATTGGTAATATCTTTTTATTCGTGAATTGGACTATGTTGATTTTGTTTCAACGTACAAGGATTCGAGTACGTGGCAGCACTGCTAAGGTAGCATGCCTTGTAGTTTGTAAATCAGCCCTTTATGCCAAACTTTGTCAAAGGCCTGTGACACGTCGAGAAAGTATTGAAAGTAACATTGAAAGTATTCTTTCTCGTTATCGAAATTCTTCGGGTTAAAATAACGATACAGCTAATTCGGGTCTAACATATAAAATTTATATTTAATGTTTATATTTAATTTTGTATTCAATACAAAATTATAAGTCTTTTAATTACGTCTGTCATAACTGAAATCATTGATTACGATTGTATTTGATGGTACATTACTAGCTCAGTAACTGTCAATATATTAAATATATATTCAATAAATTTTAGTAAATATTTCCACTAAATTCCAGGGCGACCTACACATTCATGGATTATTACTGGCTGGAAGAAGGAAGCCATATACATTTACCATAAGATTATAATTGGCAACTTCTCAGACAAAATGTGGGGAGTTCTAATGGAAATTCAACGACGAGAGACGAGAATCACACCATGACAACATCAAACTACCAAGAAACAAGGCCGTGATGTAGAAACCCGACAAGCTTTTAGTAGACATGAAGTTGGCGAGAGATGGAACATTCTGACAAAGTGATCATGTGTGACCGTACCACAAACGTTTTCGTTCCTCTTTCATCTTGTTACCCGTAAGTGATAGCACTTATTTTGAGTCTTTCGTCGTTCGAAATTGACCTAAATACTAAATATTCATTCGCATGTATAAGCCTCCTTCCTACTCCGCAACACTACATCTCACGCAACGGCACATACCGGGGCAACAATATCATAAAACCAAAGCGAATTGCTTAGTTGGTACGAGGACTACCTACCTATAGGTATAGATACGTATAGGAGAGTACCTCTCCTACGACAACTGTTGTCGTAATTATTAGTTGAAATGTTCCAACTACGAAGTACGTCATTATTTGGATATTGGAGTAGATTTAAATACCCGTTTGGAGTATGTAGTTGATCATACACCGAATGGACTACTCGGACAAAAGTAATTAATAATTATAACAATAATGATAATAATTTCGTTGATATAACCATCTGATTTACGAGAGCTATTACCTACCATCCTGCTGAAAAACCGGAAAACCAGAAGTCGTACGTGAACCAACAACACGATAACTTATAACTCCTTAACTTTACATTAAATCCTAGTGATCAACATAGAGCTGATTTTACCCTGAAGATGATCTATTTTTGTCGCGCCTCGTAAGTACGGAATTCAGAAAATGGTTTCCTACCTTCCGATTGGATTAGCTCATTAGATGTTCAACCTGAACAACATATCAACCAACGAAATTACTATGTGTCATTCATCAACCCAAGTACCTGTATAATACTAATATTATCACCGTTGTATATATAACAAAAACGAATGAACCCCGTATTTCACCTGTTGTACCTACCTAACCTTATACAACTAGAGATAACGGAAATCCCTACCTACCTATTCATTGATAAAAGGGTAGCAAATATCCAAAGGATCAAAATGTACCGTTCAAGGCTCATAAATTTATCCGGAACGGTTTTTGGTCGGCCACGGATGTTTTCGACCATCCCTAGTTCATGCGAATTTTGTTGTATTCATGCATTGCGGGAGGACCGTCGACATTAATCCTAGAAAGTAGATGAACTAGCATATCACTCACCTTCTACAACTTTCGAAGAAACAGCTCGAAGTTATCCAAATGGCACCAACACTCGCGTTTTGTATCGAAATGCCCTTGCACTCACCCGTTGCGATCGAGTTTCATTCCGACACCGCGAACACCCCGGAACTCACGATGCACTTCAAAAGTGGTGGAAGACCAAAAGGAGTTGAATCCGTCGATATCTTGATGCAAAATCAAAATCAAAATAAGAAAAAACCACAGAACAATCGGCACAGGAGCGGCAGCGGTCGGGAAACTGCGTAGTTAGGTACGCACCGCTGACTTGATCGGCCATCAATTACGAGTAGGTATTTTTCCTTAAAGTATAATATCCTCGTATACAAAGTGTACAATTCAGCTTATTGAAATTAATCTTATCGAATTCTGATAAGAAGTCGAATTCAAATTAATACACATGGAAATTAGTTCACATAGAGAAGGTTTACCAGGTTTCTTATGGACACATATTTTTGGTTTGTTTAACTAAAGGTGCGGATAAGTAACCTGGTGAACCTTCTCTGTGTGAACTATTATAGTATAGTACACATGCCTATAATAGGCATGTGTAGGTATTATCACAAAAATATGTGCTGATAAGGAACCTGGTAAACCTTCTCCATGTGAACTTATTTCCATGTGCATTAATTTGAATTAGACTTCTTATCAGAACTCGATAAGATTAATTTCAATAAGCTGAATTGTACACTTTGTATACGAGGATATTATACTTTAAGGAAAAATACCTACTCGTAATTGATGGCCGATCAAGTCAGCGGTGCGTACCTAACTACGCAGTTTCCCGACCGCTGCCGCTCCTGTGCCGATTGTTCTGTGGTTTTTTCTTATTTTGATTTTGATTTTGCATCAAGATATCGACGGATTCAACTCCTTTTGGTCTTCCACCACTTTTGAAGTGCATCGTGAGTTCCGGGGTGTTCGCGGTGTCGGAATGAAACTCGATCGCAACGGGTGAGTGCAAGGGCATTTCGATACAAAACGCGAGTGTTGGTTTTGTGCCATTTGGATAACTTCGAGCTGTTTCTTCGAAAGTTGTAGAAGGTGAGTGATATGCTAGTTCATCTACTTTCTAGGATTAATGTCGACGGTCCTCCCGCAATGCATGAATACAACAAAATTCGCATGAACTAGGGATGGTCGAAAACATCCGTGGCCGACCGAAAAACCGTTCCGGATAAATTTATGAGCCTTGAACGGTACATTTAGTTTCTTTGGATATTTGCTACCCTTTTATCAATGAATAGGTAGGTAGGTTTTTCCGATATCTCTAGTTGTATAAGGTTAGGTAGGTACAACAGGTGAAATATGGGGTTCATTCGTTTTTGTTATATATAAAACGGTGATAATATTAGTATTATACAGGTACTTGGGTTGATGAACGGCACATAGTAATTTCGTTGGTTGATATGTTGTTCAGGTTGAACATGTAATGAGCTAATCCAATCGGAAGGTACGAAACCGTTTCCTGCATTCCGTAGTTACGAAGCGCCACAAAAATAGATCATCTTCAGGGTAAAATCAGCTCTATGTTGATCACTAGGATTTAATGTAAAGTTAAGGAGTTATAAGTTATCGTGTTGTTGGTTCTGGTGCAACTTCTGGTTTTCCGGTTTTTCAGCAGGAAGGTAAGTAATACAACTCGTAAATCAGATGGTTATATCAACGAAATTATTATCATTATTATTACTATTATTATTATTATTACTTCTGTCCGAGCAGTCCATACGGTGTATAATCAACTACATACTCCGAACTGGGTATATAAATCTACTCCAATATCCATAATATGGATATTATATTAGGTAACATTATATTATAATGACATTAGTTCGTAGCTGGAACATTTCAAGTAATAATTACTGCAACTCTTCTATACGTATACATAGGTATATATATGGGTAGTCTTCGTACCTACTAAGCAATCATAGCATCCTTCGGTCAATTCGCTTTGGTTTCGTGATAGTGAGCCTCATGTTCTGAGATTCTTTTCGTATTTTCAAAAAGAAAGTACCTTCGAGTGTTAGTAGGTTCTTCTTTATATAAAATGAGTGGAGAAGTAGGTAGATTCAAGTAAAGATACAAAAATTATATAAAGTACGGGTACATTTCATTATTGATACATAATTTATATAAATATTATGCTATTGCTTTGGCCCGAAATTTCGTAATCGACTACTCTTTTCTCAGTCAATTCCGGTGGTTCATGAAATCAATAAACCAAAAAAGATGGTTTATCTCAGAGGAACCAAACTCCAAAGAATCCATAACAATAATAACTACATGGATATACAAATGTCGTTTGTCTCGAGGACCAATTTAATAATTGGTCGTCACCTATTATAGGTCTATAATAGACGAAGAAAACCACCGAAAAGCAATTAATTATGCGTTTGTACTTAAAGTACGTTAATTACTTAAAAAAATCGATTATTTGCTTTCGATTAATCGAACATTAATTATTCAATACCGATTAATCGGTCACATTGATCACAGTAAGCTTACGATTAATCATTTGATGTTATAATCGATTATTTGGTTCTGATGTGGCATCCCCATTTCTCACTATTTAAAAATCCGATGGTTTTCTTCGTCTGTAGGTAACGACCTATTGTTAAATTTTAAGGCTTATGAAGATAAGGGACTGCCAAAACGAATAAAATTGCACAAAACAGTTTTGACATGGATAGGTATATCTTATGGCTGGGTGACATTAAAAATTGGCGCGATCAAATTTAAATGACGTAAATTTGGGTGATACAAAAACAAATCGCTAAAATATGAAGTTTTTTTTGCGCAATTCCCGTAGTGGTAGAGATTTGAAATTCGGCATGTAGCCTCCTTAGAATTTACACATATTAAATCTAATTACTATGCTATTCACTCAATGAATCTGTAATTTGGTCCTTAGGACTTATACTTTGAGCAGAATAGGCCCAGGATGAGCTGAGGGGATCCTAAAGCTAACAGACCTATTCATGATCAGATGTTTTTCTCAGTAGGTAAGGGAGATACACTAAAAAGGGAGATATTTTAGTTTAAATTGAAGGTATAAATAGAACCGATAAAATTATCAAGTATGAAAGTAGAGGACAAATGACAAAAGACATGGTTGAAGACAATTCGTCGTTGTTATTGTTACTACCTCCATGGACGAAGGGTACCTCTTTCAAACGCCTGATAGAATCGAAAAACGATTAATAAAAAACAATAAACGATTAATACAAATAATCGGTACTTATACATCGATTAAAATTAATCGATTTATCTGGGTTACATGATTGATTATCCGATTAATCGCTAATTGATTTACATCCCTACCTGAGTGTTAACCCTGTTGACAATAATGATCTTAAGTTTTCTTATAGCTTGAGCCCATCGGTAATAATATTAGGTAATAGGTAGTATATTATGTCACTACTTAATGGCTACTTTTCAAGGGCGAAAGTGCATAATATCGAATTGGTACTATACGATAGTTTGACGTACCTTGTAAAGTATTAAAAAAAGTTCATATGCGATACTTTATTGAAGGTATTTCCCGCTCTTCTATTGGGACTAAAGTTCAACAATTTGCCACAGGACGTGTCGTATCTAATGCAATAGCAGGTATCGAAATTGAAAAACGACATTTTTCACATTCGATAGTTTGTAGTTATACAGTAAGTAACTACCTACCTCATGAAAGTGCGTGTCGAACTTTGAAATCTCGTATTTACTTCGTTGCTCGTTCAGTGTTAAATCTTCTCATATTACTCATTGCGCAATTCTTTTCACGGATTTCTGTACTATCGCTAACCATCGTGAGCTATCGGAATAGTCAGAATTCTTCCCGTTGCTTCCTTTCTATTCAATGAGAGTGACTAATGGTCGTCTTGAACGATTAGCTGCCGCGGACCACGACCCCGTGCGGATTGCACTTCTACCCCTAAGATAAATTGACGGTATCCCAGCCTTCATGGTTACTTAATCTTCTCCAATGCGAGTATAAGGACCTGCTGTGTAATTCATGACGTCATTTCGGGCCTTTCAACGAAGGCAATGTAGAAAAGATGATATCACCTGTGGCTGGACCAGCCTTGAACTGTGAGGTCCGATTCAACCGTCTTTTCCACTAATGATCAAGAATTGACATCATCATCGGAAGAAAATCTTAGTTATTCTAAATGGAAATAAATACAAGTTACATTAATACAAAATGAATTTATGGAAGTCGTGACTTGCTGACTTCGTGTCATAGGATTTCGCTATTGGTGATTTGATGTTTGTTCAAAGTGCATAATATTGTTCCTGGATTGATTCATCCTTCTTGTATGACTCGTTCCGAGAATTAAAAATACGTTATTCCATAATTCCCATGACCCTTTTGTCGTAGAAATTAGAAGTAAGTACTTGAATTTGATTCATACCATATCTAATGGTCGGGTGCGTAATGCTTGGTTAATTTCCATCATGTGTGTTTATAATACTCGAAGGGTTCCGTATGAATGTCTGTAATGTTTATATGAAAATTCGTTTAAATGTCGCGGTTAGAAAGAGTGGTCTCGTTTTGGTCCCAGACGAATTAAGTACTCAAAAAACTGTGATGTGTTCATGTAGTTCCAACCTAATTTCTACGTCATGTGATGATATTGGGGACTTATGTATGCTGTTTAGGCTAAAATAGTAGACTAAAAAAAATTCTTCTTCTCGTGACATGACAATTGTGTGCTCTAGATATGTTGTAAATATATTAATTACTGAGATAACCATTTATAATAAGTTAAAAACGTTGCCTGGCTATCGTAAGAGGCATGGCATATTTACATTTTCCCCCTGATATTTATTTTTCTTCCGGTTAGACTGAATACAAACTGTTTGATACAACTGCTAAATAAAAAGTCGGGATTTAATTTATTATAAATTTTCGTGTGTATTTTACGATCTGCGTGCGGCCAAAGTTGTGATAACTTGAATAGGAAGAGATGAGGTAGTTTAGGGATATAAACCGCCCTTATCTTGGTTATTACGGGAGGTGGTAGGCGAAGGGGATGAATTAGGGCTGTGAAGGTGGGGAAGGAGGAATGCTTTGAATCGAGTTGTGTCAGGCCAAGGGGGGGTTCATTATCTGACGAGGGGGATTGTGACGAAGTCGAAAGAAATGCGAGATGCGCATTGCGGATTGAGGAATCAGAAGCTCATCGCATAAAAAAAGTATAACTCATTCCAATTCAATTTTTTTCATATAATATCTACTTATTATGTCTTTTAAACCATTTACAAGTGAGCTGCAATTTACCGTCGTGGAAATTAAGATATGATTACAGCCTGGACTCTGCCACCCTCCCCGTCGTCACTCGCAATAAAACCTCTGACGTCATCATTTTCTCTTCGAACAATATCAAATCATCATGGCTCACCAAATATTTACGAGGAGCTACAATCCATCATCGTATAAAAAGAGAGAAAATGACAGCTTGGACATTGATACTCCATCCTTGCCACTCCCAGTAAAACCTCTTGCGCCATGATTCTTCTCATCGATAAAAAAGAACCGGGCATAAGGAGGAGAGTACGATTTTCGTAAATGGCACTTCGCTCTTGAAAACTGAAAACCCGCGATTTAAATATATGAAATCAGGAAAAATGCTTTCTGACACAAAGGTTGATGAATTCCCCTCAACCTACCATTTCCCCCATCCATTTTCCCGAAGTTTTATTCGCAACTAGACCCAACGAAGTAAATAATGAACAAATTACAAAAATTGAGTGCATCCAAATCAAATTTATCGGTATTCACTTGCAAACGTAAATTCACGATACATCCCGTTGAAATGGATGGGTCAAGACTACAGCTAAAAACTCATGTTAATATCTCGGCATGACCATGGCATATCTCACATGGCGAAACAACCTCGGCGACGTATCATCGAGAGCTCGCCATAGAATTGTGCTATTGAAGCCCCTCTTCACGAACAACGGTCTCAACATTAGAAAGCTCCTTATTTACAATACCGTGGTCAGACCTATATGACTCTATAGTGCCGGTTTGTGGTCATCAGGATCCGACTCCCAAATAAATAAAATACAGGTCCAACAAAACAGAGCCCTGTGGCTTATCACAGGAGCAGAGTGGTACGAGTAACTCCGTATATCCGTAACGAGGAACTCCACAAGGACCTCGAGGTTTCAACGGTTAAGGATAGCTTAATCGCCGCATATTACTCCTCGTATCAGAGGGCTTCGTCACTTCTTAACCAACTCGTCAATGTCATCCCTCAGGACCGTCTCCCACCCAGGCATCTGAGGCCACTGAAAAGAAGGCATCATTCTGACTTTGCTGACGGTTTTAACTGAACCCAAACTATTAAAATTATTACTTTAGCTCAAATCGTGTTCGTCGTAGAAAAATAGTTCCCTACACTTTTTATATGGATCATGTAAAATGTGTATTTTATATTGTATGTGTTTGTATGTACCTACCATATTTAGGAAACGTCATTTTCTTCAGTCCAGTGCCTTTTGTACCAAATAACTATTTAATGCTAGAAGGTTAATAAACTAAATCTAGTATATTCCTCAATGTTCCTCATGTTGTTATCATAATTTGTTTGTTATCTTACTATAAAGTGCTATGCACAAAAAGGTTACTATTAAATAATATTACCTAATAATTAAAAAAAAAAAATCCCCTGGGATGCCACTCTTCAATCTGCCTGGAGCTAAGCATATTGCTGTTCTCAGTTCTGTCACTTCCTCTTTCGGCCGTCGCATTTAATTAAATACTAATTTCTATTTTCAAGTCGGTAACCCATTACAAATTTGTATACTCTCCCTATTGCGTTGAGTAAAAAGTTAGTGTTGAGTTGTGTCGATTACTTTATTTCCACCTCTGTTCCGTGATGAAGGACCCTCGATTCGTCTGATGGCTGCTAAGTGATTCTCTCTTCTTGAAGGTCGAGATGCTCACCATTCATTGTCCTTGAAGATGTCTGTTGTGCTTATGATTCTGGTGAACCACGGACTGCGTCGTGTTTATTTTTATTTTATCTCCCCTTCCATCACCTTCATTTCCATTCTCGAAGGCGAAAGATACTCTTGGTGGGATACCCAAGACCCTGTAAGTATTCATGCGTTTTAGCATTGAAAATCAATTTATATCCCTGATATTTTATTTGTCACGACTTGAAATGATTTTTTCCTTTTTTCTGTAAATCGTCCTTTGGTGGAGGAGGATAATATTATGGCTTTTCGATATCTTTCTTGCACGAGCGCCAAAAACAACCGCGTCTTATGAATAATTTACTTGATATTTTATTCGTTGTTCCATAGAAGCTTTTAGAGAGACCTTGGTAAAACTCAAATCAGCTTGAAAAACTTGTTGAAACTCCAATCATTAGCTTTTTCATTTATTTCGCTCCAATCTTTCCAGTTTATTTTTGTTGTATATTGTTAAAAGTTATAGTAAAAGGCCTTCAATGTAATTTTTGAACACTTTCCAAATCTAACCGGGAATCTTCCGAGTTCCCTGGTGGGAGGTTCGTGGTAACTTGCCGTAGGTACTTGCCCCCGTTTCTCCTCTATCCTCTTACTCCCTCGAAGAAGCTCGAATTCTACTTACGAATTATTCCAAATTGATTTTATAACGCGTGATTTCTGGTGCATTACTCGTCAAATACTTCCGCGCCGAAGAAATACGAGCGAAAAATCGCCGGTCCTCCTAATGAGATCCCCATATATCTTAGGCCTAGTTTTAAAAGAAGCTCAAGTTTGACATATGGGTTCGTCTGTAGAACATCTGTCTTTGCCGTGTGAATCCGCCGTTCACGCGTCTGGTGGCGACCTTCGGAGTAGTTTTTTCGGCCAACCAGGCCATCTTCAGTCGGACATTTCAATCCGTTACATTAGCCGTGTTAACTAATTACCAACGCCGATTCCCCAAGGCATATTAAATTCATGGGATTTCTGCTTGGAGGCCACTCAGGTTTTTATTGAATGATTCACAGATTTCTGGCTGTCAGGTAGGTTCTTACTCATCACTCTTTTCGTGCTTATCACATTAAACTCGAGGAGTGTTCCACAGTATTATTTAGTACCTATTTACTAACTATTTAGGTACAAAACAAGGCAAAAGGTTAATGATGCTACTGGATCTTCTAGTACTTGGAATTGCAACACCACTAAATTCAGTGTAGACTTATAACATGTATCATGGGCTACTTCAGCAAGCAGTACATACCAACAATCATCCAAAATTACCTTCTTCCCGAAGACACGAAAAGAATCTCAGAACAAGAAACTCGATATCATAGAACCATGGCACGGTTCACATTGTGTGAATTGAATCATCAGATCGCCAGTATGAAACTTATCCTGAAGTTACTCCGTTTAACGTAAAGCTCATGTTGATGTTATTGCGGTTCTGTGTTCTAGCCTTCATGGTAAACGAACAGCTATCACGATCATGCGACACTCTGGGTAATCTTTAAAATCGCATTAAATTCAAATCTATTCAAATTTGTATACAAAGCTACGCCGTTAGGTTTTCAAGATACCTGTAAATCCCTTCAAATTTTTTCGTCCACTTCCGTGTTTCCAAAAGTGGGCCCTATTTGTGGCCTCCAGTGTGTCGACAGCACTGCAAATACGAGGGGGTATAAAAGGCCTATACATTTATTTTTGTTCCTCAGATGTACTCAACTGCGTTTACAACAAAAACTGGTTCTTGTGAGTTTCTTTGGCTTTTAGGAGCCCTTGCTTTGATTCTCCTCCATTGTTATTGAGCTGACGTTAGACTGTTAGGGAAGTGATAAATGTGATTCTCGCTAATCTGGGATAGGGGCACTACTTGCTGCTTCGGGCTTCTTCAACAATTTCATACCACCATCAGAACCCTAGAGGCAGAATGCTTGAAGAACATTAGTTATATATTGCGCTTGAACCCGCTGTTCCCAAAACTTCTTTTCTCGCCCTCCATTGGTCTGGCATGTGCGTTTGGAATGTTACGGTCCGTTTCCAACTCACCCTTCCTCACTCATTCTCATTCGTTTTCCTCCACCCCCATTTGTTCATTAAGGGTTTCCTTCGGTTTTTGCTTGAGGGCAAGGAGCTACGACGGTTGGTGTTTGGCGATGGGGGCAGTCGCGCGGTTTTCTGGCTCTTCATTGATTCAATTCGAGATTTATCCGTTTTGTTTCTCTCCTTTACTCCCAAGTTTTGCTTGACTTTTCTCGATTTAGGAAAAGAACTTTTTATTCATTTTTTTTTTCCACGAAAACTTTATTTGGTTTGTGTGATGCATTATTGTTCCCGTTATCGAAGTTAAGAGCGTTTATGACTGGAATAATTATTGATAATTATGATAAGTTCGGAAATTTCCTTTCAAATGACAATTTCCACTTTTAAGATGATCGCAGTCAGGGAATGGCTTCTGGAACCCTTACTCTTACGCTTTGAGAGTATTCGACCCTCATTTGAGAGTATTCGACCCTCATTTGAGCGAAAAACATTAAAATTGATGCAAAACATCGCCCAATCTCAGAACCGTAAACAAGTCGCATATTCGAACTGGAGGCACTAGGAGAATCGCTCTATTCTCTCGAAAGCGTCACACCTTTCGCATTTGCTTAAATATTATGGAACTCTGAGATGAAATTTTCACGTTAACATGCTAACTAGCGAATTTTCGAAGAAAATGTAGCTATTGTTCTCGGTCCAAAATTTTTAAAACTCGAATTTCCGAAAAATGTTTATACCAAAATCCGTTTCAGACCATCCTGAATCCAGTGCCAAGAGACACCAAAAATGATATGTATATATTTATATTAAAAATATATTTATATATGTTTATGTATGTGTCATTCCACAATAACTCTCGATAGAATTGAGATAACAAATTAAAATGTGCACGAAAAATCCGTCTTGGCAATCAAAAGGCAGAATCGGCCCGTTCTAAGAGGAGGGGGGATCCAAGGAGTGGGAGGGGGGAATTACCCATAAATTCCAAAAATGAAACAGTCTGACAAGTCACACCTGAGATAAAATTTGTTTTGAAACCAGTAAAATGAAGACATTTTACATAAAACCAGTTATTTCTTCGAAAATTCGCTCTTATAGCCGTGCACTGTGGATTTTTCTTCTTGTATTGCGTTTGTAGATCGAAACATGTATTATGGTTGTTTCAAGTTTACTCTTGTATTGCGTTTGTAAATGGAAATATTACCCGTTGCATAACATAGCTGTCGCGATTACAAGGTAAATTCCTTTGTTGTCCTTGTCTCACCAACAAATATTATATATGGCGGTACATCCAAGGACTCGTAACTAGTGATAATTCCTTCGGTGAGTTGCATTATTGTAAGAGTAATGTTGAAATGAAAAGTAACGAGTCGGAACACGTAGCTCGATATAGCCTCTCTCCCGATATAGCAATAATTCTAATTTGGGGGACTGGGGTGATATTGTAGTTGTGGTCAAGGACGTCGAAGGACATGACATCATCCCGAAGGAATCGCAAAAAGCCTTCTCATCTTGCATTCGTGTTCAGCTCTTCCGAATGAATCTTTTATCTGTAGTCGGCTAACATATTTCTCTCCAGGGATTTATTTGCACCATCTGATGACCGATGTCGTGCATGATCCCACCCTCAAAGCTTTTAAATTCGTCGAGAGAGGAGGATTCAACTTTGCTTGAGAAGTTAGATACCTTGTAGAAAATAAATCAGAAATCCCTCTCGACGATATCTTGGGATCTTCGAAAGGATATGAACCCTGACACGGGCTTAGCTTTTTATAAAAGAAGTATTCTCAGTTAAAAACAAAAAAATTAGTAGTCAGAGAGGTATTAAGACAAATTGCGGCGGACAGCCAACATAATTATCGCTTTGAATAACGTTTCCACACACGGGTGAGGAATTTTAAGGCATTGGACGTAACATGGGTGATAGCAGCGGAAAGGCGCACGTTTTCTGAAGAGCTGGTTTCGCTGGCCGAGGGACTATCAATTAGCCAGGTTGCAGAAATAATGGTTCAAACTTCCCTCCAACGTTACAAATTTAGTGAATGTGGTCGTTCAATGATGTTCTCTATTGTGTAATGTTCAATCTTCACCTGCTTATTTTGGACAGTGTTGTTTTTCTGCTTGGAAAATGATTTAGTATCAACACAGAATTTTTTGAGTTATAGTTTTCAGATCGAATAGTAACTCACAGTTGACTTACCAAAAAGTTCCAGGTATAACTAATATAAATATGGCATGATCGTTGCAAAAAAAATTGTATAATCGCATTTCGCGGTTTTTTGGGGAATAGAAAAATCGACGAGGTAGGTTTAGGTACCTACTGCATATTCTTCAAAATTGTTTATTGCTTCAGGCAGTTGATACATGTTTGGTGGAGGCTTTGGGGAAATGTTTCCCAAACTAGAGACTTTTTCCATGCTATAGCTTCAACAATCTGCTGGAAATAACGTATTTTGCCCTCGTCATAACGGAACGTTAGTGTTCTTTCAACAGTCCAATTTCTAGACTAATCTGGAAACCCATCCAATTCCTTCAACTTTACAAACTGTGGAGACGGGAATCTCCCGTGCGCCCTATCAAATTGGCCATAAAGTGCACGTCACGAGGGGGTAATCGCGTCCTAACGCCTGGCCGTTGTCACACAATCCGCCGTATGTAGACTATGGCGTTTACAGCCGTAGAAGCAACTCGATATGCCGTTTCACCTGGAGTAACTCTTGTTGGCCGTTTCGTGACAATAACCCTGCGAAATGGTTGGCGCTCCTCTCGGTGACGGCGAAGATTGTCCCTTCCAAATTGATTCAAGCCATGCAATCATGGAACGGTAATACATTTCCTAAACTTCTCTCTACGTATGGTGTTATTCGGTCGTTAGAGATAATTTTACTCCGTTTCGGACACGATTTTTTCCCTTCGAACGACCGGATGGTGCTTCCTGTATTTGGTCGTCTCGTGTCTGCAAACAGTTACTGATCTCGGCATGACTTTTTGAATAAACTATCTGAATCTAAGTTTTCAGTGATGGTTACCACCACGACAACTATCCGCTAATTAGGCAAGGCTGCATCAACATTACTTATGAACCGCTCAGCCAAAGGCTTCTCGATTTTATCCAAGCCAGCCATGATTAATCCGAATTCCTTCTGTAAGTATATTATCTCCAGTATATTATCTCCTCTGTAAGTATATTATATCCAGACTTTTGCATGTTACAAAGATCACATACCATATTTTGGATACGATGGCTACTTGGGTTTGAGAACAAATTTTGTTCTCAAACCCAAGTAGCCATCGTATCCAAAATATGGTATGTGATCTTTGTAACATGCAAAAGTCTGGAAAAATGAGTCATCGACCCAACAACCATGTTGTGGGAATGCCAGCCCTCATATTGTTGTAAAACCGGTATTTATTGTGAGAACTAATACAATGTATTACATGTCATGTTAGTGGACGTCTTAGAACAGAGGCGTTCTGAAACAATGATCACAATTATGCCTTCTTCAGTTGTAATCCTCGTAGGAAGGAATTGTAATTCTAGGAGACCTGGTATTGTGGTAGTTGATAGAGATGAAGATCTTTGACAAAGAAAACAAACAAGTAATTTCGATAACGGTCTAAACAGAGTCCCACTTCATCTCTCTGACATCATGACATTGTGTACATTCATCCTAAAGGCTACCGTCTTGAATGGTGCACGAGTTTGTGATCAGTGGAATTGGTGTTGATTAATGAGACTTTGACGTCTAATGTTGCCGATTGTTCTCTAGTATGGGAAATTATACTAATGGATTCGGATATTGAAGGTTGGGTTCTAACTAGGTATAATAACATTTCGATTATTATTACAGTTTTAAGGTGTGGGTTTAATGTTTGAAAAGTGGCATAAATTACGAGACAAATTCCAAACATTTATTTTTTCTTCAACATAAAACTTGCCCTATCAAGGTAAATCAAGCTATTCTTATTAGTGAAGTTGAAAGTTTGAAGCCTTGGTCCACTACAACAATTAACCGCAGATATCATTTGTATTTTTAAAGAACGGAAACTGACTGGAAATACAGACTAGTCTTGGCCAAGACAATGGACTGTTGGTAGGTGTGCTTAAGTCAAATTTTGGCTATGATGATAACACGAGCAGGAGATTTTTCGGACACAGACATAAGAGGTGTCAGTTATGACCTAATATACAGGCTGAAGGTCATTTTAGAGACCATTTCAAGTGGATATGACCAATATGCATTGGATATCGCTCACCTATGTAGGTATGTCAGTTTATACCCTTGGCACCCAATGACCCCAACAATGTATAAAACACTTGTTCATGGTGCAGCTATAATAAACAATGCATTGTCGCCTATTGGGCTGCTTTCTGAAGAGGCTGCTGGAGCTCGAAACAAACATTTTAGTGCATACCGTCCAAACTTTGCGCGAAAATTCTCCAGAGAAAACTGTAATAGAGACATATTTAATCGTCTTCTTTTGAGTTGGGATCCACCCTCAACTGGCATCAGGAAAGTAGAAAAAAAAAAATCAATTCCTTTTTACAAGACACTGTTACACTTATTTTGCCTGCAAAGCCTAATGAAATTGATAGATACCTACTCTCCAAGCAATGAATATGAAAATTTTTTGATTAATATTTGTATTTTTATTAATTTAAAAAAAAAATCAAAATATAATTAAGTAGTACCTAATGGCATTTCAAATAGGTAAAAACTAACAAATATTTTTGGCCGCCTAAAGAACGGAAACTGACTGGAAATACAGACTAGTCTTGGCCAAGACAATGGACTGTTGGTAGGTGTGCTTAAGTCAAATTTTGGCTATGATGATAACACGAGCAGGAGATTTTTCGGACACAGACATAAGAGGTGTCAGTTATGACCTAATATACAGGCTGAAGGTCATTTTAGAGACCATTTCAAGTGGATATGACCAATATGCATTGGATATCGCTCACCTATGTAGGTATGTCAGTTTATACCCTTGGCACCCAATGACCCCAACATTCTATAAAACACTTGTTCATGGTGCGGCCATAATAAACAATGCATTGTCGCCTATTGGGCTGCTTTCTGAAGAGGCTGCTGGAGCTCGAAACAAACTTTGCGCGAAAATTCTCCAGAGAAAACTGTTATAGAGACATATTTAACGTCTTCTTTTGAGTTGGGATCCATCAGGAAAGTACGAGTAGAAAAAAAAAAAAAAAAAAATCAATTCACAAGACACTGTTACACTTATTTTGCCTGCAAAGCCGTATGAAATTGATAGATACTCTTCAAGCAATGAAGATGAAAATTTTTTGATTAATATTTGTATTTTTATTAATTTTTTAAACATCAAAATATAATTAAGTAGTAATGGCATTTCAAATAGGTAAAAACTAACAAATATTTTTGGCCGCCTAAATATGTTTCGACGGACTGGTAGTCTGTATCAGTGGACAACCCTAGACTTTGCTTTTGTGAATTAAGTTCTTTCTTTTTAAATGGAGCCCTCAATCGTTACCCATTTTTCTCGGCTCATAATATAATGTTGGACCAAAAGTTCTGTTGGGACCAAAGTGGCTCAATAACACATGGTATAGTCTTACATAATAGTATTATAATACTGTTCGGCCTTCACCGAATTGTATAGGTAACCACGGAGTTGCCGCTACACTCCGCTATTGGGTTCCAACCCCATGGATCAACTGTTTGTTTCTTTCGTCTTTTGTTTTGTCTAATTTCTTCTCATCTGAAAATTCTTTCTGTACTTTTTAAAATGTTCTCATACAAGAAGAGTATTAAAACCGTTCGTTCAATTGCATTTACATTTTATTATTTTAATTAAAGTGCAGCGCACATAAGTGCCGGACATTTTTGGTGCCGTGACCCGGATTGCTTGTGGAAAATTCGTCGAGTAAAATTCCGAGAGTTTTTCCCGCTTATCCTGTTCTCAACATGGTATCTACGCGCAAGAAGAACCGACGCAAATCCCGTGAGTCCGTTCCTTTTTCTACTCCTAAAGAACATCACAAGGTAACTGATTATTCACATGATAATCAGGACGATGATTCCGATCAGGAAGGAGCTACAGAAATTCAATCAAAAAATACTGCCACAAAATCTCAACCCCCAATTACTCGAAAACACACTGTCCATTCGTCCAGTTCGGAACGTTTTAATGCCCTAAATGACCACCAACTTTCACAAAAGGTTGTTGAGCTCTTTTCCTATTACGAATCGGTCATATTGAAATTTGTGGGTTTCAACTCATCAGACCCCAAAGCTTCGGCACAGATTGCAAACCTTGAAGATGAATTTCAAACCATTATGAACGAAGGGACAAGTACATTATACAACTATATTTACCAGTTTGAGTCTGAAGATAGTTTCCAGAAATGGTCTGGACGTTCGAATAATATTGTAATAAAATTACAAGAAGCCCATAGAAAGTACATTTTCCCTCATCATAGTCTCCTTCCTGATGCTATTGATGGAAATAGTGCTCACGAACTGACGAGAGAGCTTAAGTTGCATGCCCTGTTGATCCCTACTGTACCAATATATTCGGGTGATATTACACAATTTCCCGAATTTATTCTAGCATACAATGAAGCCGTACATCATCGTAACATACCAGTTCAGAAAAAAATGGCGTCTCTTCGTTCTAAATTGATTGGAACTCCATATCAACTTATAGAAAACCTAGGCTCCTCAACTTTGGACTATGATGTATGTTACCAGGCTTTGGTGAAAAAATATACAAACGTATTCCTGACTGCTTGTACGCTACATGATAGAGCACTGATAATCGCTCATCTCAATGATACTGAGCTTGAATCATTAGAAAAGCTAGTCAATGAAACATCTACACTCTATAATGCCATAGATCATCTCAGTTTGATTAATCCTTTGGATTTTTCTCGGTTTCACTACACGTACAACAAACTCCCACCGAAACTTAGAGATGAATTTCACGAAAAGATTATTTCAGAACAGGATAGTCTTCCTACTTTCACTCAACTGTTGAAGTTTTTAAATAACAAAATTGAAATTATTAGAGCTCGACCAACTGAACCAGGGGCAAAATCTCAAAGGTACCTTCAACACTTGGGAAATAACAAACCACTCCAAGTTAAACATCCTAGTAAGACAGCCGGAAGACAGTTTCGAACTAACCAGGTATCAGGTATTTCTGAAACTGCTGGGAATGGGATGCTTCGGGAACCCAAATGTTTCCATTGTGGGCAATCCCATTTTTTGTACCATTGTGAAAGGTTCAAGAACTTATCAACGCCAGTTAGACTAGCATTTGTGAACGACAAAATGCTTTGTTCAAATTGTCTTTCTTCCAAGCATCAGACCAATCATTGTACGTCTGACCGCTTTTGTAAATTCTGTTCACAAAAGCATCATTCGCTGCTACACGAGTTTCCTGGAACTCATTCCTCTCTAAAATCCGGTAGTCCAAAATCCAGTCACCATGGATCGCTTCCCCGGTCTCGATCCCCCTCCCCATCTGGTCGGCTTCGCTCATCTTCCCCATCTCCCGATCGTCGTTGGACTCCTGTCATATCTACACCCTCTTCATTCAAGGCAACGTCAATTCAAGAACCAAGGCGTGCTCTATCTAAGACAAGATGGTCCGATCGCTTTGAAAACGATGAATATAGGAAATCTAGCAGGCCTACTTCTTCAACTTCGTCTTCGTTCCACATGTGTACTAGTCCCAATCCTGAAAACACGGTTATCAGTCATAATGTGGCGAAGGCCAAGAAAAATATCCAACAAACCCCCTATTGAAATTCTGGCTGTCACGGTGTCCGCTCTCTCAATCAGAGGCTGCAAGGGGCCTCTCTGAAACCTGCACTGTCGACACAATCTAACTCTTACGTGATACCGACCGCTGTAGTTCAAATTGGCTCCTCAGCCACCCATTGGCACCGTGCAAGAGCCATAATTGACACCGGGAGCGAAACAAACATAATTTCTAAATCATGTGCTGAAAGATGTGGCCTTTTACTAAGAAAGGCTTCTGGCTGTGTCTATGGGGTTGGAGGAACCCCTAGCATTAAAGTCATAGGGGTAACCACTGCGTATCTCAAACAAACCCATAAGCATAATATTAAACTTAAATTTCGCGTTTTATCTCATACTACACTAGAACTTCCTTCTCAGCCCTTACCACGACATCAATGGCCACACCTTGAAGAACTAGAGCTGGCCGATCCGTACTTTCATGTTCCTAGCCCTGTAGACCTCATCCTAGCATCTGGCGTACTTAATCAAATAAGCACTAATGAGATTGTTTATCCCCTACGCTCGTCACCTGTAGCACACAGCACTACTCTTGGGTGGATAATCTCTGGATCCTACTCTCTACGGAAACAGAAAAGCGTGAAAATTTTGTCCGACGGTGAAAATATCGCATCGAATCATGGACTCCATTGTCCAAATTCCAAAAATTGGTTATCAATCCCTAGTACAGAACAGAGCAAGCCCAATTTTTCTGAACCACACCCTTTGTCAACATCCTTCTCCTCAACACCAGCCAGACAGTGCCCTAGACCACAACGTACCTCAGGTCCAGGTTTCCGCTTTGCACAAATAGTTAAAAAATTCCCCATACCCTCCTCGTCATCCAGAATTAGCTCACCGGATTATATCAGAGCTAATTCTCGTACCTTAGTGTCTTCGGAGTTCTATACTCAGGTCCACTTTTCAGCTTCCTCCCCACAACCCAGCACATTACAACTATCATCCAATCCCATATTTCCCATCCAAAGCCTTTCCCGCACCTCCGTTAATAATCTTGTGAACCCAAAACCAGAATACGCATCATTACTTGAAAAAATGTTTCAATTGGAATCTGTAACTGATGTGCCTCCATATACGCCAGACGAGCTATTAGCAGAAGAATGTTTTAGAAAGAGTTGTTCTCGACTATCTGATGGTAGGTTCTCAGTGGGTCTTCCATTATCAAAAAACCCATCCCTGCTGCGACCAACCCGACAGATAGCCATGCGTCGCCTTTTCCAATTAGAACACCGTCACCGTAAGAATCCTGATCAAAGGGAAGTATATGTCGATTTTATGAAAGAATATATAGAATCTGGACACATGGAACGAGTTCCTCCTCCATCATCTGATCAAATAACTTACTATTTGCCTCACCATTCAGTTTGCAGGGCAGATGATCCTCCTAGTAAAATAAGAGTAGTCTTTAATGCCTCTCAACCTTCCCCTTCTGGCCTTTCTCTCAATGACATCTTGCTACCTGGCCCACGCTTACAGTTGGATATAGGAGATGTTGTAACTAGATTTCGACTAGATCGCTACGTTTTCATGGCTGACATCAAGCAGATGTTTCGGCAAATTGAACATCCAGTGGAAGATCGCGATCTATTAAGGATAGTTTGGAGGTTTCATCCCGACTCCCCTGTCCAAGACTTCAGATTAAAAACGGTAACTTATGGCACAGCCTCTGCTCCTTTTTTGGCCGGACGAGTTCTCAAGGAGCTAGCAGTTGAACACCAGAACTCGCACCCTTCCGCCTCACACATACTTCTCCATCGCACGTATGTTGATGATATAAACGGTGGGGGAAATACTATTGAATCAGGTCTTTCTATTCGAACTGAACTTCAATCTTTGCTTGCGCTTGGAAGACTCGAACTTAGAAAATGGGCAGCAAACGATCCCAAACTATTGGAAAACATCCCTGAAGAACACTTGTTGCCATCGTATTCCTCTATTTCTATGGATGAAGACCCGGACACAGCTCTAAAAGTTTTGGGTCTTTGCTGGAATCCGCTAAGTGATATGTTCCATTACAAACCATCCCCAGTTCTTAGCATCCTCACAAAAAGAGATTTAGCGAGGCAGATTGCTAAGATTTTTGATCCGCTAGGTTGGTTAATTCCCATCACGGTATTTGCTCGTGTCGTATTCAGGATTGTGGTGCAAAACACCTACGATTGGGATGACCCTCTCCCTAAACATATAATTGACGACTGGTCATATTTAGCTCACGAACTCCCACAACTTTCTGGCTTACAAATTCCTCGTCACATTCCGTTTTTCAATACCAATCAATACTTGGTAGGTTTCGCAGATGCATCTGAAAAGGCTTATGCGGCTGCGCTGTATATAGTATCTGTATCTGTAAAAACCTCTAATGTGGTCCGACTCGTTGCCGCCCGTGCCCGCATGGCACCTATCAAATCTGTAACGCTCCCACGCCTAGAACTATGTGCTGCCCAACTACTTACGTCCTTAGTCAAGAAAATGACCCCAAAGTTTCCTGGACTTGATCCACACCACATATTCATGTACTCCGACTCCACTATTGCTCTATCATGGATCACTGCAAATCCAGCTCCGGTATGGAAAGTTTTTGTGGGCAACAGAGTTGCGGAAATATTATCGACCGTACCTTCTTGCCAGTGGTTTCATGTTAGTTCGGTGGACAACCCAGCTGATTGTGCTTCTCGAGGATTACGACCAGTGGATTTAATTAACCACGAACTATGGTGGAAAGGGCCAAAGTGGTTAACTAAATCGCCCTCAGATTGGAATTTCAAGAGAATACGCCCTGCATTAAACGACGATGCCGTTCGAGTTGAAGCACGTAATCCAAGAGTCACATCTGTTTGTCACAGAGCGTTGCAATGTGATCTTCAAATTGAGGAGCGTTTCTCTACTTATCCCCGACTTCAGGCTGTTGTGGCGTGGTCATTGCGCTTCATTCACAATTCATTGAAGCGAGGCATTCGGTTCAGAGGGCCGTTGTCAGCACGTGAACGTCGTCGGGCCGATGAAATATTGGTAAAGCGAGCACAAGCACAAGGTCTAAGAGAAGAGCTGTCTGACGTACAATCCAAACGACCAAAACTAAGAATCACCAAGTCTCTCAACTTGTTTCTTGACACTGATGGAGTCTTGAGAGTTGGTGGGCGACTAAGAAACGCTTTGCTTCCATATTCGGTTAAGCACCCGGCCCTTCTTCCGTCTAGTCATCCAACAACAGACAAGATCATTCGATGGACACATGACTGGTCCCTACACATCGGTCCTCTAGGCACTCTTGCAAACATTCGTTGTCGATATTGGGTGGTGAACGGAAAGAACGTTGTCCGACGTGCTCTTCAAGGGTGTACCAGATGCACTAGAGTCAATCCCAAACCATATGAACCTCCAATGGGTGACTTACCAAAGGACCGGTTGACGGATATAGCACCTTTTTACATAACAGGAGTTGACTATGCAGGACCGTTCATTGTTCGTGCTTCAACACTGCGGGCATCAAAGAAACTTGAATGCTACTTATGTATTTTCCTGTGCTTTGCTACAAAGGCTGTGCATATAGAGGTAGCCACTGATCTTAGTACTCCATCGTTCTTACTAGCTTTTCAATCTTTTGTTGCTATTCGAGGGCTCCCATCAACAGTTTGGAGTGACAATGGTAGGAACTTTCTTGGCGCAGCAAACGAGTTAGCAAGGCTCAAGACTCTGATCAACTCTCCAGACCACCAAAATACTATAATTTCAGAAGCAGCTAGATCTTCGGTAGAATGGCAATTTATTCCACCACGAGCGCCCCATTTTGGTGGACTGTGGGAAGCTGCTGTACGTTCTACTAAGCAACTGCTAAGAAGAATGCTGAAGAATGAGATATTAGACATGGATGTTTTTCGATCATTTGTTGCACAAGTTTCTGCCGTCCTAAACTCAAGACCACTAAGTGCAATTTCAAGTTCGCCAAATGACTTATCGGTATTAACACCAGGACACTTTTTAGCTTTCCGCCCACTAACTGCTCCCCCCATTGATTGTAAGATCAACGAGCGATCTTCAATTCGAGGAAGATGGCAAAAGGCGCAATACCTGCTCCACCATTTCTGGACTCAATGGAGAAAAGAATATTTATTAGATGTGCAAGCCCGAACTAAGTGGCAGAACCGCAACTTACCAAAAGCAAAAGTAGGAGACATAGTTCTCATCATGGATGAAAACCTGCCACCTATGAAATGGGCCTTGGGAAAGATCGATTCGCTTCAATCTGGGAGCGATGGATTTCCACGGGTTGCAAATGTTAAAACTCAACAAGGTCTCATACAAAGGCCAGTAAGAAAGCTATGTCCATTGGTATCAAATGAAGAAAAAGATGCAGCTCAAGATCCGCTGTCTAGTACCCACTCTGAAGACGATGGTCAGTGAGGGATATCTCACGGCGGGGGACGATGTTCGGCCTTCACCGAATTGTATAGGTAACCACGGAGTTGCCGCTACACTCCGCTATTGGGTTCCAACCCCATGGATCAACTGTTTGTTTCTTTCGTCTTTTGTTTTGTCTAATTTCTTCTCATCTGAAAATTCTTTCTGTACTTTTTAAAATGTTCTCATACAAGAAGAGTATTAAAACCGTTCGTTCAATTGCATTTACATTTTATTATTTTAATTAAAGTGCAGCGCACATAAGTGCCGGACAAATACTATAATAATAGTTATACAGAAATGATTGATATACATTGTAAAGACTTCGTGGGCCTACTGGCTCTTTTAATTGCCTTGTCAGGTGTCCGCTACTTCGTACTTGGCGTATAATACTCGTAAATCAATGAAAAGGACTTGGTTCGTCCAATCACGTTTTGAAATTGAGCTCCTCTTTGATTTCCTGTAGTTGAGTAGACAACTCCAGATACGATTAAGTACTAGAGAATGCGCGGATTCCGATTGGGTTGAAGATGAAAAAGGGTCTCGCAAACCACTCATCCCTTTCGAACTTCTCTTGTTGGGCTTGAGTAAACATCCCGACCCTATAATTTCGGGCCCTCACTCCCGCAGATTACAGGTCGTGGTTCACATACGTTCTATACTACCTCTTCTAATTAGCCTGTAATAAGACAAACTGTGTAATTGAACCATCAACCTAGATAAACAAGCTGATTACTGCATTTGTGGGTTGGATTGGCGGTTTGGTAGTTGCGAAAAAGGAATCGAATATTGATTTCCCTTGTATGCTCCTTCCCTATCACGCTCCACACTTAATTTATGAAGTCTTCCAAATCCTGTTATCACCACTGGAATATTTTGATTCCCCAAATTCAAACTGTGTTATATTTTGATCAATTTGTCAATGCATATCAAAGTATCCTCGCATTTGTGTGCACTCCAGAACTCCAATTATATTATCTTTTCGTGGATACTAACCTTTTGCTTAGGCACCCAAACGACTACTTCTTTACTTCTCAGCTAATAGTAGTATTACTATACGTATTTTAGATTTGTACCTTTCGCATTATTGAGATTTGGGTAGAAAGCCCTAAAATGTACAACAATAATCAGTTATTTGTCAGTTTCTCCCCTGGAATAGGGTCTTCTGGATAAATGGGATACTTACACAGACAATTTAGGGGCTATCAAAATGAAATATGCTTATGCCTGCAAACCCTACCACAGTTGATTCAACTGCGAGTTCAATCCAGATATTTTCAAAGTTATGAACGTACTTACGGACAGCAGGAGCTGTTTCGGAATTTATGTCCTATTCATGATCAATAGTAGAGGGGGCTATTACAGAAATGGTATTCAAGTACATAACATGAAACTCGTATCGCATGTACGCGATACGAGTTTCATGTTATGTACTTGTATACATCACCTTCCTTAATTTATAAAATCAGATCAGTTCGACCTTAGCCTTCGCTTGCAGACTTTTATAATACTGTAACCGTATTATTAGCAGTTTACGAAAACAGATTATGAATATCTACCTTCAGCTAGAGAATGTACATCCGCCAAAAAAACACTCTGGGTAAAAATCAATCGCCTCACGAATGTCATTCTACAGCGGCTGGAAAAAGTTATGGTAACCACATCACAAGCACGGGCTTTTCGTCCCTATCCTTGTACAGCCTCTCCGCCTTCGCGATTGACTTGAAATTTTTCACAGAACTTCGTTTCAGAATCTTAAAAAGCTAAAACACTGAAGAGGGCTTTTCAAACAATTTTAGCTTGCATGATATATATGGTTTTTGAAGTGATATAACTCTGCTCACTTTAGACCTAGCGACTTGAAACTTGCAGAGCTTTGTATTATACCCACCAAGAAGACCCAAACCAAATTTCAAGTCTATCAGTCGAAGAGGAGCTGAGATATGAATACCTGAAAAACGCGTTTCGTCACGTCCTGTAAACATACACTATGTACCTACCGTTCGTTTTTTCTCAACTAGTTTGCTTGGCGGGACGGAACTCTACCGCGTTCCTAGATTTTATAATGCTATTCAATTAGAAAATATGGCTCTCGCTTCCTCTCTCGCTGTTTGTAACTACAAGTTATACAAATAAGGTCACATGTTGGTAGGTGTGTTAAAACTGAAACAGAAAGGGGAACCGGATTTCAAACCTAAGTTGTTCCATTTGACCCAGTACGGAGGTGTCGTCATAACTCAGTCCTAACGTTGGTCCACTTGCTTCGTTGACAAGTGCTTTTGCCGCGGTGGTTACGTTCTATTCATTTCTGAGTACAATTGAGTCGGACAGCCATCTGCACGTATGCAAACCAATAATTGGCAATAGAGTATTATGCAGCTGATTACATCGAATTTAAACCAAACGAAAGTGATATGAATGGTATAATATATATAACAAAAAGTAGAGGTCATAGTGTTTCGTACCTACCGCCACCACGTCTATTTTCCTTTATCATGGGGAAATAGTAATTTGTCAGCAGCTCATTACGTCATCTATTTTATTATTTCTCCAGCTTTTAACGTTCTAATTTGATTGTTAATTATTCATGTTTTACTGTTAATTTAATGTTAATTATTCTTTCTGTTGTGCTGTACTAACCAATGTCACTTTTGAGATGCCTCTTTATGATAAGAAACATTGTTGAGAAATTGGGATTAATAGCAAACTGACGCGAGAACTGGTACGTAGTACGTACATCATTATTAAATAATACAAATTTTGTATTTGTCGTGATTTGTGACTCGTGTCCGAGCACGTGTCCTTCATATTATGGAGCGACGTATATTCAATGGGATTGCGTTTTTTCGTCCAATTTTCTGGTCATGAAACCGTCTTCTGAGATCGTTGTGGATACAAATTATGAGGAGACACAAAAAACGAGATTCAGTATTCTCAACTTCTACTGTCAAGTTTTCGGTCTTAATTAGGTTTGGGTATTTGTGGCTGTTTGCTGACGGTAGTCCCATATAAGGTGAGAGTGATCGTTGGTGCCATAGAATCCATCTGAAGTACGCTTAGGACTATTTCTGTATACGTGTGATGCCGATACGACTTCTCATCTCTGGATTATGCTACACATTACTTTGATTAATGCTCAACCTGTCATATTCGTTAATGGCTTTTGTTAAGGCCAAACGATCTTGGTGGACGGCGGTCACTATTGAAGTGTCTGGTAGGATACTTGGTAGAACTGTAACTAGTTCCTTCAAGCTTTCCTTATGCGTCTCAATGATAAATAATGAATCATTTTTTTTCGAATGAGTTCCGGTGCGGACGAAACACGTTCTGGATAGAAATGAAAACGACTTCCTGTAATTTCAGACTCGTCGCAATCGGACTGTAACGAACCTATCAATCTCGGAGTTGGACCCTTTTCTCATGAAAATCCAGACTTTTCGGTTGTGGATGAAGTATAAAGGCTTTCCCGCTTCGGAACAGATGGGCATTTCGGGGTCTCCGGGATTCTCGAAAGATTGGAGAATTCCACCAGCGTCCCCTTTTTCTTGTAGGTATTGGTCTTCCGTCGACGAGGCGACGCCGGACCGTGTAATCCGAGTTGACGGCCTTCGTGACAGTTTGCGTTGATGCCGCTGTCCCCACAAACAATAGACCCCACCTAGGGCCAACTGCCTCCGTCTCTACGTTAAACTTTCTACTTGGGGTTTCACTTAGCACGTTGATGCATTTTTTTCAATGCTGCCTCGTGCCGCCTGAGTCCTTTTGTCAATGAGCTTGGATAGATTGTAATTTTCGCCTCGTTTCCCGCTTCTCTTACGTACCCATTGAAAGGCCAAGTTACTTCATACTCCTCAGTTTTTTTGTGGAAGTAATTGTTACGAATAGGAGTCGATTTATAGGTGTTCGTTAGAGCAGAACAAGTTTCCACGAATCCAATTCAAAATTTTTAATACACGCGGATCACAATTTCACTGTCTGCACAGAGTTCGAATGAAGTTTGAATTTTCAAGTCCTCAATGAATTTAAAAATAGCAAAGTGTCGTGGGCGGCATAATGTACGGTTGGGTTTTATTAAATGTCTCAGTTTTATTTATAAAGTCGCTGGGCGTACATGTGCTGACACATTGTGCTATTAGTCACTAATAATATTATGTACTTTGCCACATTCACAATCGTAGTGTTGTATTCAGGGTTGCCAACTCGCTCGCAGAAGAATACGGGACACTACACATATACACACACGTGGTACTGGTTGCTAAGTGAGTAATGAACACCTCAACCTTTATATTATAATAATGTTGAACAGCACACTACTCACATCAGGTCAAATAGGCGAGACAAACAAAAAATAGACGGAATACCTTTGTTTCAACGTTTTATTTTTCAGGTATCTAAGTATATTTTTAAAGGAAAGGAAACATTTTAGGTAAGGAAAGGACCTACCTACAAGTAAATTACCGAGAAAATGGCATGAACAAAATACCTAGACAGGAACTCATTGTCTCTCGTCATAATATACAAAATATCACAGAAATAAACTACCTCCCAGACAAAAACGTAAGCCCATAGCCAAAAAGTAAACAAGTGATAACTAGGAAAAGGAAACAAGAAGAAGCTAAGAGGACAGTTGTTGTTGTTGGTTGCTTTGATGATAGGTAGGTTGGCAGCTGACGTGGTTGATGAAAATCCTTACATCTGGAGTCTCACGTAGATAGGTTACACCTATTCTGCAGTAATTAGGCAGGTACTTACCTATCCTACACCCTGAAATAAGGGACAAATAGCGTACCGGGAAGGGTTTCGCTGGGACATGGAACAAATGGACAAAATAAGGGACTGTCCCTTAAAATACGGTACGGTTGGCAACCCTGGTTGTATTCCAAGTTTTTGCGGGGTATATTAACTACTCGTATAATCATAAGACAATGGTTTCAGTTGATCAAATGGGAAGTAAAATGGGAAGAGTTTCAGTTGTTTAAGGTGCGGTTTCCGAGCTCGGAATTTCTAAACTTCAACCAGTTTTAGAATCTGGAGTTTTTGAAATGACTTTCCGAGTCAGGTCTTTAACGAAGTCCAGAACTTAACTAGTCTAAAAATTGGCTTTCCGAGTAAAGGATTAACTATACTGCGGACGAATCTAGTGACTGACACTGGAGACAGCCCGGGCGGTCACCCAATGCCAACGTTAGGACACAAAAAACCGTACGATTCTCTCGATATTTATAGCTATTTATCGATGTTTATTCTAGACTCAAAGGTGTAGGACTTAGGACTTATAGATCCTCGAGTTTCGTAGAGCTTATTTGAGTTCCTGATCTGTAAGTCTTCAGCCAGAACCTATAGATCCCGGAATCGGAAACCGAACCAAAGAGGGCGACGTAACTATAGAATTTGGCGTTTGGCCTCTCAGAAGCTATCAAGTGTTTTCACGTAACACTCCGTAGTCAAGTGTTCGATAAAGGTCGGAGCTCGTATCTTCCAACATGTATGTCCTGCCTGTATGTGTCGGTTTTGCACATTGGAGAGTTCCATCAGTATTGAAACTTGCTTATTTGTTTGCTGAACAAGACTCCCCCCTTTTTATGCATTGAGAAAACTAAACGACATTAATAACCTACTTTACGTAACAAGTAATTCACGTAAACCCACAAAAGTGATCGTTTATTTAGTTTTTATTAAGAAACTGACTCGAAATATTCATTGTCCAGGACTTTTAGAACAGTTCTAAAAAAATTACCCGATTTCTTAAAAAAGTTCAACTTAATGAGGTTAGAAAACTCGAATAGAGAGAGCAGACGTTAAACTACGAATCGGTCTCCACTCAAAAACCTCACACACATACCCTATAGTAACTCACTTTAGCTCCTCCTTAACGTTTCGCCATCTTACCGCTTTCTTGTTACCATATTTTCACTGACATTGACATCCACAGCAATAACTCCGCACTAACGCGTTTTGAATGCATAAAAAAATCATTATGTTTTATATGTCTATCAAATTTTATCTAATGAGCTGTTTGCTTGAAGACGGTAGGCAATGACTGTACACAATGTACCACAATAAATGTGTACTGCATCAGACATGCTTAGATTAGCTAGAGGAATTGAAAACCTTCGTTAGGTGTGCTTAACTTTACCCAATTCAAACGACCTCATTGTTACAATAAGAAAACAGCGCGTCCTGCTGATCACTCGGGACACTCTCAACTTTGTGGTGCGTTCGGAATCAGTACCACGCTCTCAATCAGTACCATCGTTCTGTGGGACGCCATGAAATGGCTGCTTAAGGCCATGAGTGTGCGACCTGACCGACTGCAATAAAGACTTATCTATCTATCTACAATAAGAAAACGTAGCTCTTCAATTCACTAGTATTGGCCACAAACCTGACCAATCATCCAAACTAAAACATCTTTTTCAAAACTAAATTGCGCTCTATCAGGTTAATTTGTCTGCCGGGGTGATCAGGTTATTCAAACTACACGAGTTTCTTGTTCTGGTATATTTCTCGTGTCTACGGAATGAAATTAAGATTAGAGACCACCTGAACATTCTGAGACCCCGCTTATATACCAGTAGGTATGTATCCAAAAGTGATGAATGTCTCGTAGGAATTCACCTAATATTGGATTTTGTACTATGTAGTAGAAATCGTCAATGATTTGTAAATATTCTCAATGTTCTGTAAAATGTTCACAATATTGTGAATTAGGCGAGTTTATCTTTGGATCTCAACAACTCCTGAACCAAGTTTATCGCGAGCTCTTACGTTCCAAGTTCTTCAGTAATCCGTCAAGACTGCTCGTTAACGTCGTGTAAAGACGTGGATAGACTGTGGATGCTGTGCGATCGTATCTCCTACCCCTTGAATAACTCCTACCATTTGAATAACCCCGATTACTTTGTTTCCTCATCCCTCAGATCCATCACCCTTAATTCGTTCCCGCTTAATTAACACGAGACTCCCGGTCAACACCAAGTTTTAAGTTGAAAACCTTTTCAAATTAACTAGGCCCATTCCTCACCTCTTCGTTTGAGGTGCAGAAAAGAATCCCAGCCCACGAATTCAATCATTTCGTACACGACGGAAGGACGGGTGGGACCAATTTTAATAATATCATCCATATTGTTGGTTCGATTTAAATGGGATTGGGGATTTAGTTTCATCAATGTTATTCCCAATTGAAATCTTAGTTCATGTTAAACTCGAAACTCAATTCACTTCATGATCCCTCATACATTTGTTGGCAGGCATTATTCGTTTAGCGTCAGTACTTTTCGTAGAATACTTTGTTAAAAAATCACGCTATTGTAATAAATGTTTAAAACATACGTAATAAAACATTTTTTTCCAATTCAGAGCCATTTGCGGGCATTTGAATCCATCCAAACCAACATAACATCTTGTGACCAAGAATCACAACATGCTTGGTCACAAGCATCCATCACCCTTAATTCATCATCTTTGTACATGAAACAAATCCCAAGTTTCGTCTAATAGTAGGAATAAATTACTAACTAAAGGATAGTATTAGAAAACAATAGGCAGAGAGTAATTTGTACCTACTGTTGTTGAGAAAAACGAGAGGGGACCGTTTGGAAGTAAAGAGCTGTGAAGGAACTAAGTGTAACAGTATAGACTGCGGGGTTATTATTGTACGTTTTTCTCTAATCCTTCTTCCAAAGATAAATTAAAGTTTCTACAAGACTATTGTGAGATAGGAAACGCGGTAGACCAAAGGTGTTGGTAGGAGTAAGTAATAAATTTACTATCACTTTGGGGCTTTCTGCGAGTTCCGGGCTGGGACTACGAGTTCTGAGGAATTATTGAACAGGACCGCTAATGTACAAGTCAAATATAGATGCGCGCAGGTTCCGCCCGAGCCGCATGAGAGGGAATTTCGCCGGATCGAATCCATCGGAACCTTTCGATACCTTGTCGACTGTACAGAAGTGTCAACCTCGTTTCAGCAATTCAAGCCTACAGAAGTGTGAATCGAAAGAAAAATACTACCTTCTGTCACGAGATGTGGTACATAGCTTTGTTTCCTCCTATGTAACATGATTTCGTGGATCATAAAAATAGTGAGCAAATAGGGGGACCTCAGAACCAGAAGGACAAATTTCAGAATTGCTATTTCAGAAATTCGCCTTCAAAATCATTATTGACCAGAATGGCGAACTTCTGATATGTTCGTTAGTAATTGCCAGAAGGGCGAACCTATATTATTAGAATCATGACTATTTTAATAATCTAATACAACAATTTTATTAATAATTAGTAATAAATAGTAATCTAATTAATAATTTCAAATAATCATAAAATTACTATTTTTTCGATCATAATTGGCTGTTTGACGAGCAGGTACCGTTCTGTTTGTAGATCTAGAAACATACTCGTTCCCTTCGTTCCTGTTTTTCTTTGGAATCTTTTTCTTCTTGGAACCATGAGATGACATGCGGAGATGACTTGTGCGTAACAACAATTCGCGAGTAGACAGACTCGGAACCGTCTCAGGAAGCTCAATAAGGCAAAACACTTGTGTGAACTTGGGAATCAAAATGTTTAGAAATTGTGGGGAAGCTCCATCCACAGCAAACTAGTTTTTCCTACAATTCTGAAGAAATATGTTTCTATTTGTATCTACTCCATTTTCTCGTATGAATACATTTCTACTTTTCATCGTTTAGTTGTGTAATTGCTTGCATTGGTGCGACTAGTAAGGAAAACCACATGAACATGACAGTAGCACGAGGCTGAAATTTAGACTGTGGCATATAAGCGTTGGAAAATACGCTTATGGCACTCTCGAAAATTCATTTGCTGTGCACTGATCGGTTTTGCTCAAGCACAAATCAGTTATACTAAAGTAAAAAACCCCAGTCATGCAGCATAGCTATAAGAACGAACTTTCGAAGAAATAACTGGTTTTATGTACAATGTGATGTTTGGAACATCTCATTCGACCATTTTCTGCCGAGAAACACCTCAGTTTATAGAATTTTCTACGCTAAACACGATGGTGCTGTCAGAATTGCAATATCTCATCCCGTTATCAGATTAGAGCAGGTAACCCGTGAAGAACCTCTCAAGTAACAACAAATTTTAAAACTCGAATTTCCCACAAATTTTGTCAGAAAATTCGCTAAAACTGACTGTGACTGAAGTAGTTCAGTGAGTCGTGGTTTTCCCGTCAACCTAATAATAATTTTCTTTTCACTGGAGAAATTTCGTGCCATATTCGCTTCCTTTGGTCTTTGTGCTCAACGCTGTTTATGATTGCTCAGTGAAGAAAGTTAGAGACCAATCTTTCGCAGCTTGTTACCTCGTTGTTTTTCTTTCTTGAATCGTGTTGAGTGGACAATCTCTCGAAAAGTGAGTTCACCTATAAAATAGACGTCACGGTACCGGTTTTGGAAATGACGCCGTCCGTTCCGTTCGTTTCCTCGTAGTCGGTTGAGCTGATAAGAAAAGATACGTCCTGCTCATCAGCGGAAAGAACGCGGCTCTCGTCAAGTGTTTCCTGGCATCACTCGAGAACGAGCTTCTAATAATAGATATATCGGCATCTCTTGAGCCGGTATTGGTTTCTCATACCCTGCTGTGCTCCTAAGAAGACAACATTGAAATTATCATTTGGCGTAAATCATGATAACAAACTGGGCCAACTATATTCAGCTTGGAATGGCTCTCAACACATCAAAACCAACCAAAATTCCTTACGTAGCATGAGGCGATTGTATCGTGAAAGATTGTGCAATGAAGCGGGGGAGGAACAGTTCAAGATGGATCTGAATTATTTTATATCATTATTCATATAAAATTCATTCTAATTTCCTTTACATGACGTTTTTCTCACATGGAATGCTGTTGTTGCTTACATAATATGTTGCTCCTAGCTAATAAAGCCCTCACTATAAATCACCCCAGTTAAGCTCGCTCGCCCCTGTATAATGCCTTTTTTCTCTTCTTTTGATACAAGGTTTAATAAAAACGATGAAGACGGGCTTGATTGGAAGGATGTACGGGGGTTCTGAAAAATCGCAAGGTTGTATCGAATCTACCATAGTTCCCTCATCTGTAATCAGTCCGCTCCTTGTCTGTCTCGTCTAAACCCCGTGACTTCGAAACGGGAAGGCCTCAGTAAAGGCGAACTTCCTCCTTACCCCCAAAATGATCGGTTCCGATCGATTACGCATTCGCTCATTAGGTCATGTTGCATGACTCTAACATTTAGCGAATTTTCGTTGTGCTAAAATTATGAAATTTTTTTACGGGTTTGGACCAACCACAATGATCCTCGAAGCTTTTCATAACCCTAGGTCAAGGGGAAGGGTATCATAACGAATTTTGAAAATTTCAAAACTCGAAAAATTCAAATGGCACGGTAGTGTTTATTTTATATCTAAATAGAGTTTATTTTTTAGAATTTTTTAAGATCATCCGCAGCTTTTTAAGACCAATCGTTCACAATGAGGGCTCAAAGTTGAAGCAGATCGAAAATCGCCGTGAGAGTGAATCTTGAGGCAGCCTGTCGGGTCAATTTTCAATTTGGCTCAGCTGATTCAAACAGCCCATGGTTTTCAAATATCGGGTTAATAAATAATATTCAATAATAATTATTAATAATCAAGCATAAAAATCATTAATAACCAACAATTAATATTAATAATTTACTCTACTTGATAATAATTATTAATAATGAATGATAATTAATAATACCTAATAATTACTCTATCATTCGGTAATCTAGACAGAAGGGTGATCTGTACAAAGAAGAAAATGAACCGTTGTATACAACATACAAAATCGTCAGAAGCCGAAAAAATTTCCTAATTCTTAGGAAATGCCTATTGACTGTGCTTTTCTTGTCAAGGATGCTCGTTCTTTTATCCAGAGAAAATCCATTGAAAACTCCTTCGTAAGTAGAAACATTTTGAGCAGCCGTACTGTGCAGCTTAGGAATGACCATGAAATTTTCTTGTTCGAATCTGATTAGAACCGAATTGGGCGGAAGTGAAAATCCCGTCATTTTAATGAGCTGTAAGACAGCGCTTTTCATATAAGTATAGGTTACGAAGGTCGTGTAACTGAAGCTGAGTAAAAATGGGGCGTGTATGGGATTTGAATGCGCGATCACTATTTTGTGCAGAGCCGTTTGATATGTACTTCCCCAGAAAGCCAATCCATCGAGCCAATCCATCCACCAGTGCACAATAGATTAGTCCCAGTAGGGGAGTGGGCAGAGAAGACATAGACAGGTTTACACAATTTGTTTGCGAGGTAGGCCATATGGTCTTCCCATGATCAAGCCAAGGTATTTCATTTTGCTCACGTATCAGTTTAGGGCACATACAATGCTGGGATCCGTCGCAGTTGTGGAGTTTCAAACTAAAGGTAAACTTTTTGATGAATGGGAAAACGGAACAAACACCGATTTAGCTATATTCAACGTGGACTTATCTTCCGATTCTCATCAGTACCACTTCAGCCCTACTGAAAACTTCATCCCAATTATCACCTGATACTATCAGACCCGTGTCGTCAGCAAACATATAGAGTTCTCCGCCATTTAACTTTAATTTCAACAGATCATTCACGTATAATAAAAAGCATGGAGACCCCAAAACAGTTCCTATCGGGTTGGAGTATTGTCCAGTTTGCATACATTCCTCCTTGTAATTTCGTTGTGTGAATGGATCATACACGAATGCAGTTCTTTATGCGAAAAAAGGGTTCTTGTAAATAGCTACGAGAACGTCGGTCTTTCTTGTCAGCCAACTCAAGGTCTCATCAGTTAGTTGTACGTTTTCAAGGCTCTGAGATTTTTTCAGGCTGTAGATTTATCTGTTTCATTTCTTCTCGAAATTAATAAAGCATGGTAGGTATGAATATTGTATCTATACTTATCTTTTCTGCAGTTTTTGCCAATAACATTAATTCTACCAAATTTTGGTTGAACAAAAAGGAAAGATACCTGATTTTTTGCTCTTTGAATTTGGTCATGACTGACCTTGAAGATGATATCTCTATATTCTACACCTGGAGGACAAACGTGAAGGAGGCGGGGTTCACTAATGAATGCCCGTTTCTTTTCAGCCATCGCTTTTGACTTTGCGAGTGAATAACTTGAGGTCCTTCGTAGACCTTGTCCAGCCTTTTCGAATCCTATGGGAGGTCCTATCCTATTTAGAAACCGCAGGATCTAGAAGAACGATGCGGATTTCTTCTAACTGGGAGGCAGCCTCGTGTCAAGGACCACACCGCCCCTCAAGCGAACTTCCTTCCTTAACACAATACCAGCTTGCATTTGCATTTGTATAGCGACCGTGCCTGTCAGTCGTTGCAGTTCTGTCTGTTGAGAAAAGACGAATGAAAGTGGTAGTAGTAACGTGCTATACCTGTCGATACGAGTAAAGTATCGAATATTTTCTCTCGATACCGAGTACTTTTGGTATCAAATATTTTTTGTGGTATCGGAAAAAGTACTCAAACGGCTGCTTCTAGTATTATTCATACTCAATCATGTCAACGAAGTGCTAGCAGATTTTTAAATGGATTCACCTACTCCATGTAGTAGCTAAATAGTCATTACAGTGCTCCCCCCAGTGCTCAGGTTTGATGGTTAACAACACTGTTCAAAATTCTGTGTACACCTGGCACTTTCGCTATGTCCGACAAGAATTTCAACATTCAAGAAAACTAAAGATTTATGATGATCAACTCATTCTTGTTGTCTTTACCCATATCTGGATAAAAATATTGACATGAGTAGGAGCTACCTGGTATGTAAGTAAGTTAGCTGGGAGTAAGTAGAAGCAATGGAACATTCTCTTTCAATAATTTTCAAGCGTTTTCGGTGTCATATCTCGTACTTCCGTAATATACAGGTATTAAGTACCTACTTCCGGTATCGAAAGTTTTACAGGTATCGATACTTTCCTGGCATCGCACGTCACTAAGCGGTAGAGTGTTCCCCTACCTATTAAGCGATCTTGGTTCTTCAAGACTTAATGAATTCCTTCCATCCAACCTCATCCAGCTGTTATTTAATTCAAGGGGCGACAATAACTCTCCATGCTTCTATTCCTATATAAATATACTGTTACGCAGTATGGTGTTAGTTTCATGTCATTTGACGCTGGTCATTTGACTTATTGAAATTAATTTCGATATTCTCAGTTCCAGAGAGAACCTCACCGTCACCTCTTCGTCCATTGATAGGTGGGACCACCGAAGGGATCGGAATGAGGGAACCGGAGGGACCTAAACCCCGGAACTCCGATTGGGCTTGATTTACTTGACAAAACTCATTTCAACGGGCGAACCCCTAGAAATTATTATTATCGTCAAAACCGTTCATAATCTATTCACAGATACCACTAATGGTCCCCAACCACTACTTGCTCAATCCCCCAACGTAACTCGTATTCTACGGAGTTCTGGAGCTTATAACAATGGATGATTGTGTATTAAAATTAAGATCGAGATTCTTTTCGCCAATTATCTCAAATACGTAAAATAAAAGCAAATTAAATAAATGCAAAAACTTAAAAACATTGTTTATTATAAAAATATTTACATTTTGGAAAAAAACTTCGGAACATTCCATTTGTGTCATTTGCCGAGGAATTTTATGCAAATAGAGCCTTGTTGACTTTGGCATATTACTTGGGCAAGAAGTGACACTGCGTCTCTACACACTTCCCTTCATGAGGCGATTGGGTGCAGATGGTTGAGCGAGTTCCTTGTTCTTGTATTTCTTTATCCTCCATGTTTGCTGCTCCAAACAACATGGACGGCTGGAGAATAACTTTTTTCCTCTGACGAGAAATAAAATTGAGCTGAGGATAAAATCGGGTTTTCAATATTTGAATTTTGGAGAAACAGTGAAAGACGGGAAATGACGTGGCATACGCTACCAGTGTTGCTATCCAGCGAGCGAAAGAAGAAAGCAATTAAACACTTTGCTTTGGGATGAATGGATTCCTTAGTCTTATAATATAAGATTATGATGTAAATCGTTGTTTTACGGGTTGTAATGTCGAGATACTAAATATATTTTTATGCGAGGCAACATAATAGATTTCAGACGATCAGAAGTGTATTCGCTCCATTTATATTGGCATGAAATTCAAGTCTTATTATCATATCTTGACGAACCATTAGAGCTCCCTAATGGTACGTAGGTCAAGCAGCAGGCATATGCACAAAAGGTGAAACCCGACATTCATGGGTTGAATTCTGATTACCCAATCTGCATTGTATAGGGTGAAACTAAGAGGGCGAATCGGGTGAATTAGAAGACAAACCGCGCGCCCATCATTAGCGTTAGCTACGCTCCATTAGAGGAAGAGTTCACCTGAATTTGAATACCACTTTACCCCTTTATGCTTCCTGTATTTCTCCTACTCTCCGCTTCTGCCTTTGTCGTTGATAGCGACTGGGTAGGTTTAGTTCGAAAAACGAGAACGGAAAATGAAATCCACTCCCTTCCGAACTGATTTTGCGATAGCGGGAATTGAAAAGGTTGGTAAAAAAAGAATATGCAGTTTTAATTGAATCCAGTTTTGATTCCGAAGAAAATTCAATTTTCACTTTATCGTCATTTACCATCTTGAGGATGATGATGGTATATGATGATGCCTAGGGGAGTCTGGTGAGGTTTAACGAGATTTTCGTTCATCGCTTATCGTTCCGTTTTACTCGTTGATGATTTTGATTAAAGGCGTTATTGGATGGGTGATGGAAGCCAGGGGTCCCATCTGATCCGCTGAGGTTGCGAAATTGAACTTCATTGCCGCAATCAGTTTTTTATGTGTTCATTATACCCTTTTGTCGCATACGCGCCCTCAGGAAGTTGCCGCTCGTTGAAGGAAAGTTAACGAGAAGAGCTGCTGTGCTGTATACTATGAATGTTGTTCAAAATCCAGTTTTCCAACATATTTTTCGACGTCTTTAGGCTTAGGTAGACGCTGCAACTCCAGTTGAAACCATTTGTTTACGCCTATTTATGTAAGCCAAATTCGCGTCCCGTTAATGAGTAATAGTAGCAGTGATTTCCAACGTTTCGATCCAAATCTGCATATCTTCAGAGTATACTATGATGTTTGTCAAGTATAATAATGTTGAAAAGGAAGCCGATGTTGAGTTCTGAAGATGTCAAACTTCATGATATCGTTGAATCTGGATTTTATGGTCCGACCCCACTTGTATCGTGTGCGGCTTCTGTCGGGAAAGATCTAAAAACCAACTGTGGATCAGAGATATGCCTTTCCCCTCGTGTGCTTCTGTAACTTGAGAAGATTGTGAAGACGAATCCCACGTCGAGACAGTATTGAAGCATGGTTTCTCTCTGATCTTTCTCTGTTACCTTAATTGCTTCCCCCGACCCCCAGCTGTATTCGCTGCCCGTGCACACGCGTTAGTGCTACAATAACTAATGGATTATCGAGCGAGGGGAATGGGGACAGGGTTGTTATACCGCAGCTGCCTACCTCCCTATATATGCGATTGTCGGGATTCATTTATCAGTGTTGCCTCGTAGATATTGCCCTAATAGCCGTATAAATCGATGCCTTGGTTGGAAGTTGACAAGAGTTTTCACTTTCTTACACGACTTTCTATTTGGCAGTAGATTCCGCTGAACAATTTCAAAACCGTTCCATCGATAACATCCTGCTGTCATAGCTAACATCTATGTAATGAACTTTTTACCAATGCTACATTCCCAGGTGAAGCATGATTGTGGTTGGGTTTATAGGCTCTATATACGAGTATATTGTCTACCAATCCTGACTCTGCACAATACCGTGCCTAAATTCCATGTTTGAATTTTGTTCCAACGATTTGATGGTAATGTTAGTACGCCATCCTTGAAACGCTTCTAATTATTCGGAGAATCAAAATTAATGATGGGTTGATATTTGAGTTGATGTTGGTGACCCAGAATTAATGCAACTCAGAATCCGATCTGCCGTCGTTAAAAAAAAGAAAAAAAAAATACATTTACAAAAGTACCTACCTATAAAACAGTGTTTTTTTTATTTTTATTTATTTATTTTTATTTATTTTTATTTTTTTTTACTTGATCAACTTCACCGCTATTTTCCGTAGAATTGAAGAATATAGCTATAATCGGGTTCTGCATGCAGATTCTGCACCCCAAAAACCTGGGAGTGGTTGGAAGTGAAATATTAATTGGGATGTTTTGATGAGCTATTAACACTCAAACTTAGCAAGAAATAGGTATATGGCTATACCTCAAAAACTAGACGTGATTACGAAAAATGATGTTGATTGATTGAAGTTGATGGTAACTATAACACTGTTCAACAAACAGAGGAGATGAGTCTTGGGGTTTTGCAGTAAGCCCGTTTTTTGCTATCAGTCCTAGTGTATGAGATATAGCTCACTTACCTATTACAATTCCTCACTTTTAACAAACGGATACTTGCACTAGAAAATCAAGTTCTTGGAGTTTAGCTGATAAAATCCCGTAGAATGCTAGAATATAGAAGATGTTCAAGTTTTTCGTGGAGTTTTTAGCTCTTTTTCCGTGAATAAGAGGGTTAAAAAAACTCAGATTTTGAGATTTAGATACGTGAAGTTTGGATAAAAAACTATTATAATAATATAGTAATATACAATAATATAGTACCATTTATGCCGAATTTAAACCAATTAAGTAAAATTCATCAAAGTAAAACGGGTGAAAAATTTTCGTTTGGGGATTCAATAGCCATGCACATGTATTACAACAGTGTATACTTGAAATTATTTTTCAAAATTTCCTGCTGGAACTAGCCAGCTTTAAAACTTGAAAACTCGTCAAAATTCACACATTTGGCCATGTTTCATGACTGAAGAATCACAATTTAGTACGGTCAAAATCGAAGCTGAAGCCTTTGCTATCGATCTAGGAAATTTGTTCAGTACTACTTTTTCCCGAATTGAATCATGAATCTGGAAATATGAAATGAAGTAGTTCCTAATTTATATACACTCGATGTGGAGTGTGAAAACAGCATCAACACACGTTTTACTCTTTGTTGTTGAAATTTCTGGATCGTTATTCAAGTTAATGTCACACCGGAATAGCTTAAGGAGCCCCTCAGCAGATCCTGGGCCTATTCTGCTTAAAGTGTAAGTCCTAAGGAGGCTACGTACCATACTACAGCTTCATGTAGTGAATAGCATAGAAATTAGGTTTAGGACCCACTCAGCTGATTCCGGGCCTGAGCAGCGCCAAGTTCAATTCCGAAGAAGGCTACATACCAAATTACAACTTAATGGTGAGAATAGCATAGAAATTAGTTTTAGACGTCAAGTTAGTCCTAAGGAGGCTACATACCAAAATGACTACTTCATAGTGAGAATAGCATAGTAATTAGCTTTAGAAACCACTCAGCTGACCCTAGACCTATTCTGCCTATAATGTAAGTCCTAAGGAGTCTACAGACGAAATTATAGCTTCATGGTGAGAATAGCGCAACTTTTGGATAAGACATACCCATGTCAACAACGTGTTTCCTATGAGAAGATTCGGCCAAACGGACCAATTTAGATGAAAATGATTTCTGGAGGGGAGACGAAGAGGGGGAAATTTTGAGCAAAATTATCCGCTATAGGTAGCGAGAAACATGACTATTTTTTTTAAATAACTTTTTGGGGGAAGAAAAAATCGAAAAAGTACCTACCTCTTAGAACGGAATTGTTTAATTTAAAATTCAGAGTGCTCTCCAGACAATATGGATCAGGAAAAGTCCCCTGAAAACCCAAGATTTTTTGTGTCTGTCCAATAATCATGTGGTAGGTACTTATCATCAATTGATTGGTTCTTCGGGTCACATAGAAATCGTCAATCTTACCGGCTGATTGCCTCGGTTTCGCGAATCTGTGTTGTTCAAACGAGATTTTCACTCCCCCTCCCCTCCGCGCCTTACTTAAGACCGTCCGGTAATTAAATGGCCTAATCTGCCCCCGCCACCGCCCCCCTCCTACCAACCATACGCCGCCCGCGGATCTTTCTTTCGGTTTGGTAGCTACCGCCGCCGAAACCCCTCTCCCCCACGCCCCTTCTGTCACCCCCCTACGACGCCGTTCCCCGAGAACCCCCCCCCCACCACCCCCCCGCCGAGCGCCGGCGCCTGTTCTCCACCTGAACCGCTCCAGTCTTTGTGTCAGTGCCGCGGTGTGATTGCGACGGTGCGTGTCATCAGTTCTCAAACCGCCGTCGCGCTCTGTTGGCTGTTCAAAATTGACGCGTCGTCCCCTCAACTCTTCTCGAAAAAAACAAACAAAAATAAAAACAAACCGAATGATAATTTTTCCCGAACACAACGGATAATTTGTCCAAATTTATTTTAGTTTTTTTTTGTCTCCGAACAAATTCAATTTCATCCCGGCATCACCGCTTGTTTTGGTCCCGGATTTTTTCTCATTTTATATTTTCCGAAATATTGACGTAAAAATTCCGTTGAGGTCGTTTCGTCGAAGTGGATAATGATGCAGCACCCCGCCCCTTGGCTCGCTTTGGCCCCGTGGGGCATAGCCCTTCCGCTGCCCCCGCATCATCACGGGCTTCTGCCTCCGCCGCCTCCTCTTCCGCATCCGGCTTTCATCCACATCCCCGCTCCGCACTCACATCCCAGACAGGTTTGTGGGCCAAAATGTTGTAGAAATTGTTGTCGAAAATGTGGGAAAATGCATTTCCTTGTACACGGTGAGCTTAAAGACATAGAGGATTTGTTTGGCATGGTTCTCACAATATAATCCCGCTAGAATTAACATCGAAACTGCTGCCGTTTTTGAGAATTGACAAAAACAATAATATAGCATAATAATATATATTATATAAAACGTGATCCGCTCGTGGATGCGAAATTCTTGCGCGAAACTACAATAAAAATGGAGTGAAATGCCGCCAACCGCATATTTGTATCTCAATCCGTTTGCGAGATATGATATTTTAAAGGTTTTTTCAGGAAAACCACATTTTTCTCTTTTAAACTAAATTTTTCCACTTAAATCCATTCAATTTTAACTTTTGGCCACATTGTCGGAATCAACGTTAAGTTTGGTATAACATTAGTCTAATTAGATCCTTGATAATTACCATCTAATGACCATAACAGCAGCAGCTGCTACAGCTTAAGCATAGACGAGTATGAAAAAATAAAAATTCTGAAAATCTGTAGAACGTTACTACTCTTCCAATCAAAATCCTGAAAAGTGGCCAATCTCATGAAAACTTCTTTATGCAATAAGCTTTTCAACGGTATGGTCAACTTTGAGATTATCATGTTCCTGACATTTAAATTGAGATTAAATTGTGAAAACAACACGTTTTATGCATGTTAAAAAATCCAAACGTTCTCCTCCATCTTTTGCATCTACGAGCGGCGCACGTTTAATAAACACTACATACATAATATGTGTTCATCAACACTGTGCGTGATTATTGTTTTTGCCATTTCCCATGAACGGCAACAGTTTCGATTTTAATTTTAACGGGATTATGTTATATGAACCAAGCCAAACATCTTCTCTATACCAGTTTTTGTCGTCATTTTTGACAAACCTAAATCGCCTTTAAGCTCACCGTGTATGGTCTCAAGTTTCCGCCTCAAAGCGGTTCGTTTGACCTTCAGAGCAGTTGCATTAGTTGAAAAAGAAAATTTCTTTATTCAATTATTATTCAACAGTTATTTCTTAGAAAATTAACTCTTATAGCAATTTTGCAATACTGCGGATTTTTTACTTCATGTTGTGATTTTGTTAACTAGCTACATGTGTTATCTTATTTGGTATCACAACATGAAGTAAAAAATCCGCAGTATTGCAAAATTGCTATAAGAGTTAATTTTCTAAGAAATAACTGGCTTTAAATAAAGTGTCTGCATTTTACAAATCTTTCAACGCTGAACACGATGGTGAAGTCAGAATCGCGATATCTCATCCTGTTATCAGATTAGAGCAGATGAACCGTGATGAACATCTCAAGTAACAACCACGTTTCTTCATATTCAAAGTGACCAAGTTCAAGAATGGAATAAGATATCGTAATTCAGACTTCACCATAGTGTTCAGCGTAAAACAACCTTTAAATTGAGTTGTCACTTGTCAGCCTGTTTCATTTACGGAAATTATGGGTAATTATTCCCTTAAAAACTACCCTTTTTAGATTGGTCCGATTCTGCTCATCTACGAACTTAGCCTTTCGAATGCCTAGACAGATCTTTGTGAAAAATTTGAACTTTTATCTCAATTTATTTTCTTCGAAAATTACGGTTAAATAATATCATTGGACAAAACTGCAGTACCTACCCACAAGAACATCCCTACTAAACTACAACATTTCAAAGGGTTTGTCAACTGTTGAGTAGTACGAGGAAAAAGCCAAATTATAATGTTAAATACTTATGAAAATATAAACATTTCAAAATTGTGGAAAAAGAATGTGAAAAGAGGTATATGGAGTTGTAGGGTGGAAAATATTTCCATTAACAGTAAACATGTAATGTACTGGTTCAAGTGTTGATCGAGTATTGAGTGTTGAAATCTTGAGAGAGCAAGTTGGTTGGGACGTAGAGGACTTGAAACATCTGGCGATTCCTGACGGTTTCTTATGAAGCGCATCAAGGAGACTCAGAGAATCAATCGAACAAGACAGCAATTAGTGCAGAAACGTTCCATCCGCCGTTAGTGCATCCAAGACCTCGAAGGCATCCCGTGGCACTTGAGCTCTGTATAAATTGAACCTGAGAAAGCCACGATGCACCTTCTCTAATAGGCCTTAACTCGATAGTTTTGCGATGTACAATTTCGAATATCGTGGGGATGCATACTACGAGGGGATGCATACTCGTATATTAATACTCGTAATAATAATACACCAAAACCTATCGTTATCTATTCGAGCGCGCCGAAGGGGCTTGCGTCCTGTTCCTCAAGTACTGAAATCATTATTAATTAACTAACTACCTGATGCTCTCGGGGAGTGCAGACATGTGTTGTATGCTAATGACGTACAAGTCGAGTTCGCGATCCTCGCCGATTATTCCAATCGCGGGATTTCAATATTCATCGAGATCGGTCGCGGGATTGATACAGGGAGGAGTCCAAGGGAACTCGCACGACACAATAGTGATCTGTTTTGGTCTAAATGAAATAGGGTATGATTCATGACTTCACACACCCTCTTCTTGCTACAAATAACTTCATAATTCAAAATTTGAACATATGAATTCAACATGTGAATTAATAATTAATTACTCGTTCATTTATTTATCCACAGTTATAGCGATTCGAATCCTACATAATGACATCGAAAAGCATAATTCAACATAATATATATTATATCCCCCATCATATTTTGTTTTGAATTTATCAATAATTATTATTGATAAATTCAAAACAAAATAGGATGAGGGAAAAAGTAAACAATTGAATATAATATTGCGTCTTTATAAACAAATTTTTACTGTGGATAAATGAATAATCCAGGAATTAATTGACAAATTCTAAAAAGAAATAGTATATTAAAATATGAAAAAGTAGGAGATTAAATATTATGTCTTTATAAAGAATTTTATTCTGTCCGAACCAACTGAAAACTGGAAAAAAGAGTAAACTGAACTAGAAAATAAAACGAATAGCATGTTACAAAAAGATGTACGTTTTCCCTTAGCGGGATTGTTATTTCCTACGAAGATTATCCTTCTGTAATAAATCACTGTTCTGCTACAAATTTATGGCCGACGTACATTGTTCATGGTTACATAGTAATAATTTATATTAAGAAGTACCTATCTATAAATATCTGAGTAACTCTCTTGCCGTAGACACGTAAAGAATCCTGGAACGAGGAACTCGATATCTCAAAACCATTTGATGTTTGAATCAGCAGTTTTCCAGTATAAAAATTCAGTGCACCGTTCGATTCACGCTCATATTTTATGTTTTAGCGGTTTCATCTTTGAGCCCTTTATGAGGACAAAGGGCCGGTCGTACAACGCTCCGGATGTTATGGCTTTTTAAATATTTCTACCCCTATTTTTCACCCTTCCCTATTGACTTTGGATTATAAAAAGTTTCAAGGAATTTAAAATTTCTCGGTCAACCGGTCGATTGCGAAAGAGCCTTCTGATGGATACGGTATACCGACCAATTTTCAGGGAAGTTGTATGAACCAACTCAGGTACGTATTCCCAAGTAGTGCTATAACCTGTAGGAGTAGGTAAATACCAATACCATTTAATTGAGTTTCAAGACATTTAGAGTTTCCAGAATGCTAAATTTCGATGAGGTATGAATTGTCTAATCCACACGGGCATGATTGATATTTGCACGAAAACGAGGGGGCCTAAAGCGCGAATAGTTATTTATGTCCTGTGTACAAAATATCGAAACGATTGGCGCTCATTTTAGTTTCGTCTCCGGTGTTTGTTTACTTCCTTCTCTGGCTCGTTATCGACGCAAATGTCCCCCATCCCTCCTATGATCGTTAACTCAGCTGGGTATTCGAAATCAGGCCGTACAAAACAACCGACCTATAATAAGCAACTGGGTAATTCTAAGATTTTTAGACCATTTTGAGCGATCAAACTTGAACAAAATTAGTCAATAAAACCTGCCTTTTAAAAATTGTTTGTACTAAGAATGGTCTCCTGGTAACGTTAAAGTCGATAGGCAGAATTAAAATCTTTTTCTCTCTCAAATGTTGAAGTTGAAATTTTGAGGGTTTACGGTAATGACATCCGGTGTCTCGATTATGACAAAGACTTTCTTGGTGTTGTGGCAATGACAAAGACTTTCTTGCTCTCAAAGTCAAAATTAAGGATAGTGGAGGGGATTAATCGAATATGTACAATATCGTAATATTTAAGAAATATTTTTTTAATTAGAAGAATACAATGTATGCCATATAAAACAGTTTTACACCATTACATTGCATTTTACCATTCATTCCTTCGACTATTCCTGAAAATGTTCATCAAGGTCATAATAATTATTATGTCAATAGTTTATGACAATTAATATGGAAGAAATGTATCAAAAAATAAAAATAACTTGCCTGGATATAGCATTCGTCATAGATCTCTGCGATCCAGTCTCCTCCAGTAAAGGTCTGGAGGGAGGTAGGTAAATTGTAATTTTAATTGGTACATTGTAATTATTTGTAATTAGTTAATCATGTCTATAAACATTTCATCTATCATTTAGTGATCTGGACTGAAGGGTGATGTGGACTGAAGGGTGATCTGCACAAAGAATATGATAAACCGTTGTTTCAAGAATTTGTAGAGTTTTTTCAGTTTTCTTGCTGAAAAATGCTTCGTTTTTCTAACATACGGGAAGAAGTCTCTCACAAAACAAAATCTCCAAAGAAAATACGTTTTAGTGACCCCTCAAAAGGAAAAAAGAATATTCAATATTATTACCGAACCAGGTTCAATTACCGTCTCTAAAACATTTCGTTGTGGTAATGGCATGATAGTGGTTACGGTAATTACATTTCATCATTCAAAGCGGCCTACTTTTTTTTTTCAAACCAGGAGGAAACTCGATGTTGAAATAGATTCGTGAAGGGCTCCATAACAGGTTGCAGAATATAATGCTAAAAAGTATACAATCTCTCGTCTAATTAGAGTAAAGTTTTACGGTAATGACAAATGAAAATGTACGAACCTGTGCTGCCGTCTTTTACGTTCAATGCCTGGAAGAGACTAAACTGTTAAAGGGATTCTTGAGGTTTCAGTCTCACCCGCAATGTTGCCACGTTCACTAACCACTTGTTTTCTCGAAATTTTCATATTTAAGTTGTTCCATTCCAGTTTCCTTTTTGGTTACGGTAATGAATGTACAACCATGAGACATGTCTTTTTGCTCAGCGCTCGGTAGATATAGATCAGAGAATACAAAATATGCTATAAAAATTGATAAATGATCGTTCAATTTTAAGGAAATGTTCAAAGAAAGGAAAATGAATGGGATGAAAATGAAATTATTGATATGATACTTGGGACAGTTACGGTAATGATATTTTCAGGGTTCAAACGATTGAATGACTAGCATAATAACAAATATTGTCGAAGTTATATCCAAATACAAATAGAGTATAAAGTCTATTGCATATGATAATGGCCAAAACTACTAAATGAAGCATCCTGAGAGGTTCATGTTCTTTGCGGAAATTTGTATGGTTCGACGGATAGGATTGTACGTATTCATAATTTATGTTTATTAGAAATACGTATGACGATTATATATTGTATTGTTTTTGAGGTACCTACACACATATTTATGATGGGTCGGAAGCGGGTTTAGCGTGACGTCATCTGATTCATCTATCGTCCCGTAGCACCCACACTTGGATATCGAGCGAAAAGGGAATGGAAACCACAGGGCGTCACGCACATTCAGTTCACCATATCCGCGCGATACTATTTGGATTTCTGAGCTGAAAATTGGGGTACCGGGTTTTCGAGGGGTGCTAAATCATACTACAATAACGGAAATTACGAATTCCGAACCACGTCTGGTCCCTATAGGCCCATTCACTATTATACTGGTAAGACAATGACGTATGTTACGTCTTAGATATTGTATATCTAAATTCGTTTCGTGTTTTAAATGGAAAGGGGATGGAATTGTAATAGGTTGCACGAAGGGGAGACGTGGAATTATACTTGACAATGCGCATATTCTTTCAAATGCTATCAGACGTTTCGACTGATTGACATGAACACGGGAAGTTGATTTGCAAGTTATCTTGCGCACCTGTCAACAAGCTGTAATGATCCACAAACCCCATGTGAAGTCCAAGAATCCTTGATAAATAATTTCATGTCGTCATATTCCTGATGGATATTGGAGGATTTATACATCTAACGATATTTCGCTTCGGCACTTAGTTGACAATCCCACGGGTTTCATCCTACCTACATATCCGATTACCCTACGCTCGGAATAATCAAAGAAAAGCCAAGATCTCGAATCAAGTATAAATTTTCCGATTCGATATGGCTAATTAATTATTTATAGTTTTTTATTGTACTTCTAGTAAAATAAGCAGTTTCCTGTGTAATGGAATCTCCTTATTATAGCATACATATTATGTACCTGATGAAACTTCTATGAGGTGGACGGTTCATGAAGTGAAGCCGTCCACATCCAAATACCACTTGATATCACCCTTGTATCTAACATCAACTTCTTAGAAGACGAATTAAATACGGTACCTAATTTATTAGAATAAGAAAAACGAAGGAAGAGATCGAGGATTCTATCACCAGTCAACTTATCTGCCAGAGCATTATGAGTATTCAGAATCCTCTTGTGAATTTCCAAAAAATCACCTTGTATTTTTCAGCTGAATAGTTTAGTTTTTCCGCGTTCTTCACCACATTCTATTTCCGTTGTTATTTACCTTAAGTGTCTCATTTGCATTTCAATATTGTTGGTGGTTTCCGAAGATATTCGGTTGCGGTCGATGTTACCTAATACACCTCTGAGAACTGCCTCTTGCCACAGGAAAATAGTGGTAAATTATTTTTCCCAATCATGCATGCTATTTGTGGAAGCGTAACGTTACTCGATGTTTGGCTTATACACACACGAAAAAACGTTATCACTCTCATTTTCCCGGAAGCGTAGGTACGGCAATGTCGTGAGTTTTTGTTGTTGTTGTCACAAAGTGTGTTTATTTACAAAATTAAAAATGCCAAAAATTGCTTCTGTTATACAGCCAGAGCTTATTTCTTTGAAAATGACTGAAAATTGGTTGGTCAACCGTTTCAAAAGCAACGCTTATTCCTCTAAAAAAATCCGCCTCCTCCCCTGAAAAACAAAAAATCCTCTAAAAGTAATGGAAACATGACATTAGTAGTCTGCATTACCACCCCTGGCAGTAATTAAAGCTTGCACACGTACTGGCATGCACAAAATCAGGTGATTTTTCCAATCTTCCACAGCAGCTTCCCAGACGGTTGTAGGAACGTTCGGACGACGCCATTATAGTCAAAAGTGTTCAGCTATTGGGGAAACAGCCGAATAAACACTTGGTTAAACACACTTTGTGACACAAAAAACTCCCGACATTGCCGCTCCTACGCTTCTGGGGTAATAAGGGTGGTGCAAAACATTTTGTGATATGTGTAAGTTAGACTTCATTTGATTAGATCTAAAATGTAAAGTAATTACTTAAAGTAACGATTGTTAACTACTCAAGCATACAGGGTGGCAAACTTTCGTAGAAAATTAAACAAATAAACATTGAGTATGTATGAATCGTGTTTGTGAGAATGGCAAAAGTTCATCCGACTCTTATAATAAGAGCGGAGATTTGTATTTGTCCACCATAACAACATACGACTATTTAAAATGAAAAAAAAAAAAAAAAAAAAAAGAAACAGGAAAAAAATGACTTCTAATTTTACCTCTGACTATGACTGATTATAGTGTTTTGACCCATCATTTTTCGAAATAGGTATATTGGAAATTTCTTTTGAAACATCATCAGCATTGCCTAAACGACGTATTCGATCGTAAATCGTTATCCGGGGCAAACAGTTCAGACGAAAGGGGAGGCCTTCGAATTTGAAAACATTTTCTTTCACGTTTGCTAAACATGCACTGCCCGGAAGTTATGCACATGAAAACTCAAAATCAATAACTATTAATATATCTCATACTCATATTATCAGTCACATCAGAAGTATCAATCTGTTCGTATTTGATGTTTATAGAACACAATCCATCCGTTATTATCTTTATGTTTTACATGCAGAGGGTGGAAATTAATTTTTGAGTCTCGTACCAGTATATTATACTGAAGTAGATTGTATGTCACATCTAGACCTACCAGCTACCAATGACTTGAAAATACATAGGTACTCGAAATACTCTGAGAGTCGGTTTACACGGTTTTGATTATTATTGACATATACGCTTTTGGCGGGTTCCATTGAAGAATAATTTCCAGCACGTATGTCAAGGTCGGCATATCCAATCAAACTCCTGACGTCAATCAAATATTACCCGAGAGTTCATTCGCAAACATTAATTTCTGTCCAATTCTGGGTCCGAGGTTGTATAGTCATAATATCAGGTTTATTCTGAATGAATGCCTAAATAATGAGGCATTCGCGCAAATTGGTCACACTAGTCGTTTCCGACCGGAGCCTAACGCTATAAAATTATGTTAGATCTCAGCTATACCTGTTTCGGCTCAATTGTTTGTCACTGAGTAAATAACCTTGAGAGTGGTGCGTAAATAAGCTTGATATTGCGTTTTACTTGGCTTTGTCTGATATTTGTCAGACGAATGCGTTCGTAACTTTGGCTGCAAGAACTCTATTGTTCGACGAGCGTTTCTTCCTTATTTCCATTCATCCCAATCCCACATGATAAAGATTTACCCGATGTTAATCATGGTTTTCGTTATTAATGTGAGTTAAAAGGGCATAGACACATAATGAACACATAAATGAAGAATGATAACACTTCGGGAGGAGTGTGGCAGGAATTTGTATTGAGAAAACAAGTTCAGCATTGAGCATTCGCCTACCCCCAAATTTGAGCAACTACTCCTACCTTATGTTTATTTATTGAACGTAAGTCCGTCTGTCTGTATGGAAGTAACAGCCTATATACTCGTAAAACCGTACCAGCTCAAAAAAATAAATGAATAACCAGTCATGTATGTCTATAAGCGAATTTTTTAAGAAATAACTGGTCTTACAAGACATAAATGTAAAATGTGATGTTTGGAACCTCCAATTTAACCATTTTCAGCCGAGTAACACCTCAGTTTATAGATTTTTCAACACTGAACACGATGATAAAGTCAGAATTTCGATATCTCATTCCGTTATCAGATCAGAGCAGGTGAACCGTGAAGAACATCTCAAGTAACAACCACGCTTCTTCATCTTCAAAGTGCTCTATTTTGAGAACAAAATCAGATATCGCAATCCATCGTGTTCAGCGTAAAACAAACTTCAAAATGAGGTGTCACTTGTCAGACTGTTTCATTCGTGGAATTTATGGGTCATTGGAAACATTATGCTGCGCAGACACCCGTTGAAGGAAACGTCCTTGTCTTACAGCGCTTTCTGGATCAACCATTTTCTTATTTTGCTCAGCTCGGAAACGAGCCAATTCGGCACGGCAGGTGAACGCTAGGCATCCAATCCTTCGGATACTTCTCATAGCCCAGCTCAAGAGTCAAATACCGTTACGTGATTCATTACATCCCATTAAGCAATGCTGTCCGTCCTTGCGCGCTCACTGTCCGTTACACTAGGCTACTGAAACTGTAATGAAATAACTACTTCGCTGCAACCTTTGACGGAATTGTCTTCCGAACTTCCTCCAATTCCTTCGTCTTTCGATATCCCGAATGACCACACTATTTCATCAATTTCCTGCGCGATTTCATTAATAATTATCTCTGAATAGACGAGATAATGGAATCCAGTGGGTCAGTACCCGTGCTCTACTTCCTGTAAACGAAACAAGCTGATTAACTGGATGTTGTCATCGGTGGCTTTTGAGATTGAATTTTGAAACTACGTTGAGGAAGGTTTTGTTTTAAGCAAATGTATCAATTTCTCCCCTTTTTATAATGGTTCCTGAAGGGTAAACGTTAATACCGTGACAAACGCCTAATCCCTTGAATATTCCTCTCGACACTCCTGTTTAACCGACCGGTGTGTTCCCTCGTTCGTTGGTATAAACTAATTGATAGTTTGAAGGAACATTGTTAAAATGGCCACTATTAATAAAACACTTTCTTTGACGCGGTCACAAGCTCTTGACCACACTTTCTTCTCTATTATGGATGAATAATTCTCCCTTCTGGGGTCCACCCTCCGCTGACCATACGCATATATTTTACGGTCTCAAGTTTAATCTGTTTCAAGTTCACCCGAAGGGGAAAGTCGCGCGACATAGAAAAGCGAAAATGAGTGTTTATCGATGATAATGTTCTTTATACGTTGTAATGTACTTTAAATGAGTTTCAAGTCTCATACCGTCTCATGGTTACAACATTCCGTAATACGACTATCGAGGTTACCCGAGCCTAAAATGTACCGCGTACTATTGGGTTTAAATTCATTTCTGAGAGCCTTTTCATTACGCTCTTTTGAAGTCTTATTCGAATTCACTCCTGTAGACAGTAAATTAGGTACTATTTAGAATTGGTACTCAATTTTCCATGTGAAAATGTCATAATGTGATTTTGAGTCGTACTCGAACCTTTCATCTTAAAAACGTTTCATTTGAATTTCGTGACTTGTCAATGTTACGTCCTTCTGAGTGTAATAATAGAATTCGTGACTGCGCAAAACTTTGATAAATTAACTCACACTGCCGGCTCATTAATTGACCTATCGTTGATGGTTGGTGGGTGTAATTATTGAAAGCACCGATTATGTTTATGCATTTGTTACATATCCTGTTCTTCAGGGCGTAGATTCCACATCTTTATGTTTTCATAGATTGCCCCAACAAAATGTCCCCTAATAATCGATGTCTATGGCATGAACAAATGACGCAATCACCAATTCTCAACTACGAATCCAAGTTTGAATCTACCAATGGGGACGAAGCTATTAGATAGTGGAAAAACATATTCTTTTCGTCCTCCCAGAAGGACTGCAGTAGAACGTCAATAATCCGGACCGTCGATAATCCGGATTCACGTCCGGAAAAAAATTAAAATGCCTAATGGACTGATTCACTGATGAAATTGAAGAGGCAACGTCGACACATTCAGAGGCATTCACGGCAGTAGAAACTCTGATGTCATGGCTCGAGAAACAGGAAGAGAGCGCACCTTTCCAGCTCATTCAGCTAAAACGTACTTAAGACTTGGCTGCAGAAAAGCAAAAAATTACTGCAATACAAAATCCAATTAAAGACTTTTTTAAGAGCCCCGATAATGTATATACCTAGTGTGCAAATATTCTTCTTTTTTTTTTTTTTTTTTTTTTTTAAATATAGTAAACTTTATTGTCAACAGGGACATTATAGTTGCGATTAACATTATTATAGTAAGCGGGTGGCTTAATTGACATGGTGCATGTACTAGGTACAGCCCAGTGGCTGCCCTATACCAGACATATTACAGATTAATGATCACAGTGGTAGCTTAAATTGATGATTAATTAAATAAATAATAAATAGGTGTGGTGTATATAACTAGTTAATGTTCGGTAATGTAGGAGGTAACAATAGGAGTTGCAACTCTGTGTATGATAGACCAATAAGGGGTCTATTCAGACCATTAAGGAGTCCTGGGGTCTTTTCCTCTTGAGACGTCTTCTATCTGGTGGTGGTGGTGGGTTCAGGTGAATATTGGCGATTAGAGGGTTTTCATGTGCCGTCATTTTATCGTCTAACTTCTTGTAAGTGTTTCGTATGACTTCTTGAACAGTGGGAATGCCAAGGTCGTTGTGCAGAGTTGAATTGCGAACGTACCATGGTGCTCCCGTTATTAAACGAAGGACTCTGTTTTGAGTGACTTGAATTTTCTTGATGTGGCTTGCAGCAGCGGAACCCCAGAGGCCACACGAGTACTCCCAGATGGGTCGAATTAGGGAAAGGTAGAGGAGTCGCTTCGTAGGCAGACTTAGTGGTGAGCGGGTGGATAGTAGAGGTTTAAGTTGGTGAATCCTCTGACGTATTTTGGTCACTAGGTATTTAATGTGTTGCTCCCATGTCAGCGTTTTGTCTAAATAGACACCCAGATAGCGAACCTTCATGTCCTGCGATATTGGGTTGTTGTTGATGTGAAGAGTATCGAGGAGGTTGATTCTTCGCTTTGTGAATGGAATCACCACGGACTTCGAGGAGTTCATTTTGACCCTCCACTTTTCGCACCACGCACCAGTTGCGTTAAGCGCATTTTGAATATTGGTGGTTGCCTCCTCGATGCGGGCGTCTACTTGAAGGATGGCAACATCGTCCGCGAACTGGGCTAGTGTTGCATTCTCGGCTTGGGGTAGGTCATGTGCGTATATGATGTATAAAAAAGGCGCAATCACGCTTCCCTGGGGAACCCCTGCGTGGATCGGTCTGGAGGTAGACACGGCGTTTTTGTATCTTACAGAGAAGGTGCGTCCTAAGAGATATGTTTGAACTACCCTGTAGTATGTGTCCGGGAGATGAGATTTGATTTTGAAAAGAAGGCCCTCATGGACCACCTTGTCAAAACATTTTTCGGTGTCAAGAAAGACTCCCAGGCAAACTTTCTTGGATTCGTAGGTCTCCAGAATCTGGTCTATGACTCTATGAAGCTGCATGGGGCAAGAGTGCGATGATCTGAAACCGAATTGAGAGTCCGGGATGAGATCTTTCAGGTGTTCTAGGAGCTGAGGCAACAGCAGCCTCTCAAACAGTTTGGCGAAGAAGGGTAGGAGGCTGATCGGCCGGTAGCTGAGTGGATCGTTGCTTTTCTTGTTAGGCTTTTTAATCATGACCACCTCTGCATGTTTCCATTTTTTCGGTATGTGGGCTGTTCTCAACATGGCGTTGAATATTTGTGTAAGTAGTACAATACCTTTCCGGGGTAGGTTTTTTACCAACTGGGGGGTAATTAGATCGAATCCAGGAGATTTTTTGTTGACCGACCGGTTGACTACATTCCTAACGTCGCCTGGGCTGAAAAACCTATTAAATAGGCTGAGTTGCAGAGGTTCTTCTAACTTTTCCCGTATCTGTGCAGAGAAGGACGGGTTCAAGTCCGGGTTTGGCGAAAATTGCTCGGTCAGGAGTATAGAGAAGATATCTGCTTTTGCCTGTGCAGTTGTGTGCCATTGACCAGCATATTTGAGGGGTGGTATATCGCTGCGGTCTTTTGTTACGCTCTTAGTTTTACACCATAATGAGTTGTCTTGTGTGTTTAGTGTTTTAAGCTTATTCATCATAGCCATATCCGATTCTTGGGCCTTCGCCAATCTGAGCCTTTTGGTTGCATTGTTGTATCTGGTTTTATCTTGTGGATGCTTTGATTGCTCCCATTGTCTCCTTGCTGCTTTCTTGATGAGGAGTAGATCCAATATTAACGGGGAAATAGGATAGATGTTGTTGTGAGTTGGAATTATTTTTGGTGAAGAGGCTGATTCTGCTGCGATGTGTATTATATTTGTTAGAGAAGCTGCGGCAGCGTCTATGTCGGACGGAACTTTTAAAGGAATTTGTAGATTCACCAGTTCATGTATTGTAGACTTGTATGCTTCCCAATCAAAAGGGTGATTAACAAGAGACCGATGGTTGTGTATGGCAGTGCCTTGTAACTGTATTTCTATTAGCACCGGGTAATGGTCGGAGCTCATTTCGTGGGGGACTTGTACGCCTGTTATGAGATTGTGTGTTCGTTTGCATATGAAGAAATCCAGTATATCGGGAGAGTGACCACTATCGGAGTAGAATGTCGGTTCATTTGGAGATATTACTTCCAAGGCATTCTGAACTATAACATCGTGAAGGAGCCTACCTCTTGGGTTTGTGGTTTGGCAGCCGAACCGTGGATGCTTGGAGTTAAAATCTCCTCCCAACAAAAAGCAGTTTTGCAGTTCGTGAATTAGTGACAGGAAATCGCCCAGTTGGACCCGATTCTCGGGGGCAGAGTAGAAGGAGCAAATTCTCAAGTTAGGTATACTAGGAGTATGTAGAGTGATTTGGGAAGCTTGAATTTCGTTTTCCAAGATTGGCGGGTGTTCGTCATGAACAAGATGGTTTTTAACTAATAAAGCTGATCCTCCTTTTCGCCTACCACTAGGATGATCTGAACGATATATTCTATAGCCTGGAACGAAAAAAGATAGGTGAGGTGCAAGCTTTGTTTCGGATATCAAAATAATGTCGATGTTATACTGTTGTAGAAAAAGGGTGAGTTCGTGGAATTTGTTTCCAATCCCGCGGCAGTTCCAAGTGCTGATTCTCAGGTTGTTAATTCTACTCGCTGACATTTTATTTTATTAGCAGCTTGGGGAGAATTTGAGCGAACATTTCGATTAATGAAGTGAGCGTGGAGAGTAGCTTGTCAATTTTATTGTAGAGTAGCTCCGGCGAGGAATGTGAAGAAGTGGCACTAGCATAGGTTTTCGTGGGATGTGGAGCAGTTGCACTAGCATAGGTTTTCGTGTTATGTGGGGAAGGGAATTCCTCATTTTGATTGACGATGTTCGATAAACGAGTCGAGGACGGCTTAGTGGAATGAGAGGATTGGATTTTGGTTTTGTCCATCGCTGAATTTGCCCTCTTTGGTGGATTTTGCAAGACTTTGTGTACTGGACACCCTCTGTAGTTGGCTGTATGCGGTCCCTTGCAGTTTACACAAGTGGGGGGAGTACTAGTAGGTTTAGTGCATTGGTCCGAGGGGTGGTTTGAGTCGCACTTCACGCATTTTGGCTGGTTTTTGCAATAATTTTTGGAGTGGCCGTAGGCTTGACATCTCAAGCATTGGATCACAGTTCTCCTAGGTTTGGGAGGTTCGACTTTCACTTTGCAGTAGAAGAGATCAGTAAGGGAATATATTTTCTGGTTATCAGCACTAGGTGCCAAATCTAGAAAAAATAGTGGAAGTGGGGATTTAGTGACTGGGTGGTGTACGGGGATCATTTGTACTGGGTTGAATCCCTTTTCCTTCAATTCATTTAGCAATGAATCGACATCGCTCGATGGGTGAAGTCCTCTTAGTACTACTCGGAAGTTCCGGTCGGTTTTCAGCTGGAATGTGTGGTATTGGGCTTCTGAGGTCTGTAAATAGGCGATTGCCTTCCTATAATCGTCTATTTCATCGAAGTTGATTTTCAGCTTGTTTTCTATAGTGACATGTTTGAATTGTCCTTTGCACCAAGATTTTATCTGAAGAATCAATGCCTTTATGTCTTTCAGGTTGTTGATAAAGATAGGCGGAGGTTTATCTGGTTGATTTCGTTGGGTTTCAGTGGCTAGGTTTTGTGTTTCCATGCTTTCAAGAGGTGCGAATCGGTTAGGAGAGAAGAAAGGAGAATCGTTGCTTACCTTCTGCTTCTTATGTGCAGGTGGTTCATTCCCTACCATGATGGATTGAAAGGCGGATTTGTATGATAAGACGCGGAGATAAGGTTATCGCACAAATTAAGATTTCCGATCACGGAGATATTTACTCGACAAGCTCCAGTGAGATGTGGAGATAAGATTATCGCACAAGTTAAGATTTTCGATCACGGAGATGTTTACTCGACAAGCTCCTGAGAGCAACTGAAATATTCTTCTGTACAGTTTTTTAATGTACTGTACTGAATAATAGACATCTACTGTATTTATCTACTGTACTTGTTTACATACATATTTAAGTGAATTCTCAAGGTTTCAGTTAAGTTTCTACCATTTTAAAGCATATAAACAGTCTATTTTCGAAAATCCGTATTTTTTGATTATCCGAATGAGGTTTGGTCCCAAATAATCGACGCTCTACTGTATTTTCGCTTCTTTACGCTCGCTCTTGAAATAGGTACAATCCAAAGAGAAGCTTTCCATTTGAAGTACGAGAAAATTAGATAGTTATTTATTTCATCTTATTGAATTCAGGGTGAAAATAACTGCAACTGAATGAGGCATGTCACTATTATCGATCGCCCAAGTATTTACCAGTAGGTGTATTTTTAACAGCTAGTTGGATGGGATGTTGATGTAAGAACTTCGGTTTTCTGCCAGAGTATTTTACCTCAAAGCTATACGTTTCTAATACAATATCAGTTTACCTCTTTCAGACCACTCATGGATTTGCACCTGCGCTTGAGTTTTATCCTAATCTATATATAGAAAACCTTTGAGATATTTACGTGTGCCATCATGTCAAAAACGTTGTAAAACCCTAGATTTACTAACGTCGTTGAGTCGAAGAAGGCCCTTTCACCCTTATTTTCTCTGGAATAGCAGCTGTAATGGCTTGTTGTGCTCCTGCTCTCTACGTTTCACTGTATTGTTATGGAACCTTGATTTAAATTTTGTTTCATGACCTTTTTCAAGAATCTCATTTCATCAGTAAATAAGTTGTGGAAATACTGTGATGTACATCCGAGATTAGTCATATTTTCGTACTAAATTTCACTGTTGATTGTGTATCATGAATGTCATAAAATTCAAGGGATTGACGGCTTTTAAACGGCGAAAATTATTCATTCCGTGCACTCCGATTCAAGTCCGTTCTTAGAGTTTCTTCTTCGTGTTTGTGTGTTGTTCATAAAGTGCTCATTCCATCTACAAAAGTGCGGAATTTCAATTATAGAAAGTTTGGTGGCTACAAAAGTCTCATTGTCACAAAAATTGTGAAATTCACCTTACTTGCTACAGTAGGTCAAGGTGTGTTTATGTACGCTATGTCGAAAATGCGCTCAGCTGGTAAAGGATGCAGTGGGACCAGAACTTCTTGTTCTTTTCCTTTTTTTATGCGATCTCAAGTTCCCATTTTGGACCAGCTTCCTTCGACTAGTTCCAACCTCACGTTCAGTCCCTTTGCCGGACATCAGTGAAAAAAGTTGTTGACTGGGGTCAGCACTAGGGGGAGCTTTCCCACTCAGTTTTACTCCCAAGTTTCCTTCTCGATAAATGTTTATTCGAGTATTGTGTCACCCAATCTCGGAGCTGTCAAAACTTTCTGTGACTTTCTAGCACACTCGTGTACCCTTTGTACAGAGGCGGCACATCTTTTCCGGTTTGTTAGCACTTTCCTTCACCCCCACACCCATCAGTGGATCGTCATGTATACTTAGTTTGCCTTTCTTATTATTTCTTCTTATTCTTATTATTCTCTCAAAGATGGTTTTCTCATTTCATTCTCCAAAATAGTATTCATGTGATGCAGTTGAAATTTTTTTACCGGTTTTGAAATCTGTAAGTTATACATTACCCAAGGACCCGAGTACCTACCTACTACCTCTACTCTTTTCTCAATAACTCCGTACACTCACAGGAATCCTAATCTTCAGTAACTAGGAACATTCAACAGTGTTGCTTTGTTGTGGTACTAATTTTTCCCGAGTTGTATCCGTTTCGTTTTGGTTGGTAATGTACAAAACTGTTTTATTAGCCATCCCAAACTTTGTTCATATATTAAGACACCTACGTAGAATCCGAATACTAAATTAAAATAACGGCAAATGATTGGCTTGAGACTCTCGTAACTCTTGGTCAATAGAAGGGGCAAAGTAGGTGTGAAGATATCCCAAACGCTATCTATAGACGTTATAGATATCCCCAAAAAATAAGACACCCCATAAAGACACATTCTTAGGTACCTACTTTTCATGAAGTTACTGAACTTGATTCTATGTCGTTTTCAGAAAAGGGATCTAAATATAGGGTGATGGAAAATATTGAATAGCTGCTCTCGTATTTGTAGCTTGTTTGTATCGAAACGACCGCTAAATGTTTATAAACTTCGTAATGTTGTCAAACTGGACTTACCTAGCTATGGTAAACGGTGTTGAAATGTGAGCTTTACTTGTCATGAGAAGTAATTCTCAAGGCTCATTGAGAACCAGATCTTGTTTATTTTGTTTGCGACGCTCGTCAGTTCCAGTTCAGTGTGTCAAACGTTCCATGAATACTGATGCCTTCGAGTTTCGCTTCATTCTTGTATGGCATTCAAACGATCATAAAACCCGGTGATCATGTATTTCGATATCACGAAAAACCGCCGATCAAACAGCTGAAGAATCCCACAAAGCTTGTGTATTGCGTGTTTTCGACCAAATGTTTGTCTGGGGTAGTTTTCGACGGTTAGTTCTCCCTATCAAATTCATCAGCGGTCGCTACAACAAGATGTGACGAAAATTTGGGTTGATTTCAATCTAGACAATGCTAAGGAAACCTAGTCGACTTTATTGTCTCGAATCATTAAATTCGCTATGATTTCGTTGAATTCTTGGTTCCAAATTCTTTCCAGCATATCGCACTTCACAGGTTTATCAATCTAAGGACATGTTCATCCTAACTGAAAGGATAGGATTAGAGCATTCCTGTATATCTAAGAAATGTTCGGAGTATATATTTTTTTTCAAAACAGATCTTACATCTAAAACTAAAATTGTGCCGTGATGTCAGACAGATTCACGGTTTCGTAGAAGGCAAGACGGAGTTAGTAATGCTGGTGAATATGACGCTTGTAAGACGGACTCAAATGTACAGTCAACTTTTCTTCCTTCCCATCTTCTCATTTTCAGTATCATCTGCCACACATTCGATTTTCTAGTTACGGCATTCAATCAAAGAGTGAACAGCATGGAAGAGAAGAAGAAGAACAGTTTAACAGTTAAAAAAAAAAAAAAAAAAAAAATCGAACAATTGTTCGAGCAGAGCGGTCCCCTGGTTTCTGCCTCTGTTGGATTCACGCCCAGAGACCAGTCTGGTTCTATTCTGAAACTAAAAAAAAATCTCCCCCCGTGGCACATCTAATAAATTTGCGGGAGCACATTTGAGAACCGTGAATTGTGGAACCTAATACTAAACGTGAATGTATATTTCAACGATTTAGCTTTAGAAATTTGTACAATATTTCGTTCACAACATAATTCTTGTAGAATAGTATAACATGTAAGATTTCGTTGCTTGTAGTCGGTATTTTCGTAATCCAGATTTGAAGTCATTCGAATAGAATTGATATTCTTTATCCCAATTTATTGGTGGCGTGATGAAATCGCAGTAGGAATGTTTATTTGTTACCCTTCAATCATTTTTTGTTTTTGTTCTTTACCCTTCAATCGTAGCATCCTGATTACCCATTCCATATGAAGTATTGAACAGCTCAATTAAATTTCCATATCCAAGTTTAATATGGGCATTGAACGATCATATGTGAAATATAGCGCAAGTAGTCTATTCATTAATTTACGTTGAATTTTGTTGCAGGTCAGTCACATGTACAATCTCCACAGTCTGCTGCATAATGAGGTATCCGTTGAGTATTTTTAACTTGCCGTTTTTGCTAGAAATTGTGGGTTTTTGAAGTTGTATTGTGATGTACCCCAAATGTACGTCAAAATTACGTAGTGACAGAAAATTGTATCGTGATAAGGTGTGTTGGTGGTTTTTCATTGATTCGAACTTCGTAGGGTTCATGTTCGAATTTTCAGGATCCCCTCGGTTTGAATTCGAAAACCTTGGAATGTACAGTTAGAGTTGGTTCGGTTCGAATAGTTTGAGAGTCCGGATGTGCTCCTAGTAAATATTATTTTCAACGAGTATTTTCAAACTACACCCATAACGTTATGGGTAGTTCTACCAAGAACATTGTCGGAACAGAGGAGGGCTGGATCGGGGCCAGCCGCAACTGTACCGTGTATATTCCATAATTTTGAAATGTACGCAACTTATTTCGATATGTTGGAAACACATTTTTACATAAACCTCTCAATTCTGTATTGTAATTAGTGAACCAATTGTATGGGCAATGAATTGTTCGGTGTTTATTCGTCGTTCCCCAGCCTTCGGTTTGAGCTGAATCCTCAAGGCCGGCCACTCACTGAACAGCAAGAGGTTCTCGACCCACTGGGCATCGCGGTCTCGACACTGCACCTGTTGTCAAATCATACTTTGTGCACCATCAAACGCGTAAACTCTCTCGAATGTTTACTAAACGGGCAAAGGATAATAAAATGTATTGTTATCATGTTTTAAAAAAACTCAGTGGTTGTTTAGGTGTCTCTGGCGTAGTATCCTCACAATCCGGCTTGTGGTGAACACTACACATCTAGTTGTTTTGCTTAAAGACATCTCCCTCGTGGAAATAAATACGTAAATTATAAAGAGAGAATGGTAAAATCTATAGAAATACAAGAAGACAGTTTGGACAGTTGTGTCTAAAGTCAGGTTTGAGCAGAACAAAAACGCTGCAATTTTTTCCACAGCTGTTTATTATTTTCTATACAGATCATCCTCCTAGATCACTGTTCTGTATACCCTGTTCTGTTCCTTGTGAGTCCCATAACTATAGGAAACAACAATTGTTCAAATAGGTGCCAGATGGTCATCACTTCAGATTAAAGAGTGATTGGGAGGGGGGGAGGGCAGTCATTAGATCAGTGCTGGCCTATAATTTATTTACGTAAATGATGATTGAAATATTTATATAGATGATCGATTATTTAGAATTGAATTGTATAACCAATATAATTCCGGGGTTTTCACTTGTACCTACCAAACTCAGCAATAATTTACCGCAAGAAGTACCTACCACTAAATAAATTTGAGATATGACGTTTTCAAAATTACCAAATTCATTGTGAACCCCTTTTTATTGGCCTAGGGTTATCGACACTTTCAAGGATCCTCATCGGTGTGGTCCTGCAACCCGAATTTCATAATTTTAGAACAAAGATGCGCTGAAGGCGGATTGACGGGCAGTTATTTTCATTAGTTTTCTTGGCCAATTCCAATAGTTCATTATCCAAGGTAATAAACCAAAACAGCTGGTGGTGCAATACGCGTACCAAATTGTTCTACATGAAAACGTGAATGAGGTAGGTAGGGTATTCTTTGTAAAGAGTTTTTTTTTATTCAAAAATCACATTTTTGTCCTTCTTTAAAAAATATTGAAAATATCAAATTTATATCAACGCTTACTCGGTGCAGTTTCACTCTCTGTATTAGGCGGTTGAGATTAGAATATACTCGTACTAGCAGGAAACTTGACGTGTGAACACCACGGGTAAATAGCACGGGAGTTCGGAAGGTCTTTAATCCGGGAGGCAAGTTGCTCTTCGCTGGTTCAAGCCGTGCTCTATTTCTTCCTCCAACAATTAACGTGAACAGTATCATGATGACTATACCACGTGCGCGACAGGATGTGGCTCCGGATCACATTTATGCCAATGGACCATTCCTGAAGTTTCGAGACATGGGAAATGTATAAAATAGAAATAGAAGTGTTATGTCGAATTTATACAAACAGGGGAAACTTATATTTTATGTGTTCCTCGTGAGTATAGGTAGTAGTAGGTATGCTTGAACTCTTCAGTTCTAGTTTTACTGAATCACCAATATTTTCTGTGCAAATTACTATCGCAGATGGACTTTGTTTACTCACTTCCCAGTGCTTGTTCTTAGTGGCAAAGAAAACCAATTTTACCCTACCGTAATATTTTACATTTCGCCTTTTAGGGGGGGGGGGGGGGGGAGAATAAGTGTGAATGACAGATCATCCCAATCCGACCTGTGGTTTATCTATCAATTTCACGTCGTTGGGTTGAGAGATTTTCACTTTTGTGCCCCTGTCCACCTGTTGAGTCCGGGAAGCTCGCTGTGCGGCGAGAAAGTGTTCTTCATGCTTCAACGCTCTTCTCATTGGTTGTCTCCCCTGTCTTCTGGATCCCCTTCAATTCCGAGACAAGTTAGCGACAAAGTTGTTGAGAAACTACTACAACACCACGAATGACGTTTGCTGCTGGATAATTCGTGTGAGCGTTCGTCAACACGGTTTAGTAACGTAAATTATACTTCTTACTACATTTTCTGAGCCGGAGAAACAACTTGAAGAGTAGATACGGTAATACGAGTATTTCAAAATTGATGAACTTAATCAGCCAAAATCGGTCATATCCAAAATCATTTGATAATTCATGGTGCAAGCTCACTACTTGATAATCAATTGTACGAATCAGTCTCAATGTAGGATCAGTGGAAAGATGGGTAACAGTTTGCCACGACATTTCGGGCTCTTACTGAACCAATCGTCAGGCCAAAATACCATTTGCGTCGTTCTTGATACAACTCATGTTACTGACCACATTCTTTAAATGCCTGTGCGTTAACAAAATTGGAGTGGTTTCATTGATCGAAAAATGTCGGTAGATGAAGCGTGTAACACGTGTAACACGTGTACTGTTACCTATGTACAAAGGTGAACATTGTAATATCTTTAGTGGAGGAAAACTCTTTTGCCTCAAGAAATCAAAATTTCAGCGCGTATTTTACTTTTCAGACCTTTTTGATGCTAGGTATATGGATTGTCCAGTTTCATTCATCCAATTTTCATGAAATTTTTAAGATAATCATATTCAGTACTGAAATATAAGATAACCTAACGCGAAATCCCTACCACAAGCCGAGGTTGATGATATTTTCAGATGTGATATGATGGATGCTGATCAATACTTCGGTTCAATATTGATTTCGATGATAGTCTCAGTGGTTATGCAATGGTTTGTTATGCAGTTTTGATTCCACAGGGTTAGTCACCTGGTGGTTACTCCTAGCCAATCACCTGCCAAATTACCTACCTCCTTCCTTCCATCACTATATGACGTAGTCTGCGGTGAACCGTTTCTATTCCTACAAAGATCCCGTTGAGCACAAATTAAAAGCTCTCATAGCGAACATTGAAAACCTCACAGTTCAGGTAACACCTGATTGACGAATGTGGTGCTAAGACGGGGAAATCTATCTTTAGGATAGTTATATCTGTTTGGGTTATAGTCTTTCGCTTCTCACGTCAGCTGTCACCCTCCTCCAACTCTTCGCCTCCTCAACTCACTATCCTCGAAAAAATGAACATCTGACGAGGTTAACCATCCTTGGGGATTCGACAGTCACTTACATTAGGTTGCCTTTAGTCATACGAGCATTTTCGACATGAAAGGGTCACTTCTATTCTGTTTGAGCTCAACTTTTATTTAAAGTTACATACTCCAAATTTGAGTTCTGCACAAAAGCTGTCTTTAAAAAAAATGATTTGCACCCTCCTGCACTTTTGTCACATCTTTTAATGTTAACATAGCACATATGATGTATACTTGTAGGTTATATTTATTCGTATGACAATAAAATAAAAAAAATTGACAATGGACTACTAACGTGCATTTATTTTGTTGTGTTCAATGGCAGGAGCTTTATGGTAATTGAAGGTTCCATGCGTATATTGTGATCTGTTCGGAATTTCTGTAAATCGCGTTGGTTTGTGTAATTAATTCCAATCGTACCATTGGGATTCTGCAAAGGATTCAAGAGGCTACAGTCGAGTTTTGCTTGAATAAGGAAAGCTTTGACGCAACTGATTCATTTACTGTAAGTTTTCCCGGGCGAGAACATCCAATCATAGAGTACAAAGCTGGTGTGGTTGCGGATGTCTGTTGAATTGGGAAAAAATAGGCAACAGAGACAAATCGCCACGAGGATGGGCGAACGAGGCTAGCAGTCATTGTCAGCTGCGAATGTGTTCCGAGTGTGAAGGCTTTTATGAGAATACCCTACCGTCTTTTTTCCTCTCTTTGCAATCAAGTAGGATATGATAGCCTCTCATTCCCGGAGCAAAATAGCTTGTCCGTCTACAACCTGATGACCGGCTAAGTACGGTCTCGGTCCTTGAAGACCACAAAGAAAAGAAATGCGAAAACGCTCCGAAAAATACTACGTAGGTAAGAAATGGAATACCATGTTGTTTGCTCATTAAGTTTGGTAACTGCGGTTGTAATGAAACTCAAATCATGAGGGATTGCGGGTTTCAGTAGATTCTTACGTCAGACTTCTCAATTATTGACGGTTCCAGGAAGGCGTTCCTTTCTCTTTTTAGAATTGTTGCCATTACGATAAGAAAGACTCATTGAATAATCTTTGCCGTCCCTATAATAATCAGGTATGGCTTATCATTGTATTAGGATGTACGCGTCATGGTAAATCAATGAGCAATCATGGTGCTCAACCAAGATTAGTTCAATATTTTCATTCGTTCTTCCCCACTCGTTAGAAAATATCACAACAAACCGCCCTTGTGATGATAAACTTTGGTGTGTGATGTATTATGATGAATATACTAAACAAGGTGTAAAATATCCAGGTGTATGCCAGACGACGTTTCGAGGTCGTATAGGCATTTTCACGCCGATAAAGAAGAAGAATATACAATAAATTATTTCAGATAGGTTCCTGAGTAGATCGCAACCAGCTTTTTTGTTTATTGGTTTATTATTATCATTACTAACCAATTCGAATCGAAAAAAGCCTAGCTCCTCCTCAAAATAGTGGGTTAATATCCCTCTAATTCGTCTATTAATTAAAATAAGCAATACATTTCGAGTTGAAATAGAACCATCACTCGTACGCATGCATACGAGTCTGCAACACATTGGGACATTTTATGTCTTTAGAGACACAAATGCTTAGCAACGATAGGTTGTAAGCGAAAATCATCAGAATATCAACTGTAACGCTATTATAACGCATCGCTTTTCGAGTCCACGTGCCACAGTAAAGACATAAAACGACAAAATTGTGCTATCAAAGTTGCTTAGTGGGGATGTCCCAGTTGATTTGTTGAAATAAACTCTTCGTGTTAACATTGTTGTTTTGTATACGTGTTTGTAACATGATGGCTGATTATCATAGTATTTTTGTGAAATGATTCCTGTTTTTGACATCTCAAAGGTAATTTTAATCATGCACTAAGACGGGATTAAATATGTCTCGTAAGAGCTGGTGACGCGGGTGTTTTTTGGGTTATAATTATTTCGCCTTTTTCCAGCCGAATATCAGTCGTGTGAATGTAAAAAATTAATTGGATGTATACAGATTTGTATGACGAACCGATAATTGAGAACCATCACTCGCTTGCGTACGACTCTGTAACACATTGGGACATGTTATGTCTTCAGCAACACAAATGCTTAGCAACGATAGGTTGTAAGCGAAAATCATCAAAATATAAACTGTAACGATTTTTTATAACGCAACGCTTTTCGAGTCCATACACATGTGCCAAACCAAAGACACAAAATGTCAAAATGCTGCAAAATGTTCCTCAAAGCTTCATTCCTCTCATAATTTTGGAATTTTTTCATGTGAATCCCATCCCTCACGTTTCTGCCAATTATTTGCGTAATGATGATTTAGGAAATATGTTAATTTCCCTTTTCAGGTACCTCGATTGGTGATGGAAGGGGCTTCATATGTGACAATATCCTTTACTACGTCGTAGTTATCTGTTGAGTCGGGAAATTGAAGCAGACGACCAAGTGTACTTTTGAGTTCCTGGTCCCAGCGTGGACCACCGCACCATAAATGTTCCTTCCTGGGATCACTGAATAGTTTGTTTGGACTAACCCGACTTTCGTTTCGTCATTGATCGCCACTGCAATTGCAATATCTTTTCAACGAAGTCACTGAGTTGGCGAAATCGGGCTGAGACGAAGTAACGCTTCCGCGGCTACGGATTAAGTCGATAAAATCGTTGAAAAAATTAATCGTTTTTAGATGATGACAAACTGGCGAATGGTCCAGGTAGAAAAATAGTTATAACTATGGATGTTGGCATCCCATGATTGTGGCGTGGTATACATTTTTTGATCCGGTCGCGTCTACATATAAAGTCTACCTTTATAACCAGAATAATTTTTTTGATAAGTTGTTCCCCTAGTCATTGCTCATGATGGCTGGTTCCATACGAGGGCCGCCTTCCTTTCATTACCTATTGTGCTCGTACCTGTTGCGGTGTTGCCGTTAGGTTCTTTTGTTTGGAGCTGTTAGTTAAAGTCGCTAACAACAATTGAGATGATATCTCAAGTGCTCACTCCTCGCAATAGGAACAATGTGGCGCACGTACGTACAGAAACTGTCGCCCCAGTTGACGTTAATGGTGATTGCCTTTACAGACAATGCATATTTGTTCAACAATTACCGCCGTTACTTGGTCATTTAATGAGTATCAAAATGGTGTGAATAATCTAGTGACTATCGTAGTGACGAAACCACCTCACCTCTCGTTGTCACTTTCCTAGTGTGGTAAACACAAATACGAGTAGATCCAGTACACGTGCTGCCTTATCGGTAACAACTTCTCAAAATTACAGTAAAAAACATCGTAGAACTGCCTTCCCTTGAAATTATCTTCTAATGTGACAGGGAGGAGGCACGAGTGCGCACTTGAAACCTCTTCAACAATTAATGTAATAGGAAGAAGTAGGTTTTTTTTTGTGAACCAATTTTTTCGGTAATTCTCAGCACCACTATTGAAACAGAGACACTATCTCCAACAATGATGAGCTCTTTATTTTCAGATATTAATTAATGAGTTTTAATGAGTTTTAAAACGGTCGTGTGTCTTGTAGTTCGAATTTCGTCTGTTACCAAAATTTGTACACCATTTTCGTCTACAACCCTTGGGAATTCCGTGGGCTGATGCAGTCCACAATGTGAAAATGAAACTTAAGTACTGCCATCGGTCGGCGGTTCTTGAAATTTTGGACTTGGTCCACCGTAAATAATGATGCTCGAAAGTGGAACTACTAAAAGACCCTGTTATTTTTAGGTATACGGACGGAGAAGTGAGTGAGAGTTCAGCGCCTCTGTAGATCGAGCGGAAGAACTATCCCGTGACAAAGACCATTTCACAAATGAACTGTTTATAGTAGCCTAAGGGAATGTGGGAAAATGGGACTTCACAGAGACATCTCAGTCCGAAGAAACTTAGTTAATATACATATGTATACATGTATATATGTAAGGAACGTATTTGTATCAATGGTGGAAAACCTTGGAAATTATACGATAAAAACATGTACCAGCTGAATACGGAACTAGTGTTAACGACTTATAACTTTTAAGGCTTCACCAGTTCATTATTCAGCTTGCTCATGTTTTTGTCGTATAATTTTCAAGGTATAGAAATATAGTTTGGAGCACCTGCTTACGGCACAGGTGATTTCCATTGACTCGCAAACCTATCACGGATTTCAGCTTGCTCATGTTTTTGTCGTATAATTTTCAAGGTATAGAAATATAGTTTGGAGCACTTGCTTACGGCACAGGTGATTTCCATTGACTCGCAAACCTATCACGGATTTGATTGAAAATGATCGGGTAACAGGACCACGAGAGCTCCTCGTAAGTCTCATCGCAATTTGATCATTTTCAGCTAATATTATTATGTATTCTTGGGAGGGGGGATGTAATATACTGCGTACATAATATGCGGTCTCTTCGAGAAAAATAAAAACCTTCGCCAATAAATTATGTGTCCTTCAATTTGGCTATCGTTTATGTGCAGAACTTGTTGGATTGATAATATCAATGAAATAATTATTATAATCAACTGCTCTCAAAATCTGAGCCTTATTCGGCGATTTAAAATCGGCTTACATGCGAGATGACGCCTGCACTGAAACTACTTATGATTTCCTCTCGTCTGACAGGAAATGTGTTTGATCTCGTCCCAATTGCCATCAGGATTCGGCCAACATTGGTTGTTCACGAGAAACAGAATATCTCGTTTCCTAATGTAGCCGTTTCAGTTCTCGTGGTGATTTAGTATATTGGTCGGACACGTTAATTATTTTAATGACGTTCCTAGGTCTGGTAAATGAACGGGTTGCCGATTAAATAAAACAACTCAATAATGAATCGAGACGGCTGTATAAAAAGACTCAGTCGATACTCGAAGCATGTTAAAAAGACGAGTATTGATGACCATAATTTACGGTGGTTTCTAGCTCAAAGTAATACCGGCCTTTATGAAAAACTCAAACGGGTCAAGGTGCTCGTGTTCATCCAATTCCATTTTTAGTGAGCGTATGCCGGGGTGATTTAAGATTCAAACCGTGTGAGGAGTGACGAAGGGGGAGACCAAGAGTTCAATTATTCTCAAAGGCATAATAATATCGAATCTCACTTTTTAAGACTGGCGAGACGAATTCTTCCCAACGCTGATAACAACTCGACTATTTTTTTTTCCTTGGTTGTTTTGGTGGCAAGATAGAGCTGATGGGGCTAATGTAAATATTGGGAAGCTATTATTCAACCTTCCTCTGTAAATATACTCGTAAGCTAGTCAATATTTAACTGCGTTGCAAGACGCCGAGGCTGTCATGATTTTACTCCGTATCACTAAGTAACTTAATAAATCTGTCGAGTTGTTTGTCGTCAGGGAGTTGACCAAGAGAGGTGAGTTGCCGTTTAAGCAAATTCCGGACGGACCAAAAGGACGAATGGTTTAGGTCGTAACGATTTATCATACAATTCCCACCTACAACGACTAGATAAGATCGTAGATTGTGGGTTTAACAACAATTTCGAAATTTACTAGAAAATGTGGATTGCGTTTGTAGGTTTCGCTTGAAACCGGATCAAATGAGCATTTGAATAAAAAAATTGATATACCAAACTCCAGAGAATATAATTGAATTCGCTTGGTAGATGCTCTATAATAATCGTACGTCAAATAACGGGCTACAAAAAATAAAGAAGCTTTTCGTTATCTTTCTAAATGCCCGGAGAGAACCGAAATATGTTAGAACGGATTGGTCGTCAATATCGTACAATTCTCTCTTGGTCTTCCTCCGGAATTCCTCATGTTTGAACGTCATCTCACGTTTCCATCATTAGGAGGATAGTTATATTTGTCAAGCACTCATTTTCGATGTGCGACCAAGGGTATGAAGAAAGTCGAGCTTCGAAAATTCACTATTACGGTGTAACGTGCCTCGATAAGTATTTATTTGATCGTATACGACGCCATAGAAGCTTTCTATAGAGGCTTATATAGAAGCTTTCGCAGTAGATGGCGTCAACTGCTTTAGGGGGGTATTTGTAGGGATTAGGGATGTATTTTGTATGTTTTTATAAAATAATGGCATTCAGGGAAATATCCGAGCTTCATTACGAAAAATCCCTAATCCCTAAAACTAAAATGTCTAAGGGGCACATTAGAAATGGCTTGAACTCTAGTTTGGTTAGAAAACACTAAACATTGAGAAAATATCTCATCTCTACGGAAAACACTGCTGATTTTTACATAAATGTTCATTTTCTTCCATGGTCACCTGCCTGCAAATATTTGAAATTCAATTCTTACCGTACACACAGAAAGAATCTCAGGACAAGAAACTTATCTCCAAACCATATGTTTTTTGCTGTTTGATGTTTCTGAGTCTACCGTCGAGCATACATTGTGACCGAACTGCTGGTCATACATTCCGCATGGTGTTGAAAAATACTCCTTAACAAAATTCATTGAAATATGTACACGACGTAAAAGCAATATGATGCTTTCGAGAAATGGCACTTGGAAAACCCCTATTTTCCATTCTTTAAATTTACTTGAATATTGAGAGATGGGAGGAGGGATCTTGGTCAATTCCAAAGGTGTTATTGAGACAACGAAATTATTGGAGTGTTACGGAATTGTAAGTTTATAAGCACTGGCCATAAATGTTCTTGCGAAAAAATTGACCAACGGTGAGTGTTTTGTTACGTTTGAACCTGCAGACAGTGAAGTTCGGTATTTCCTAATTTTTTATTAGGATGAAAAACGGATGGTTATCTAGTTGGGTCATTGCATTGATCAGATGTTTGACTAAATTCACAATCTGTACAACTTTTTATAATATTATGCATTTCATCTGTAGAATTGGTGAATCGTCGATAGTTCTCTATAGTATCTATCTGGAATTGAAATGATTTTGACTATGAATTGAAATTAATACTTGCACTTAATTGCAAGTATTGTTATCCTGGCGACATGACGGTTACTATGATCGTCTTATCCGAAAACCCGCATGTGTTTTATTGCCTGACTCTGTGAAGGAGACCGCTCTGGGGGTTCCGATTGTTATAAGACTTTGGAGTGCCCAATATTTGAGGGGATTTCGTCCTCTTTTCCCTAATTCCCTCGCCCGAAAGGCCGAGAATTCAATAAGAAAGGCGTATCATTAGATTTTATTATTTTCCGTCAAAAGCGCTGAAAACTTTCCTTGCGGAGAGACCCCGATCAAGCTCTAAGCCGCCAAAAGCTCATTCCCCCGCCTCCCACATCGCTTGGATCTTGTTAGTTTTGAAGCTGAACAAAGGGGTTCGCTTCTTCCTCGTCCTTGCCCGTACACTATAATCGCTTTACAAAACCGTTGTGCCTTCCCTCTCATCATTCTACAACCTTCCCTCTACTTGGTATCTGTTCCTTCGTCTAGGGCCTACGCACTCAAGTCCTCGATGGTTTGGCTCCATGGCCACTGTTATCAATCTCAGTTCCGTAGGATATCACAAGAACTATAGAATATCCTGTGATGCGACAACCGCGAATATTCTTCCTACCTGACCAGTTAAAATCCTCTAATTATTTTATTATTTATTCTCTTCCTCGGGGTTTTTGTTCGTTTTATTGTGTCAAAAACTTTCACTACAACTCATACAATTGATGGTTCCTATGATGATTAAACCCACGAACCAGTCACACAACTATTTATAAATATGAGGTTTAATTAAATATTTTTTGCAGTCTAGATATTTATAAAGAATTTTCATGGCCTAGAAAACTTCCCCAGTTCTAATCCAGTCCTTAATCAGTTACTTGAGTGTAAGTTCTTTAAGCTTAGTGATCGTGTTCGTTAGGCTTTGAGCTTAGTTTTGAGCTTTTCCCCGTTCTAGCCTGCAATTATGTCAGTGATAATGTGAAAATATTCAAATACATCTCAGCTGGTACGTCCTGTAGGTCAAGCTGGAGGTGATCAATTTCACTTACTGGAGAGACGAAGGCCATATAATGCAAACTCGGGACTCGCTCCACGCGTGAGTAAACTACGACGCTTTCAACACTCTCCTTTTCTCCAATTCGTTACTTGGAAGAAAATCCTGAAATATTGTGAGAGGGAGAGAAGTTTTATATTTCTACCGAGCGGGATGAACGGAGAAGTTCAGTTCACTTTTCGTCTGAGCCATATCTGATATTAAGTTGGTTGTATTATAATTTTCCTCCTCAACATTAAAGTTGTCCCTTTGGAAATGTTTGGAATTGGGTCCCTCCAACTTTTCTAATCCACAATATTGTCTAGATTGGAGTGAAGGCCCATCAAAAACATAATATTGCGGAATGTGGTTTGGAGGGAAAAAATGCGAAGTAAGGCAATAAAATTATTTTTTCGCCGTTTTAGCAGCAGGTCTTCTCAGGTTTATAAATCAAGTTGTTGATATTTAATAGCCGCGCTACCACTGCTCACTTCTACTCACTGTCTTCTCTCGAGAACTGTTTTTTTTTATACCATCTTTTAAATCGGATGTCGTACATACCTAATATCTGCGATATCCGATTATATTATAATTTGAAACACTGAAACACATGAACTCTATAAAGTAACATTTTAATAGATCGATTATAAGGTATTCATAATGCAGGAGGCTCAAAGAATTGAGAAGAAGAGTCAAGTGAGGTGGTGGCTTTGAACATCCTTAATATGTCATCACTTTTCCCTTCATCTACCGATTGACAGGTCCGACTAAGAAACGAATTGTTGAGAAATATGATATGTCGTGAGGTGATACATAGCGGAAAGATAAGCGTCGGCCGATCGACCTGCCTCGCTTCGTATCTTGTGTTTCTTCTGTCATATTCGGTTGATTGCGATCCTCGTTTAGCGCTGATTGTACGGTACGCAGATTAATACGGGACCATCAACAACGAGGTCTAATTCCCGTTTTCATAAATATGACCAAAACTACAGTGGGCACGTGACATTCGACCGTGCAATTGTCTCGTCGCATCCTGCTATTTTCCTAAACCCTATTCTATTGCAATTTCGCTCTACTTAGTGGAATTATGTTCATTGTTCGGGTAGCAGTTTCTTCTTTTGTTGCATGTACCTATTTACGAGTAGATTGCCTTGCCTACTTCCGTTATGAGAATCAAGTGGTATTTTAATCTCGGGGAGACCTGTATTATGGGTTTCTATTAGTGTTTTTTTATTCTTCTTAACCACCTCTTCTTCTTTATTGATAAAGAAAAAGATTGAATACAAATAAAAGTGAATGGGGAAAAAAAAAAAAAAACTACGAAAAAGAAAAATAACTTCGTTCATACCGATTTAAACCCCTTGAGGCATCTCGTTCTGATGTGCTTTTTGAAAAGTTTAATACTCGGAATGGTTTTACATCTGTTGGGATACTATTGATTTGGATAACTAAAAACATTCTGACCTGTAATTGTCAGCCTAAGCGAGAGTTTCAGAGTGATGGTACCAGCTAATCATGTATGGCCATGAATTCTGTCATTCTCATCTAAGTTCTTAAAAATCACAACAAGTTTTTGGTAAACGTACGTAATGTTTAAGACATTAAACTCCTTAAACAGTTGGGAGATAGGAAACCGATTTGGTTCGCGTAGTAAAATTTTAATAATTATTTTTTTACAATACACGGAGGCTCTAGATGATTGATAGGCTGAAATGTACTTGGCCGATTGTAATCCACTCAGGTGCATGAAGGCCATACGTGACATTTAATACGTAGAACGGGAGAGGAAGAGCTGCGCAATGAAATTAGACGTACTAAAATTCAATTGCAAACCAGCATATTCTAGCCAACTCCTGACTACAGACTAGCAGTTAGTGGCATCCCGCACCGATCTAGGAACGCGGTAGCGTTCCGCCCCGCCAAACAAAGAAGTTGAGAAAACGAACGATGCCGAGTGTATATTTACCGGACGTCACGAAACGCGTTTTCGAGGTATCCATATCTCGGCTCCCATTTGACCGATCAACTTGAAATTTGGTGTGGGTCTTCTTTGAGTGTATATTAGAAAGCGCTGAAAGTTTCAAATCGATAGGTCTAAAGGGAGCCGAGCTACATAACTTCAAAAACCCGGGTTTTCGGCCTTAGATTGTTCTTCTCTTTCTTCTTCTCCTTCTTCTTCTCCTTGTTCAGACAGGCAAGGCTGGAGCCTCTCCACGTTGACCGATTGACTTGAAATTTTGCACAGAGCTTCATTTAACCTTGAGACAGAGCCTTATATAAGATTTAACCCATTATCTCAACCCAAAAAAGTTTTAGAAACAAATGAACAGAAACCTTAGGAAAATTCTGTCCACTTTGACGAGTCTACAGCCTGGGTAAAAGGACCAATCGACTTGAATTTTTTTACACACCTTCTTTATAGCATGGCTCAGTGCCATTTGAACGAAATAAGCAATTATCTCAACCCAAAAAAAATTAGGGACAAAAAAACTGAAATTTAGGGTAATTTAGGCTAATTATGGCCATATCTCGGCTCCTAGTAGACCGATCAACTTGAAATTTGGTATGGATCTTTATGGTGTGGATAGAAGAAAGCCCTGAAAGTTTCAAGTCGCTAGGTCTAAAGGGAGCCGAGTTATATAACTTCAAAAACCAATTACCATGTTTTTCTACTTTTTGCAGTCGGTCAAGGCTACAGCCTCTCCACCTTCGCCGATTGACTTGAAATTTTGCACGGAGCTTCGTTTTAAGTGTAGCAAGTGCCTTTTGAAAGATTCAAGTCGATATCTTTAAAGGGAGCCGAGTTATATAACTTCAAAAATTCGGTTTTTCACCCTTACCTGTTCTTCTTCTCCTTAATCAGTTAGGCATTTCCACCTTCACGGATTGACTTGAAATTTTGCACAGAGCTTCGTTTCAACATCAGACAGCTTCGTTTCAACATCAGGTTAAGCCTTTTGAAAGGTTTAACCCATTATCTCAACCCAAAAACTTTTAGAAACAAAAAACTGAAATTTAGGCTAATTTTGGCAACTTTGACGAGTTTACAGCCTGGGTAACCGGACCAATAGACTTGAAATTTTGCATAGACCTTCTTTATAAAATGACCCACTTCAACAACAAAAAGATGTGATATCCCCCCAAAAAACACTCCGTGTAAAAATCACCCCGCCTCGCAAATATCATTCTTCAGAGGCCGGAAAAAGTTATGATATCCACTTTCCCCGCCCGCCCTTTTCCTCATTAAGGAGCTAAGTATAATGAAAAGCTTAACCACTTCACAAGCACCGTACCCCTTTCGAAATCTCCCCTTGGCGCTATTGCGAGACGTTTTTATTACTTCCACAAGCAACTAATACTTGATGGTGGTTAACGTTTTATACAAGTATTAGTTGCTTGTGGAAGTAATAAAAACGTCTCGCAATAGCGCCAAGGGGAGATTTCGAAAGGGGTACGGTGCTTGTGAAGTGGTTAAGCTTTTCATTATACTTAGCTCCTTAATGAGGAAAAGGGCGGGCGGGGAAAGTGGATATCATAACTTTTTCCGGCCTCTGAAGAATGATATTTGCGAGGCGGGGTGATTTTTACACGGAGTGTTTTTTGGGGGGATACGTCTTACGTACTCAACGAAACAACTATAGCCGTTAAATCCAATTATTCTTTCATAACCATGATAATTAGGTACCTATATAAAATAGGCACATCTTAAAATCGAAAATCCGACCAAACAATTGGTATTCATTATACAAAATTAATCCATTATGTGATCATCCTTTTAATAATTCTTCGACGATAAGTAGACGCATCAGTGCATTTGGTTGGGAGTTTGAACATTTAATCTTAAATGTTGTTAGATAACAGGATATCTTAGGTTTATTATCCCCCCTCTCCCCAATTTGAGGGTTTACGTTTTAAGATACGTAGATTCAGAAAATCGATTCAAACAATCCGTCCGTCCGCCGTCCGCATCACTTTGGGCAGTTAGCATTGAGCTAAAATTACGAATTTGGTTTCCGGGTTCGGACAACATGATGTTATCAGATCAATGGAAAGGGGTTTAAAATGAATTTTAAAACTTAAAAAACGCAAATCTCGCGATAAATTTCAGTTCAAGTTCAAACCGCTCCGCAGCCCAGTTAGCGTCAGGTTCCGGTTTGTTGACAACAGGAAGGTGAATCATGAGGCACCCTGCCGGCAGTGTTCATACTGTCCTGGCTGATTCAAACTGCACATCGGGGGTGAGAAATCGAGTTAATAAATAATATTAATTGATAATAAATCATTATAATTGATAATAGGTAATTAATAACAATTAATAATACTTTTTAGTCAATTTTTATTAAATTGTTGCCGAAGTAGGTAGGTGGAGATAAAAACCCATGAATAATATTCGTACAAATAATTTATTCATCATCTCTATAAACGTTTCATCTATCATTTCGTAGTTTGAACAGGAGGATGATCTGTACAAAATCGAATTGCCACAGGTAGACAGCGTGTTCCCAAGGTTAGGAATGCCGAAGGTGCTATAACGGACCAGGGAACTAGTTCTAAGACTAGAATGTTCCAAGAAGAGCTCGGCTTCTAGATGACTGTCGAAGAAGGTCCATAGAGACCCCAAAGTGCCAAAATCGTTGAAATTGACGTGGGAAATTGCGATCCTAACTCATAGGAGCTCATTGCTGCAGGTTGTTGACCTGCAATCTTGGATGTTGAAAGAATGCTGATACTTTCAGTTAACTTGTTAGTTGGAGTATTGGAGAGGGTCATGGTACGAAGGTTACCTTTGGCTTGTGAGAAATTCAAGCTCTGATGTATGATGTAAATATGTATATACGACATAATAATATTATGTCGTATATACATATTTACATCGTATAATATATTATATTATACGTATAGGACATATACCGTGCGTAACGAGATTTGGCACAGTTTACGCATTTTTGAAAAAACGAAGCAAACATTGAAAAACATTCAAATTTGGTACTTTTCTTGTCTTCCTTTTTCCTCCTTCCTCTTGGGCTGTGGAATGATTCAATTTTTTTTTTCTTCTTGGAAAAAAGAGGTTACCTATTAGCGAATTTTCTCGGTACAAAATTTTCAAAACTTGAATTTCTGAAAAATACTCGGCGAAAAATAGGGACAACATTTGTTCAAAACCTGTAAAATGGAGACATTTTACATAAAACCAGTTATTTCTCCGAAAATTAGCTCTTATGTCCATGCTGCATGACTGCGGACTTTTTGTTTTGCATGTACGCAGTAGTACGTAGTTTGGACCGAAACGAATTGTAGGGAAGTGCTTCAAGTTCCGCGTGGCAAGATATCTCGATGCGTGAAGTTGATTGAAGGGAGAATGATTCAGTCACTGGTTCCTATAAACACACTTATTGTGTGCCATATAAGTGATTAATGCAAACTCATTATTTTTACTGCAATTGAACAGGTCGTTCGCTTCTGACATAAATTACCACAATTGTCATGGTATACGGCCGGTCATTGTTGCTACTCTGGAAACTCGAATCCGTTTAGGGCCATTGCCATAAAGCATCGAACATGTCTTATTAGCGAGTGTGTAGATTCACTATAAGACAGGTGTTTATGGTAGTGGCTCCTTTCTTCAATGTTGGCCGACTGCCTGAAAATGGTTTATTACCTTCGGCCGTAGCCTCTACATGTGCCAAGGAATTTCTCAACGCTTAGTGAATTCACCAAGCTGAAGTGCAGTTTATTTACGTGACCATTCAGATGATAACAGCATATATACTGTTATCACTATCAGTACTATCAGTACATATACTGAATAAGACTATATAGTCTTATTCAATAATGGTCTATACAATGGTACAATGGATGTACCAATGTGTGAGGTACTCAGAGTTATTCTCATATGGATAGCAGAACAGCTGGCAACTGGCGTATGCCGGTCCGAATTTGCCTATTTTCTACTACAACATTTCTTTTCTGCAAATAAAAACCAAGACCCCAAACCAAGATATTTTCAACTATGCTCGCTAAGGCCTTAGTGCTAATTACTGACAGAAACAAGGCGCGAGAATGTCTTAACATCCTAAAATAACCGGAAAAGTTATATCTCGCCAGTAACACAAAAACGAGCTCAACCCCAGACCCGCCGCACAAACCTCTCAACTGGCTATTTACAACACAGTTAAGCCCTTGTTCTTAGCGATGTGAAACGGACCGAACGGACGGCCTAAAACCTTCTACGAGCATCGTCCATTTCATGCATTGGGTCCGAGATGGACGACGGTAGAGAAAGGGGATAGGGAAGCACTGAAATACATAAGGCAAACGGCCTTAAGACACCAACAGTGAGAGGGGGCGTTGGAAAGCACGTGCCAAATAGAATTGGAGGTCTGAGAGAGGGAAGAAATAACAAAAGACCGCGGCAAGCCGGGGAATAGACGAAGGTCGGTCTAGAAAGAAGATCTTCGGAGAGCTATCCGAGAATTAAAAGACCAATAAATCAGACTTGATTTGGGTTAACTACGGATGTAAAAACGAGTGGCGAGAAATATCTAGCGACTGTGTTTTTTATAGGTTCTACACTTCGTCGAAAATTAACCTATGGATGGCAGAACGATCAGCTCTCTGAAGTTTTGATGGTAGAGGAAGAAATTGCTTCAAGAGCTGACGGAAAATAACAGTGCTGAGGTCTTTCCAAAGGGTATAAATTACATTTGTGACTGCATGGAACTGACATTATTTTATTTACAGCCCCCGACACAATTTAATATTTAGTATTTGTGCCGCATTGGAAAGGGATTTCATAGAACTCTCAGTCGGAAAATTACCTTATTCGTTTAGATCGTCTAAAGACATCTAGGAACGCGGTAGCGTTCCGCCTTGCCAAGCAAACAAGTTGAGAACCGAACGATACCAAGTGTTTACTGTTTCTTTGCATGTTTACATCTACTTCATTGATGTGTAGTAGTAAAAAGTCTCTCCGTGGCGCCATGGGGAGATTTCGAAACGGGAACGGTGCTTTTGAAGTGATTAAGACATCTCTTTAGTTGGAAGGAAAAGGGCCGGCGGGGAAAGTGGATATCATAACTTTTTCCGGCTGCTGTAGAATGATATTTGCGAGCCGGGGTGATTTTCACAAGGAGTATTTTTTGGGGTAAGGGTATACTTGGTCAGCCATCATGAACTAATCGAGTTGAAAATGCATGAGTGTATAACTGAAACATTTATATTCTATGATAAATTATTAGGAATTAATTTCCATCAATACAATTCTACTTGTGCCTACCCAAAACAGCAATAATTTTCAACTATAAATACGTAATAAGCACCAAATATTTGACATAACCTTCTTTCCGTTGACACGAAAAGTACCTATCACAGAAAGAAAAACTCGGTTTCAAAATCATTTGTTGTTAGAATTAGCTGTTCCCCTGTATATAAATTGAGTTTGGCGATTCACGTGGTGCTGGGGTGATTCCGATGGAGAGTACCTAACGAGACTTGTGCTTGGCCAGTTAGGATCTTTACTTGATATTATATTCTTGTGGACTTCAATTGGATTCATTTATTACTACAGAGAGTACACCGATACGCGGTAGTGTGGTATTTATGTGCTTTCTCCCTTAGGGGAGAATGCGCATAAATACTACACGGTAGTGATGTAGGTACCACGCGGAAAAGTGTAGTATTTGTGTGGTACCTCCCTTTGGGAGTTATGCACATAAATACTACACAAGTTGGTACACAATCAATTAATATACTAGTAACAAGCTCTTACCAGAAAAACACTGCTTACAAAACATGTTAATGGATGTCATTGCCAGCTGTAGCGTCAGGAAGCTTCATCATTACGTCCATGATGTAATTGGCACTATCTGTGCTACTAACTGTATAGAATCTTGAATTTGGTTTGAAAAAACCTTGAATTTGACTTCGAATTGCCATTATCGTTCCATTTAAAATTTCAACATTTCCACATTCATTTGGAACCCTTTACCTATGGTTACCTATGGCTGACCTATGGTTACGAGATGTCTCACAGATCATCCTTGTGGACGACGAGGGGGGGGGGGGGGGCAAATTCTTAGTTGGTACTTGGCTGGCTATAAACTATTAAACTATTGTGAGCATACTAGTGTGTTCCCGCGATGGGCCACGATGTTTCATTTTTCATTCAGGCTATCGACCTGAATTTCGTAGTGATTTTATAGTTCAAGCACGTCGCTTTCGCGTTTCGATAGTGATCCTGTATAATTCCTAATTGTATGATCACGCTTCTACCTTTCTTCTTTCGTGAGTGTTCCCAATGTGACGAGGTGAACTTTTCATAAAAATTACAACCGTCGGTTATAAGTTCACTGGGGGTCGTTTGATTTTCTGTTGATTTGGGTGGATTTTGTCTTCTGGTTACTCACATTATGCTATTCCACTGAGGTGGATAAAATAAATTATAGTAATGGTAAACGCAACGTACCGTTCATGGCTATTGGCTAATGTAAGGCTGAATGAGTCAAAATGCTGATGGTTCACGGCGGGAGCCTGCAACCGAACAGTATCCAACATAATAATATTATATAATATTATTATATCAATATCATTGATGTACTTCAATGTTAACGCTAATAGCCTGGCACATGAAGGGAGTACATAATTGGAGCAACTGCCATTGGTAATGAGGCATATTAGCCTCGAGTAGACTGCAAACGCAATCACAGCCATTATAATAAGGCGTTATTGTGTAGCTGTGTAACAGGAAATTGTGATCATTCATTCGATTTATCCATTTAAAAAAAAGTCCTGATGTACCTACATCACGTCCCTTCGGATTTACCTTGAAAATCTTGAACTTTGTGGCTAAATGTAGGAAGTAGTTGGGAACTGTCTCAATGAAGGTCTGGAATTATCAAGAGTCATTCATGGAAGGTTCAGATAATCCAGACTACGTCGTGGTTGATGCCTTATCAGATGCAGCGTTTTAGAGTTTGACACTGTACTTACAAATCGAGAGGGGGAAAAAGAGCAGAGAAGGAAATCCCTGGCGAGACTAATGACGATAATTTATTATTTCGGGAAGTGGGCTTTTTAGGTCGTTTTAATAACTCGGCCTTCGGATAATTTCCCTAATGAACACAGATGCTTTTGCAGAGGAAGGATGTTTTTACGAGGAAGAGTCGCTTTTAAACAAAGTCGTCAGTAAACGCCGTATGAAGTCCAGTCATCATGACCGAGTTAATTATAGGTTTTCTTTTTGAAACCAGAGTCTTCTGCTTAAAAAACGTTTTGCATTTAATGTGACCGTTTCAGTAAATGAAGTTGGTCATGAGATGAGGATTGTGAATTGAATTCTACTCAGTTCAAAATTAGAAACATTTTCTATTAAAAACTAAAGCGTTCAATTATAAGGTTTGAGAGCGAGATCCAGAAACCTACTGCATGCGCTTGTAAGACGTAAACATTAGAAGTTCGTTACATGTGAATCAAGAGAAAATTATTTCCTCAATATTTTGGTTTTGTGATATTGAGTTTCTTGTTCTGAGAAACTTTCCTTGCATACGTTATGAAGGTTGTACTCGATTATATTTTTTATATACTTCTTGGTTATGCCCCATAAATTACACAAGTCGGCTAGGAATTCAGTTGGAATATTGCCGAGACCATAACTGAGCTAGTTACCCACTACAGTGCCCCACCTCCTCCACTCGGAGAGGACACTCTGATGATCTACTGGAACGAACACACAATATTCTACCTCATTACTTAAATTATTCTGTGTAGTTATGAGGGTTCGTGGAAGACTTTGCAGCGTTTTTGAAATTCCACTCGACTCCCCCAAGCGTGAAATGACACAATTACTTTCCCTTTACGGCCGACCTCTCAGTAAAAAAGTGAATATGACAAACGAAGCAAATGACAGTCTGCCGTAGTTAAACAATTATTCTTCGTTGATTACTAATGTTTTCAGTTTTCCCTGCTTTAATGAGAATGCGCTTCAGTTTTGACGCCGGGTAGCCTCCTGCTTGGTGTAAAATCTCCTTCCCGTATTCAAATTTCAATGTAGGGTAGTGAGACACACAAGATCCCACCGTAATAAATCAACCATCCTTCCAGCATGGGGTCTGAAAAATTATACTGAAATGAAAATGCTATGAAAATGGAGTACTCCGATTTGACAGTGGGAAGAATCTTCATTACTTGGAATGTTGGATTCTTCACTTTAAACAATAATCTACCTATTATCCTTCTTAATAAAATGGAATTTTATCAAAATACACGTTTGGCTCTAAATTTCCAGTCGTAATAAGTCTCAAATTAACAAACCCTAAATACTAGCTACTGACGATGGATTCCTCCACAAGGTGTCAATTTTATGCAGTTCTATTACCAGCGGAATCAACACTCATGATTTAATACTATTCTCAAATCGTTAGATACTTTTTAATTGAATAAGAAATAATTCAGTTATCCTCCATGTTCGTTTCCCCCTTAAATATGAATTTACGAAGTACATGTGATCTTGTATCACATTTTATTTTTACAACTATCATTGCTTACTGATAGCAATGTTCTGCCATCACGTTCTACGAATACTGCTCAGAACATTGAGACAAACGTTATGTCGTCATCACGATAGTTTTATTCACCGCTTTTGGTTTAGTTCGTCTGGACCGTGAATATCGGCCCAGTTAAAGTTGACATAACGTGAAAGCAGACCCCACGTCTCATGAGCACCCTGGTAACTCTTTGGTTGTCTCTGCTCTCACTCTCGTCCAGGCATTCGGCAAGAATAGAACGAAGATCTTCTAAGACCCGAAAGTCCATTTTCTTGGGACAAAGGGGGCCCTGCACGTGTGATTTCATTGGTAACATTTTCATCCCAGTACGTGGTACATTCAATATGATGAGCATGTGGTTTTTCAAACTCACCTCTGCTAAAACCTCCTGGTGAGTGACTTTGTCACCCCCGATTCGGTACTCTTCAGCAGTTTGGTGAATTACTCAGTGCCTGCCGTATTCTTCATCCCAGGGGCGTGACAAAGTTATTGTTGATGACAATAATAGTATTTAAACATCACTCCAAGTGTGACAAGAGTAGCCAATAATGCGTTCAAAAGGAAATCTCCTGATTTGAGGATCGAAATTTGATTTCAAAATGTTATTTCCGCACTCCTAATCAAGGGAATTGTGTTATCTATGTACGTATTACTTCGAGAAGGACAGACACTGTCTCCCCTTCATCAGGGTCTTTTGGCAGCTTGTACCGGTTGTCCGCCCCATCGTTTCTAATGTTTATTGTATCCTTCCCGTTATATAATTACTGGAGAATAATTGGTTCTTGTGTTTTCAATTATTGTTGTAAGAAAAAATTAGCTATCTAGAAAATATCACAAATCAGGGTGGTGTTTTAAATAATGTTCTGCTTTTAATAACGTAATAACGTTTTATGATTGTATCAAGATATTAATAGATCCCTCCTGCTTCGGCAGTTTTACGGTCGACATTAGTTCTAGCTTGTGTGGGCTTCAATTAGACGCGCTTATCGTCAACCTCTCCTGTTTATGGCCAATTTTTAGGTAATTTATCATTGTAACTTAAACAACCGATCAGTCTGCTTCATCCATCCGATCTTGATTGACGTTTAACATTGGGCGTTTATCAAACCGCGTTTTCGGGCTAAACAGGTGTATGAACATACACCTTGAATCGAAACGTTTAACGTATTTTTGGGGGAGTTTAAACGCTGAATAACCAAAGCTTCCTACCCTCGATTCAGAGGAAGTTAGAAACCATTAGAAGTTAGAAACATGATTCAATGTGAAATTAAGTATGAACAGCGATCCTACTAATTTCTCATTCAACTTTCATCCATTTTCATCGACATATTAAGGATTTTGTACGCATTCACCTCCTACAAAATACGTATGACTGCCTGAAAGACTTGAAATGTAACATAGGTAAACGTGTCTAGGTGGTCTTAAATGGGGCAATACGTTTGGGGCTCGATAGCAAATCTCAGAAACGTCCTCTTGCGAACTGTAAATTTCACTCTGCAATGGGTTAGGATTTCTCAGTCGCTGAATTTAATTCGTTTCGAAGCTAATTCGCAGCTTGCATTAATGATGCAAGTATTTTGTACACGAAGCACGTAAAAGCCGTGAACTCGTTTCTGAGTATGCAACCTCGGGCTGTCCCCCTTATTTTGCCAGTACTGCGAACCCTACAGTGCGACGTTGGGTTGTAATTATTTGAACTAGATGGAAGATGCCGCAATAAAACGGGCTTTTAACAGAGATTGAGTCGGAAGAGACTTTTTAATGTTCCTACTAACATTTTTACTTTCTCGTTTTCTTGTCTGGTGGGATTACTCGCGTAAATCACAGGATTGTAATGAGTAGTACATTTTCAACTTGCGTCTGTTGAATGTTCTTTTTTATGTTCTGTTAGTCCATATGTTGTGTTATATGACTGCAGCGATCGCCCGCGATTATTGTATTGAGGGGATCGATTGTATGGTTACAATTGTATGGTTACGATTCCTTATCAAAGTCGTCTTTTTGGCGAGAGCCTTCCCCAGACAAAAATACATGCAGACTGCATTTCATTATTATACATTCAAAAAGAAGATCTACGGAGACCTAGGTAAGCCATTTGGGATCCGGGTCGACCTGTAGTTTTATGATGCCATGACAAGGACTTGGCCGCTCGTAGCTGACCCTCAATCCGGAAATCCCGTATATCTGGAAGTCTTCGTCTATCTTTCTATAATCAACGGCTCCATAGTTTTTAACACGTATAAAACAACATTTTTTCTTCAAAGTACTTCGGTAGGTGGGTACTGGAAAAATGGCATGTTGGTAAAACACTCGTGATATAGGCGTTGTTTTTTCTAATCGATGGAGTACGGAAATTAAGTAATTTCTTCTATTCATCAGCTCTGGAAAGCCCTTATCACTGATTGGTGATACATGGTGAATCGAAGTATTTATGACACGGTCCGGCAGATAGGTAGTTTGTGCTTGCAATCTATGTCCAACTTCTACATCCAGCTGTAGATTCCGGAACGAAACCTCTCTAATTGCCCTCACGCTGTCCTTAAACCAGTTAACCCTCTGTGTGAATGATGGTTACATCTCGTCATGAACTTTATCGAGCCAACCCGCCAGCTCCGTCAGTTCGTTTGTCGAAGTTCTGGGGTAGGGCTAATTTCTGAAGGAATGGCTTCTATCTAGCAAGTGTTTCTAGGGTATGAGCCCTAGGGCGGATCCATCCGTTCTAATTATAGCAAAAATGATTCAATTATAGTTTCGCCTCGGATCGAAAACTAATAACCGGAGCGGTTCGATGACCTATTTAATAATGCGGAGGAGAGAGAACATTATCTAATAGGTTCTCCCGTGTCGGCCTTGAACTTCATCGGTGTTACTGTAATAGATGGAACAACATCTTTGTGAGCAAGATATCATCGTAGATATCACAAGATATCACTCACTCGCATCGCATGTTGCACTAAGTTAGATTGGTTACACTACTGACCTCTAGGTTAAGTTGCCAGGCTCCTCAAGAGGTTTCTATAAGCTCTCCATGCGATGGGGAATCATTAATGGCGATTCAAGAACAAGCTTTAATTGCTTGTTTTATTACACAAATTAATAGGTAAATAGAAATGAGATGTGTCTTGTTTTGGCACAGCCTTGAAAACAAATCTAAGGAACGGAAGAAAAAGGCTCTGTCTGGCTGATTTTAGTCAGAAATTGATTAGTCGGAGTGGAGATTATCGGACCTCCGAGTATTCTCATCTGGCAATGCATCTGTCAAACCCAAAGTTGACCTAGTGGTCACTAATTTTATTCGATCAGTTCTCTCAGTTCCTGTTATTATAAATAGAGGTTCAAGTGAATTCTCAGCTAGTTGTGTTTCAATACAATGATGGATACAGTGCAGCTGTCGAGCTGCTGTACCTTGATAGTATCGAAGTGGCTTTATAACGCTCCGTCCAGACTGCATGGTGACCGCATACTAGTTGCCACCTTTGCGAATAGCGCGACTGACGGATGGGGATGAGGTCTCGATCCCATACCGTCCGAACATCACTGCGGTTTCAATTAGATGAGGGCAGAGAGCGGGATCTGCGTTAGTCTATTCCGGCATACTGTATCAACAGTGTCTAATGAGTTGATCAACATCATCAGCATTTATCAAATATCAATTTACATATTCGGAATATCATCCGTGCTTTTACTGGTCTGATCTGTGATTAACATGATGTGTGAGTTCCACGATTTAAAAAACTGCTCTCATCCCCCATAATTGTTTGTTATTTCCCGTACACATGCCCTTCAAGTATGGATTATTGGTCTCACAACCCTGTAAATTCCCTCAATTATACGATTGAATCCATGTTTCATAGTTCTCTCATGCTACACATTTTTGATGCAATATCCTAATCATTTATGGTCTATTACTATATATTATTGAGGAATATACGAAACATTGTGGAATATACGGTTTTCTAGCTATTGATATTGATTCCCTGAAGGTAATGTGACGTCACTGCCCCTCAAACAACGAAAGCTGGAGCACTTTGAAGATGAAGAAACGTGGTTGTTACTTGAGATGTTCTTCACGGTACATCTGCTCCAAATGTATAATGCAATTAGATATCGCAATTCAGACTTCCCCACCTTGTTCAGCTTCAATTCGGAATAAAATGAGACAAAATTTGACAATAAACCAGTTATTTCTTCAAACATTTGCTCTTATAGCCATGCTGCATATCTGTGCATTTTAATTAATCGATGTAGCATTCGTGATTTCATTCCGGAAATTATATTTATAGATCACTCCTCTATTTTCGATGACCCGATGATGTTCGTTAATGAAAAGTTTTACTAAATCAGATGGGGCGATTTCATTGCAAGATGGGAACAGTTTGCTCGAGGAGGGCTAAAAAGGAACTGATCGAGTTAGACTCGATTGGGGTCCATTAAGACCAGTCAATTGAAGTGAATATTGAATGAACGAGGCTATTAGGCGGAAGGCGACAACTTGATGGAAATCTATAATAGATTACGATCGGAAAGATTTCCAGAAGCTGAAGCCAGATGAAAATTCCCAGTACAAGTAAATTACGAGTATTTCTTCACAGTAGTTGGCAGTTAGTACGGTAGACTGGTTAGTTAGTGCACTTGTTGAGAATATGTAGGGTTATCGTTTCAATATTGTTGACAGTTTTGTTGTTGTAGGTATCTGTTGTAGTCCGCGATTAATCGTAGGTAGTCAAACATAGGCTTGGCCGGAGCCGAAAACCTCAGACAACCTTGGCCAACTTTCTACTACATCAGCTGACTCTGTAGACCTGGTTCGTTCGTATGTTGTCTGCGTTTGAGGTCTACCCCCACTGTTTTTCGTATGGCGATGGGGAGATACTTGTCCTGGAGATGGGCGTGGTTTGGAAGCGCGTAGACCTGCTTCCCCCGCAACCAGATCACTTCCTCCACCATGCGGTAGCAACAAGTCTCGGTCAAGTATGTAGATTAAGTGTGAATTCCCACTCCCGATTGTCTGGTACAATAATAATATTATGATCTGCCCCACCAAGCAAACAAGTTGAGAAGAATTTTCTAGGAACAAAAAAAGTGAATTTGGGGTAATTTAGGCTAGTTTTGGCCACTTTAACGGTTCTACACTCGATTAAGTGCCTTTTAAAAGATTCAACTCGCTAAGTCTAAATGGAGAGGGGTTATATAACTTATAAAATCCGGTTATTCGCCCTTACAATATTCTTCTCCTTGTTCAGTTAGCCAAGCCTACAGCCTCCCCACCTTCACCGATTGACTTGACATTTTGCAAAGAGCTTCCTTTCAACTTTAGCCAGTGCCTTTCAAAAGGTTCAAGTCTAGTACCTAGATGTGTAGTAATAACAACGTCTAGCCATGGCGCCAAGGGGAGATTTCGAAACGGATACGGTGCTTGTGAAGTTGTTAGGACATCAATAAATTTATAAATTACTTATCTATTAATAAAGTTTAAAATTAATAAATTAACCACGGATAAAGGAGAGACTGTAGCCTTGCCTAACTGAATAAGAAGAAGAACACGATAAAACGTAGTGAACCACGATATACCTACATATTTGGAATTGTTTTCTACTGGGTTTTTGATTCCTCGTTTGGGACGACTTACATGATAGACACTTGATCTTGAACGGTGTACACTTACATGATAGACACTTGATCTTGAACGGTGTACACCGTAATTAACCTGTACTACTCCTATTAGTCCATATCTTCCAAGTTATTTCAAGGTATGTATCTTATGTATCTTATTGTAGTCCAATCGCATGGTATGGTAAACCTGTTTGTAAGTTTTCCATATTAAGTCGATGAGTAATTTTTGAGTGAAAATATTCAACACCACATCATAAAAATGGTGAGGTATCTTCTACCTCCATACCTTAAGGACTACGTTTATCTATATTTCAGATACAGTGCCAGATATATCCATTTCAACCAGAGAGTGTCTCCCTACTCATATCCTATTGATGAATCAAACCAGTATTAAAAGTTGCAATGCGTTCAAAGCGCTCGTATGCGATTAAATTCTGTTTTTAGAGGTCATGACATCATATTTTATCAAAATAGATTGCTTGGGGTAAGATAACTGGGAATTCATAGAATTTTCTAGGATGTTGAGGAATAATATTGAGTACATAATGTGAGAATATATCTGAAACGCATAAGTTCACACTAGTTATTATAGGAATTATCAGTTTCGTTTCTGCAATCGGTTTCTTAGCAAACTAGATATAACAGTCTAGTTTGCTAAGAAACCGATTGCAGAAACGAAACTGATAATATATATATTTATTTATTTTTTCATTTGGGAAGTACGGGCAAGCCCAATTACAAAGGAAAATAGAAGAAAATATCTACCAACCCCTGAAGATGGCTTAATAAAGCCGAAAGCTTAGAGACAACGTTCCTTCTTTCACACTGAACCTCCTACAACCCTCTAATAAAAAACGGTCGATGAGCCAAGGAGAAAAGGAATCAAAATCGTTCAGAAATATCTAAGATTAAACTGCCACAAACAAATAACTTGTTAACGTTTTGTACATAATATCTGAACGATTTTGATTCCATCATTTCATAGTGTCGTGAGCAATTTGACTTTGAGCCGATCAATATGCGGTATAATATATTATGCGATGATATTATGACCGTTTGTTTGGTTGAGACCCGCTTATTGCTTGTGGTCTTTTGAAATTCGCTACATCGTTTCCACCGATTGAATTAAGAGTTTGGGTGACGAATTCTGACACAGGTCATAATTTGGAATGCTCCGACTACCCCCGGCTTGAATTCTCACTGTGAATTTTACGTAGACCTGACACCGAATGTTGTGATGGAACTGGTTTAGTATTTTGGGTTTCTTTAAGAATATTGCGTTTTCTCCATGACTCTCCTAACCATGTAAATGAGAATGTTCTTGCTACTGGTGTCTACATCGTCACCTATATTACTACCATGTTCTTTCTAAACCAGCACGGTTGCACTCTTATCCTCGAATACCTACCTCCTATCCCTATAGCGATAATGTTTCCCCCCATTCATTTTATTCACCTTCATATTGTATTTTTGGGTTCGAATGTCACATGTCCCTGTATTTTCCTCATCCTTTTCCACGAACCCTCTCGGTGGTTGCTTGGATGCTACTGTGTATGGAAATTATCTTCTGTTCCTGGAGACATGTGAGTACGTTGGAATATGGAAAGTTAGAAATCATTGTGAGTATTGTTCTTACCTACGTTTCCATGTGCCTTTACCATCCATGCCCAATATTGCTTGGTTGCATGTAGATATTAGGTTTTTCAACATCAAAATCAACGAAAAATTTGCTACTCTCATGCAAGTTTACTTTTGTCCTCGTACGGAAGGAACATGAGGGCCCTGAAGAAGCGATACAACTACCTTCACTTTTCATCCTCGTGTGTGGCTTTCATAATTTGCTTTGACTGAGCATCGCTTACCTTTTCACATTAACAGATTTCCATAATTCCACGCCAGTTGAACAATATCTTCGACAACCGTGAATATCATTACAATTCTGAATTGTTATGATATTCTGTGTTCGTTGATCTGCTGGTGCTTACATTTACTGTACTGCAACCTCGAGATATTTTCTACTCCTTAACTGGTTCATTTACGTATTTCGCTGATACTTTCTATTCCGAGCTTATTTTATTTTGAACCTATTTTATCGTTGGTCATTAGCTCAGCATTATTTTTAAAATGTTTACCTTATCTCCTTTGTTCCGCTTTACCTCGTTCTATATCACCGATAGCCTTGCGAGCGGCAATTACTTCCAGTTCATTTAGGACCTAATGCGCCATTCACGCATTATCTACGTCTGTGTTTTAATGGGAGATCAACTGATATGGCGGTCGTTCCATATTTCCTCTGTTCAATAAAAACTAAATTTTATTTCCCCAAAACACTCGCTTTCGGACATAATACCACCGTTTCGAGACGCTTCATCACACTTACTATAGGATTGTTTTGTCACTACTATCCATACCCGGTCTTGGCCAGATTTTCTCATGTAGACAACAAGAATTGTAAAGATGCCAAAAGGCACGGGCGGTGAATCTCCTATTAGACGTTCTTGGAAGAAAACCAACTACCAAGGGTGTCTACGTAATTATACTCCGCCTCGTGTCTACCTGTAGTTTGCGTACCCACTGTCCGAATTTGGCGTGTATTTGTTTATGTGTCGTCTTAGAGTGGTAGTATATTGAAATTTACTGACCCACCATTCAACTAGAAAATCGTGTAAGAAATTCGACGGATAATAAGCGGTTGAAATTTGAGTTCTCATGGTTCATAAATGGTTTGAATATCTTATAGGTTGTCTTACAGGTTTTCGTCGTAAGCTGTAAGTCTGATAAGAGGTTAGGCTTGGCAAATGTGCGTTTTCCATCGGACACCTAGGCACCAACCATTCTACATACACGACCATCAGATTTCACTGTTACAATAATTAATAATGTGAAACCTACTTCTTGTCATACCGGCCTAAGATTCTCTTGGGATTCATGTTCTTCAAAAACTTTAATGTAGAACGTAGTACGGAACGAACATGGTTTAATTCTTTCGTACCCATGTTTATGTACTTGAGAAGGGTATGAAACGTTCAGCTCATTTCCTTCCGCCTACGAATACATGATGAGTACTATGGATATATATTATATAACCATAAATAAAAATGTGGTTAAATTTGTTTAGATACTGCAGGAGATTCCCTCGCGATATGAAAGGATTTCAATTCGATTCCGATTAAAGAGAGCTCGCCGGTGAGAGAGTTCGGCGAAAGGGTCTCCCAAAATAGGAGGGTTGGAGTGGGAGGGTTAAAGGGTACGATGATTGTATGTAAATCTATGTAAATCCTCTGGCCCACTGGGTTTCCCTCGTAGGCCAGAAAATTCGTAAATACCTGCGATGGAGCGAGAGATCTCTTCTCATTTTATTCATTGCCAACTTTGCTCATCACCGTACTCATCATTGTCAATTTACTTGAATAGATTCTGAAGTTATCCTCTTTTCGTTTTGGTATTTTTATTTCCTGGCTTATATTTTTTCTCAAGGTATTCAGTGGAGATTTGCATGAAAAATGGCACCTGATGTGATATAGTTATAATCAAAATTTTATTTATGCTATTTAGAGGTTTACAAAACCTGTGTATTTCTCCTTCTAGACAATGAAAGATGAACTAATGAACTAATTTAACGAATTGTACGGTGAATAGGACATCATTTGGACAAAATATTGAACCTTTTTACGGAATGCCTAATGCCCTTAAATTTCACTGGGGGAAGTAAGTCACTCAGGTGTGTTATTCCCTGCTGGCTGATGGGATGAGTATTGCGGAATAACCCGAGCGAACCTCAACGCATCTGGTTAGCCCTTTTAAACCGATTGACATTTCAATTCCTGTCGAGATCGCCAAACTTGTGACCTAACTTTATACGTCACTCCCGCCTTTGCGTCGGTTATAGCTACTGGAAATGACGGTGAGGGAAGGGTTATCGCGCGTTGGGTTATTATCTCAAGTAATGGGATAAAGTCTCTCCTTCTCATAGTCCAACTTTTGTGCGGAGAAGGAGGCGATGGTTCCGTTGAGTATCCGCAGCTTACGACCCCACTAAAACAAATGGATGCCTTTAACGTTCTTGCCGGATACTCTTCGTAGTGTAGCAGCCCACCCCGCATGATGTGTGAAGTCCGTCCACCTCATGATTTTGATTTTCCTTTCTCCCTTGACCATTGTAACTTTAGGGTCCTTCCTTAGTAGCCCAGAGTAAATATATACCAAAATTACCTTTTATGCCAGATAGGTTCTGTTGTTATTCGATGTGATCCCATTGACGATATTGCGATATAGTAGTTTGAAGTGTTGTCCCATTTCGCCTTGCGTGGATATTCCACTGATCTGATATGTGTTTACTCTGAGTCATCAAATCACTCAGAGTCGTTTTTAATAAATCCCCACCCAATTATATAAATTGTACTTCTACGTTGGCTATTAATACCTATATATTCACAGGAGAAAAAGTCTTCCACCACGGTTTGTGCCTGAGTAAGTTTGGGAGATTGAAAAAAAAAAAAAAAAAAAAAAAAAAAAAAAACTAGCCAAAACGTGAGTTTGATGCTGTTTTCAGTCCCACGAAATCCCGAAATTGCACTTGATTGATCCCACTCTCTGAAATCCTGGTTGCACCTCAAAATCTAACACACTAAAGTAATTGAATAACTCTGTAAGTATTGAATCGATTTAGGTGACCTTTTCTGGGGTGCTCAAAGGTGTTTCTCAGCTGAACTCGTATTTTTAATTTATTTAAATATTCATATTCATAGCTGAAAGAACAGCGGTGATACCATCTGGCATTGGACGAGAGGAAGCTATTTACCGCATGCATTGGCCATGGATGGTCAATTAGTTCATGTTCTAGAAACATTTAATGGATCCTACTTGTGGGATAAATACAATTTATCATGTGCTTTTGAAAATTACCTCACTACGGAATCGTAAAAGCTTCTCGGTTTACGTAGGAAGAGCATAAGATGCAATGTGTATACTCGTTCGGCAAAGCCTGATTTCATTGCGAAAACAACTCCGTCATCGCGCCCGGTATCTTGTGGAATGCCGGCGGTAGAGACTTTTGCCCTTTAGAGGAACTGGTCGCGGAGCCATTTCTTGATTCCATTTTTATGTCATCTTGCTCCTCCCGGTCACCAGCATCATGGCCTTCAAGACTATCGGTTCTGCGCGTTAATATTCATTTGGACGTTTGATTTCCTCATGTTCATCACAATCATAACTGAATGAGATTGTAACTGTTGTGGCTACTGTTGCTGTATGGATTGCCAAACACCGTGGATCATTGCATTTCATTACACTTGTTAGAATCTCGTTGATTGATCGTACTACTGTATACTAGTCAGCGCGTTAGTCTATAGGGCTTGAATGCCTCATGATTGATGACCCATGCCACCCGTCATTGTCATCCCAACATGTACAACAGCTGATGGTGTTAATAATGACTTACGAACTTGTTGATTCATGACATGGTGACCTTCTTAATACGTGGTTCGAAGATTTGGTCCAGCGGGTCGACTACATCTGCTTTAAAAAATTTAATAATATTCAACTTTTATTCGCCGGACTGATTTAGGGTGGGTTTTGAAACTTGAGTCGGTCAGCTACATCTAACGGAATGGATCGTTCAATTAACCCAAATTACCATCTCTAGCTCGAGTCAACTGAGAATTACCGTTACTATACAAAAAACTCTGCAAATTCTTGACACAACGGTTCATTATCTTCTTTGTACAGATCACCCTTCTGTCTAGATCACTAGGTCTAAATGTCTAGATCCTAAATGTTGGATTAATTATTCTTATGAATTATCACTAATTATTAATAATTTTATCAAGTACCTACTGAAAATTATTATAATTTATTGTTAGGTATTAATCATTCGTATTTATTATTAATTATGATTAATTAATACGATATAATTCTGGGGTTTTTAATACTACGTCGGTAATAATTTTTCTATAAAAGAAGTACCTACCAACAAACATTCGAAAATACCTTCATTTCCGTAGCACGAAACGCACCTCAGAACAACAAACTCGACATCACTTAAGCCATATGATGTTCCAAAGAGCTTGTTAGTATGAAAATGGACCTGTATTTCAACAGTTTGAGTCACGATCGTGTTGTGAGGCACAATCTTTGAGCCGTCATTGTGAAAGAACGGCTGGTCGTACAGAGCTGCGGATGGTCTTAAAAAATTCTACGGAACAAACTCTATCTAAATATGAAATAAAAAACATACCGTTCTATATGAATTTTTCGAGATATGAGATTTTCAAATTTTCAAAATTCGTTTTGAACCCCTTCCCCTTGACCTAGGGTTATGAAAAGTTTCGAGGACCATTGTGGGGTTGGTCGAAACCCATAAAAAAAATTTCGTAATTTTAACTCAACGCTAACTGGGCAAAGTGGCGCGGACGGCGGACGGCGTACGGCGTACGGCGTACGGCGGACGGACGGATTTTTTTTTATTCGATTTTCTGAATCTACGTATCTTGAAACGTAAACCAACAAATTTTGAGGGGGGGTTAAAATTTTTTTTTCTTTGGGCGATTCCAATGGTTCATTATCGAAGATAATAAACCAAAAGTGAGTTATCTCGATTCGTTAAGCAAACGTGCCACTCAACAGGTGATCGTGTTGCATTTTCCTGCCGGGTTTCTTGCTGCTGACGTGAAAAAAATCTTGAAAAGAGTGAGCAAAAACTTGAAAGGTTTATGTTGATGAAACTCAAGCATTTTATTCATCCTTATGTATTTTCTGTAACGCTTGAAATATCAACCTCACAGCGGATTAAACGTTGTCTCGTGGGTCGGCCGAGATTAACTACACAGTGCCGCCAGGGATCCGTTTTCGTGAATCCGCCTTTAGAAGTATGGAATTATTTGTAGGGCCTCAGTCCTATGTGTATGTACATATGTGACCATGGTGTATATTTTCAATCTAGTATTCTGGGTTTTCCGACAAGCACCGATCATGAAAATATTCTAGCAAGAAAGGAAAACAACTTCTGGAATCCCCACTATTACTCTCACCTTCCATTAAAATTCTAGAAGGGACCAACACCCACGGAACCATGAGCTGATTATCCTCTTTTAGATGGTTAGTGCAAAAAGCAAAGAATGCCTGCCCTCTCATAACACCGTGACAGTAATTTCCCCACCTGGGTTACTTCTATAGCAAAAAAATAAAAAATAAAAAATAAAAATGCGGTTTTCAGACCTTTTTCATCCCCTCACGCTCCTGCCGTATTTTTCTCCATTCATCAACCTCTTCTGGAGCTCAGCTCCCTTATAGCCCTTTCATACCACGAAAGTCCATATAAAGGGTGAAAAAAATTCCTCTTACGAAGAGCGCTAATGAGATAGCCAGGGTGCAGTATCTATACCTACTCCCTCGCACAGTCAACTGCGGATTGATTAATTCACTCCATCTCTGTGATGTTATTCCATGCTCTATACGAAGTCACGGCTGTGGTTCTCCGTTTCCTCTGGACAAAAATCCCAAACATTGCAACCGATTTAAATTAGTCCTTTGATACATTCAAAAAGAAGATAAAGGTCTTTAGTCTTTTCGAAGAATTTACATCCTAAGTAGTTCGAACAATGCAATGCAACAATGCATTTTTCTCGATTTGGTACTTACTGAGAGGAATGTACCTAAAGTTTTGACGTTGTTCTATATAAGGGAGAGTGTTATCATTTTAGTTCTACTCCAATAATTATTCTGAGCAATGGCAACACATTACGGTCACCACAGGAGGTAGTCTAGGGAAGAGCCTATCAATTCAATAGATCTTTGGATGGCGGAAAAATTGATTTGAGAGGTTTAATCAATAGATTGCTTACATAATCTCGTAATATTTTCAACTTCACCAATCTTCAAGTCTGTAAACTTTGGTTTGCTCCCATTTGAGAAATTTCTGTCATATCGAATACTTCTGATCGATTGCCTATATTAGTTTATGGCAGTCAGCTTATGTTGTAATGCAGTAATGGTACTTCACTTCCCGTGCATTCACATTTATTAGGTTTTGTTACATCTATTATTGACAGTTACCTATGACAAGTATCTGAAACTCCTGTACAGGTGTCTTCCGCGTGATTCCCTCATCAAATTGTACCATCATCTTTGTTTATCAATACTAATGTATGGGGAAAATTAATATATTGTTACTTCTCGTACAAAAATAAATTTTGAATATTTTGATTAGGAGACTTTGGAAACTAGGATGTAGGTACTTATAATGTTTCGTTTCTGTCCTATTTTCGTATTCAAATATTCATCCACTCGCCCATTACTTTTTCTGAAAGGGGCTCAAGCACAAGCCGTTCTCGATTAGCTTAGGGAAATGATACTCAGAGGAAATTTCCGCAATGAAACTAATACCCCATTTAAAGTGGGGTAACGTGCCATCTGGGATGGGGTTTAGTTGAAAGGGTCAAATGAGGTCGTATTTAACTATAAAAACTTCAAATATGAGAGCGAGTTGGAAGCCTCTCTCTTTACTAATTAACCTTGCAATTTTGGCCAAATCATTGTATCATGGTTTCGCGGTAATTTAATAAATCAATATTAATCATTATGGTTTAGATATCAGCGACTGAAACGTCATAAATTACCTACTTACATACTTGCCATGGTTGATTAGGCTCGTGATTACGTATAATAGCCCAATTCTTCGTCTTAGGAAAGTTCTTATTCAAAATTGTACGTGTCCTTTGCAATGATATATCATCTTTGAAAATTGTAGGTGGACGCAATCACAAATTAAACTCTCAAACCCCACAGTTATAATTAGGAAAGAGTTTCTTCCCGCCTTTCTTTCTACTGGGTTAGTAAATCTCACGCTTAATTGTGTGTTTAATTCAAATTTTCTTCCTTCTCATTCCAGGCTTTACACCCGTCTATTTTTTTTTTTTTTTTTTAATAATGACATAATATTATCATAATCTAATTTCGCTAAAGTTAATATAGTAGGTCTGTAGACCTAAATAACATGTAGCCTGATTGTAGGGTTCGATCCAGCGACCGTCCTAGATGCCAGATAAACACAGAAACATGGATAATAACAAAAACATATAATTAGATAACATAATCCAGAGATGCATCGAACATCTCAGCCCTCGGTTACGTTTCTATGAAAACCTATTGTGAGGTCTCACGATGCTCTCGAAACTTCAATGGATTAGGTTCTTATTGACGAACGATTGTTGAACGTAAACGAAATACCTTTCCTGTAACTGGGCTGTTTCTCTGTTCATACTTGGATAATCGTTACCCATTCCTTTGCGTAGGTTTACTTATACGGGGCTGGTCGAAGTGACTACAACATTATTAGCCTTGGCGGCTAAAGCCCCGCTATACCGTCCATTATCTACTTTTGGTTCAGTATCAACTTTTGACATCAATATCGGACCATATCCGCGTAGCGGTAACTCCTTCTCACATGTTTCCCATAACATTCTCATTAAGATTGAGGTGCGTTTTGTTTAGAATGACTGTAACGATAATCGTTGATGACCATTTTGCTCGGAGCGTTTTTCAGAGCTACGATTTTCGAGCAAAGAAACGAGAAGCCGTTCAAGAGAAAGCTTGTGATCGAGTCAAGAGACAAGAATGAGTTTGAGTAAAATGAGTGCACAAAGAAGAATGATATCCCCCCAAAAAACACTCCGTGTAAAAATCACCCCGCCTCGCAAATATCATTCTTCAGAGGCCGGAAAAAGTTATGATATCCACTTTCCCCGCCCGCCCTTTTCCTCATTAAGGAGCTAAGTATAATGAAAAGCTTAACCACTTCACAAGCACCGTACCCTTTTCGAAATCTCCCCTTGGCGCTATTGCGAGACGTTTTTATTACTTCCACAAGCAACTAATACTTGATGGTGGTTAACGTTTTATACAAGTATTAGTTGCTTGTGGAAGTAATAAAAACGTCTCGCAATAGCGCCAAGGGGAGATTTCGAAAGGGGTACGGTGCTTGTGAAGTGGTTAAGCTTTTCATTATACTTAGCTCCTTAATGAGGAAAAGGGCGGGCGGGGAAAGTGGATATCATAACTTTTTCCGGCCTTTGAAGAATGATATTTGCGAGGCGGGGTGATTTTTACACGGAGTGTTTTTTGGGGGGATATCACATCTTTTTGTTGTTGAAGTGGGTCATTTTATAAAGAAGGTCTATGCAAAATTTCAAGTCGATTGGTCCGGTTACCCAGGCTGTAGACTCGTCAAAGTTGCCAAAATTAGCCTAAATTTCAGTTTTTTGTTTCTAAAAGTTTTTGGGTTGAGATAATGGGTTAAACCTTTCAAAAGGCACTGTCTGATGTTGAAACGAAGCTCTGTGCAAAATTTCAAGTCAGTCCGTGAAGGTGGAAATGCCTAACTGATAAGAACAGGTAAGAACAGGTAAGGGTGAAAAACCGGGTTTTTGAAGTTATATAACTCGGCTCCCTTTAAAGATATCGACTTGAATCTTCCAAAAGGCACTTGCTACACTTGAAACGAAGCTCCGTGCAAAATTTCAAGTCAATCGGCGAAGGTGGAGAGGCTGTAGCCTTGACCGACTGAAAAAAGTAGAAAAACATGGTAATTGGTTTTTGAAGTTATATAACTCGGCTCCCTTTAGACCTAGGGACTTGAAACTTTCAGGGCTTTCTATTATCCATACCAAAAAGATCCATACCAAATTTCAAGTTGATCAGTCTACTAGGAGCCGAGATATGGCCATAATTAGCCTAAATTACCCTAAATTTCAGTTTTCTTGTCCCTAATTTTTTTTTGGGTTGAGATAATTGCTTATTCCGTTCAAATGGCACTGAGCCATGCTATAAATAAGATATGTAAAAAAATTCAAGTCGATTGATCCTTTTACCCAGGCTGTAGACTCGTCAAAGTGGACAGAATTTTCCTAAGGTTTCTGTTCTTTTGTTTCTAAAACTTTTGGTTTATTATCTTCGATAATGAACCATTGGAATCGCCCAAAGAAAAAAAATTTTAACCCCCCCTCAAAATTTGTTGGTTTACGTTTCAAGATACGTAGATTCAGAAAATCGAATAAAAAAAAATCCGTCCGTCCGCCGTACGCCGTCCGCGGCACTTTGCCCAGTTAGCGTTGAGATAAAATTACGAAATTCGGTTTCTGGGTTTGGACCAGCCCCACAATGGTCCTCGAAACTTTTCATAACCCTAGGTCAAGGGGAAGGGGTTCCAAATGAAATTCAAAATTTCGACCATGTCATATCTCAAAATATTTAACTGAACCGTGCAATGTATAGATCACTTTTGAATGACCTGAAAAATTACGAATCTTTTAAGACCAGTTGGATTTTTGTGCGACCAGCCGTTCGTTCACAGTGAGCGCGCAAAGGTTTAGGAAAAACACTAGACTTTCGCGTCGAAAACGGCCGCTACGTGGGTCAACCTCCAGACGCCCAGAATAAAACTACCTTTTTTCATCTTCCCGGTAAACTACAGTCTAGAAATTTTAACCGTGAGTCGGGGATAGACCACATTGCAATATTCACCCGGTTTCTCATCTGTAAAATTGTTTAAATAATACCTATTTGTTTAAACAAATTAAATTTTGATGATGAGCTAGATACTTGAAATTTTAAATATAGGTCAGAACTGGATCACAATGCAATATTCACTCGGTTTCTTGTCTGTAAAATTGTTTAAATAATACCTATTTGTTTAAACAAATTAAATTTTGATGATGAGCTAGATACTTGAAATTTTAAATATAGGTCAGAAATGGATGACATTTCAATATTCACTTGGTTTGTATGACATGGTATTAGTATGGTAAGGTATATTATTGTATGTATGATTTAGTACAGTATGGTAAGATATAAAAGAAATTCGTATGGTATGGTATGAGTACGGTGAGAATATGGTATGGTGCCGATTTGCAACACTGTCTGGTATAGACAGAAGGGTGATCTGCACAAGGAAGATAATAAACCGTTGTGTCAAGAATTTGCAGAGTTTTATTTCATATTCAGATAGAGTTTGTTCCGTAGAATTTTTAAGACATCCGCAGCTTTGTACGACCAGCCGTTCGTTCACAATGACGGCTCAAAGATTGTGCCTCACAACACGATCGTGAATCAAACTGTTGAAATACAGGTCCATTTTCATACTAACAAGCTCTTTGGAACATCATAATATTATGGCTTAAGTGATGTCGAGTTTGTTGTTCTGAGGTGCGTTTCGTGCTACGGAAATGAAAGTAATTTCGAATGTTTGTTGGTAGGTAGGTACTTCTTTTATAGAAAAATTATTACCGATGTAGTAATTAAAACCCCAGAATTATATCGTATTAATTAATCATAACTAATAATAATAATTACTAATAATAAATACAAATTATTAATACCTAACAATAAATTATAATAATTTTCACTAGGTACTTGATAAAATTGATAATAATAATTAATCTAACATTTAGGATCTAGACATTTAGACCTAGTGTTTCATCTTCCAGGTAAACTACAGTCTAGAAATTTTAACCGTCAGTCGGGGATAGACCACATTGCAATATTCACTCGGTTTCTCATCTGTAAAATTGTTTAAATAATACCTTTTTGTAATAATACAAATTAAATTTTGATGCTGAGCTACTGACTTGAAATTTTAAAAATTGGTCAGAACTGGATCACAATTGTTTCTTGTCTGTAAAATTGTTTAAATAATACCTATTTGTTTAAACAAATTAAATTTTGATGATGAGCTAGATACTTGAAATTTTAAATATAGGTCAGAAATGGATGACATTTCAATATTCACTCGGTTTTTTTCTCATTGCAAACCTGTGTACTCAAGATCCTTCCCTGAAAGACCTGGCAGCGGGAAATATTATTCAACATGGTTTGAAAAGGGAAAAACAAGTTTTGTAAAAAATCCCAATGCTCTAGGTAGTAGTCGATACCAGTGACCAACATTTTCTTCAGTAGTCGACATGGTTTTGCACTAGTAGTCGACCTACATGTGTTAGAAGTCGACAGTATCACTTGAGTCAGTAGTCGACAGGTTTCGTCATTCCATCGTTTTCGAATTTTACGACATCTAAATAAAATACATTCAACTGTGAATCGGAACTTGAAAATAGATTAATAAGATGTAATAAAGTAGTTATCAGACTTTTTATTTGCAAACAGCTCATTATCAGTCTCAAATTGCAATAAGTACTTAAGTAAAAAGGTATGAAAACTATAGTCGAAAACTCATTGTCAGAAAATTGACATTACAGTTGGGGAAAAATTTGTTCCCTAGATTCTTCCTTTCCCTCAGATCACGTCAGAACACAAGCGACCGGCGGGCCATTACTTCAGAGCCTATGACGCACGAGCGTATGACGTAAGACGGCTGGCAGGAGGCTAACTAGTACGTCAGAGCCTATGACGCACGAGCGTATGACGTAAGACGGCTGGCAGGAGGCCAACAAGTACGTCAGAGCCTATGACGCACGAGCGTATGACGTAAGACGGCTGGCAGGAGGCCAACAAGTACGTCAGAACCTATGACGCACGAGCGTATGACGTAAGACGGCTGGCAGGAGGCTAACAAGTACTTCAGAGCCTATGACGCACGAGCGTATGACGTAAGACGGCTGGCAGGAGGCTAACTAGTACGTCAGAGCCTATGACGCACGAGCGTATGACGTAAGACGGCTGGCAGGAGGCCAACAAGTACGTCAGAGCCTATGACGCACGAGCGTATGACGTAGGACGGCTGGCAGGAGGCCAACAAGTACGTCAGAACCTATGACGCACGAGCGTATGACGTAAGACGGCTGGCAGGAGGCTAACAAATACGTCAGAACCTATGACGCACGAGCGTATGACGTAAGACGGCTGGCAGGAGGCTAACTAGTGCGTCAGAGCCTATGACGCACGAGCGTATGACGTAAGACGGCTGCCAAGTGGCCAACAAGTACGTCAGAGCCTATGACGCACGAGCGTATGACGTAAGACGGCTGGCAGAAGACCAACAAGTGCGTCAGAGCCTATGACGCACGAGCGTATGACGTAAGACGGCTGGCAGGAGGCCAACAAGTACGTCAGAGCCTATGACGCACGAGCGTATGACGTAATACGGTGAGGTGCGTTTTTTTAATAAATTATAATAATTTTCACTAGGTACTTGATAAAATTGTTAATAATTAGTGATAATTGATAATAATAATTAATCTAACATTTAGGATCTAGACATTTAGACCTAGTGATCTAGACAGAAGGGCGATCTGTACAAAGAAGATAATGAACCGTTGTGTCAAGAATTTGCAGAGTTTTTTTTTAAACATCTCATCGTCCCATGGTTCGAATATTGGCGGAAAACGAATGTTCTGCCCCCTTGAGACATTTAGGGTAATAAAATTACGCCAAAATTCGAACCACAGGACGATGAGATAAAAAGTTTTCTTTAAAAAAAAGCCCAAAAACCAAGATACGAGGTTATCATTTGATGTCATTGAATATCCATCCCAGTCTCGTACGACTATTCTCGCTGTACGACAGTCGTTGACGATCCAAGCGGCAGTCGTGCGAAGCGATAGTGCGCAGTCGTCCCGAGCAAAATGCACCGATCATCTCTCGTGGGCACGCGCGATCTTTCTTGGCCTTCCTTCACTGATATGCCAAAATAGTGGGTTCGTTCTATAGGCCTTCATACACCATACCATCAACTTTCTTGAATAAATGGGAAGAAATGGGAAGAACAGCCGGTCTCCATTGTTATCTACTTTCCCATATGCTGCAATCAAAATAAAATTGCTCTGTTTTGGGATTGAAATTTATAATGTACAAGATCCAGTAGAAAACCTACCAGAAAAGGCGTTGCTCGGGAGTAAGTAAATTATTATGGCGTACGATTGAAGGGCCCTAAACTTCCCGTTCTCACTAATCATGGAAAGAATAGTATCAAGTTCTACTTTCAACCGAACAATATTAAAATTTTTTTTATACAGTGGAAGTTGATTTGTAGGATTCCAAAGGGGCCTGAACTCCAATAGTGAGTTTATTCTCGTTTTTCGAACCCCAGTTCTTTATTTGGACCATTAAAGTATCAACAAAATTAAGGCGAATGTATGAAAATACGTTTATATGTTTATTGGCCGTCTATGAGCCGGTCTGTTCCAGTTTGGACATGTCCATACCAAACCAATAACATTCCTCTTATAATAAAAATCCCGTTGCCAAAACAGGAGGCATAGAAACTTGATGGGAACGCGCAGTATAATCTTCGTTGAAAACGTAATGTCAGTTGTTAATGTCCTATTTTGACCAATAACATCTGGTTGGTATCTGCCTAAGAAGTATCGCTGTCTTTATATTCTTGATGTAAAATATTTGAGCTTATTACAAAACGTCCGGAACGATTACTATGTATTCTAGGGTGGTCATATCTAGGTGCAATCCAGATATTGTATATGAAAATGCGGCCCTGCATAACGGGAAACTATGCCGAAAGACGTTGTGTTAACTGTAGTAGTTACGGTATGATACGTTACTTCAATGGTAGAATTTCGCTGATGACTTCATTCGCCCAGACAAAGTGGCGAGGGGGATCGTCGGGTTGGATGAGCCAGGAGTGTGTCAACCTAAAGTTACACTCCGGTCGGTACTCTTGATTAAAGGACAAGCAGGGCCCAGGGCTTACGTAAGGTGGATGGGGTTGCTAGACGGAGTTGATTAAAAGTCCCTAGTTTAGGTAAGACCGTTCGCAAGGCTCGGAGCGAGGAGTGTCAGAGGAGCGCGAGTATTCTAGTTGTTCCTTTTACTCCATAGGACGCAAAGATCCGATGAATATTGTATGAGTACACGTCGCGATACACCTAAGACTCTGTCTATCCGAGTTCTACTTGTATTATGTACGTGGTGGACGCTCTCGTGTCCTTTAATAGCCAAACACGATGACTTGGACTGCGCTTAGATTTCGCTTGATAATTTCAGGTGGATAGGTGGGTGATTCTCATATAATTTGATCATTCGGCTTTTCTGGACCCTGAAAGTTGGGGGGGAAAAAGCAACTTTTTGAATAAAATTTGATCTGAAATGTCACTATAGATGTTCAGAATAACAAATTTGAGCATCAGTTGTCAGTTTTTTCAGCATTACTTTCTTTTTATGAATTTTGAACATTTGAACTAGAAAGGGAGTTTTCATGAGTGTTACCGTACAAAAAAAAAGCTGATTGGAGCAAAATGCTGTATGGTGCGCATCTTCGTGCTCTGAAAACCACTCAGCAAACTATGAATTTATGAACTAAATGTAGATTAACAAAAGAAGCTGTCACAAATTGATTTAAATCTATTTATTGTTACCAAAAACTGTTATCGGGACCTATTCAGGTGCAGTAGATCGAAGAAAACGTTTGCAATAAAGTATCGTTTTCTTCGATCTACTGCATATAACCATATATCTATTATATAACTAGTCATACGAACACATCGTGTTGCCCAGAACTGATGGTAACACTCGTGATTATTTGTTATCACCAAACAGTGGGACACTCCCGTTTTTCTGCTTTACATTGAAAGTATTGGAGTTAACTTAAAAAACCTTCATAATTCGAAACAGCATCATATAACAGAGAACTCCCTCGTGGCTCAAATTTTTTAATCTGTGAGTGCTTCATTTCAGATGGCGATGAACTTCACAGGCACCCCCTTGGGACAGTAACACTCGTGACGTTTTCAAACTTTACATTCAAATATTTTTTCTTGAGGATGTGCTAGGTACTTTTCAACGATACATCTGCATTCCTCTTCAAAAAACCTACAAATTGATACCAAAAACCTTGTTTTTTAAGCTGAAACCCCATGTAAAAAACTATGTTAAAGACTGCGGACTTCAAATGGTCAAATAATATGAGAATGACCCAGGTATGACAATGAAGGAAGTTTTTCGACAATATTATCATTCTCCAATGCTACGTTCGATTGTCAATTTCTTTAGTTGAACAGTCACAATGGTCAGAATAAAGAAACTTTTTCGACAGTTTGTGCATTCTCCAATATTTCATACTGATACCTTCATTCACGATGAGAACATTTCCGAAAACGCCATTCCGAGATCAATTGAATGCCGTTTTGAAACTAGAATAAGAACAAAAGAAATCGAGTTTCATCTTTCTCAAAGCTACATATTTATTAATTATGAATTACTTGATATTTCGTTGCAATGAAATAATATGTCCAAACGTAGAGATAAAAGTGAACAAGTGCATTTTGATGATTTTTCAGGGCAGCCGACCAAAGTTTAAGAATAAGAAACTTATTAACGCCAACTGTGGCCATGTAATTGATTTATCCAAAAACTGCTTCGAATGAAACTGTTCTGTATAAATCTACTTTGAATTATTTCCCAGGCTCCGAAATTATTCATTATTTTTATTTAAACGTTTTAAAATACATTAAAATTGGGATAAAATACAAAATTGGAAACTTTTAAAACTGGCAATTAAATTGCGGCAATGATATGAATGGTTTCTAGAGTTGATTTAGAGGTGATTGATTTCAAGATCCTCCCAGGCCCAAAGGGGCCTGGATTTTTTTTTCTTTTTACAGTTTTGACAATTATTCCTTTTGTAAATTAAGTAAGGTATCGATATGCATCCTGTAGTAATTTATTGTAGCTTCCCCGCGTCCTACTTGCTATTGAGAGCAGCGGTGGTTCATAGTATCTAAAATAAAATTACCGCCTGTGATATTCCGCCGAGTGTGCGTTGAGCATACACTGTTACGCCTGATTAGCTTCTGCTATCGGTGTAATATAGTTGTCGCCCGTTATACGTTACATACTCGGCTGATATTCCTATGAAATGGTGATTGTGTAGATTTCTACATGGAAGGCGATCAAAGGGGCTTATAGTTTTCCTCAGATCGTATAATAATCCCTGGATGCACTTAAATACAATTAGTTTATATAATCAACAACGTCTTCATTCCTCAGGCAAGACAAAAAAAATGTAAAAATATTGAATAACTGATCAAACTCCGGTCATATTGTCACATCTATTGGTCTGTAGGTACACTTGAATATTACCCAATCAATTACTTGTATCATAATATTGATTTTTCATTTCAGGTATGTGTTTCCTGATAAGTTCTGACTTCAGTTGAGCATGTTCACATCGACAATCTCTATTTGTTAGGTAAGTCGAAATTTGATCATAATTCGGTATGTAACGAAAACTTCAGGGTTTCAACTTAGATTTTTTGAAAATTACCGGACACGCAGTCCAGTTGAAAAAGAGTATCTGAAGAACTGGTAATTTTCGATGAAGTTCCTGCACACTCCAGATTCTGTTAGATTTAGAAAAAGAGTACCTAAGAACTGGTAATTTACGATGAAGTTCTTGTATAATCCAAATTCGGTTTTCTCACCCCGATGTGGCGTTTTGAGAAAAATATCACCGGGTTATGAATCACGTAGTAGTATGGATATTGATGTATTTGAGTTGATTTCATGTCATATTGACGTACCTTAGATACGTTACGTTGTGATATAACATTGCAATCTTTGTGACCCGCGACCCTGATGGCTTCGATTTAGGCAAGTTTTCAAATCGACATAACGTTTTGTACGGTTAGAATTGAGAGCTGTTTATTCTGCGGTCGGAAGTTTGCTGTTGAGCTGACAAGCTAAGAGCCGAAGGGATTGTCGTTCCGGTGATGAGACTTTATCACAAAGCTTATCCCTCCCACCTCCTGATCTACTAGCCAAACAAATAACGAGATATTTATTAAGGGGATTTATGCGCTTCAATCGACCAGGATGGAAGTGGAAGGGTTTCTCGGTTGAAGATAACTTAGGTTCAAAGTCCTACCCTTCGTCTTCATCTCTTCACAACGGACCGGCCGGGGGTAATTAATTCTGTGAACTTCGGCGGTAGCTGTAAGGGAGAAATCCGTTGGAAGGTCGAAAGTCTTGAGTGATTGAGCGCTCGGGGTCACGCAGATGCGCAACTTCCTTCGCGACGCGGGCTTCCCCCTCGTCACACACAATCCATTCTTCGTGAAATCAGGTTTCTTACCTTCCGCTTGATCCATCTTATTGAGCCCCAATCGGATTACGAAGAAAATGAATTATTATATAAGTATGCGTTCCTTATACCCATCCAAGAGTGTACCCGAAAAGTCTTGCTAAATTTGTGCTTATTTCGTGTTGCAAAATATACAAGAAATAACTTCGAGAAAGGATACTAAAGAAATAACTTCGATAAACTCGATTTGAATTGAAAAACTCTGTAAATTCTTGACACAACGGTTCATTATCTTCTTTGTACAGATCACCCTTCTGTCTAGATCACTAGGTCTAAATGTCTAGATCCTAAATGTTAGATTAATTATTATTATGAATCATCACTAATTAATAATAATTTTATCAAGTACCTAGTGAAAATTATAATAATTTATTGTTAGGTATTAATAATTTGTATTTTTTATTAGTAATGATGTTGAGGGATGTCGAGGGTCGGTCAAATGAAAATTAATTTATGTGCCAACGTTTTGAAGAATATATTTCTTCATCTTCAGGGAAGTAGTGTGCAAGATGGAGTTGGACTCCAACAGGGAAGTTGTTGCCTTCAGATCACAGAGTTGTTACTTCTGTGGTCTGGAGGCAAGAACTTCCCTGTTGGAGTCCAACTCCATCTTGCACACTACTGCCCTGTAGATGAATAAATATATTCTTCGAAACGTTGGCACATAAATCAATTTTCATTTGACCGACCCTCGACATCCCTCAACATCATTCTTACTGATGGTCAACAAATCACACACACTTATTAACATTGGGATTGAACCGACCTGCGTATTCCCGTTTCAAATCGTAAAACCTACTACAATGGTTGGATTGTTGCAGTCCGGATACCCTCAGTAGAACATTAAAAGACAAAATTTCTCTTTTAATAAACTTAGTTGTTAGTGGACAAAGTAGAGTAAGTATACATTTCTCAAATAACGTTAGTGCTATTGTAGTGCCAAGATTTTTCCTATGTTTTTTGGTGTTTTGTTTCTGCATGTCTGTATTTATTCAGTTCATATAACCATTTATTTGATCTCTCTTGGCAAATTATTTAAATTTATATTGTGTGTGATCACGTATCAGGTGGGATTGAATTGCCTTTCTTAGGTCGCATCCCCTGTAGCCCAAAACTTTACAGTATACGCTATCTCAGTTGTTGGACTACTATTCTGGCGTTTGCATGAGTGATCCGAACATCCGAATTTGGTGTTCTAAGTCTGGATGTATAACACCTTCAGCATTTGATTATCTTCAGTTTGTTCACGAGTTCGTATATTTTACTCCATTAATTGTACCTATTGGTTAAAACCTTGATGTTGTGATGAATCCACACAAGGTTTTGGCTATTAAAACAATAACATACACATTTTTGTAAAAGTGTGAGACTTCAAGTACAATGCAAACCAAAATATTTCGTCATTCACGTGAGGATACTAATTTAGTGGCTCTGTTAGCCATTTAGATATTTCTTGATCTAAATAGTTTATTGCTTTTAGTTCCAAACATTTGCTCTGGAGCTCTATCATTATTTTGACGTGTTCAAGCAAGTAAAGCCAGAGGTCAACTGATTATCTGCAAAAAGTAAAATACCGTTAGCGGAAGTCGTGTCTCACGTCTTCTCCTCATTTGCGTGCCTTCTAAGCTCAACTCCTCGGAAATTGTTCGCATGATTGTTCCATTCGTTTTTTGTGCTGACTATAGAATGATTTTTAGCATGAACTCGGAAACCATACTTTTTACACAGTAATTCTCAAGTAGTATATAGTTTGTCAAGTAGCGTTGAAACGAAATGGTATTATTATATTTGCTTAATCTACTTCAGAAATCATGCTCTTGGTTTCATGCTTTTATGCGGTTTCATCATCTCGTGACTACCTGGGAAATCATTGTATGGTCTTCATCGATTTTCTTCTCCTTATGAGTTGGAGGACTGCTATAAACTAATTGAGCCATAAAAATGGTAGTCCTAATTAGGTGTCGTTTGTCACGCTATGTAATTTGTCCCACACTCCACGTTCTCAAGATGTTGGTGAGCGTACTAACAAATGGGCGGAGTATATAGCCCATATAAGTCGTGGGTGGGTGTTTATGTTAGTAAATGATTTCTGGCATAATGTTCATAAAAACTCGGCAAATTCTTTACACAACGGTTTATTATCTTCTTTGTACAGATCATCCTTCTGTCTAGATTACTGAATGATAGATTAATTATTATTATGAATTATCATTAGTAATTAATAATTATTATCAAGTTATTAATATTTGTTGTTGGTTATTAATAATTTTTATGCTTCATTATTAATGATTATTATTAAATATTATTTATTAACTCGATATTTGAAAACCATGTGTTGTTTGAATCAGCTGAGCCAGTTTGAAAATTGACCCGACGGCTGCCTCACAATTCACTCTCATGTTAACGTTTTTTGATCTGCTTCAACTTTGACCCGTCATTGTGAACGAACGGCTGGTCGTATAAAACTGCTGATGGTCTTAAAAAATTCTAAAAAAAAACTCTAACTAAATATGAACTAAAAACGATACCGTTTCATATGAATTTGTCGAGTTTTGAAATTTTCAAAATTTCAAAATTCGTTTGGAACGAACGGCTGGTCGTACAAAGCTGTGGATGGTCTTAAAAAATTCTAAAAAATAAACCATCTAAATATGAAATAAAAAATACACCGTTTCATCTGAATTTTTCGAGTTTTGAAATTTTCAAAGTTTCAAAATTCGTTTTGAACCCCTTCCCCTTGACCTAGGGTTATGAAAAGTGTCGAGGATCATTGTGGGGTAGGTCGGAACCCGGAAAACAAGTTTTGAAATTAACTGGGCAAAGTGCCGCGGACGGCGTACGGACGGATTTTTTTTTTTTATTCGATTTTCTGAATCTACGTATCGTGAAACCAACAAATTTTGAGGGGGGGGGGGGGGGGGGGTTAAAAAAATTTTTTTCTTTGGTCGATTCCAATGGTTCATTATCGAAGATAATAAACCAAAAAATAAATTTTACGTGAATTTTACTTCCTGAAAGTAAGATTGTTTTGGTAGGTACCTAATTGACAAGACAAATTACGGTAGGCTTGAAAAATATTTTATATTTCATTGAAAGAATGGAATAGTTTATGAAAATAATGAATGAGCCAGAGAACAATGAATGGAAGGACGAAATATTTGAAATGAAATCTTTCAAATTATCACGATTGGATCACTGAAAACGTTTTTGAGATTTGGCTCCAGGTTGTAGTAATTAAATCTAGAAGGAACTAAGCGTTGCAAAACCCTGGTCATCTCCCCGTCGTGGAATAGTTTTTTCGGGGTTTCCCCCCATTCTTTGAACATGAAAACTTTATCCTGTTGAAATGAACCCGGGAATCCCGAGCTGTTGATAAGCCGGTGCGTCATGTTTTTTCTGAACAGGTTTTGAGAATATTCAAGAGCAGGAAAAAAACGACGATTCGAAATTTCGTCCAAGCTGTGCGAATATCATTAGTATTGAGTTAGTTCGGTGGTGGCGATTCAGGCGACAACACAATGAGATGAGATGCTGCGTTTCATCGAGATTCGTCCCGAAGCTCTCAAGTTAATTCGTTCCTATTCCCGTTAATACTCCTAGCTCAAATCTCTCGTTGAGCTGGGGTTTCCCCCAGGGCTCCAGGTGTGCCCAGCCCTGATCACTCGTGCCCACGTACAAAATGTTTCCTCGAAGGCGTGCGCAGCTCATCTGATTATTACATTCTAATGGGTTCTAATAGAATTGAATGGGTCATTTCGAAAAGGGATCATGTCCAGCTGACCAAATTTTACAGGAGAGAAAAAAAACTGATTTACCATGACCAGGATAAAGGTATGAGTCTGAAATTGCTACTGAATTATCTTCGAGCCCATTCAAGCTCACTCACCAGTTTTCATGACCTCTTCATTATTTACTCATTCGGAAAATTACTAATAAATTTCCTGAGATGATCCCTTTTCGAAATGAACGAAGGAAATTCCATAAATAAAGCACATTTTGCGGAAAATCTTTATTGAGGAAGAACTGTATATACCAAATATTAATGTATTCAATTCCGTATCAACATTTGGAAGTGGAAAAAAAAGAAAACTCGAAAAATTTCAATGTGAGAATTCTTCGCCCACCACTTCAGCTGTGGTTGTCGGCCATTTGAATAAATCATCATAAAAATGTCGATGGATATCAGGAATGTACCTACTGATACAGTTTTTTCACGTCTTCCATTTTCTTGTAGTTGATGGGTATCTTGCTGGTGTATGCAGGTAGTGCTCTTGCATCGGGTATTTGCAGTCGTTCGTGGGGCTTTGGTTTGAGTAAGTTGAACTCTCGCTCCCCGAAAGTGGTGTCCAAAAATTTCCGGCAGACGACGATTCCGGGCCTGTCGCTGTTACACTCAAATTCATAAAATTTGTTGATTGCAAAATACTCTTTTTGTGCCTTTGGAACAGCCTGTCCGTCCGAAAAGGGAACAACTCGGTGACTTGATCCCTTTTCGAAGTGACTACCTGATAGGTGACGTTAGAATGCCGTGTTAGACTAGAGGAAATGATCCCTTCTCACGCGGAATCAATGGAAAGACATAAGAAAACCCATAATAACGAAAAAAGTGCATTTCAGAAAAAAATGTAGATGATCCCTTCTCGAAATGACCCATTCAATTAGTCTAGCCGCCTCAACTCGTCATTAACCCACTAGTGAGCGCTATGTAGTGAGTCATGTTGGTGGTCATTAACGCTCGATGATTTTACACCAAATTTCACGATTGATTTCCCAGAGTAAGATTTTTGGTTTATTATCTTCGATAATGAACCGTTGGAATCGCCCAAAGAAAAAAATTTCTTAACCCCACCTCAAAATTTGTTGGTTTTTTGATTAACGAGATGAATAGGAATAGTATGTTACGAGGGACGTCCAGAAAGTGAGGCTACAAGGGCTGTGTAAATACCTATTTATTTTGATAGTAAACGATTTAGAATTAATTTATCCTAATATCATTCTGGGATCAAATCTATCAAAACAAGTACCTACCTAGCCCCAAATATTCTAAATTACCGAAATTAGTCGAAACTAAGTTTGATTCGTTAAAATTATTTATCGGATGCTCCTTTATACCCTCAAATACAAAATGACTTCATTCTGAGGTTAATGTTGATTTATAACGGCTCAAAGACCGTTCTACATCGACTGATGTCAATGGAGTGTTTGAATGAAATGTCGCTCTCGTTCAATTCGACTGAGTTCTTTGGCAGTTTCCTTTTCTGATGTCTGCAATGAGGTCATGTTCTTCTTCAAAACGTCTTGTGGTTAGCCCCTCATTTTTGCTTAGTCCAACTACTGGATAGTGTTGTTGATGAGGGCTAAATTTCCGACAGGTTAATTTTGTTTGCCAAAAACTTGCAAATACTGGAAATTTCATCCAAGTCATTTCTAAAAGTGATGATTTGATGAGTGCATTGAGTCGAAGTATAGCTGCTGCTGATTCTTGTTCAAGCTCCGAAACATCGTTGATTTTGTCGAATTTAACAGCTTTAGTCCCCATATTTGTTAAAACGAGTTCAAGAGGTAATGCCAAAGCGGGGTCATTTTCCTTTAATAGTAGGGGTTTTAATGATGACAGTTGAAATCAATATAAGAATAATGCCACTTTTGGAAAATCTGCTCTGATAGTTTCTGCAACTCGATGGATGGCGTGAGTGAGGCAGGTTAAGTGAATCTTTTTTGAGGGGAAAGTCTTAAATGAATTCACCTAAAATGCTTCATATGCAGCAGCATCCAACTATAACAACTAGACTATCACTCTGTGAACCACTTGGCCATAGGGCTTCGAAAAATATTGTGGACTTATTTCACCAACAACGACGGCGGCAACGAAGAAACCATAAAATATGTTTCTAAATATGCAAGTATTCTAAAAGATACATAATAATATACATTATGTGAACACAATATAGTGTCCATCAAGACACATATCTCATGCGGGGAACTGGTGATTTTTAGTTCATAGGTAAACATGAAATTACAAACAATTCCAGTTTCGACCGAGCCCTGTCTAACAAGGTTCTTTGGTAATACAAAGTTTATAATACTTTGACATGAAAAAATGGGAAGATACAATGAAAACTTGTTGTAAATCCCCCCCCCCCCCCCCTCAGAATGAAATATAGGGTTAATAATTCCCGTTTTCTTGACGATCAAGATAAAACAGAGTGTAACCAGTTATTATTTCCTGAAATGTATATCATAACAATTATTGACGTTCCGTTTCCTTTACATTGTGTTAGTCTTGAAAAAAAAATGTCGTCAATCAAGTACTTTCGAGTCGCCGACACGTCAGTCGCAGCGTCTTTCCTACAAGAAAATCAGTTGTCATCATTCTGTAAACTTCAACTCCGTTGCCTGTCATTTCTACCCGAGCCTTCGTTGAAAATAACTACTTCAGAAACCCATCTTTTGGACCGGTTTCAAACTTATTAGTGCCACAAGATTCGTCTTAGTGATGTTCAGATTAGTCCTATTTACGTCGATAGGCTGTTCCCTTTGTTTCTCTGCGTGAGGAATACTCTCTTTTATCATTCTTGTTCTCTCTGCACTTGAATGGTGAAGACAATGAAGTCGATGGACGGATATTCAACGATCCCATTTCGATCATTCAAATGTTTCTCATCGTACGTTATCGCTGTTGTAGGTTATCGTAATTAAGTCTGTCCAAAATTCACCGAAATCCACATAATTATGGTATCCACTGGAAGGGTCGGTTGAAACGCGGTTGAACTTCCACCTTGCCAAGTTTAGACACTCCTCGTTACTTGAATGGTGCGATATGTTTAACTGTGTCTGGAACATTGATTGAGTTGGCCGGACCCATGTCAGACTGGGTGGTATTCGGCCGCACGAGGTGGTTGGTAGGTTACGAGTAATATGCAACCTCAGACAGTCCGAGTCGACTTGCTGGGACCCAAAGCGTGGGTCAATTGCACTACGTGAACAATGAATCACTCACTCAATTGTCAAATTGTCACTATCGATTTTAGTGATCCGCCCAATTTCTGCTCGCTGCGAGTTTGGTGGTCAAGCAATTGCTAGGCCCGTTGAGGTCTTTGAACAGAGAAAAACACTCAGGGTGTCTGTCTGTATAGTCCAGAACCACAGGCCAGATGACGCCGGAACAGGCGAAATATATTGTGACAAAACTAGGTTATAAATCATAGAACTCAAGTGGATCTAAATCCCAAATGAAAAGTATTTCGTAATCAACTACCAACCGGTTCAAATGCTGTTGAAACTGATTTACACAGCTATTAGATACTCGGCTTAGGATAACACTGCGGGGCAAAACCACTCTCTGATGTTTACTTTCAGTCTATTGGGTTACTTATGGCCCGAGGGAAATCCTGTGGAGGACGATTATTGACTTGCTTGATGACTTGATAATCTAGATACTGTATTAAATTCAGTATTGATGCAACAGACAGACTCAATCAGAAAACTATATCAGTAAACAGTGTAATAAATCCCAAATCTTATTTAAGGAAAATATATGTTTGACTCATTTGAAATAATTCAATTAATGTTTTAACTGTCTCTGGCCCATATAATAACTTTATTGCTGGCAAATACTGCTCCTTGCGCTATCAGTATCCAATATCTCACTATTTTACTTGGGAATGATTTTTGTTTGCTAACATAATATGGTTATGTCAGTAAACAAACATCATATAATCTCATGCGCATAATCCAGCTTCCGTTGAAGTACAATGGTACAATCTTAAGTTACTAATCTTCAGTAAAATGAGAGCTTTCCAACGAACGGTGAACGATTCTTGGACGATGAAAACTGCGTTCCATTTCCCCTCCAACGTCTTGGTTTTACGAGAAAATCATAAGAGAATTGGTGTGATAGTTTTTAGTGTCATATAAATGCGACACATTTGGCCAGTTAGGTGATGGCTAAGGCAGGTTTGAAGTTGAAATTTTTAATTTATCATTTATATTTCCTAATTTTAGGACAATGTTAACTGGGAAAAATGGCGTGGACGGCGTACGGCAGACGGACGGATTTTGTAACTCGATATTCTAAATCTACGTATCTTGATACGTAAGCCATCAAATTTCGAGGAGGTGTTAAAAAATGTTTTTCCTTGGTCGATTCCACTAGCGAAGATAATACATCAAAATGCCACTTATACGTGCAAAATGAAGTAAATTGCATAAATAAAAATTCAATTGAAATGGCACATAGGACATCTCCCCCTTTATATAATCTGAACTTTTCCCATAGTTTAGTCGTATCCAACGGGAGATATTTATTAGAACTTTTGATCCGGGTTTCACATGATTTCATCAAAAGTGAAAAGCTTTTCGCCGGTCCGGTAAGCTTGCAAGCTTTTCAATGGCCTAACTTTTGTCCCAAACAGTGACATAAAGAACGAGGTCCCCACCCACTTTGGAAAATTGATACCTTAAGTTTTGTTGAAAAAGGTACAATAACTCCCGTTACAAGATAGTTCCTCCTTCGTAAGATTATTCGAATTGAAGATGGTATATTCTCCCAGTTAGTATTCCGCATTCAAGCATATGATTCTATTTTCGTATATCAATGATACATTCAGTTTTGTGAACTAAATTCACACGAAATTTATTGAAGAATCCCAGACAGTATGAATTGAAATTAAATCTTCGAGGGAAATCTGAATGTGTGAATTCGAGGCATTTCACAATAAACGTTTTCCACAAAAATTGGCTCATGGTCGGAAATAAGATGTGTTTGTTGGAATCATTTAATGCTACTCATGTGCGGGATGGAATGGTGAAGAAAGGGCTTATGACAAGATTAAATTAATGACACCTTGTTTTCCCGTGATGTCTCCCTTCATAATTCATGAGTCATTCATTTATGTACGTTTTTTTCGCTTGATGCTATGAACGCTTCTTGTTTTTCTCTTTCGTTCATCCTCCGTCGTAATGGACGGCGCTTATGACCATTGTTCTTTTCTACCAACAGCCCTATACAGCAGCACCCTCTGTTGTTAGAGCCTCGCACTTGCATTAGCCTAGTGAACCCCGCACCGCCACTGTTTCTCCGCTAAGCTCCCTCACTAAAAGTCTTTTCAAAGGTGCGATACTCCGGGAGTGAGAGGATGAGAAGGATGTGATGATTTTCACTCAAGTGATGCCCGTCAGTCGTTACGTTCGCTGCCCGCGTGAAATGGCTCGGAATTGGATCATTAGCCATTCACTCTCACTATTTCCCCCTTTTATATTCTCCTGTTTCCTCAATTTAATACACTTCAAGCTGTACTCATTAAAAAAAAAAAAAAAAAAATCGTTGCCCGCTTTGATTGAAACATCTAAAAGTTCACTTCCTGCTAGATTTCCAGCATTTTAGCCTCTCAGTGCCTTTCTCTGTGCTACCAGTGTGCTAACATGATATGTGTAAATAATGATGTATGCTGTATAGTACGAGTGTTTTATATTGAGTTGGGGACGGTTCAGGTATACCTTCGGTTAGGCCTTCTTAAATATTCAATCCGTCCATTTGAACCTGGAATATTGCTGTCGCAGGGGAAGAATTTTGTGTTCGTACATTTAAAAAAAAGTGCTGCAAATTCTTCTACGGTTACTAATTTTCCTCCTAAATCACCTTTCTATATTAACCCCTATTTTTACAATATCCTTGTAATTCCCATAACTATCCAAAATAATAGGAGTAGTGGGGTGAAATTTTGAGTATTTGTTCCATTAGGTTCCAACTCAAATTCTTGTAACCACCCGATCGTTTCTTATGATGTACCCATCGTAACTACATTTCCTACGTCACACCAATCATACTGCATTCAGTAGACACATCACATAGGTGTTCTATCAAAATTATTAGATTTCTCCAATAAAACTAAAAAGTTCTCATATGAGAAATGGCATTTTTTATTTTTATTGGAGAAATCTATTAATTTCGATGTGATGTATTGTGATGATCCATGTGATGTATTCTGTATAAACAAGAAATTTCCGCCCAGAAACTCTGATACATTAAATATTTTTGATAAACGCCGCTGAGGTTTTGGAGAAGGTTTTAGGCCATATGCCCGGCGGTAGAGCCTCTTTTGGCACACCTGCTGGTTCGTCAAAGTTTTAATGGATTTTTCATTCTTTTGTTTTCTGTGTTTCGACCCTTTCGAAAAATACTTTTGGGCCTTAGTACAAGTCGTTAGTTTTATTTCATGTAAATTTGTTGCTGCATAGTTTGGAATAAGAAGGCGAAAGTTGCAAATGTTATTTGTTACAAGGAAAAGCGCTGTTTTTTGGAAGACTAACTCGTTTCATTCGGTAAAGTTATGGAACTCGCTTCCAATGTACACCGGAAACAACCTTAACCACCATCTATGTTACAATTTCTTGTTTATCAAACATTTGTTGTCACCTGGCCCAACAAATAATCTTCTCATGGTTATGCACATATAGGTACGTACAACAAAATAAAGCTTGCATAAAACAATTGTTTAAATACTACTACGATGTGTCAAAATTTCCCAGCAGATTTTTATTATATTGGACAAACGCTAAATAAATATCGAACATCTATGTAAACAGGTCGAATCCCACCAAATGTAAATCCTCTCTCACCTCGCCTTGTCCTCAATGTAGTTTGCCAGAATTCGGGGGACGTACTGAGCTAGCTTTAATATTTACCTTGTTCTACGTCAGAGTTATCGTTAATCATCAAGATGAATATCACACATTTTGCCACACGTGAAGTACGGTGAATGATATATTGACCAGGTATTTTATCTTACAGAAGGTTTGCTCTTTTTCGCGGTTTGTAACAGAAACCAAATATTGGTCATTATTGGTCTCGTCAAGAAAGAAACTACTTATGTAGAGTGTTCAAACTGCACTGTGTCTCCAGAGTCTACCAAGGTAGTAGAAGAGTTGTCATGTTTGAAGAAGTTGCTCTTCAAAATCAAACCATTGTTTCAGAGGATTTTGAGTATGATACGACCGCTGTAAGTGGTTTGCCCATTTATAACGAACTGAGAGCTAGTAAACTGGGTTATCGGGCTTCGATTGGGGGAAGTTTTAGGGGGGGAAATCAACCACAAATTCTCAAAATGAAGCAGTCGGACAAGTGACACCCCATTTTAAAGGTTTTTCACGCTGAATACGATGGTGAAATCAGAATCACGATATCTCATCCTGATCTCAAACTGGACCACTTTGAAGGTCATGAATCGTGGTTGTTATTGAGATGCTCTTCAGGGTTCATCTGCTCTAATCTGATAATGGAATGAGATATCGCAATTCTGACTCCACCATCGTCTTCGGCGTTGACAAATCTATAAATTGAGGTGTTACTCGGAGACAAAATGTGTTATAAAACCAGAAAAATGGAGACATTCTACCTAGTATACATAAAACAAGTTATTTCTTCTAAAATTCGATCTTATAGCAATGCTGCATAGTTGTGGAATTGGTTTTTATTAGCAGGCTCTCCAACCACCTCGCCCATCATCGCTCGAGCTTTCATGGTATATTTGGGTCGTATTTATCAATGGTTTAATGATAACTAATTGGTCGGCTCTGGTATAATTCTGTCAGGACCTGCAGTGTGCTAAGCTCCTTTTCTTTGAATGGTCATCATTGTCAAGTGTTATTTGTTAAATCTCATGGATTTTAAGTCAGATAATAGTGATGGGCTAGGAACCCAGGATCCGCCAACATAGGTAGTGCGGTACCTACATAGTCTATATAGGTGATTGCGTATATCTGTGGGTGTGATCATAATAGCTGAGTTTGTATCGAAGTATTGATTATTTGGTGTCCAACCCCTGCTAACACTACTGCTAACTGACCAGGACAAACCTATTAACAGGGCCTGGTTCAACTTCGTCTGCAGTCCGCTTATGGTCCGTTACATTCCTGTGACAGCTGGGAGCTCATAACCAACCAAGTTAATGCAATATCCTCTCGCATTTTCGAGGCGAAGGGTATCATTGAAGTTAACGTCCCAAAGATCAGCGCTTAACCCCTTGAGCGCTTGACCCCTTAGCCCCGGGAGTTCATGATCGCTTTTCATCCTCTGTTTCAAAAACCAGCTTCCGATCACTTGAGTAACTCATAATTACATGAAGAAAGTAATTCCAGTCCCTCAGTCCACAATGTCTACCCATGTTGTAGGAATCGAGGCATTCCTGATGTCCAGGAATTATTATTAAATTATTATTTCATTTGATGATTCGGTCGATTCGCAATGCTCTGATTTTAAAGTAGCACAATGTAGTTGGTGAATTTCTGAGAAATCTCATGGATGAAGAAAAATTCTGAAACGTGAGAGGAATTGAGTTGAGGGGCTAAGGTGCTCCTTCAAGGATTATGTCTGCAAAGGTCCGACCGTTGATGGATAATTTATTCCTTGGCGCTGTCAAATGAGGGCTATAATCGTGTATAGTTGAATAATTTATGTATTTGGGACCGAATATCAGACAGTAGAGTAACCAATTTCATTCGTTTTAGAAATTTTGGTGGTTTCCTAGATATGATGTGGTGACATGGTTCCCGTGTTCATATGATGAATGCTCCGAAGGAATCAACAACTTGTGTGTTAGTGTAACAGGGTACTACCTGTATTCTGGAAACAAGCTATGAAGCATATTTGCAGTTGCATTGAACAAAATCAAGTTAAAGGAGAATCTGGTGTATGGAGCAGAATAATCGATACTCGTGAATAACACGGTTCATTTCTCTGCCATAATAGAAACCCTGGTGAAGACTCGTTGAAAATTATACTGGAAACATGCATAACATACATTGTCTGAATGAACCTAATTTGACAGTCGATCCGTTCTCCCAAAACCACTGCTTCAGTATTCCTCAACCCCTCGTGGGTTTCTATCTTCCAACTTTGTTACGAAGTTAATAAAACCTTTTTATTCGTAACGAGACTCGGGGTGTTGAGGGTGTTGAAATCTTGACATATGCGAATACCAATTATTCCTCGTCGTTGGAGTTGTATCGTTCCCCTTCTTTCAAAAGGGTTTCTTCGTATTGCACTCTTTCTCTGTTTTCATCATCATAAATTTCTCTTATATCTGGCTTACAGGCACCCTCTTCTACCTCTTGAAGGCTTTCTATTGCTGCTGATTGAACAAAGCACCTTATGTGTAGTAAATACAAGTAAATCTTTCACGCTGATTTCTTGGGAAGTTTCCATTGGAAACATTCCATTTCTCAAATCTTTGTGCGTTTTCAGGGTTGCAAATTTAGGCAAAGCACTACAAATTGCAAAGCTCTACAAATTGAAAAAAAGCAAACCAATGGGACGTTTTTTCGCTTTCTATTGAAATTCCAGGAAGCCTCCAGTTTTTCCAGGACATCTTTGCTATCCCATCTTGGCGCGAGTGGGACTTTTTTCTCTTGAGATCCTGAAGGGTATCAAACACATTGAAAAAGGTCCCGTTTAGTGATTATCAATGCCCGGGTTAAAAATTATTTTTCCTGGATTACATCCAGTTTCATTCTTGTTGAGATAGAGAACATCTAGAAGGAGTCCTGCGGACATTATTTGAACCAAAGTTTAGCAGTTCCATCATTCTATAAAATATTTTGTTTTAATATTTTTTACATCGGGGAGTTATCTTAGTTAGTTTCATGTTGAATTAAGTTGGTCCCACATAGGGATGGGTCGAGAAACGAGAAACTAGTTTAAAAAACTAGTTTGAAAAAAATAACCGTTATAACCGTTTCTCAATTTGAAAGAAACTAGTTACAAAAAAACGGCAAAAGTAGGTAGGTGTTAGTTTTTGAATTGAACTATCGAAAACTTTGTCATCACATTCGTTATTCGTGGTTTGTTCCGAAGCATAAGCCATGCAGGTAGTTGATTAAGTAGTTGATTATTAGGTAAATATGACTCGGAACAAACCACGAACAAATGCGCCGACAAAGTTTTCGTTTTTCCTATTACAGTTGAAAAATACAGTTTTTCGTTTTCTTTGTAACTACTAACAACATATTAGAACACCTGCTGTTTCACCCGTTTTTCATTAAGAAGAAATGAAACTAGTTTTTTCGACAGTTTGTTTTATATAATGAACGTTATTTTACGTTTTTCGAAAGTAACCGTTAATAACGGGTCAAGAAACAAGAAAAGAAACGGGTCAAGTAACCGTAAAGTAATAGGGACGGGTCAAGAAACAAGAAACTAGTTTTTTTGGGATGGGAGAAGAAACGAGAAACTAGTTTAAAGTAACTAGTTTGAAAAAAAACGTCATAAGTTTGAAAAAAACTAGTTGAAAAAACGGCACACGTTATTTTCGAGAAACGTAAAAACTAGTTTTTTCGACAGTTATTATAACGAACGTTATTAAATAACTGTCGAAAAAACTAGTTTTTTTGACAGTTATTATAACGAACGTTATCAAATAACTGTCGAAAAAACTAGTTTTTTAACTAACTGTTTCACCTGCTGTTCCACCCGTTTTTCATTCAGAAGAAAAGAAACTAGTTTTTTTGTAACTAGTTTTTTTTGACAGTTATTTTAATATAACGAACGTTATTTTACGTTTCTCGAAAATAACCGTTTTGCCCATCCCTAGTCCCACAATACAGTTTTATGCGTTCTCCATTTTCATCTTTTGATAACTTTTTACTTAATACATTTCATTTTAACGCAGTATTTGTTTTCGTGGGAAACCATTCTTATGGGGAGGGTTCGTATCACAGTCAGCGCCCCAATGGGCCATTCCAATTTTAGTTACGGAACCGCTCCGCCTTTAATCTAACTCACCTGTTCACGTCGCGCAGTTTTACAATCGTGTCGCTCGTTTCGCTCCCGTATTACCATAATTTTTCAATAGTAATTATTCACTTGTGACTGTATATTACTTTATGTGTTTCGTGTGTTCATTTTATACCTTAATATATCATGCAAATATTTATGATCGGTTCAGCCTTCATCTCTGTCCTTCCTCAACAACTTCTTTCGTTTTGTTAACGTCTGAATGAGTTTTCTTCTCTTCCAAAATCCATATTTACTTTCGAATGAAGGATTTGCCTGATGGAAGCGGAAGTAGGCTTATAGAGAATACTATTAGATTGGAGAAATAGAGCGATGGATGGTTCCAAAGTAAAGGTCGGGCAATGGCGGGGTTTAATATTGAAGTGAAGCCCATGCAGGAAGAATGAAGAGAGCCCTGCATAAAACATACCACCTAGGGAATAAGCCAAACAAAATGCTCAACTCAATTTCCCCATCGTTGTGGGACCGACGGCCAGCACCCCTGCCCTTCCCAATATAGACGTTATGAAAAAGACTTCTCGTGAACGGCATCGGATCTTCTGGCCTCTTGAAGCCATCAGACTCCCTATCCACCGTCAAACAGCTCTATATACAGGGAGATGTATTCTGATTTGATGGATCTGCTGTGCTTGGCCCTTCATATGTGTCAGAAAGAAATGCAGCTTCCTCTCGTATCATTATGGAAGCATGCTGCAATATTCATCAATGTAAGGTACCCTGCATAAATTCATCTTTGACTTTTTTGTGGTAAGTAGCCTTTACTTCAAGTTTTATGGAACACAACTTCGGCTAACTCAATCATCACGTTCTTCCAACCCTTTTCACCATGAAGATGTCTGACCGTATGGAGAATATAGAAACGTAGAATATAGAAACATAATATGTTTCTATATTCTACGTTTCTATATTCTCCATATTATCTTGGTTTGCTTAGAATGATTGGAGAGAGGAGAAAATTAAATTGAATTTTTTTGTAGATCCTTAAGGATCTATATAATTATATCTATGACGTATATAGGTTATGTTGCTCACCGTATGCATGCATCCTATTCTGCAAGATCTATAGCTCGATCCTAAAATTCTCTTTCATATTGATTGCTCAGAATTTGTTAAAGTTTCGAGATACTCGAATAAAAACGCTGCAAACATATCCAAACCGGTTCATAGTATATTCGCAAGTAGAGCTTGAGTCTGTATATCGGTTTTTGTATCCTAATCCGTGTTACGTTTACAAGTTCTAATTAAATTTTTGTGGGTGATGAAATGCCAATATTTACATCGGAATGTAGCAATTGATTTGAATGAACTGGACGGTATAGATTAGGAAATAAATCGATTAGCTCAATTATCTATCCCCACATCAGAGGTGTGTGGTATAGATTATTTTTGTTACTACAGGAGCTGGACTATGTATCGATTTTCCATGATGCCTGAAAATTGCAATGAGTTACCTTCGGTACTGTATTTGCGCAACCCTGTATTGTTGAGGCTCTTCATAATCCATCCCGAAAGCAGTATCATAAATATTTGTGAATGACGACAGGTGGATAACCGAGGCTGTTTTGTTTTCATTTTGTTTGTTTAAGATATTACGAAATTATGATTTGTATGATTCAAAATCGTGTTACAATTATCTTATGAATGAGATAACCGTAACACGATTTTGAATCATCCAAATCATAATTTCATGATATCTCTATAGACACCCGATGTTCGATAATACGTGTTAAATTATTATCCTGATATTTGTGATATTATCGACATTTAGTGGACGGTGCATAGGGCAATCTTGATAGTGAAGTTCGGGTTACTCAATCCGTTGGAACTCCTCCTAATTAATTGCGGCTAAACTCAGACTCAGAGATTGTGTTATGCGAAATGGTGCGATGTGAGTGGAGCTCCAGACGCTCCGTAAATTGTTGTATAAAACGGCGCGCCGTTTATTCAGTACCTACACAAGTATTGAAACAAACACGATGTATAAGCCTTATTTTCAGATCAGATACCCGTTACATCAGAGGCTTGCGAGGGGGTGGCTGGGACTAAACTCCTGTACACGTAGGCGAAAGTTGAAGGATCTTACTCGATCTGAAGTGCGTCAGACCGCTCGTTCACTCTGGGTCCTCATTAAATGACCAATCTATGGCGAATTAGTTTTACCTGCTCTAAATAAAATTGGTTTCAAGAATCTTCCTGAAATCGGTTCAGTCGTTTGAAACTGGCTCAGTGCCACACTAGCACACACATTAGAGATTTAAATTGGCACAATACCGAAGACGTATCGACAAACGCATCAGTATCCCGACGGCGAAAACGTAGTGTTGAGACGTAACGCCGCGATGCACCTAAATCTGTCACGCATCATAGCCCTGTTTTGCGTTCTACTGATTCCGCTCTGCCATCGATAGTCGATATTTTCTATCGATACTTGAGTATCCGTTCTGATCCGCCTAGGTGGACAGCCGATGACGTCCGCGACGCCAAAAACGGCAGTCGGACGAAAATTCAACCTGAAATGGTTGCTTACTTACCTACTTACTTGAGTATCCGATAGTTTCTGACGATATATATATATATTTTATCCGATATATATCTATAATATATCGATACTATCAAACATTTCCTAAATTCTTGAGTCGAATGAAAAAATCTGATTTTTAGTGTTGTGGGTGAATTAGTAGAGCTTTCTACTAGCTCCATGAACGTTCTAACCTCCATAAGTAAATTCAACCGATATTTTAGTAAATATCGATATTTTTGGTCGATACTAACGGTTGCAAAAAGTATCGATACTGACCTATACGATAAAATTTATTTAATATTTAATATCGTCGTCGATACCTTACCTCCGAAACTATCGAATATCGAAATATCGATATGTTGGCTACCGATGGCCATCCCTATTCGATAGCGGAATGGAAAGGTTAACCTTCACATGTTGAAACCTCATCTCATAAGAGCAGGAAGCTGGAAGCTAGTGACGCCGTCAATCTGTTCTCTTGTGACTCCGTGTTTGTGAAAGAAGACACCGTGTTTTCACACAGCCCCCGATCCCACCCACCAACTTTCAGGCTCAGACCTACACTGCACCTTCCAAAAACTGATTTAAGGTCGCTGAGCCTGCATGAGTCATGGATAGGAGTTTAATATTTGTTAAAATGCAGGGAGTGATTAGAATGGTTGATAAACCATCATTTATAATACCTTGGTAATTGAAATGGCAAAACTAGCTAAACTTAATTACCTGTATGGGTATACCAGTCTCCGGAGAATCATGCACAGCGCTGTTATCCCTTCCACACGGTACATCCCAAGCGAGTGACACACCTCAGGAATTAGGAGTCGTCGTAATAGTATTACGTCCTCAGGGAAAACCTGAACAGCAGCCTACATTTTTCCCGGAAACATTGTCAAAAATTGTAAAACAAGTTGTCCAAGTACCCCAAAATAGCAGCGTCCATTTCTGGGGTAGTGGTCATTCCGAAGCTGTAGATTTTGGCGATATCAAGGAGATCGTTCATCGCGAAGAAAAAGTTGGGAAAAAATCGTAAGGAAATAGAAGACAAATAGATGAATTGCTGGAGATAGGACGTTACTGCGATACGTCGACGTTACAGCGTTATGTTTAACTTTCTATTCAATCATGAAATATTGATAGAGTGAGTTCGCTTGATGTCCTTCTCCTGTGTTTATGTGGTTATTATTATTTTACTTAGATCTGCACATTCCTCGCGCTATTAATTTCCTAGTGTATTCACCTGTCATCATAAATTGAGCCCATTCTGGAAGTGATGACCTGTATATGACATTCGTCAGATAGAAATTGTTTTCGTTGTTCAGTTTGTTGAATAACTTATAACAAAGATCCTATGGTGTATGTTAGGGTCAAAATTTGGTAGTTATCTGTTCATCATGAAAAATTCTCTCCATTAATTTTTTTATGTCTCGCCTTTTTTCACTTCATCACCTGGTGGAGTGAGCCGACCTCCGTTATCTTTGTATTTTCCCAATGGGTAGAATGGCCCCAACGACAGCATTTTCCCCCAAGGTAAAAATAGAGTTATCAGCCCAATGTGTTCTATGTCCTCCATAAATCAGTTCAAAAAGGTTTGAAAAACCCTGTGTTTCATTTAACGCGGCCCGTCACGCTAAGCCATAAAAGTAACAGTTCCCTCCAATCCTCTCCTCACCTCTTGTCAGTGTGGATTCGTGTGAAGATGGCTGCCGTTCAGAGATTTGTAATGCCAAAAACAAAACTTTTACGACCGTTTAGCATGTTAACTTATCTTTTATAGAACCTCTCCGTCCCGTGTCCTCCATGGATTCTTTCGAATCTATTTCCGGCGATGCTGTTTTTTCCATTCCCTTATGTTCCAACTCAATATACAACCTATAATAGGTAGTCACTATTGATGTTCAGAGTATATAAAACGGTTGCCATGAGTTGGTGAATTTTTTTCCTCTTCTTCCAATTGTTGTCAGTTGAGTTTGTTGAATAAGGTTGCTGTTATTATACTCTAATGTTCTCAATAAAACTCATCCAAACGAGAAGCGAGCAAGGCTCCAAGGCGCACAGTTCAAATGTTCCCAGTAGATTTTTTAGAACAACTCAACGTCACGCATTTAGATTTTCAGCTGGAGATCATTTCATTCAACCATTCACGAAACGTTTCTTGGCACGACCCTGGATGCTATGCTAGAAAAAGGGGAAAATGTGCTGATAATCAAGTACAGATAGCTCTACTGGCTGATGGGCCTGCATTCCCACGCCAACAACGTGCCTCTATAAAAAAACTGCTGTTGCCTAGAACATAATATGACATTATGATATTCGTATTATGCCGTCGCCATGCCGTCCCCTAAACCGGGGTATTACATACATCGATTACAAATTATAATGAACTATCATGTATTAGATGAGTGCGTTGACAAGTAAAAACGAATTCTAATTTAACACCTGCAGTTTTCATCAACTCTCAATTCATACATTTTGTCAGGGCGTTTGCGCATCCTTGCACCCGTGTACGTTGAACGTAATTGTAACATGCAACTCAATGAAAATTTGTTATACATTATGTATTGGTAACTTGGATCTCAAGTGCTGTTGTTTTAAGTTGACAATGTGGATTAATTTTTCAGACTCTTGAGTTGAGACCACAATATTCGCTCTACAATGTTGTGGAAACAGTTGATGTAGTCCGTTTTACGGTTTACAAAAAGAAGAAGGGAAAAACACTTATTCCATTAGGGTTCAGCCACTTTTCCGAACGAGTAGGTTCATTCTGCTCCGCGAGGCGGCTCTAGAAGTGGCAATTACACGGAGACAGCCCTCAGCTCCACCAGTTAAGAATATGGTCACGGGCTTGAACATTCTTGAGAGCAAGTCCAGAAGTCGGGACACCCCCTTCATTAGAAGTGTTGCTTGTCCTAATAATCCCCTCCTCTCACCATCTCCTGCCATGTAACCGGCTTTCACTCGGTTATAATCACAAGGTGGCAAACTTCGGTAATTATACGAGGGGGCGCTATAATGATGGGGCAGTTCTCTTGTGTCAACAATCTGCCGAAAATGGACTAACCTTCGTCGTTTGCGCTGAATATAATAAATATATATTTCTGTATTTTCCAATCCAAAAGTTCCATGAACCATGTTCCAACTAGATTTGGTTCAAGAACTATTAACGATTCATTTAATTGGTAATTTTATCAGTAATTGATCTACTCGCCACAGTTCATGACAGCTAGTACTTAATTAACAGCTCTAGATCCGTGTAACGGAATCCCGTTTTAGTCATTAGCTCCATTAGAATAAGCTCCTATTTATAATAGTGAACTCTGGATATTGATTGATTTTGCTGAAAATACGCACAACTTCTTCCCAACTAACAGTATTATTTTCACCCCCGGTGTCCCAGAATAGCCCCAAACCTCTGTTAGAAAGCTTGTTTTATAATGATTTCGATGCCGGCGTGCGACATTTTTGGCCATAAAACGGGTGGAAACATTTCGCGTGACTTACGACATAATTCGGATGCCGCACGTTGGATGTAGGCCTCCCACGTTTTGCTCACTTCTAACCGGCAGACGCTATAATATTGTAAATTCGTGCCAGAACCATAGATATGACTATACCTATGGCCGTACTCGTAAATATCTATGTATAGTATATACATAGATATATTCCGAAGACGCGGAGTTTCATCTCAAAAATGAATGTACAGACACTGGGTGGGATGAATATTGGACCGAGCAAGAGTTTTCTTAGTTGATGTTATGTAGGACATATTAATCTGAGAATAACCGAAAAACAGTGATCCCAGTCAGGACAATGGTGTTCAAACATTGGAGAACCCTCTGATTATAATATATACTATATGTTATATAGTATATAAAAACTACGTAAAATCTCCGATTTTCCCTTGAAAACCTCTAAGAGAGGGCCCGGAATCAATCGCTCGAGGGTGTGCAGTAACAGCTACTAACAACTACTCTGCAGCCATGCACAAATATTGCACAAAGGTGACCTGCACATCTTCGGACTTTCAGGCGGAAGGGCACCATGCTGGAGGCTAGCTTTTATTATTATTGCTGAGTCCCCTTTTGAAGATGGAGACGGCGAGGGAGAAGATTGAGGTGACCTACTGGGCACTTCCACCCTCGAGTTACAGGCTGAAGAGGTGACAGCTGAGGGACAACAACTCGGATGCATCATTCCCAGAAACACATATTAGCCTACCTGGCAATATTGTGATTAAATTTATTGATTGAGAAAATTTCAACATCTGTCCAAAAAGTGCATGGCAAGAAAGAAGAATTAAGTTTAGGTGTATTGAACTATTGCCGTTTTTGTCGCCCTGTCTCAAAACACAAAGTGGAATGAAATGGGTTGATCGATCTTAGAAACCTAAGATCATGCGTGGTCTCATTATGGTGATTTTATATTGTCTTGCGACTGTATGAATCGTTTCACATTTATATTGAATGTGGTTGGCATGAAGATAGTAAGTAGGTAGAACCGCGTTAGAAGAGAAGATCTGTGCGGCCTCAGATCAAACTCGGATTCTAACACATTGGCAATAAATGATTCGAAGCCGCCTAAATAACCCCGATTCTACTGCCACCTCTATTTTTTCCCGATATTAATTGGCTTTATTATTAGAATAGAGCCCTTTAATCTCAGCCGGTGATCAGTGTCCTCATCTGTTCATGTGATTAACGGCACTTTTCTCAAACTCTGTTCCCGTTTTTTATTTTGTTCTGTCTCCAGAAGAACAAAAGCGTTCGTCCTGAACGTCTGGGCAACCACCTTATAAGATAGGAGTTCTATTTGAATCTCAGCCCCGCGGTCTTGGCGCATAAATATAATGGACATGGCGCTCTTTCCGTTTTAAATTACTTGCTCTCAGCGTATCAAAAAGGCGAAGCGGGATCAAGGTAAAATTCTTTTCTTTTGTAGATCTCTTCCTCTTCCAGTAGAGATTGTGTGGAGTGCAGAGGAATAAAAAATGTCATAATCTATAAAATCATCTGAAACTTTGGTCTGAGCAGTGCATGACCATGGATAAAAATATCCAGTTCATCAACTATTTTGTGAACGAATAAGACGCCCCCCGAGCAACATAATATATTTATAATAAACCTAATATGTTATAGTATAACAGACACAAACACCACTCCCCACATTAGCCTACCAGGCAATATTGTGATTAAATTGGTTGATTGAACACGGCCCTGCGCGTCTCGCCCGGAACCCTCCTTCATCTTTCGTTTTGAGCCTTACGGTGGTTCAGACTCCTAAAAGATGTTTACCTATGAATTGTGGTTACTCAGTTGTGGCCAATATTCTCAGAGATGGGTCAGTTGTCCATTTGCGGTCCAATTTCTAGAATTTGTGTGATTTGCAGTCAAACGATTTAAGGGAATGACCCAATTCGACCATGAACTGATATTTTATTGACTAACCTATTGACAGTACTTGATCATGAATCAACCTCTGAAGAGTCAACGTAACGTCAAAGTTTATGTCAATTATTAATTTGGCAACGGGCGCTTCGAACCGTTTGGCTGTCAACCATTTGGCGATGTCACCCATTCATTACCTCCGCATTCGATCATTGTCCGGATCGTCTCTTCGGCATTACGGGGGCTTTATTTAATCAACTCCACTCTGAAGTGGATGGTCGTAATTTGTGTTTTGCCTCGTATATCAGAAGCGAACACGTTCCCGACACTTTCATAACGTATGCGACTGGTTGTGACCACACAGTAAAACGTAATTTTTCACTTCCGGATACGTAAAATTTACCTGTTGAAGAAATCGCTGGTTGAGATCCATAGTGCGACAACTCAAACCAATTGAGTTTCGAGTTGGCACGACTGTTGGATAGGGAATTTTTACCTCTACAAATCTCGAGACGCGTGACTTTCCTAAGTACGATACCAATCGCGGGGCTGCGCCAGTTACTTTCCGTTGAAAACGTGAAAAAAGTGACAGAAATGGTATGAACAATCGCCGAATCACAATCAGAGAAGTTACGAATGAAGTTGGCATATCGATTGCCAATAAGAACAAAAAAAAAAATCTTGAATTTGTGGAAAACCAATTTTTGGCTTTTGCATTTATCGTTATAACGATAATGCACCTGCTCACACTTCATTGCTTGTTCGCAAATGTTTGGCCAATAAAAGTACTGTAATGATGCCCCAGGCTCCATATTCGCCAGACATAGCTCTGTTTGACTTTTTCATATTTACAAAAATAAAGAAACCCTTTAAGGGCCGTCGTTTCACAAGCAAAGGTAATAATAAAAGCGCGTCGCTGGACGAACCAAAGATCGAGAATGAGAAGTGTTTCAAGGATTGACAGAATAGCTGGCACAAGTGATATCTGATGAGGACTACTTTGAAGGAGACGAAAATTATGTAGACGAATACAAAAAATACTTTTTTCCAAAAAACGAAAATCTCGCGTACCTATATTTTGAACTCACCTCGTTCTGAAATACCGAAAAACACTCTTTTTGCGTTTTTTGCAGAACAAACTCAATTTCAGTCAATCAACATGGTAAATTGAATTAGTGGTGTTTGTTCTTCGAAGGATCAACTTATGAATACAACATACCCATATTTTAATGCTGATAGTTGAAGTGGTTGGGTCTCCTCATTGACAAACACGGCCTTGGAGTTCTAACATTAGAATTGGGAAGCTAAATAAACAATTTATGGTTGTTGAGCGATTCAGATGTTTTTTTCTGTTAGATAGAAAGAGAGAAGAGACGGAGAAATAAATAAAATAAATATCGATTGGTGCTGGGGCGTTGTTGTTACTCCAGAGCTACTTATCTTTCCTCTCATCCTACAACCGATGCATTTCCTCTTCTCTCTTCAATGATACCTAATCGTCCACCAATTTTCCTCCCTTCTTGAAGTGGCTAAACCCGCCCCTGGCCGAGTTCAAAACGGAGTTCACTGAAATACGTTCTGATTCATGGGCTAGCACCGGCACCATTCCTGACCCGACGCTTGGCCTATCGGATTCGAGCACCTGGTTGCGAGGGGTTCCTAAGTCTCTGCTAATGGCCTCGCCTTTCGGGATCATGTTCAGGAGGTTCCCCATTTCCACGATCTCCCCTCGCTACCCAACGAGACCGCCAGGCGGACCAAGCAAACAGTTTTACGGTTCCCATCGACCACCTATTCCGCTTCCTTTCCGCTATTAAATAACCCCACACTCTCCCGTTCTAGCCTGTTTTCTCTCTCTCCCAATCCGATGTCGATCGAATTGTACAACGCATTGGAAACTGGGTTTCAAATCGTCGAACTTGTACGCGACCAATTACAACGTGTAGCGTCCCCGAACGTGTTGACCACACAGGGTCAACACTGATTTCGTAACATGGAAGTGAACTACCATTTTGGGGGTTTTAGGGTGTCTTACCTCTCTATATTGTAGCTAGGTACACGGAAAATGTGTAATTCTTGCCGCTGAAAAATTTAGCTTGGTACACGGAAAAAAATGTACTTAACCCGATACTAATAAACTGCAACGGGCAATTTGGTTTGAACCTAAACTTGACGTTGCCCAGGCCCCGGACTAGCTGAGTGGCTCCTACAGCTTATTTCTATGCTATTCACTGTAGTTTGGTATGTAGCCTACTTAGAACTTACACTTTAAGCAGAATAGACCCAGGATCAGCTGAGTGGACCCTAAAGCTAATTTCGATGCTATGCACACTATGAAGTTGTAATTCGGTGCGTAGCCTCCTTAAAGGCCCAGGCCCCGGATCGGCTTAGTGGCTCCTACTTCTAATTTCTACGCTATTAACTCTAAGAAGCTGTAATTTGGTATGTAGCCTCCTTAGGTCTTACACTTTGAGCAGAATAGGCCCAGGTTCAGCTAAGTGGCTTCTAAAGCTAACAGAAGTATGCACGAATAGACGTTAACCCAGTAAGGGAGAAATTAAGTCATTTACATAGCGTGATACGAATTTGCGAGATACTCGTTAGTGGCTCCTAATGCTATTTTGGTTTATTATCTTCAATAATGAACCATTGGAATCGTCCAAAGAAAATTTTGTTTTAACCCCCCTCAAAATTTGTTGGTTTACGTTTCAAGATACGTAGATTCGTGGATGGGCAGATCGGGCCAATCTAAGAGGGGGTTTTGGGGAGTTTTAGGGGGGGGGGAAATATACCCAGAAATTCCCCAAATGAGACAGAAGTTTTTTTCAAATGCTGAACACGATGTTCAAATCCGAATCGCGATATCTCATTCCGTTCACAACTAGAGCACTTTGAAGATGAAGAAATGTGATTGATACCTGAGCTGTACTTCATGTTTAGTCTGCTCTAATATGATAACCGAATAAGATATTCGCCATTCTGACTTCACCGTCGTGTTCAGCAAGGAAAAATCTATAAGCTGAAAGGAGTTTAGAGAGTTTTGGTATGAAAACTTTCAGAAATTCGAATTTCATAATTTTTGGACCGAGGACAATAATATTGTGAGAGAGAAGATATTATCTTCTCTCTCTTCAAGAATTGGCTAAAACTAAGGACAACGAAATTCGGCCTGCGGGCTTCCCTTCTCAACCTTAGGTCAATTGGAAGGGTTGAAAAATTCGGCGACAACATATTGAGGCAATTTTTACTGAACGGTATCGATTTCAGCTGTCTGTTGGGCTCAAAGGTAAATCTTAAACCCCTCAAATTTTACGGGACTATTTTTTTTCTTGACGATTCCAAAGGTTTATTGTTGATGATACTGGAAATTAATAGGAATTTATTAGGAAATAATAGGAAAATTAATAATATTAATTTTCCTATTAATTCCTAATAAATAATAATATTAATTTTATTAATAATATGAATAATAATTCTAATTAATAATATTAATTTTCCTATTATTAGGAATAATAATAGTAATGTCCCAAAAGGAATTTCTCCATCCTGTAAAGCTATGAACCTATGTAAATCGACTTCCCCTCTGCCTCCAGAACTCCGTCCTTAATAGTTTCCTCCTTCTCCAATCAGTTACGGGTTGATTCTGTAGGGGTAAGTGTAAAGTGGGGAGGATAGAGGGACTTGAGAGTCTGAAACCAGCATAAAGGGAAAACGCTCAATGGCTTTAGTGAACTATTTCCACCTCTCTACACTTCCCTGTTTCCTATGAACTGGCTCACAGCCGTTTTCATTGACACAAGACTCCACAGTTAATCAAATACCTCCCTCGACATTGCACGTGCTCTCGCGCAACATTTTGTTCTCTTTGATAATTATGTTAATCGGATCGTATTCTCTTATACCTGTGGAGCGATCTATCAGTAGTATCTTCTGTTTAGCTAGTAATACGTCTTCGCTAGCTTCCTCTTTGAATTCCACTTTCATTGAGTCTTTTCAAATTGTATGGCCTTTTGAAATCGATTCTTCGTATTGAATTTGAAATGTTACCCACCATCATAAACAATAAGTGGGCCAAACCAATTTTCGATACTTTTCGACCTTGTTTGTTCATGACTCTTAACAACTTCATGTCACCCTTAAAAAAAAAAAAAAAGATTTTTGTACGATGATACCTGGCGAAGATAAAGTTCGTAGCAACGAATCGGTTGTAAGCGAAAATCATCAGAAATATTTTCGTGACGCTTCTCGCGTTACATTTTCGAATTTATGTAGCAAAGTAAAGACATAAAATGTCAAAAAACTTTCAATTACACATCGATGATGACTCTATTGATCATCAGTATAGTATACTGTATTACACTGTTTTCAACCCACAACGAAAAATTATATTCTTAAATCTTTTAAGGAATCATCAATGGAATCATCATCGATGTGTAATCAATATATAAAGTTCATGACTGTGTTAATGAAATTACGCTCGATGGGCTCAACTGATTTCTTTAGAGGTTTTTCCAACGCCATGTTGTGACTCCGGGGTATTCTATTCGCCATATTTATGCAGGGTTGTATTATTTACTATACTACCGTTAACTACGTAGTAGAGTTATCCCAGCAGTACTGTAGATTCTACAGTGTAGAAGAATGTTATGGAATGTTCTAACGTATTGGATGTGACAGTTTTTGTTTGCTGAGTCGGTATGTAGTCTAGATTGCACTTCGTAAACGAGTACTTGCACCATTATCAGGATAATCAAGTTCAGGATAATTTTCTTCACTATCTTATTCCATGTTTCCCAGTTCAACAGTGTACATTTATATTCCAACCGTATTAAGAACTAGGACGGGTGATAACAACGACTCATTAATACCATGATGATAATGCCATTATCATCATGGTATTAATGAGGCGTTTAGTTTGCCATCTAGTTAGACACTCCGATAGCTCAGTACCTGATAAAGCTTCTCTTGAACTACATACCTAATATTCCCATCGACTTCAATATTATTAAAGTCGATGGGAATACATTTCAGTTGCCGTCATTGAGAATTCAGTTTTCATTACATGGCGCAGCGACAAAAATCCCGTTTACTCGCCCAAGGCATCTCCTGTTGTTCTTTCTCTTCTCTGCCACCAGTTACCTTCAGCGAGCCCCTTAGAGTAGAATCCTCCGACTAGACAACCTCCTGACCCCGAATATGACTTTTTCGCCAATTACCCCAAAACCGATTATCAATTTTCACCGACTACCCTAAAACCGATTATCAATTTTCACCGATTACCCCAAAACCTATTATCAATTTTTGCCTCGATTAGCTTTTTTGTTCCATCCTCGTTTACTCCACCCTACCGATGAGCTTCGATGTTATGTTACTGTTATTGGGCTTGCCCGTACGTATAATACATTTAGAAATATCTGCCTTCCTTCTCGTGGAACCTGACAGAAAGTTTGGGGATGGAATTCATTAGCCCGGCGGCGTTCCATTCGGCGTAGTGGTGATTGACAGTTAGTTGACTGTGATTAGCTGCAGTTACATCGTTACCCTGGAAAATTCAATAATAATATTATAATCATCTGGCTTGACATAACAAAATATATAATATTTCATATCATGGCATGTTGGCAACTCCGCATGTCAGTTTACTTGAGGAAGTCGCTAAAATTTAATGGAATTGGGATTTCGAGTCCGGAATATGCGTCTTCATCGTCTTTGTTTGATCTTGCCATTGTTTCTCATTACAGTTGATCTTCATTTGTCCAGTTGAATCGGTTAGTCAGTTGCAAAGACACATAAACAAAAATCGACTATGTGATTCTTATTCTGCGGAAACTATTAGCGTGCCTATTGATAGTTTTGTAATGAATGTTTTATAGTGACTGCAATTTATAGTAAGTGAAAATAAAAATAATATTATTATGGTTCTCAGTTGAACTGTTACAGTAGTCGGACAATAATTTTTTTCTTCAGTAATGTAAACAAATTATTGTTCTGTTGTGAACACTACGTATGCTGTGCTACTTGGTCATGTTACGCTGGTTGGTGGTAAGGGATCTGAGGCTTGACTAGGCGGGTTATTGCTGTTTTGTGTGATATGTCATAGTGTGGTAAGGTTGTTATAATTGTTTGGAAAGTGAAGGTTTGATGATTTCGGCTACACAGGGAATATTTAGGTCAGTATGCAAGGTACTGCCTCGCACATCAATGGTGCTGACGTGATTAACCGAAGAACCCTATTTTGAGTGACTTGTATCTTATTGATGTGTGTAGTAGCACCCATATTGGTCATCTGCCCCCAGATTCCGCAAGCATAGGCCGAACCGATTGATCGAATGAATGTTAGGTAAATCTGTCGTTTGTATGAGAGAGGAAGAGTGGGCCTGTCGTCCAGGATATGTCTGGGGGTTCTCGTTCTGTGTCGTACTTTGCCTACCAGGTATTTTATGTGGACTGCCCAAGTCAGACGTCGGTCCAGGTGTAGCCCGAGGTACCGGACAGCGTTGCAGGATGGTAGGATAACGGACACGTTACGAATGCAGATCTGTTGGTGTTAATGTTCATGAAGTTGCAATTTCCAGTGTTGTGTCCAGGTTTCTACCCTCTGCATGAAGTCTTGAAGGGGATTTGTGCTCCTCCTGTTCAGATATGAGTGCTTTATTAATATCAGTAACTCGGTAAGCAATGCATTATACTTATCGCGTTACTATGTTACTGTCGATTTTAGGAAGCCAGATATGATATGAGTGGTTACAAATTCAACTCCAATCATCACCTTGAATCCCTTAAAACACGTTTCTAGAGTAACGAAGAAATGAGTGCGACTTAAGTGCGACTTAACGGAAGATCTCGAATTCAGCAGGGCGCTATAACTTTGATTACGAGCAAGTGTCATTTAATAGTAAATTCTGGCGGTTGCCAGGTACGGAGCTAGGTAGGCTTCACGCCACCACATGACAGAGAAAACAAGCAAGAGGAGGATTGGCGGCGCGAAATGCGGGTTTCGAAACAGTCGCTAAACCTCAAATCGATACTCACGGCAACCGCCGCCCAGAGTTTCCGTGTACACATCACAGCAGTTAGACATATATATCGAAGAGGTGGAATGTGTGATTGGCACTTGGTGATATGATTACTGCGGTATGTCCGAAAAGTGCCTTTAAAGTACAGTACGATTGAATATAATAATATTACAATACATATTACAATATTAATATATTATAATATTATCTATACTCAAAGTATGATGTAGGTTGGTAAGTATGAGTAGGTAAATTCATCAAGGGGAAAAAAATGTGTCGTGTGGAAGCCGTTGATATGACGTGGGATTGGAATAATCAGTTTTGTTATAAATATAAACGACTCCACTGCAATTACACACCGTGTTATTACATCATTTGAAAGTCTTTAGTGTCTCATTACTCAACAATAAGTTTTGATGTTAGGTACCTACTATTGAAAATCCATCACCTGAGTCGAATTTCAAGGCTTTCTAAGTTCCAGAGGCATGGTCGCACAATAATAATGTTTTTTTGGTTTATTATCTTCGATAATGAACCATTGGAATCGCCCAAAGAAAAAAATTTTTCAACCCCCCCTCAAAATTTGTTGGTTTACGTTTCAAGATACGTAGATTCAGAAAATCGAATTAAAAAAAATCCGTCCGTCCGCCGTCCGCAGTCCGCGCCACTTTGCCCAGTTAGCGTTGAGTTAAAATTACGAAATTTTTTTTTATGGGTTTCGACCAACCCCACAATGGTCCTCGAAACTTTTCATAACCCTCGGTCAAGGGGAATGGGTTCAAAACGAATTTTGAAATTTTGAAAATTTCATATCTCGAAAAATTCATATGGAACGGTACGTTTTTTATTTCATATTTAGATAGAGTTTGTTCCGTAGAATTTTTTAAGACCATCCGCAGCTGTGTACGACCAGCCGTTCGTTCACAATGACGGCTCAAAGATTGTGCCTCACATCACGATCGTGAATCAAACTGTTGAAATACAGGTCCATTTTCATAGTAACAAGCTCTTTGGAACATCATATGGCTTAAGTGATGTCAAGTTTGTTGTTCTGAGGTGCGTTTCGTGCTACGGAAATGAAGGTAATTTCGAATGTTGGTAGGTACTAATTTTATAGAAAAATTATTACCGACGTAGTATTAAAAACCCCAGAATTATATCGTATTAATTAATCATAATTAATAATAATTATTATTAATAATAAATACGAATGATTAATAGGTACCTAACAATAAATTATAATAATTTTCACTAGGTACTTGATAAAATTGTTAATAATTAGTGATAATTGATAATAATAATTAATCTAACATTTAGGATCTAGACATTTAGACCTAGTGATCTAGACAGAAGGGTTGTGTCAAGAATTTGCAGAGTTTTTTAAATCTAATGAAGCTACACGGTACTTAATTGCAGTGGAGTCGTTAATATTTATAACAAAACTGATTATTCCAATCCCATGTCATATCAACGGGTTCTACACGACACATTTTTTCCCCCTTGATGAAGTTACGATATGAACTGAACAGGGTATAAATAATGAAGTCTGGAATATGAATATATTTATAGGTCTAATATTGTACGAATCTGAACATGGTATTTTTGTTTGACAACAGTAGCATTAAATTCGAATATATAGCACCTGATTAGAGCATATTATGTACCATTATTCCGACTAATGTCATCGTTTGTCTCCCAAGGTTGTGTTGGTGTGATGGAAAACTATCGGCAAAGAAGCTCGTGAACAACAAAGGCTCGCCCATCGCATGACGAGCCACGGAGTAATGAATGATTGAGCGCTCTCTTCAAAGCGTAAAATTTCACAGTAGAAACCCATTCGCCTAACCGTGAAAACCCTCTCTTCAATGTACGACTACTTTAATATATCTTCTGTTTGGCAGCGGCGATGTATTCAATTAGCCTCGCGTTCCTTGTGATATGGTTTTGAAGGCGTCGGATGGTTTTGAACGGGTAACCAGTTGTGACGGTGTCGAGGGAAAGGTTCCATCGAGTCAAGTTGCGTCGTCCCATCAAGCTGACTGGAACCCATCTCGAGGATCCTATATACCTACGTTGAGGGAGACTGGAGAGATATGGTGGGATGAGTTTGGGAAGAGAGTAAAGGTAACACCCGTCTAATCTGCACGGGAAGCCATTATAATATGCGGCTTTGCAAGATGGGAGGAGTCAGTCAAGTTTTCATCTCTGCTTCGTGTTTAAATCTTTTTCTTTGCTATCGCTGTAGGCCGGGAATGTTCACTCTTTGATGTTAAATTCCAACGGGAGATAGTAGACATCAGCTAATAACTCATATATAAGTGGAAGAACAAGTCATACTTACGTCAACTCAATCCATAGTTGTCTACTAATAAATCAACCCTAAAGATTCATTAAATGAATCTTTAGGGTTGATTTATTAGTAGACAACTATGGATAAATTTTACTCCGCGCACATACTCTTAGTTCGTTCCTAAATTCTCTGTTGCATTAGATAACAACATCCTTGCTCTTCCACTATGATGTACTTTTAGATCAAACTGAATACGAAACGTAGCTTCCTCAATTAGTGACCATACACGTGAAACTAAACATCATAACCAGCTCCTTGAAAACGTATCGGTTCCTTCACGAAATGCTCAGAGAGACTAATAAGTAGTCTGTCAGTAGGAACTCGAATATTGTTTAGTTATCCGAGCGTTTTCAAGGAGCTGGTTATGATGTGTAGTTTCAAGTGTATGGTCACTAATTGAGGAAGCTACTTTTCGTATTCAGCTTGATTGAAAAGTACAGCATAGTGGGTGTGTAATTATTGACATTCCATTAACCAAATTAGTATCTTTTAACGACAGTGCAGGATGATCTTTAATAGTCGCGTTTCTGTTTGCATTCTTCTTCAATTCCTTCGTTAATAAGTATCTACTTCAACCTCCACTAGTGAGGTTGCACAAAAATGGTACCTGGTACCTACCCAATGTTCAAGTCCGTTGTATAACCTTATTACTCTAAAGATAATTAGATATTACGTATTTGTATTGGCACCTCTGCACCAACTGTTTTCCGTTAGTCTGGAACTTTGCCAATTTAGTTTTAGTGGATCCGTTTATTTGTTCACTGTTTCGCTATTTGCCAATTCACTTCTAGAACGTTCAATCCTTTTCGCCCTTCCTTTTCCAGTGGCTAGACCGTATATTTTAGTTGAGGTTGTTGTTCATTGAGGAACCTTGAGTGATCAAAAACTTGTATTGTAGCTGATTTTGAAGCATAATAATGATCCCATAACTCACTACTCTTATTCGCAAGTATAGTTCTGATCCGTGTAATATATTTGAGTATCTACATTCGTGTGAATATCTACATTGTGAAAGTCTAATTCGAATGCATTTTCAGTAATAGTCCATTCAAAATTCGTCACGTGGCGATCAACCAAACCGCGTGTCCCAGACCAAATTTTTGCTGGTCATTCAACGTCTAGTGGTCTCAATCCCGAAATCTCAAACGAAGCCCTATACGAAGCCACCATGTTTTTGAACAGTCTTGTGCTGGGATGTTTCAAATCCTAAATAAATGTTGAGGGCTTGTTGCTTTCATTGCTCTTACTCAGTTTTCCCCGCGACAGTTCCTTATATTCTTCCAAAAACAGTGGAAACTGCTGCCTCGAAGTGGGTAAAAACCATCTTCCGGACGGGTTACGCTGATTTAATAATACCAACGTAATCAGAACGCGAAATGGAAACATTTAAACATCTTGGAACCACCCTCTTCGTTGGGGGCCACCTCCCAAATTATTCAGTAACGTGGAAAATGCCTAATCCTGCCGCTCCCCCTGCTGCTACGCAACTTGTTGGTTATTTCACGCAGAAGTTGTCGATGAAAATCTGAGGGAGCACGCCTACCGCCTGGAGTAGCTTTTGTATAATTTTAAAACGTTGAAAATGAATCGAAGATACGTTAGGAGGAACACCTTCGATGGAGTGCCCGTTTTTTCACCAACCACGACTATATTTACTCCCTCTGGCTCACTGTAGTAATTCTTTGGTATAGTCTATGGCAGTTATAATGACCGAAGTTGATGTTGATATCTAAACATTTGCGTCTCCGTTTCACCTCTAATGGGCCAACCGCGGAAACCCTTTACTTATTGGAATTACAACGAAACATTTTCTTCCTCGGTTAGATAAAATAAATATCAGGAATGATTTGGAGGTTTTTTCCGCTTATATTGATCTTAAGAAATCGTACCAAACACAATGACCATGTTCAATTTATCGAATAAAAACGGGTAGTTGTGTGGAGAATGACCCAAATTATTTTGGTAGTCCTTAGTTAATAGTTAACACAACCGTAATAATTTACACCGTATTAGGTTGTCTTTTCTATTATTAACTATTATTCTACACCTAGGAATGTCTTAAATACATTGTTATGCCGCAGCATCCTAGTTATGGGAATCAACGCAAATAATAATGAGCTAAATAAATATGAGGCGTGAGAAGAAGGGGATTCAGCATAAGTAGGAATAGCCCCCACTCCACAAATAGGGCGACCATTTCGGACCGCTCTCCCTACTCTAACCGGTGGGAAGGGACGCAGGGGCGAGGGTAATATCAAACCGATCCCACAGGAAAAATCTCATTACTTGCTCAGCTCTCAAACAGTTCCGGACGCTCTCTCACGTTATGAGTTCAACCCACAAAGTGTTGTCATCTATTCCTCTACCTTCATAACCCACTTTTCTTCAAAGATCAGAAAAGCCTTAAGGTTTTATTTTGTGAAACTACCGATGGTATGTCCTTTTCGGAGATATAAACCTCAGAGAGACCTAGGGATAGCGCGCCTGTTAGGACGCCTTCTAGCGCGCCTGTCAAGGTGCCTTTACCTAGCGATTGGCTCTACATACCTAACTGATGCCTCAAAGAACCACCAGTACGAGGTGATTAGAGGGGACTATTCCCGAATAGCGCGCCAGAGAAGTAGGTAGCGAGTACAACAAATAAATCCAAAAGAAAACATAGGAGTCAGAACATTTATATTATTAATGAGTTGATGATCATCGGTAGTGTAGTAGCAAGGGATTTCGATGATTAGTCGCCTCAGTTTTACAACTACGACTATAGTTGGCATAACCTGAGGTCGCCTAGCCACTGTTAGACTATCAGTAGCAAACTCAATACCAGATTCTGGGTGGCTGCCACTTTCTGCTAACTCACTCGCTAAATCACCGGTAGAGAGTTGATGTGGGAAGTCAGTAGGTTGGAGGTTTCTTTCAGAATTGCGTTAAAACGATATTACATAATATGTAATATCATATTATTAATATTATTAAGAAAATTTGATTTTCATCGATACAACGATATTATCCAACGTTCAAGTTACTGAAGAATTTCTGTCTTACTCCCGAGAAACAATAAGAATTCCTGGAAAGTTTCTTGATGAGATGGCGAAGACTGATATGAATATAGTTGGGTCGAAGTTGATCGCTAAACTGCTTGAGCCTCCGAAACTTATGAAATGTGTTGTGTCCTTCCAAAATGCAAACGTCCATATTGAGTTACCCCCTTACCGAATCGGAGTTATCTAAACCCGTCTTTCCCGCCTGTTCTAGTTCATTATATTATTCTGAGGTAGCGGAAACTCCTCCCTCACAAACGAATGCTCTCCGACCGCTTTCCACCCGTTGAGTTTGGTTCGAATGATTGGGCACCGCATTTCCTTCACAAGCCAGTTCCTCTTCTTTAGCGCCTCTTTAACTCTTCCTTTGATATGTTTGTGGAAGTGGATTCCCCCGCTCTCCTAGCCGAGGGGTGTTCAGGGTCATTCCATCCTCCCCTGAACCGTTTTCCTTCTCGTATATAAATATTTGAACGCCTCTTCCTTTTGGGGTTGAACAGGCCAAAGTCCAAAGAAGGGGCTCATTTGGATTTACTTTGGTACAAGCCAGTTTTTGTGTTCATCGGTAGTTGGCAGAAGGTTGATCGATTTTGCGATGAACGGAACTCAAAAACAATATTCAACTTGGCTTTAGAATAGCCCGTTCACCACTGAATCCCATTTATGTGAAATGTTACCTGAAGACGTATTCTTGAATGACTATTTGGAATGTATCAGTTACAGCCACATTAGATGCAATATAGTTATAAACGACATAATATGTAGTTCCACATAATTTGTATTTATTATATGATGATTCTATAATGAACAAAAGAATTTACAAAATTCTCTATATAATTGTCAGGATTATCATGAGTTTATAAATCAAAAAATGGTACTTGAGTTAGGTAAACGTGATCCGATAAATTGAGAAATATTTGTGTTATATCAAAATATGGCATGCATCCATTTTGATGATAATTTTTATTACCAACAATAACTGAAATCACAAGGCGGACTCGCAATAGGTGAGCTTGTATTGTGCGAGAGGAAATTGAGGTTCACTGTGGTTTGCTGTAGAGTGATAGGGATTGATGGGAATGATAGGGGTAGGTGTCAGTGAGAAAGGAAATTGTTCTGGGTGGAATTTAGGGCCAGAGAGAAAATGGGCGTTGTGGAAATGGATATTGGTTGATGGTTTCAAGGTGCTACAACAAACCCAAAAACCTTGGTTGTGACGAATTGCAATTCAGCGGATTCCGCGCTTTAATGAACTGAAGCCTCCCGCGATTCTCACCGTAGCATAGTGAATTTTGAATGTCCATTTTTCCCCAGCTCTCACGAATTTGCTAAATATTGTTTCGAATGTATTTCGAATTTTGGTCATATTTCAAGAATACACTCATCGGAACTAAATTGAAGAATCTGTTATATAGTTCCTATAATATTAAATGTCTATTTTTCTCTTCGAATATACCTGTATTGCAAGGATATGGTGGATACCTCATGCCTAACGGTTTCCACGGTTGGGGTTTATTTATTTATTTGAAACAAACGGGCGTGCTCAACTACCCAGCTTATATAAAAGATACAAGTCGGATATACGATACCAACCTACAGCGAGGATTAAAATAGTTGGCAAATAACAGGGTGTGGCAAAAGAGCGTATGGAAGCAAGGATGCGTTTAAATTACTACAATTTTAGTTGGAATCGTCCAGTTTGAAACAACGAGTGCTGTTAGCTTGAAACCAGCATTGCTTTCTTTTACTGCAATGGGTGCAGTACCTTGGGTTGAGCTCCGGTCAAGCGATGCACTTCACGTTTGGATTAGAGTCATCAGTAGTTTGATATTGTCGTAGTGAGCAATAATAGTATGTTCCATATTCAGAGGTCTGAAGTGTTAGAACTGGACCACTGTGTAATCATGAATAATTTATGCAAAACGTATATAATTTACGTCTTACGACCTACTCGAAATCAGCGATCGAATGACGCCTCTTCATGGTGAAGCGTTCACCACCACCGATCTTCAACTCTGGACAATCGATCAAGGCCAATCTTCTATGATTCCTCAAAGAAGGTTCAACACCCGCGAAATGTGACAGGGTATGCAACAGCCCGCACGCTACGTCGCATCGCGAGCAACCGATAACCTAAATCGGCCGAGGTCGACATGGATGGACCTTTCGGATTGCCCAGTAGACCCGAACACAAATCTGTTGACAACGTTAAGTCGCTAAACTCTGGCCCATGGGCGTGACGAACGTTGTACCAATAACGTGTAAATCTTCTTTAACGAAGTTATTTGTCTCACGATGCAACGTCCTTGCAATTGAGTTACCTTCCGGCACCAAGGTCATTTTTGCAATGTCTCGTGGACTGTTCAATTGTTCATAACCTCAGTCAGCATTCTATGTATCTAAGCGGACAAGCTACTGTTCCGAGAAACCTTGATGGTTTTCATGCAGCATCTCACCCAGGACAACATCACCTTTTCTGACATCACCATTTTGAAGTGTTATAATGTATAACCTTGTTAACTTATGAATTGTACTCGTACCAGGTGTATTGCGTGAGATCCGAATCGCTCGATATGAATCAAACTTGATAATTACATCGAGGGGACTCTAACATGACCTGAGGATTGCACTGAATTTTCTTGATGAGTGGAGTTAAGCTTGACAACCCTGCCGATGAGAAAAATGATATTATCATAATATTATTATTATGATAATTTATCCAGCCTAAATCCAATTTTCTTTTCATTAAATTATATCCAATGATACCGCTTCAAATACATGATAATCAATATTACTGACTGAACACATTTCCTTATTTTCTAGGAACCTCAGGTGGTCTGACCTGGGGCTTTTCTTCTTTTTTTAATAAACTTTTCCTCTCTGGTATAACTGTATTCTCCACGTTCTTCGTTTAATTGCCTCCATCGCCTTCTCTGTCTGGCACTGAGAAATTCTCCAAGGATCGGATTCAATTTCCTCCGTATGGGTCTCGTTGACTGCATAGATAGGTACATCCCACTTCCGAGATTACTACTACAAATCCGTCGAAAGTGTAATGTTTAACTTTGTCGCAAATGTTACACATAATTTCCTTCGTTGGTTTATTCACCTCATTAACACGGTTATATTCGATTGGTTTGTCAATTGTTGAGTTGGGTAGAATAAAACTGGGCTGTACTACAACCAACAGTCCGAAGGGTTAACCTTATTTCCTGAAGGTTATCTGTTAGAATTGGCTTTGGCCCCATTCGATCATTGAATGAATTTCGCGGGAAAAAGGTGAGGCCCCGGAACGTGACATACCTCGTACATTCGGCTTCAGCGCTAATTGAAATGCAAATCGGTTCTGATGTGTTGCTCGACGAGCTGGATGTGAAATGCCTGATAAACTGACGATGGAAGTTTTCAAATGAAGCGTTCGGGTGAAGTTTTTAATCCAACTCCCTGGAATTCTCGAGTGAATCCCGAACTGAACGGTTCATGTTTTGTTGATTTTTCGATTCAATAATATATTTTAAAGTAACGAACAGTAAATTTAATGGTTTCATTCGTCATCTAGATATCACTGATGTTAATTTATTGTCATCGAACCGCGAGAAAAGTTTGTCAATCTTACACATCCTATTCCATGTGTCTTGATGTTCCATTCAAGTCGTGGCATGATATCGTTCGATTCAGAATTCAAAGTATCAACTTCTGGGGTAATTCGTTTTGGTTCTACCTAGAACATAGGAACTTTTCGAACAAAAAAAGTTACAGAATAGAACTATTCAACTTTGATTTTGTTTTCTCAATCAACTCAAAAGTGATAGTGTATACAAATACCAACTCAGGGTTAATTGAAATTTCTTTCCAATCTTAGTTCGTACATTAAATACGACCCTCTTGTTCCATCCATTTGGGAGTAGATGCATGAAGATATATGACTGTTGGCTCTTTGTTTACGGGCGCGTAGCTGAATCACCCAATAGTCACATCAGTTTTAAAATGTAATAAATTGAAGCGAGATCTCCCTTCGTTGCGTTATATGTACCGATAATTTCTATTGAAGTGTAACTGTTATCCTGAGTCCGTTACATCATTCATTAGTCTGTTCCTACTCTGGTTCAACTGTGAAACTGTTGTTGATTTAGTAATGGTTAGCTGCCACAGTTTTTTCAAGTTGTGAATACTAAATTAGTGTACATGTTCACAGCTAAATTTGTTCACATCCTTACCTTTAGGAGGGCACTGATAATTTGTTCACATATTATGTGCACTCATCTCAGAGTATATTCATCTAATTTCCATGGAATTAAAGGGTTGAATCACAGGTCTATGTCGCGGAGCTCACAGTGTAAGCTGACACACCTGTAGCGTGACCAAAAATGGAAAAGTGACTGTGCGTCAGTTACATAAACGCCAACACGGGTACGGGTGACGAAAGGAATAACACTTGTAACAAATAAATGGAAATATATTGAACTCAAGAAATACGAAATATGAAACAAATGAAATATACTCAGCTTGGTGTAACTTAAACTAGAATACGTCTCAAGTGACTGGTACTTGGAACCGTACTTGTCGTGACCGTGCAAGGTCGGTATCAAGTTAGAGTGACGTTAAATGAGGCCAGGGCTGTCCATATGAACAGGTCCCTGGGTGAATAAGCAAATAGAAAGATATGAATGAAAGATTTACAAAGGTAAACGTAACCGTCCTACTTGGGTTACGTGTAGCTTAATGGAGGTGACTCCTATGTGTACTCAACGTCCCTATCTGGCCAGAAAAGGTGTAAATATAACTCACAGTACTGAGATCTTATAACTGCTAGCACTCGGACGGGCTGTTCTTGCAGATCACTGTCTGTACGCGTAATGTCACTACTGTCGTCGTAACTGACGCTTCTACTCACAATCACGCTCGGAGGGCGTCTGTAAAACTGAAAGGGATTCACAACTGCTAGCACTCGGACGGGCTATTATCGCAAGGAGAGGTTTTGCTGGACTCTGTTGTTAGCCCTCAGCGCTGGGCTTAAATAGGTCGCTGGAGGGGGAAACGTCTGGAGGCGATCTGTGGTGGGGGTCGCCTGGTAGCCCTCATCCAGTGGCGCTTTTCTGGCGGCTTACACTCCCCTCCCTCCTGGGAGCCGGCGTCCTCGCCGGTAACCATAGATTCCCCGAAGATTGGTGTTGTCGTCGATCAGTGCCCAAACAAGTGAGTTGAAGCGAGTTAAATTTTAATAGGAAGGTTAAATCAAATAGTTAAGTCGCTAAATTTAGTTACAATTGCCAAATTGTATAAGTATATGCACAAAAGGTAAGTACTTTTTACATTAAATTTGGTTATAATTAGCAAGTTTTACAAAAAAAATATGCACAAAAGGTAAGTAAAAGATTACAAGAATTACAAGAATTGCAGGTAGCAGAGTAAGATATAAATCAGCAAGTCAAGGTCCCGAGAGTAAGCTACACCAAGCACTAGATAGCTTAATTTCTTAAAATTTTACTAAATTGTAAAGTGGTTCATATATCAAGAAAAAGGGTGTATGTACGTGTAATTAATTACAAAAAGGTGTATGTTAATTAAAAAGGTGAAAAAGGTTAATTAAAAAGGTGGAATTAAAAAAAGGTGTATGTTTGTGTAATTAATTACTAGACAGGTTAAAGGTTACCGTCTTCCTTTTTCCTTCCCCGTAGTCTACGGCGTCCCCTTGGGTAAACAGTGTCCCGTGTAATTAAGTTGTCGCAGCGTTGTATGGCTTTAGGGTTACGCGTCATCGTATGCGTACCCTGTGTCACCGGTTCGTCATATCCATGTATAGGTGTAGAAGTATGCGTCACTGGGTGCGTCACTTGCGTCACCGTCACCACCGGCGTCACCTGTGTCACGGGTATCTGGGGCGTGTAGGTAGTTCTTTGGGTTGGCGTCACCTGGGGCGTCACCGTCGTCACCTGTGTCACGGGTATCTGGGGAGTGTAGGTAGTTCTTTGGGTTGGCGTCACCTGGGGCGTCACCGGCGTCACCTGTGTCATGGGTATCCGGGGCGTGTAGGTAGTTCTTTGGGTTGGCGTCACCTGGGGCGTCACCGTCGTCAATGGCGTCACCGTCGTCACCGGCGCCACCTGGGGCGTCACCGTCGTCACCGGGTGCGTTACTTGCGTCATTGGTCCTTGGTAGGGTTGTATCAACTCAGGAGCAAGCGTCACCGGGTGTGTCACTTGCGTCTCTGGCCCACCATGTGTGTGTGTTGGGTCAGAAGTGACCGTCACCGGCACTCTGAGAGAAAAACCTTGAATGGACTCAATAACCGTCGCTAAGCATTCTTCCATCACCTCCTCGTTGGCTGGATCTTGAAAGGTGATGCTTGCTGTTGAGGCTCGTGACTGTGGGCGTCCTCCTATGGCCAATGGTCCAGTTGACACGTTTCGTACCCCTGGTGGATGTGAAATGGGTAGAAGGCTCCGTTTCTTGATACAGTCAATCTCGAGATGTTCGTGTACCCCACAGTAATTGCAGAAGATAGTCTTCTGTGGGTTGTGACTGCAGTCCACGGGGAAGTGTGACATGTCCCCACAAAACATGCACGGGAACCTGGGGTTAGGTCTTGGCGTCTTGGCGTCACGTCGTCCCGTCATTGTCTTCTTTGGGTCCCATGGATCTATCTCCATGACCATAGAACGCGGTATATTCGTCCCCCTGTAATCACTGGCGTCTGAGTGTAACCTGGGCCCGTGGTCAAACAGGCGTGACAGGCGGATCAATGTAGCATTGATTGTGTCCAGTACGTCGGGTGACGAACCGTTCCCCCCGTTCCTCTGAATTCTGGGCATAGTGAAATGTGTGATTTAAAATGAGTGACTGAAGTTATAGGGTTACTGTCCCCCCTGTTGCAAAGTAAGATTGTGTAGTGTAACAAGGAAAATGTGTAATCAAAAATACGTCAAGGAAATGACGGTGTATGATATTCTGTGTGAGTGACTCTGTTGTTGTTTTGCTTTCTTCTCGTCACCTCGTGTCGGCGTAACTGGATTCGTGCCTGGGCTTACCAGACAAAAATCCCACAAGCTGCCACCAATATGTAAGCTGACACACCTGTAGCGTGACCAAAAATGGAAAAGTGACTGTGCGTCAGTTACATAAACGCCAACACGGGTACGGGTGACGAAAGGAATAACACTTGTAACAAATAAATGGAAATATATTGAACTCAAGAAATACGAAATATGAAACAAATGAAATATACTCAGCTTGGTGTAACTTAAACTAGAATACGTCTCAAGTGACTGGTACTTGGAACCGTACTTGTCGTGACCGTGCAAGGTCGGTATCAAGTTAGAGTGACGTTAAATGAGGCCAGGGCTGTCCATATGAACAGGTCCCTGGGTGAATAAGCAAATAGAAAGATATGAATGAAAGATTTACAAAGGTAAACGTAACCGTCCTACTTGGGTTACGTGTAGCTTAATGGAGGTGACTCCTATGTGTACTCAACGTCCCTATCTGGCCAGAAAAGGTGTAAATATAACTCACAGTACTGAGATCTTATAACTGCTAGCACTCGGACGGGCTGTTCTTGCAGATCACTGTCTGTACGCGTAATGTCACTACTGTCGTCGTAACTGACGCTTCTACTCACAATCACGCTCGGAGGGCGTCTGTAAAACTGAAAGGGATTCACAACTGCTAGCACTCGGACGGGCTATTATCGCAAGGAGAGGTTTTGCTGGACTCTGTTGTTAGCCCTCAGCGCTGGGCTTAAATAGGTCGCTGGAGGGGGAAACGTCTGGAGGCGATCTGTGGTGGGGGTCGCCTGGTAGCCCTCATCCAGTGGCGCTTTTCTGGCGGCTTACAACAGTAGTGTTGGTCTATTCGCGTGCTCTGAAATAAATATATCGTGTAAGCCATTAATTTTGTATTTATACCAACATCATATTCCTCAAATTTGGTATCCGATATATGTGATGAACCAAAATACGTGGACATTCTCACATTAGTTAGTCCAGATTGGCCAGTTCAGAAACATACGCATTTCAAAGAACGCACATTCCAGTCATTTAGATCTCGAGTAGGTGTTTCATGGATCAATTTTATTCCTCTTTTACTTAGTATATCTCACTCACGAGTCCTTTCTCTTTGTTGTTAAATAGCTCTTTGTTGTTATAATCTATCCAAATACTACGAAATGTTCTTTCTCAAGTCACTGGTCGGACATGACTATTAACATGCGGTTTCATTCTTTCTTTTCACTGAACGTAATGGATATGGGTCGTATTCCCATTAAATTCATATATCGCTACTGTCCTTCCTCTTCCCCGCTATCCTTTTCCCTTCTAAATGACATGATTTATGTTCGAAAAAGCCGCAGGTGTGTACGCCATCTATCTCACTTAGGTAATAAGAGCCTTACGTTGTAGGTATATCCTTTCACATCTTCAATACAAAAACCCTTGGTAGCATTCGCCGTTTCATTCATCATTCTAACCGCTACTCTCAGTGCTCATATGAGAAAGGGCAGTTGAAAAATTCTATATTTCCCAACTCGTTTCTGCTTCACTTAATTATCATTTACGTGTATATTAATAAAAATATATATGATCCATAAATCATTCCTGAGAAAATTTATATTGACTCCAGTGCTGGTGAAAAGATATTGATGACATTTTTAGAAGTCACGGTATTTGGTTTAAAGATAGTTTTTCCAATCAGAGCCAACAAACAGCATCTGCGGTTGATCAAAAATTATACCTTGAAAACGCCTGGCTGGGTTTGGAATCAGTACCTTCCAGAGGTAGGTTGTTTAGACGTATCATGATGTAATAGACGTAGTATGATCGGAGTTAGAAGCCTCCACATTACAATCTAATTACAACCAATGTGATGACTAAACAGATTTAATCATTGTACGCAATAAATTTGAAGAATATCAATAGTGACTCAACAATCCATTAGCAAAGCCTGTTTGTGTTACAACAACAGCTGGGCAAACATACCACTGTCGTGCGGGAATCTTACGTCAGGAGCGCATCTAAGCTAGCGTAAGAAGATCTTTTTTTTCAAAGAGTCTACGTCCGCTCCACGTAGGTAAATATACTGAAAGCATGTTTATTTAGCTAACTGATGGGCCGCAGACCCACATTTCCATCTCAATTTTAGTGAATGGTTGGAAGGAGCGTTATCTTTGGAACTAGGCCTTTCGTGAAGTTTTTTCGGAGGCTTCAAACATCCGAGTATTGTCTATTTGAATATCCCGTTCTCAATTCCCCGTGTTGTTCGCAGTTTTCTTTGAAGGTCCAGTTAATTTCAAATTGCGATAATGCTTATACGTGGGTTTGCTATTGTAAGTGACCCCGTGGTTTTCACATCAGGATACTCATCAGGTATGTTCTTCAACTAAATCATACAACTGTTCCTTAGTTGATCATGCCATTACGTTAACATCCCCATTCCTTAAACCAGTGGAAGTATAGGTAACAGTTGATTTCTCAACAACCCCATTGTTCTGTTGTGTTGGCACAGTGCTTCGATGGCATTGAACTGATGCCAACTTCGAACAGTCTTGGGTTATTCATAACACTAAACCCTACCTGCCAAATTACCTATTTCAGGGGGAAAATGGTGTCGGACACCGAACCAATAAATATATAAAGGTATTTTTCGATAACCCTCACGTCTGAAATGCCGCCTGGCTATTTAGGTTTTTGTAGAATTTGGAGGAAGTCCTCCGGTGTTTATTGATGACATGCTTTTCTCCTTCAATACTATTATTTCTAAAATGGGGATTTAAAATAGATTAGCGTAACAGACGACGGACGGACGGTTTCAGCTAGTTAGGTGAAGACTAAGAGCTGTTCCATATAATGATAAATCCCTCGTATTTTAACATGGAACATGTTTTAGCCTTGCTGAAACCGTCCGTCCGTTACGCTGAACGTTTTCTATGCTAACTTCTATGTTAATAACACTACGAAGCTGTAATTTGGTATGTCCTTAGGACTTTATCTTGGAGCTGCTGCCCAGGCCCCGGATCACCTGAGTGGCTCCTTAGGGCAATTTCTATGTTATTCACTCTATGAAACTGTAATATGGCTCAAAACAAAAGGGGAAGGGAGGTCCAGGTGTGGCGCAGCCCCAGCTGGCGATACTGCAGGGACGAGTTGTAGCATAATCTGATTATTAATCAAAGAATTAAATAGTAGTCTGATTTGTAAATTCCAGATCTAGATCTGTTCCATACTAATTACATTGCCTATTATCGATTTACATATTATGTAGATTTACATATTATGTATCCGCTCCGAAGATGCTCACTAATATTCCGCATGTTGTTGTGTGATAACGTTAGAACGTTGCCCAATATGGTTTGGATGAACCAATCCGACTGATCGTTATTTTCATTTATTGTTTTGTCATTCTCAACGAGCTTTGTCAGTCGCTTTCTATCACGACTCATGGCCTAATCTGAAGGATATTCGACTAAAGAACATACCACCACGGGCTCGCTCAATGGTACCTACCATAATTATCCTGTTCACCATCTTCGCGACTTCGTCCTGAGTTTCGATTCCATTTTTGATGGAAGACACAAATGGCAACGGCTCCCTACAAAATAGAAAAGCTACGGTTCGCTCTAGATCGGGTGCCGACGTCGGTACAATCAGAAAATCATTTCTCAAATTAGTCGTGATTTGGTTTTGGTGAGGTTGCCAGGACATCATCACTGGACGTCGGGTCGCATTTCCCGACGTCGCACCGACCGATTTGTGGTAGTAGCGTTGGTTCGCGTGACAAGTGTAAACCCTCGACGCCAATTCTTTCAGTCACTCAACCCCCAATTTAAACCACCTTCTCCCCTTTTATTGATTTGTCCGTTGGCAGAAGAGGACTTAACGGACTTTACTACTGACATTTAATTACCCGGCTTCCTCCCTCATCCCTGGTGTTTCATTGATTTACAGTTATCAGATTCCTATAGTAATTTTGAGGTTTTCCTTTTACCGACAAACGCCTTTCAAATCAACATAATTTATTTTTCTTTTAGCGGATGGCATCAGATTCCTAGAGTAGACTATGGTTTTGCGGTTTTCCCATTGCATGTAAACAACTTTTCAATCAGCATTACTACGATTGATACGAGTAAGTTCTGCACACGAAGCGGCTGTTCCCATATACATGTATTAGGCCGCAGATCCTCTTAGTTTTGTGGTGCCGTTACGTTAGGAAGGACTCGTTGGGAGGTCATTAATGGATATGGTGGACACCACTGGTGCACCCCAAGGCCGTATAATGTTACAGCTTGAATGTTACTTGGAAAAACATGAATGGTTTCAAATTAATGGGTACATTGTATGTTCTGCTACCTTGTAATTTACTGGGGTTAATATTTCCCCTTAAAGAAGCCCACATGGTGCCCACAGATTCCTCACGTAGATCCAATCACGGAGGAGAGTTCAGTAGACCTGGCAACGAAATGATCAGTACCCGTATATCCCGTGAACCACACTTCCACTTTGATATAGTGGTAGCATGGTTGCTCTTACGTTTGGAGTTCCATGATCCAGTTTGGTTAATCTAGTTTGACATAAATGTTTTTCCTCCTCACAATATCCTGGTATGTCTTTACTATTATTCTACGCTCCTATTGGGCGACGTTGAGATCTAACTTCACAACTATTCAATTTACTCATCTCATGATTGACGGTATTACGGTATCCTGGTAATAACTCTGCGATGTTGTCTGTCTGCCGCTAGATCTGGCAGAAATTCACAACTGGGTCCCTATATCCCTAGGTTGCATCAATAAATTACGTGACATTTCGAATCCAAATTGGACTACTGCCGGTTCTGAACACAGCAGGGGGCTTTTTCCAAATGTAGAGATTACCAACAATGGGTCATGTACTATAGAAACTATGCCGGCCTAGACCATAATTGTGCAGACAATCACAATGGAATACAGATGACTGGTAGTATTGAGGTAAATTGATTCGAAAGTTAACGCAATCAATATTTGAGCGGCGTTATTCTTCCTACAATGCCGCTGGCGTTTCAGTAAAAGTTTCACCCATCTAAGAATACACCAACTTCCCCGCAATTTGCGTTTCCAGTCTTTAATCGTGGTTGTTTTTCATGTTAGTTATTTCCGCTTCCTTTCCCCCTGTTTTCAGCTCTTTCCTTTGAGTTGGTGTATCGATTATCAATCTCACTTAACTCGATATCTCCTTCATATTGGCGTTGATTTTCAGGGTTTCCTTATTTGTGAGAACAGATGGGTCATGAGTAGATCTCACGTACCATCCATACAACGAGATTGTTGTCCTGATCTGAACGTTCAAAAATCACCAAATTGTTGTAATTCAGCTGTATTACTTGATACTGTGATTCTAAAGTTTTGAATGTTGGGGGGCCGCTGCATCAGTTGTGTGAATGGAGGTAACAAAGGTTTCTTATCAGTATTGTTCTCTCAAAAAAGATATTGCACTATTTTACGAGTGAGTATTCTGGACTTATTGTTTTGATGATACCGTGAGTGCTGTAGTGCCCAGTAGGGAACGAACCTACTCATTACTCCAACAGAAAAAAGAGGAAGTATTGAGTTTCGGGCCCTGAACAAGCTGGCATCATGGAAATGGGAGTCACGAGCGGGAACTCAATTTTCACGCATGAAGCTTCATCATGATAACCCGTCCATGCGTCTTGATACGAATCTCAAACTTCAAAACCCAACTGAAACTCAACTCATATTGTTGGGGGTTTTCCACATATCGACTGACCTCGATTACAAGTACCGCTTCTGAAACAATGTGATGACTGCGAACATTCAGGAGGAATAAAGGTTAAATAGGTAGGTACGCAAGATACAAGGTTTAATTTGAAATTTTGGTGTGGGGTTTATACGTGTATTTGGTGGTTGAGTGGGATAATTGGTGGTTGGAGGCATGGGGCACCTATTTGAGTAGTGAGGCTATCGTTAAATCAAATTCTGGCTCGGTTAAGGTCTGTAGGTTGATTGATTGATTTCCCACACCCGAAATGAGAACAAGAACATCCTCACGACAACCAACAGGCGAGTAAATTTGCCATGAGATGACTTTGGAAAATGGGTCCTATTGTGGAGAATCATCAACATTAGAATTATTGTTGCTGGCAACTAAAAACGAAATTTCGTCATGTTTGGTTTCACATTATCATCGAAACATTGTTTTCGGAGTAACAAATAATAATATCTTTTATTGTATTAAATTTATTTAGCCTTCGCTACATCACGATTCGCAAAGCACAGGTACAGTAGTTCACATATGAAATGCAAAATGTAATGTACACTCTGAAAATAGAACTTGAGTAGGTGTAAATTGGGTAGTATGCAACCTTTGCTCTTGAAGGGCTCAAAAAGGGTCAAAATTTTGGGATAAGATCGAGGATCTCCTTCCTTGTCTCATCTAACATATTGTCACGGTCGAGAGTCTATGCGACCACTCCCATGTGCCATGTTGTGAATATCGGTGTTGCTGATAGATCTCGTGGGACTCCGATGGACTTTTATCTAACAACCCCGGCCCCTAAGGATAAGATGGTACGGTGGAAGTTAGTTGAGAGAATTGTGAAATCCATCGAGCATGCTTCAACCAATGAGATCGATTTAAAAAAGAAGTGAAGAGAAAATTTTACCCGCCAGAGAACGAGGTTGTATTTATTCATTCATTAATTCCAGAAGTATCATATTTATTTTACCGATTTGAAGGAATATTTTCTTCATACAAATTTCCTACAATCACTAAGTTGGAAGAACTGTACTGGCAGGGGCAATTAGTAACAAAAAGGAGATTGATGCTGATATACCCTGTTAATGTTATGTGTGACTTGCTGGGTCACAGATTGTTATCAAAATTTTTAATTGGCCATTTTACTAGGTAGGTATGAACGAACATTATTAAAAAATATTGCAATCACATATTTTTTATGCTCTCCCGATGAAAATACATCATTATACTCTGTAGCGAGTCAAATAATCCGCTTCCCTTCTGTCGGTAATGAGGAAGTAAAAGCACAACTGAAGCATCCGAAGGACAATAGACTAGGTAAACCGACTAGTCGGATGGCGTTTGTTTCAAAGAACGCTCAAGGATGAACGGTAGAGTGAAGTAAATGATCGTTCGAAACGAGGGACAATATTTATACAGTGACGTAATGAAACCTCGTGACGCCCTTGAAACAACGGGTAAACTAGGACAACAAATGAAAACCGTCAAGTTTACCTGGGAAGCATTGGTTCAGTCTGTATTCATTTGGACAAATATTATGACTGTTGTTGTTGTCAATGAACGTCGAAGCCTACTTGAAAATCAGAAGACCATCTCAGTGTTGTGCAAGTAACAATAATGATTGTGTTGCGGTGTTTTGGTAGTTGACACTTGACGCCGAAGCTCATCAGCACTTCTGGAGTATGACGACTCATTGCAACTGCATGTTTTTCTAACACTCGTACTTTACTATGTCATCTCGGGGTCAACTGGGAATTTCGGTACTCTCACGCTCAATCTCCGAATTATTCTTGAAATCGAGAATAGTTAAACATTATTAAACGATGTCCTTAACCCTTAATGACTCAGTCAATATTTATCGCGAAAGGAGAACAACTGCATCACTCTCGGAGAGCCAACCGCCATTCGTCAACTGGTTTACTATAAACAAATGCTCCCCTGGACCATTTCCTTCTAATCTCGTACCGACACAAAGTCCCTGTCGACAAGGGCCTTATATCTCTTCAAGGGCCTATTCCTAACTTTGTCCATCTCAACGACAAGAAAAGTAGGGGTTTAAACGAGAATGTAATGCCGTCACAACCTTTTAATGATACACTTAATTCTTATAGCCGATGCTCGGGTGAGTCTCTACCGCTAAGCTCAAACCATCCCCGCTTGCCTGCACAAAACTGTGGCTTCACAGCAGTGGTATTATAGGCGGCGGCTTTGAGGCATTTTGCGGCGGCAAGGGTTTAAAGACTACTGGAGTGGGGTATAAAGGATGTTCACGGTGTTCCAGAGTTTGAATGGTGGCGAGGAAAGCCTTGTTAGGGGGAGGGATTTGGTGATGAGTTGCGAAGGGGGTTAAGGAAACATTTTCTTAATCGGTAAGTGGTAGAAGGTACAAAAGTTCTCAGAAAACTCAACACGTTCTTGTATGATTGAGAAAATGGGATAAATTGAGTAATTTAAATAGATATTATAATAATAAACCCGTAATTCAGCTCCTCTGTGCGTGGTTCAGAATCACAAATTTTTAAATTTACCTTTCATTTCAAGCTATTTAGAAGCACTTTGGTAATCCAAATGAAATTTCTACGTCTTAATAAAATGTTTAGGTTTTTCCTGTGCAGATCCAATTAACCTCTACTAGAAGGGCCCTACTAACTGAATGTTTGTAGTTTCCTCAGGAAGCCGGTATATTGGTATAGTAAATGTTCATCATATATAGTCTCAAATGTGTCTATACTTGGGAAAGCTGTTTCGTAACCATATTATAGCCCAGCTTCGTGCTTCTTAATAAAGGACACCATTTTCTGTATCGGCTGACTGTACATAAAAAAATTATCACCAAAATCAGATTAGACGGAAGAAAGTTGTTAAAGAATATTGATGTATGTTGTACATGAGAATCGTTTGACTTTACTTTGAATTGTCACTTTACTTTGAACACGTTTTAAGATTGTTGAAAGAATCAACTAAATTCAATAATTGTATAACAAGTGTATTCCGTTCTCGCCCAAAACTCAACAATCTACTTTTCTAAGCATATCGCAAAAAATAGAATAAAATAAAATAAAAAAACACCTGTTTCCCGCGACTGTAGTTAACACTACAATACCTTCAACTGTCTCCGTACGTCCACCGTTAGGCCCTCAACTGCATTTCATGGACGGAGGAAAAGTTGATTCAGCCAATGTCATTCAAATAAATCTCAGGAGTTTATTTGATTCTTTCGCTCTCTCTATGATTCACACTTCTAAAAGTCATAGAGGATGTCGTTCCACAATAGTTCATTGATTATGAAACCCTATTATGATGATGGGATATAAATTCAAATTTTTCTTCATTTTTTCACGTATTTCTAAAGGGAGAATCTATTTAAGACCAGACAAAAGAGACAGACGAGATCCACTACAACCAAGAAGATTTACTTATACGAGGGAAATCTCTGCAGAGCTGGGGTTAAGAAATTACTGGAATTTCTATCATGTCCCTACCTGAATCCAACAATGGTTCCTGGTGGGTGGAATTGTTACAAAGTATCACAGCCGTGGACATTTTTAGAAGATAGGAAAACTAACCGCATTTTTTCTTAGCGCGAAGCTATTAGCCAAAGAAAATGAAATATTTGTTTTAGTTTGCGGACGGCCTATCAATCACAGTCACTCAATGTTCGGCTGAGAAACTGTCCTTAGTTTTTTCTATCTTAAAAAATATACTCGAATCACCGGAACAAAAAAGGTCGAGCGGGACGAGTTGATGGAACGTCAAAACGGAACGTCAAAAAGGTAATTTGTCTTTGGCCAAACATCTTCTCGCGAGGAGTATAGCGTCGAATGAAGAGGAACGATATTAGCTGTGACGAGTTCCTTGTAATTCCAACCCACTGTCGATTGTCAGAAAATGATAACTTGGGTAGAGGAATATGAAAATATTGGCACGAAATCAATTGGCAATCAATATGAGGTTCTGAACATTTTCCCTCATTTAACTAGCCTTAATAACTGTAACAACGTTTGCAGCATGCGGGTAGTTGAGAAATGCAATTATACGCGTTCTCGTATTGTGATTAAAATCGGAGACAACGCGCGAGAGCTCGGCTGGCCTAGTGGATATATAATAATTATTGGTAAATGCATATTATGATGAGCTGCTACTGAAAACATCCTACGGCTTATCGGTCTCATAATGCATTTACCACATTCCCTCCCTCGTTATTTCAATCTTGTCATGTTTTTAGATTCTGTATGACGAGGGACGTCCAGAAAGTAAGGTTACAATAATATTGAAAAGTGAATACAATATATATGAATAATAATATTATTCAAATGACATTCACATGATAAATGTCAAAAGAAGTCATTATTTCTTTACATAATCGCCATTGAGGTCAATAAATATTTGAAGCCTAGAGACAAGTTTTTGTATAGTCTCCGCTGGACCTCCTTGTCATTTAAAATTCGTTGTCCACCCAAAAAACTCCTTCAATTTATTGAAAAAATGATAACACGATGGTGCCAGGTCCGGAGAGTAGAGAGGGTGAGTAACAATATGAGGTCTAGCGTTGTCATGAAGGAGTGACACACCACAAGTCAGCATTCCTCACAAGTTGTCCTTTTTTTTCAATTTCAAGAGAGTCTTAAAGTATGCAGCTGCATTTATGGTGGTTTCTTTGGGCATCAAGTCGACCAATAATATCCCTCTCAGGTCCCAAACCATGATACCATGATCTTCCTCTCTGAAAATTGGACTTTTTTGGAGTTTTTTTGGTGGATGGTGAATTGAAATGATGCCACTGTAGAGCCTGACTTTTCAACTCAGGAGTATAGTGACACACCTACGTTTCCTCGCCAGTCACTTTCGAGTCAAGAAAAGTTTCACCTTCGCTTTCATACCGTTAACAAAATTCCCTTGCACTTAGTACATTATAAATTTTATTTTTTATTTTTTCCACTGGACACTGATATGATTTTGATGAATCTTCATAATGACATTATGAACATTATTCTTTGTGTCAATACTACCTCATTATTTAGGTACATATATGGATCCTAGCCTTCTACGGTATGAACCTTAGTAGATATGTGACACAGATCAGATGTCATGAGTTTGAGTGGTACAATCTCTGGTAGGATATATATAGGTATACGATATAATATTACCTATAGATACGATATATCGCTCGGGGCTTTAACAAACTTGCAGAGGGCATATACGGGGAAACACCGCTAAGTGGCCGAACAGTTTTTTCCGCCAAAGGACTCATTTCATAGAGTGCCTATGCTTATTCTTCCTACAACTATGAGTAGTTTCCCATAAGTGGATAAAATTCTAATCTGCTGGTAGGTGAACATAAGAATTCTTAATGGTTTGGTTTAGGTCGTCACGGCCTAATTACCTTTTTGTTCAACTTCAGACGGCATGTAATGACAATTAAATTAAGGTTGAGTTAATTGCGGAAGATAATACGTCTGATGGTTCGTAATTTTATGGTTTCTATTAGCTGAGGTGGTCAGAACAGGGCTGATAATTGGTGGAGCTGATTCACATCCTCTGATAATGTAATTGCTCCCGTCGACACAGATCCAACCTCAACAAAAATTGAAGATACCACTTGATTCAATGGCATTTTGAAGATGTAGACGGTGTACGTCTGTCCGCCAGAAAGTGACGCCTGAGGTTTGGGTCCACCCACTTGTCCGTTCCGATCATTGATCCAATTCATCTGAAGAACTCCCAAGAGGTTCAAGTCCAATACGACCGTATACGGAGTCTTCGGCGCACTTTTATTGAGTTTCGCTGCTCCTGCGTTTCCTCACAAAACCTGACGTAAGAACCCGGTCGAGTCCCATAAACAGAATACGAGTCGAGAAATGTCAGGTCGGGGCCAACCTCCTTCGAGCAGTTTTTGTACAGGTATCTACTGTCGGTTTACATTTAGAAAGTCTGATATGGTTTGAAGCACTTAGCGTGGTTTTGACAACACTCATACAGACTGCACCGATGGTGGGTGACGACCTCAATAATATCGTCGCGCTTAGATTCATCCAGATGGTTAGTCACTCACCGCTCCGTGAAATGGTTCAACATAACTTTCTCGGCATGTAGATTTCCCTCATCACACTTCACTTTCCGAGGAAACCATAAATATTGATTATGACCAATTCATGTTTAAAATATTGGGGAGTTTTGAGAGTCTATCGATTGAGTTTTTACCGACTAAATTTGGCATATTTCTTAAGTCTCTGCTTTTTTTTTGTTTCAGGTAAGACGTTTTTCCCGATTTGAACAACTGATCACATATAGGTAAATATCCTCATGAGCATATTCCCTTTTCATTCGAACTCTTCTCATTTAAATTCAGTATTCGTTTTTCCACAATCCCACTGCATGATTCGAACTATCAGCATTCCCAGGATGAGTTTTAGGTGCAACTTTTAATTCAGAATCGTTAGTACAGTATATGGTAGCAATTGTTTGGGAGCGAATGACCTGTACACCTCGGCCTTTTTTGCTTGGCAACCATAACACAATGTTTGTCCCTATCTAGGGAGGCAGTAGTGTTCTACTCCGCCATCAAACAAGTGGAGAAAAACCAAGTGCACGTTTATCCAACGGTACCAAGTGCATGTTTACTGGAAGTCAGGGTACGCGTTTTTCAGGTGTTCCAGGCTCCTCTTTGACCGATCAACTTGAAATTCGGTGTGGATCTTCTGGGTGTGGATAATAGAAAGCCCTGAATGTTCCAAGTCGCTAGGTCTAAAGTGAGCAGAGTTATAACCGTTCGAAACCGTATTTTTCGCCCTTACCTTGTTCTTCTCCTCCTTCTTCTTGTTCAGGCAGTCAAGGCTACAGCCTCTCCACCTTCACCCAATGGATGAAATTTTGCACAGAGCTTCGTTTCACCTTCACAAAGTGCCTTTTAAAGGATTTAACCCATTTTTCAACCCAAAAAAATTTGAGAAAGCAAAAAAAGAAACTTTGAGCTAATTTTGACCACTTTGGCGAGTCTACAGCCAAGTTGGAACAATCAACTTAAAATATTGCTCAGACCCTCATAACATGACCCAGTGCCATTTGAAAGATTTAATTATCTCAACCCCTAGACCACTTTAGGAACAAAAAATGACATTTAGGTTAATTTTGGCCTGTTAGTGGCTTGTAAAAGTTAGTTACACAAGCAACTAATAAAATAATCTGTAATACTAATAAAAATGACTTTTGCATCTATGAGGTATACTATGTTCGCAAAAAAATGTTTTTCATGACATTTAATTACCTGTTGGTTCAATTCCATCGTTGTGCATTCAAACACCCTTGATATCGATCTATATCAAGGTCTTTTTTTTATTTTTTATTTTTATTTTTATGGAGATAACTTTATTATTATATAAATATCACAGTTGAGTAAATGACTTAAATTGTAGAGTGGATATTCACGCTAATTAACTTGTGGCATGACTCCGGGGACAATCCAGTGTTTGTCTCTATCTGAGAATACTCATCTACTATCTTCTGACTAGGTAATTATGTAATGCCAGTCAAAAGGATGCTGATAGATTGTATGGAAGTGTTGGATGCAAAAAATACAGATATTCTCGAGGGTGGCTCTGTATTTATAAGGTGGAGCAATCTTGACTTCCAGACCCTACTTTATGAGATCCGTTGGGGTTTTTGCTAATGCCATAAGATTTCGTTGTTATTTGAGTTTGTCCGTGGTTTTACGAGTTTTACGATACGGGTTGGAAATACCGCTGTAATCAGTTGTATACGATGATTTACTAGATGCTGGATTAGACATAGTAATGTGTCTATTTCGCGAGATGGTTAAAGCCGTTCCTCACTCTGTCACTCACTATTCACCAGGAATTGGGGGCAAACCTTCACGCAGATCCGGGGTCGGGGGAAGCATTTAGATTTATTAGTCTGGCAGTGTTATAATGAGCGTAGGCGGCGGGAGCCGAGCTGTTCTGTACCAACCGCCACCAGCTCCCATCATTGAGATGAATGCCGGGCGTGAACACCCTCGGCTGCAGTAGGAGCGACGAAGGGTGGTACAATATTGAATGGCACCTCGTTCAAGCGAGGATGCATCACGAAACAACTCGAAAACACATTCAACATTTCAAAAACCGCTCCAAATTCTTCGTTGACGGTTTGTTATTTTCTGTATCGATCGCCTCTCTGTCACTGTTTTGTTTTCCTTCGAATAGGCGACCATCTAATCATCTATGCTGCCGTTAGAATGAAGAACGTCTCACCTCGAAAAGTGCGATTTTCGGAAATCAGCTTCAAAGTTCTCAGTATGAACTTCGCTATAACTTCACTCCAGAACATTATTACGACCCAGGTTTTTGGGGGTACATCGATAGAAACTCAAATTAACATAATTTCAAACGAAATCGAAAAGAATCGAGAAAAAAATCGATCATTTTGTCGATTATTGACACCTGAGGCATTTTGAGCCACTATTTCGCTATGTTTTTGGAGGTAAAACAGCTCACCTCGTTGTGTCACACAGTGTGTGAGGCGTTTCGGTTTCAAATAGATAATATCTATTCGAATATATTCTTCATATAAGAAAATAGACAAAAAACCAGTTGTATGGGTTAGACTTAATAAATCAGTAGGTATAGTTGAATTTAATTGTCTAGAAGGCTAGGTACTACAGTCTAAATTGCCGAGAAACCGATGTGAACCATCCCTAGCTCTCTGAAGATGACGAAATGGGCCCTGATGGTGTTTTAGTGCTACACGAAAATGTTCATGAATAATTCAGTGTTTCCCCGATCAGCGTAGGTATTTCTTATGTGACTCATGAGTCATAAAAGTTGTTACATTTGTGGAATGTGGAGCCGTTAGACCGAACCAACGAACGTCTTCTTGTCTTTTCACACATTCTCACATTACCGCTCTTAATTCCGTTTAGTACTGCGTAACTGACTACCTGCATCGAACGCTGACAGACATCGAAAGTCGGAACCAATCATAGTAATTGGTAGCTGTCCAAGGAAAGGTTGGGTTCGTGGAAGGCGTATATACATCATGGCGTTCCTTTTCACACTGGTTTCCTTTGTGTAGGCCTCAATTGAGAGAGGGGGGAGGTCTGGTATCAAGTTGTATGTTACTGTCAAAAGAAAGGGACTGCTTCCAATTGGCTATTGACTAAGATTACCAGTTCGAAATAAGAAGCTGTTACGTTGAATTGATCAGTCGTTTATAACTTTTACTTTGATGTCTGTGAGTTCTGAGTTGGCGAACGTTTATTTCTGAAGCGCTTCGAAATGGTGGTGGAAGCGGACTTGTTAAGTCATTGCTCTGCATGTGTATTATCTGGTTTGAACATCAATAGGTTGACTAGTTCCATAGGAGATATAATATATATCTTACGTCAACTGATATGTAGGATTTTTTTTTTTTTAATTGAAAATAATTTCAGCATCACAATCTAGTTTACAGAACAAATAAGTGATTTTTTATCTCTTTAATGTACATGTACATTTAACATGTATATCTAATTTACAAAACTTGCGAACGTGAGCGGTTTTGTTTGAAAATCACTTTTTTTTTCTTTACTGCACTAGTCATGTGGCTTGATCCTTTTTAGTCTTCTCTCTAGGTGATCAACGTCGAGTAGACGGACGGCCTCTTCATTGACGTGCCTTTGAAGTATTACGTGTACCAGGGAGCAGTAAAGACATTCCTGAGCACTTTGTTCTGGCATTTTTGAATAATTTCTACGTTACTTTTGGCTGCACAGCCCCAGAGCTGACACTCATAAATCCATACAGGCTTCAGGACTTGTTCATAGAGCATAGCTCTCAACTGGTGAAAAACTGAGTCTTATAATTTCCTGGATTTGAGACGTAATTCCTCGCTCTTTTCCTTGACATGTGCATCATTCCAAGTACTTTGCCTCATTGGCAACACTGGCATTATTGAGAAAGTAAGAATTCGTTCCCGAAACTCCGCATTTATTGTTAAGACAAATGTAGGTCTTTTAATTGCAATCCGTCATTTAGGTTATAACCTGTTCACCTTATTTAGCTTTACGGGTGACCTAGCAATTTAACTTAGATGGAGGCTCAAATTTTCCTTCAGTTTCTCGCTGTCTCGAGAGAGACATTTATATTGATGACATGGATGAAGGTGGAAGTACCATTGTAGAGGCACCTGCACCAAGACTTATTGCATTGGTAAAAAATCCACAGTTATGCAGCACAATTTTCGAAGAAACACTTGATTTCATGTAAAATGAACAATAGGTTTTCTTCGAAAATTCGCTCAAACATACCTCATCAATTATATCTAAACATTACTAAGCTAGTTTATTAGTTAGTTCATACAATTATAGGGGAAAGTGACCTTAAATTAGATATTTCGAAGGTGCTAAAGGACACCCAAATGCAATTCAAATTTGATGTTTTATTCATTTCGTTAATTAATATTCCCTCCTTTCCAAAAATGTACACTCGAAATTCCTTTGTAATGCACAACAATTGAAATTACAATAATGCCTCAGCAATACGTTTCAATTAGAAATGGTGGAAGTTAAACATGCGTAAATTCCCCATTTCTCGGTCAAATGTGAAGTTCATTTCGAATGAAAATAGAACGTTTAGGTGATATTTGTAAACGCTTGAGTAAGTAGTTTTGCTAATTTCCTTAAAGTCCTTTGTTCGTTATTCTGAAAGAGCTTCAAATACCAGGTTCAAAAACTGGTAAACATTTTTTTCCATCCAAGTAATTTATGTAGGTTTATACGAGAAAAAAAGTCCCCGTTCGTTTCTGTACTCTCGAGTATGAACCACCCACGTCAAACGAAGCTTTTCCTTCAAGACCTCCCTTCCGGTTAGTCGGTCACTGTACAAGTAATCTCTCTCCGTTTCTACTTGGCTCACTTGAAAACCGTGAGGGTTAATAAACCTCTCTACTATTATCCGCACCCTCGCCCTGACTCGCACCCCCTGGGAAACCCGCGCCTGATTTATGCTCCCAGGAGAGTTGAAGCCCATGCAATTCGGAGCCATCGTCCGCCGGCTTTTTCCTCTACTTTCCCAGGTTTAGGTTGTTGTCGACGCGGGGTTTTCTACTTCAGTCCTCTTTTTCATTTTCAAAGTACCTACCGTTCCTGGGACTTTTTTTCTCTCCTAGGAACAATGCTTGTCCGACTCCCCAGATGAAAACTCCTGGTCAATATACTGTCTGGAATGGGATCTTCCCCAGTTTGAACAATCGAGATTGTTTTATCCGTTGGGTTGCAAACTGCTCTAGCTCATGTATATCCCTGGTCGCCCTTAATACAAAGAAACCTGATTATATAAAGGACACTCATAGTGAAACTGATATGCTTATTTACAACAGGGTACAATTAGGACGGCCGAAAGTCCTTCTTTTGGATGTACAGTACCAAATATCAAATCGTGGTTGAGCTATTCTACAGACTTATTGACATCACTCTTAAGGTACTCCTTTCCTGACACAGTAGTTACTAACATTTCGAAACTGCGATCAAGTGTCAACGTATGATGATTCGGATTTTCGAATTATAAACGCACAAAGGTTACACAGAGGTTCCTTATTTTCTAATAGACAACCTTCCCCCCAAAGCACTAACCTGCCTGTATCAGTTATTATTGTTATTAATAATTAATAACAACGTGACTAATTATTAGTCACGTTAGGAAACAATTATGAAACAGATGAACTTGTAATAACCCTCACTATATCATGCATGGGAAATTGTATGTGTAATACCACAACATAGGAAAATGGGCCGGTGCATTCAACGATAGCTGTCAACCTCTCTGCATGGTGCGGGATGAATCTAGGTTCGTTTTATGTACTCTGGGATCTGTTAAAACCCCATCATGTCTTCAAGAGGTTTTATCACTTGTTTACATCCTTCCCGTCAGCCTCATACCGGCCGATACTTGTTGCTAGGGCTAAGTGCCGACGTCTGTTCATATTGTTGTAAATCCCGTACCATCCCTAGTTTTGCGAATATTTCTCTTCTAATCAACCTAGTTTGCATACATTTTCTCAGACTATTCGATATGGTCCTTGATTGTATCATGTTATTGATAGGGTATATCTATTTGCCGAAACATGGCTTCTGATATTCCAAAATAGAATTGAGGGATTCTTCAAGTTTTTGTCATTATTGATCCGGAGGTTTCTGTATGTTTCCCAGTATATGTTTCACGAATCCTGATAGTACGCGAACTTGATGGTATTTTCACCGAGGGTTGTGTCAGGCAGGTATCAACGTTTAGCCCCACCCTTGTCTTACCCTCTTCAAATGCAAAGCTGACGTTCAAACATTCTGGTACAAGGAGAATCATACACTGCGAACGGCTCAGTTTCAGCTCTTTTAAACTACTTCACCCTCACCTTACTTACCGCCCTACTTCTCCACTCACATCCAACCCATCGCGTGCTACTCTTGTTTTCAGCGTCTTATTTCCTCGTCTGGACTCGAGTCCTGAAGCCGGGTCGATGAACGTATTACGTACTTAGAAAAAGTCCGATCATGAACTATCTCCTCATTTGATCTACACTGTGTCATATTTTTCCCTTTCTGGCATTTAATTATTCATTGAGTTCTTGCTTGTATTATAACCACCCAGTGGCCTCAGCTGGTGGAATACACTCGTGAGATAGTACTTGGATGGGTGGCCACTGTGACACGTGGTTGCATGCCCAACTATGACCCACAAGGCGAGGGAATCAGTTGCCTAGAGCAAAATGTCAGGACTAATTCTGATACTCATTGGAGGATGCCATCCTTCCGACGCCGGCAGCGTAGTATCTCCTTTTTCTTTGTCAACTTTGCTTTGTAGACTGACGAGTTGATGGATGTACATCAATACACAATCTAAAATACTCATAATATTCATAAATTTTCTTTTCAGGTTCTCCGTATTTGTTCTTGAAACGTGTTGAGGTAGGTAGATAGCCGAAAACTATAAGGCCAAAAAATTGGTGAAACCGAAAAGTACGTATACATTTTGGAGTATTTTCGTACACCATTTCTGGGCGAGGCTTCACGTCAGACTGCCTTCCGGGGTCGGGGACGTGACTACCGCTTACTGCTCGTGATGATTATACATCCGTTCCATGGCCAACTAGTCTGCACTTTCAGCTGAAAATTGGCACCCTGATATCCCGCACTAGTCTGAACACAAAGACGGATTACATCTTTCGCCCTCATATGCGATTTCAAACTCACTGGAATTACTCATTTCTATTTCAACTCGCAAGTTTATCTCGATTTCTAATTCAATTCAACTCAGTCTAACGAGAATACCGTCGCGTGACCTCCTGTGTCGTGACGTCACTTCTGCGGCAGCCGTGGTATGAAATATCTTATCCTCCACTGGTGCTGCCACCTTGTGCGGCCGGCATATGGAGTTTTGAAGAGCGTGCACGATAAGTAAACGGCGGTCTTCCAATTTCAAGGAGGCCCTGGATGGGGAAAGTGAGTATATATTCTCTCGCCAAAGCTTTCCAAAGGGGAAAAAAGGTTATCATCCCTTTTGACAGGTTATCCTTGCCTTCCTCCCTCCCGTTCCACCAATCACTTCTTTCACGGCATCTTTTCTTCACGCGAATGTTTCCCCCTGCCGCCCAATTGTTTGTTCTATCGTGCTTTTGTTTGCTCCGATCCAACTTGATTCACGTAAAGGAGTTCTCCCCTCTTCCGTGAGCTGAACATGTCGGAACGAATGTTGAATTCTTCTTCATAATGAATAACTGTCCCCACCCACTTCTCAATCAGGTTTCGTCTTTGACTTGGTATTCAGGTTCACCATATTCCTGCAACCAAAAAACCTTCCAAACACGGACATGTTTGGCATTTTCCACTTTCACTGAACGGTTGTAATAATTTCTCCAGCGTTACTCACTTTATTTCGCAAAAAAGGGAAAGGTGCATTTGAGACGTTGGAAGCGAGACGCACCCAGATTACAATAATACCGACGAAATTAAAAGTCAGTGGCTGGGAACATTGGACAAATTACACAATGTCATATCGTTCAGCCGAAGCATCGATCACGCGAATTATCCACCTCTTCAACTTCCACCTGATAACCAGGTGAATCACGCACGAGTATCGGTTGATGCCAAATTCGGCTTCGTGTTACAATTTGGCTATGAGAACGGTTGACAGATCCTTCCAGTGATGTCGTCAAACGAAATTCAGAATGTTTCCAAGAAAAAATTTTTTTTTCACTCTGCAGACTACAACCCACGACGCCCCTCGTTCTGTCTTTGTTTACCACAATATTGGTTCCTGGATGTACTCGTATTGACTCTTCCAAGCGGACTTGGCTTCTGCACAGTCCTACCCTAGTACAATCACGTACAATATTGAACTCATAAAGAAGTTTGGCAGGATCTAGCTCATGTTGTTTTTCCCCTCGTATGTTCTGGTGCTGGGTAGGGCGGAGAAAGTACTCCTGTTGCGTCTTTAGCCTTCGCAGTGAATTTACCAGTGGAGGGACCTGACACACTTTTATAAGGGGTCTGCCGTGTGAAGACCTTTTAAGGTGTGATCGCCCAGCATTTCCGGTTCTTAACTGTATTATCTCAAAGTCGGCGTTCTTTATTTATTTTTATTCACAGTTGAGATCGTAAAGATTCAGTCGAAAAATATGCTGTTTTCGTCCGGAACATGTTACCTACTCTCTTTCCGGTCGACATTAAACGATTACATAATTAGGTATGACTTAATGTACGAGTAGAATCCCTCAAATTTAATCATATTAGAAGATGATACTCTTCATGAACGTTAGCTCTTATTTCGAAGATTATAAGCATGAATTTTGGCGTTTAGGCTAATACACTAGCCCCATAAGAACGGATGTTAATAAGACTTATTAACATCACTAGTGATAGACTTATCACTTAGTGAAACTCGTGCAAAATTCGGTCTTACGGGCCTCGCCTCGTTTCGAGCCATACGGCTAAATTTCTATAAGCAGGGAACATGTTTTAGCCACTCAGCTGATCCGGGGCCTGAGCAGCGGCAAGTTAAAGACCTAAGGAGGCTACATTCCAAATGAAAGGTTCATAGAGTGAAAAACATAGACATTTAAGAGCCACTCAGCTGATCCCGGCCCTGCGCTGCTTAAAGTGTAAGTAGTAAGGTGGTTGCATGCCAAATTACAGCTTCATAGAGTGAAAACATAGAAATTAGCTTTAGGAGCCACTCAGCCTATCCGAAGCCTGAGCCTCAATTCAAAGTCCTAAGGAGGCTAGTACATACCAAAATACAGCCTCATAGTGTGATTAGCATAGAAACAGATTAGCGTAACGGACGGACGGACGGTTGCAGCGAGTTAAAAGGTTAGGTGAAGGCTAAAACATGTTCCATATACATTACATGTAATGGTTGCTCAAATTAACCAATAATTGGTTAACTGTTACAGTTGGTGTTAGACAGTTCGGGATAGAATTTATTGGAAGCCAGGTTATAATCGCTAAACATCTTACTGATTATTGATCATTATTTATTTGTAACAGGAATCAGTAGGTGATATCAATGATCAGTGAAGTGTTTAGCGGTCTAGCAACCATGAGTTATGTTATTACAAAACTATCCAGCATTTTGCCCGGCCCAATAAAATTTGACGATAAATTCTCGTTCCCTTCTAATTTCTATATTTAGAGCAGTGAGTGATATATTTTATAATTCAATTATCGATTTAATGAAATTGAATATATTATTATTAAAAATAAATACAGCTAAGTACGTACAATTTACCTCTACCTCCCAATCGATCGAAATCGTATAGTTCATTTGAATTGGAACACTCTGGATATTATGGAAATAAATTGATTTCTAAATATAGTTCGTGTTGATCAAGGGCAAAATGTATGTTGAACGATCCCTCTTGAATAGCATGTTCGTTCTCTTAACGACGTTCTCGATTGTTATCATTGGAGATCGACGTTTCTCTTGGCCAGCCACAATAAATACGGTGAACAGCGGAAGAGGCAACGTTGTTTTGCCGTGGGTTCTTTTTCGCCGTGTGGATCATATAGCTTCGTCTTTTGGGCAGAGGTTGTTTGTCACGTACGTTAACTATGATGGACATTTCTATTTTATCATCGGTACTCCCGAAAAATAGTCAATAAATACCTAATTATTCAAGTAGGGGTTTTCCAAGGTGAATATCATGGACAAAATATATCTACCTATGACGTAGGTACGTACTGGAGGGAGATAAACAAATTCATGGTGAATTCGAAGTGCAGGCGCTAGAAACTTACATGGCAACGAATGATTAGCATTATTATCGGTGGGAAACAATCGTTTGCATGGGTTCGGATGAAGTGTAATGTCATACGAGTGACATGTCTTTAGACATATGTCCAGGTAAGTACATTAGAACTTGCAATCGTTTTCAACTCCTAGAAAAACGATGAGGTGGCGAGAGAGTAGGTATACCGATTCCGATCGATCAGATGTGAGTTATTACGAGGTTATTGGGGTGATAATAATAAGGTTAATAATTAAAATAGTTGTAGGTTAGTAGGTTAAATGAATGAAATAATAAATTAAATAAATAATAATAAAAATAATAGTAGGTTATGTACGAATCACCTAAAGGTTCAGACAGTCAGTCCATACAAAGACACATGGACTTAATCTGTACAAGAGCATAAAGGTCCACAGGCATACTCAGCTAAACGAGTAAGTAGATCATTGCCATAGTAATACCACAAGAGTACCTACTACTTACAAATTTAACTGAATAGGCCTGTACAACATTATGGTTTTGTTCAGATTAAGTTGCTGTGTCTGTAAGGACTAAATATCTGAAAGAGAGTCACTAGTTGTTATCCTATTACCGAAGAATGAATGTGCTTAAGCGAGCTCCTTATTTTGGCGACGTTACACAATAGACGTGAGGAGCCGAATCCACTTTTACTTCTCGAGGTCATGATGACGAGCTCCTTAATCCGGTTCTACCTGTTGGGAGCGTTGCGAGAAACAGTCTAAAATTATGTGAGAATGAATCTGCGTTAAAACATCCAATTAAATCACAATTGTGCTGTGTGTTCAAAATTATTGTACTGTATGTCAAGTTGGGCTCAACCATTGATATCTGCTGAAGGGTTTAGCATTTGATAACTTCATTATTCATACTACTCGTACTTGAGGGGTAGTTCTAAGAAGTCACTACCGACAAGTAATTGTTAGTGAAGTTTGCACTTTCTGTAAGGTTTTTAACCACGCCACCCCCTGAATAACCCTTAATTGGGTATAATGATATCATGAAGATAGTTCACACCCGGTTATAATGTGAAATGATGATACATTTGTTACTAATTCGATTACCTGGAATAGGTGGGCTGATGTTCTACAGTTCCTGTTCGTTCCAGTTACTGGTTGGCGAATACAAGATGGCTTGCGTTTTAAGCCCATTGAATACGACTTAGGTCAGCTCCAGACCAACCCGGCTCCCTCTAATCACTTTGCTTCAACCGGCAATCCGCTGCAATTGAGCGAGCATTCGTCGAATTATCTCCTTGTTTGTGCCTCACAGATTACACCGTCATCTCAGTGGTTGTCGTCAGTGACGCTCCTCCCAGGAGGTTACTGACTAGGTAGATACAATATTGTTTTGGTTGATAAGACTCGAGCATCCGATTATGGAGCAAGTTGTTGAATGTCCCTTTACTATCCTTCAGTGAGAAGTTTTACTTGTATAGTACAATGATTGAGATGTAGACAGCTCAATTAATTATCAAACGCAGGACTTTTATTGAAAGAATAAAAATGACGAATGAGTAGAAAATCAGAAAATCCGAAAATGTCATCCTTAGTCAGAAAATCAGAAAATGTCATCTCTAATCGGCAATTCGAATTTGAGAGTGGTTTCGTGGGCAAAAGTAGTTTTGAGTGTGTGTATGTGTACGGATTCGCGAACGGATTGTTGAATTGATCAAAGTACAACATTACATTGAGAATATGACTATTCTGTCCATTTGGGCTCGGAGGAAATCGTCTCCTTCCCCCCCACCCGTGAATTCGCATCTGGGTATTATTTTAGCCTAATTGACAAAAAATACCTTGCATTAAGTCCTCATTGGTTGGCACTAGTTCTATTATGTTCTGTACTATTTTTGGAAGGCAACAATTTCGTTGGATTGTTTTCGTGTTCGTTTTCGGCTTTTGCCTCGGTGCTCCGAATCAATGATGTACAACCGGCTCGAACGATTCAGATGATATCGTTCACCTTTCTCGTTTCCCTCTACCTCCGACCCCAAATATGTATGCGCCACGTTTCAAAGACAGAAATACCCCCACGCCTATCCGGCATTTTGCCTGTTCGGCTCAAATGACAAGGGATTCACCGATGGGATGCGATCGCTGCGTATTGGCGTCATTTGTTTGCCGGCGGATAAAGGGCTGGAGCAATCGCTCTAGTCCAAATACTGCTTCTGGGATGGATAAATCACAGCTGTCTACCACAAACGTCAGGAGTTTTGGCGTGTCAGGTTTTGCCTACGAATTCGTCATTATATTGATTGGGTTCCATTATTTTTCGTGTTTTGTTCATGTCCGGTAGAGTGGTTCAATATTGTATAGATTGATAATGATGATGAAAGTAGAAAATTGTCTGACATTACAACGCATAACCCAAATTGATGACATCACAGCAAATGATTTGGCAATTACTAATCCTCACACTTCTTACTACATGTACATACATGTATACAATTTATACAGTGATTTATACAACCCCTGGAACATTACTCAGGACATTAACACCGGATTATTATTAATTAATTTTCATACCCCCATAGCTGCTCGGGAATAATTCACTCGGATATCGGTTTATTCAAAATCAATGAATTCAGCCAACGCTGAGGTTGAATTATTGTAGGCGTGATGAAACCAAACTCCAACATAGCGGCCTCTTTCTCGGAATATATACCTCCGTCTCCTGACTTGTGAGATATTGCTTTCATACACGCGAATCTGGCACCACCAGTTCTTGATGTGCCATGTCATAATTTCTAATCAGCGACCTATACCCAGTTGTGTTTGAGTCATTATAGATCACCAGAGAACACATATTTGGTTTATATGTATTTGCAGCCCCCGTATATTTTTGGTATTTCCTTCCGATTAATTGGGATTTGTGCCCTAAAAGTGACAAACATTAGAGTTATCGATCATATATCGATAACAGTGATCGATAACCTTAATATCATCGCGAAAAATGGATTCAGTGGAAATTATGTTGAATTTGTATGTGCTTTCATTTATTCCCTCATTTATTATGCTCATTCAATTTTTCCGTCCATTTGATCGTCTCCTACCAATCCGTTATTTATATCCAAAAAAGACACCATCCGTTCCTCATTCGGGCGGTCGTGATGGATGGGATGGTGTATCACGTGGGAAGGCCTTCATGCCTAAAACATAACTTACTCCCGGAGTATTACATTCAAGCTTTTCCCTCGGCTCAGTATGGAAAAAAGTGCAAGAAATAGTGGGTTGAGGCATAAAATTCCACTTCTTTGTTGAAGTCATCCCATCCAGGGAAGGCTTACTAGCGGCCGGTCTCACTCCCATGGTGTTTGGAGTAAGGGATGAACTACATGTATCCACGGGGTAGCGAAGGGAGTTCATTTCTTGGCGGTAATTTCTGGTTGGCAGATGCTCGCAGCGGGACGTAAACTGCCGGGGAAGTTTTCTGTCCCAGTATCCATTTCTTCATCGAAAATTGAAGGACCTGCGGGCGACTTGTAATGCGTCACGTACGAGTTCCACAGCCTTACACATAATTTGCCTCAGTGGTGTACTTATCTGATTTGTTTGCCCTCATACTTGAGTATTACAATGTGCCTTAATACTGATCATTTTTCGACACAAGCCTCGTGCATGATGAAATTCTAGCAATAATAATTCGATTACTGGTTTAACAAGTTATACTACTGGATGAGCCCGACATTTAATTGCTGGTCACACTAACTTGCGCCTTCTTATTACTGCTATTCAGTTCACTTACTCCATGCTAGTGATTTGGCATTTTACCCCTGCCGCCACCTGCACTCGGTTTGAACTCTTCACCCACGCAGAACGTTCGAGTCGCATTCGCAGTCAAATGAACAACGTTGATCTGTGCTGTTGAAATCATCTGTTGTAAAACTCTTTCAAGTGAGCTTTGCCTTCAAATTATCATTCAAAATAGGTACACCTATGATTTATCTCTAAATTCATGTACAGTCCACACATTTGGTCCTTGGATCGTCTTCGCTTACCATTGCGCCACCGTCGGCATTTGGGAGTTTTCCCTCCAGTATTGAATTGATTTTTGAATTTTCGGTACATCAAAGTCAAAAACTGACTTGAGTTATATAATTATATAGGGATGGGCTGGCGGCAGGGGCTGACTCACATTATTTGTGTCATAGGGATCAACATGCCGTTAGCTGGCTGGACGCTATTCAGGTATTTATATAGACAAATTTGTACTCTTTTCTCGTAAAATAACAAGCAGATTTTGAATTTGGTAACTATTCGAAGATGTGTCATGATAATGCCAGACAAAATCAAAGCCCAAGGCGGTATTTACAAAAATGGTAGGTTGGAAATTACTAAGTAGGATGAAATTGATAGTATTCATTGATCGGTTAATTGGACGGTTTCATACAAAATCGAAATTATTTCTACAAACTTAGGTTTCTGGGGTCACTAGTAGTGAACCACTAGTTCTATGTATAGGTATAAGTGAGCTCTTCAATGTAGATCATCAACATTTAATTTACATCGCGTTTTTATTCATACCACACGCTGTATCGATCCTGTTTTGCAAGCGTCCACTCGAAAAGCTAGAGAATCCCATCAGAATTCCATTCTCTTCCCTTAATTTACAATTTTATTTTTATAATTTTTTTTCAGACCACTTACAAATGCCTTTGCAACGATGTTTATCTGCAAGTAGCGGCAAGCGGATTCGTGCATGCGTGCAGCATGGTTTGAACGAGGTTAGCCGTTCCGTAGCGTTGGAATGAATTTTCACCCCTCAAAGCGCAACGGGTCAACCATCACGTCATTTTCACATCTCTTCTGTTACTGTCTATCGTGGCTGCTCGTACTGTACGTGGATTGAGAAAAAAAAATGCAGTTAATACCTCGGTTTTAATTTGGTGAGAGTTTTATACCGTGGATGTATAGATATGGTACATATTTAGTAGACATTTTTATGGAATGTCTATCACGATCTTTATGTAAAGATCATTTTTCATATGGATTCTTGTGAATGCTCGTACATTAGGTAGGACTAAGCAGTCATAGGTAACAAGGTGACATGTTAGTGATTTTAGCATGATATTCTCCAGTCAACCGATACCAAGTTCATTCAATGCATGGCGAATCAGTTATCTGCTCAACAACACCCCCCCCCCCCCCCACCGTTGACATTCCCTCGGTTGTACAGTTTTACATAACATGTTGGACGGGACCTCCTTCCGAGTAATAGGCCGACCATCACGGAACCGGTTTTAATTGTGCGACTAAGGAACCCTGCTATCCATTGCTTGTCTCGGTCAACCGTCACCCACAGAGAAGGAATTGAAGCAGGATAATAAGTAAACTACCAATAAATAACATTTCGGAGTTTATCATTTGATTACCACGAATAAATGCTGATCTCCCGGGGTTGCTTGCTACCTTTGAAGCCTCTGTACTTGGGATACGTTTGCATTCCCCACAAAGAACATCCATACAGGAAAATGATCCCGATTAAGCTGGTGTTAATCAATTTCTGTGTTGAATGCATTCTAAGTATAGGGAACAACTGTCGGGTTTCGATTAATATTTGTGGTAGCGAATCCGCGATGGGCTGATCGAAAGTCTGCCTTTTTGTCCAATTTATGTTTTGATGTCGTACATTTCTAGACCTACAATAGTATTCTCTAGTCCGATTTCCATTGGAAATCAAGTTCCAGTGTTTGGGCGATGATCAGTGCCCTGTAGAACTCTGACTTTGTAGTCCCTCTATTGCTAGGATTTAAAATACGTGAAGTTCACCCTGATTGTGAGCTTCCGTAATCCACTGCCCTTGACAGTGCTCTGTACCCCACCTCCCCTCGCATCATCCATTTTCCTCCCCACTTTGAACTGAAATTAAATCTTGGAGTCCCCCACCTTCAAACCCCATCACGCTTCCATCAACAAAGTTAAACCCTCAGGCCAGGGAGAAACTTATTAAAAATGATAATTCAACTGGGAAGAGAAAAACGGTAAACTTCTCAACATTGTTGAGTCATTAAAAGCAAATCGCTTAATTAGGTTTGTGGAAGGCTGTCGGGTAAAGAAAGGCGTGGAACTGTGGAAAAAGGGTAGGCCATCATCCAGACCATGTTAAATAGAGATCGTTCCTTAATTGAGAAAAAGTAAATTATCATCTACGCCATAATGAACATATCAACTTAAATTAGGTCTTTTTTCCTTCCGCTATTATAATTTTTCTCTTCTTCGTTCATGACATCTTTCTCAAGTTAGCAAATTCAAAGTATGAAGTGGAGCAAAAGAGATTAATTTTACCAATTCTTCTGTTGCTGACAGTTATTCATACAATTTCATACTATTCATACAACCTTACCGAAGGTCAATACTTAATTTTAAACTTTCACTACTTTTAAACGCTATTTATAACCTCTTCGGCGTTGATGGCTCATTTCGGTTAGTGTTGGTCTCGTAAGCTTTTTATAGAGGCCTATGCTGTACATTATGCAGTGTTAACATGGATGGCCTAAGATTAATATTGTATAGTAAAGAATTGTATATGGAAAGAATTTAGACTAGGTAGTATTGGCTGCTATGTTCCATGTATCGTAAGTTAGTTACCTCTGTAAAGCTGAGGCACTCAGCCAGTACGGCCAATTAAATGAACACTTCCGAATTTAAACTTCTTCCGATCAATATCTTAGGAATTGTTCAATTCTATGACCGTTGGAATTGAACAAAAATAATAAATTGTAACTACCTACTTAAAATTGGTGGGTTTACGTTTAAAAATACGTTCCATCTGATTATCGAAATGAAATAATCCATCTATCCGCGGCACATAGATTCATGGTGGGCATTCACTTTGTCATGAGGGTACATCAAAAAACATTTGAGATGGATAACTCACCGTTCCGCGTAAATTCCCCAGCAATTTCTTGGAACAATCCATGTGCAGGGCATAGCATATTTGAATAGCATAATAATATTATTATAACACATTATGTTATTCAAAACCCCATTATTTCTCTTATTATCATCAGGAGGCCTACTTTGCTACCGTTTGAATCGTTTAGTTGATGATGAACAGTAAATGTTCAGGTATACTGTGTGTATTCCGAAAAACATGCTCGTTTTTCCAAACATATTTATTTGTTTTGATACTATAGATTGAGTCGAAGTCCATTTACTGCAAGTTAATCATGTTGTTTTAAAATTGATAGTGTGTTTATGATTTTCTTCTCCTTCTGCTCCATTTCTCTCTCTCAATTTCTCCCATGGTTTAATGCTTACTACAATTCCGTATGTGTACGAAGCCTGTGCCCTTATCACCCGTGCTATTGACATTCAGATTGAAAAGTCCACAAATACCACGTGAATGTTGGCCGTATCATTAATTAAAGCGCTCACCACGCTCTAATTATCTTCCCATAGCTTCAACCTTTACCAAGAGCCTGCCGTCTGCCCCGAGCTCCACCGCCATTCTTGTAGCCTTTCAGTCGCCATTGGCCGTCAATTGCTATCCATTCTCTGCTATCGCATTCCACAACCTCACTCTTTGAAATGTTTGCCGATGGGTTTCCAATGTCGTCAATAACCATCCCGCATCGTGAATTGTTCTAAAACTTGACACATGGAATATTGATGTGTGGATAATCCGACCACCTTAAGCTGGTCCTGTAATCGCATTGTTGGCAACCCTTTAAAGCCGGATAAAGAATATTTGGGGTTTTGAACTTAGGTGGGGGATGACCGGTGACGTACTCATGTAACACGGTGGCGCTACCAAATTCATTACTTTCTCAATCCAACCTCAATTTATATTACCAGTAATATGATTATTTTTATAACTCCGTGTGCATTCAGGGCTCATCCCTAATCATTAGAATCGTCGTTTTACGGACGAGAAAACGCTATGGGGCTGAGGACAGAATCAATCGTAATAGACGCTACTAGGTATTTATTAAGATGAGTAAATCAGCGATTGCCTTCAATAAAGACCATTCAAGATTTTATTTTTGTCTTACGACAATAATTTGTATTGCTCTATCGAATTATTGAATTCATCTAAGAGGTTTTCTCCTCAGAGTATTTCAGCGGTAAAAATACGCACACATGAGAAGAACGAAATTGGGTGATACTATTGATATTCCAATCAGGGTTTGGAGTAGACATACATTGAAATTCCAATTGATTCCCGTGGTTTTTCCATTCGTTATTTGTTTGCAACTTCTTCGGGGAGCGTTATATTATCCCCAGCGAACTTAATTAAAAATCCATGTGTTTTTTCCGACCTCATACCGTTAGCTATATTTTCTCTTTACCTCAGAATGTAAAAAACGGGGGTTAAGGAGTTCTTTCACTCGCATACCCTTCCCCCACAAAAACTTGGAAGTGAAGTTGGGAAGTAGGAGGTCTGAATTTAGTGGTCCCCCCCGTGGCCTTATTGCTAAGCCATCCACCCCTTCCCCACGGTGAGCTCAAGCGTGGACGGGAGATGAGTATGGGCCCAAGTTTTTCTTATTCCCTTGGACCTTCTGCTTCCTATGAAGACTTTTCCTCCGGTTTTAATAACCCAAGGGTTTTCATCCCCATTCGACTATTTCGAGAAGGCCAGCGAGGCCTAAAGAGAGACTTCATGGAGACCGCCTTATTCTTTTTGTCTTTAAAATACGAGTAAAACGCGGAGCACAGTACTCGGAAAATACTTGTATTAAGGTTGGAGTTGGTGTGGATGTCCATGATCGACATAACTTCCAAACCCCCTTAATGATATTGCCTATTCTGGAGATTGAAAAAATTAGTTGATTTTTTAGAAAATTACAAAATGAACGTATTTTAACTCAATGGTTTTTGCTTCAAGTATTGAATATAAAAGTTGTATGCAGTTATGAGATTTCATTAACAAGACTATTTCACTTGGTTAGGTCTGATGTTCCCTTCGCTAACGACATGTGATGTGCTAGATAATAATCAGAGACGATGGTGGGGTTCTTGCCCGCTGTTACCATCAGATGTGGTGATCATTAGTGGTACATGAAAGTTCATAAATGGATGCGAATCTGTTATGTTTGGACTGTTGCCAGAAATGTTTTGTTGTACCAGTTCTGGACACTTGGTCCATCTCAACCCCATTTTGTGTGAAGAGCAAGTTCATTGCTTCTTCGATGTTTATCAAGAATTAGCATTGTGACGTCTATCAAGCTCTATGAGGGCACTTTCGCTGATGTTTATTATAATTTCATATGAAATCAGAATGTATGACGTCTTATTGCCATCTCCAGTATTGTCTCATTTCCCGTCCGTGTACATTAGGTGACAGTGGTTCTTATAATTGGATTATTCAAGTGACCAAATTATAATTAAGATACACATTCGTAACGCGCTTTCAATCGTGACCCTTCCACGTCTCATTTCCATCTTGTCGGGGCATGTGGACCGAGAATCATGTTCCCTAATGAGCACGAAATTTTACAAAGTCAACAGTAGCCATTTCGAGTCAAAAAAAGAAAAAAATCCTTTCCTAATGACTTCACTTAGATAGCACTTCACTCCATTGTCACTCGGAGAAAGAGGTATCTACAAAGACCCATCAAATCACCGTCAGTCGACTCATTATACGGCGAGATGCCTGCGTTCGTTACTATACAAAACGTTTTATCTCGCTTTCATCAAAGTATCTCGCTTTTAGAATCCCTCCTGGGCCTGTTCTGTTTGAAGTACATGCAGTAAACCTCCAATCTGTGTTATGGTGAGCGCAAAGGAACGGTATCGGTACTAAATATATCTACCACGAGCCTAGCGTTCCATGTCAGTGAGTGCAAAGATAAGTGGATATAAACTATGGATATACTATGGATATAAAATAGTAGGAACCTGTTTCTTCTATGAAAAGATAAGCTGTATCGCCTGGTGAGTTTTTAGTTACATCGGTTTTCAATCATATTTCCATTTTCCATACCTCAGCAATTTACGATCTACCTTATATGCCGATAGATAGGTCCCGGTGGAATTGATATATCAAGTATATATACAGTATATATGCTCTCTGTACAAAGAATGTCTTTAAGAGCTATAACATCGTAAGTTCGTTCATCTTCTGACTTCGTTTGGCTTCTGGTGGCTACACCTGATGTTGCTCGTTTTCAAATGTTTCCAGCAATTTCTTGCTTCTTTCTTTGTAATATTTCCTTCGTCGCCTCAGAATATGACAGGAGCTGTCAGAGCATTGCTTCCCTAAGCCTCTTTGGGCTATCAATCTGGCGCATCTCTCATTTCCTTCGGCCTCCTCGGTTAGTCAGATTAATTTCCTACCGAAAGGTTTCTCGTTGGTCGATACCGGTAGATCCCTTCGTGTACAGTAAGCTGGACCTCGTCCGGCCGTCTGTCCAGTGGTTACCCTGAATATTAAATCGAACTGAAATCAGACTCATCAAACTTCACTCAATAACTTACTTGAGTGTATATAGATTCTATTATATTTCTCACCAGTTAACCGATCCCAATAATGATTGTGTCAAAAGTTTAGAATGCCAAACATGGAGTCATGGAGTTACACGGATACAGGGTCACAAATTACAGAAACGACACATCCATTTATTTTAAAATGAATAGATTGGAAGATATGAGTCCCATTGTTAATACAATATTTTTGAACGCCAACTTCCTCGAGTTGTCCGATTGTTTTGAACCATGTTTTGAATCTTCCCAAAAGCTTGACAATTTCACTAGAAATCTTTTTTTTTTTTCAAGTTTAAAACGAAACACGAAATGTGGAAATTACTGGCCATTGTTTGTCAAGATTAAATAATAGAAACACGTTTCTTAATCACTCCTAACTAAAATAATATTATCTCCAGAGATATGCTAAAAACACAGTCACACTATGAACTTGATGAAAACAAAATATGTCAGGGTTTTTATAACTGAAGCACGGTAGCCAAGAAATAGTTTAATGCTTTAAAACCACAGTTTCCTGTTCAATGGTTCTAAGCTGGATGCGCGCCTCAGGTCCTTCAAGGGGAAATATCAATCTTATTTCCACACACATCAGATGGAGAAGGTCGTCATATTTACCTTAGACGAGCAGTATGTGGACCCGGAAACTGAAGAATTTGTATGATAAACGGTTTGCTTTGAACATAGACTTACCTGCGTATCCTGTCAGTTGTTTACGAGATATGTGCCCCACCTTGTAATAATTCCGGGATTGGTCGGGGCGTAAATCAATTACGGCGTTAAACGACAATTTATCGTCCTAATAAGGAATAAAGGAGTCGTTGAATCGAGACGGTAAGGAGGTGCATAATAAATTGAATGGAACGAGGGAGATGGAACGATTTCTCAACCCTTCTGGGAAAAGGAGCTCTACTGGCGTGGAAGGTTCCAATAGGAGGAGGTCTATGAAATAAGTATTTGCGAACGAGGTTGGTTGTATGAAGACATTCTTGAAGACTCTGATGATAGGTGTTTCAATTTTCGCTTTAAAAATAAAATATTGTAGGACCGCAGTGGAAATTATTTTTCTACATGATAAATTCTCTAGGTTTTTGACTTGAAAAAGTCAATTTTGGTTTATTACCTTCGTTTATGAACCATTGGAATCGACCAAAGAAAAAGTTTTTTTTTTTTTTTTTTTTTTTAACCTACCTTAAAATTTGTTGGTTTACGTTTCAAGATACGTAGATTCAGAAAATCGAATAAAAAAACTCTGCAACTTCTTGACACAACGGTTTATTATCTTCTTTGTACATATCACCCTTCTGTCTAGATTACTGAATGATAGATCAATTATTATTATGAATTATCATTAATTATTACCAATTATTATCATGTACTGTAAATCGAAAATCGTCAACATGAGAGTGAATCGAGAGGCAGCCTGTCGGGTCCATTTTCAAACTGTCCAACAATAAATAATAATAATTTACACTACTTGATAACAATGATTAGGTAGTAATTAAGGATAATTCATAATAATAATTAATCTATAATTCAGTAATGTAGACAGAAGGGTGATCTGTACAAGGAAGATAATAAACCGTTGTGTCAAGAATTTGCAGTTTTTTCAATTCGATTTTCTGAATCTACGTATCTTGAAACGTGAACCAACAAATTTGGGGGGGGGGGGGGGGGGGGGTTATAACTTTTTCTCTTTGGTCGATTCCAATGGTTCATTATCGAAGGTCAAGGGGAAGGGGTTCAAAACGAATTTAGAAATTTTCAAAATTTCATAAATCGATAAATTCAGGTAGAAAGGTATAGCTTTTAGTTCAGATTTTGATAGAGTTTATGTTTTAGGATTTTTTAAGACCATCCGCAGCATTGTAGGACAAGCCGTTCGTTCACAATGAGGGCTCAAAGTTGGGGCAGATCGAAATCCGTCAACATGACAGTGAATCGTGAGGCTGCTTGTCGGGTCAATTTTAATACTGACTCGGCTGATTCGAACAGCACTTGGTTTTCAATTTCGAGTTAATTAATAATGCGTGAAAAATTTGATAACCAAAATAATGGAAATTTTCCTTGAGCCTTTTGTTCAGAAACATTTCCGATATCAGTTTGTGATTTTTCGCTCACTGCTTGAACGACCATTTGTGACTAAATTGATATTTATACTAACCAAGACTAACCCGAGAAACTGCTTACACGAGTTATACAGCTTAACTCGTAGTTGATCATTGATGCGTTGCCCATTCAAGTGTCGTACAACCTACGTCGATTTAGTTGGATACTCGTAGTTGGATTCTTTTGTCCAATTAGTATTCTGAATTTGATATAAAGAGGCATAGACGACCCTTTCACTCGACTCTGGTCTCGAAGTTTTTAGCGAACGCAATGATTTAGACAAATCCATAGTCGTACCCTATGGGTTTTTGGAAGTAAGTTGGAAGATTCTCTCAATCAATTATGTAAATTATTATATTTATCATTATAATATGTAGGTATTTAATATATAATTGTATGGATGAACTCGTTTCGAATCAGATTATGATCAATTCATGACATCAGGTGGATATTATATTAGGTGGCTGGGATGGGTAGCAACAACGTTAGACGTCCTGCAGTGTGTAAAGGGCCGAAACATATATGGAAGTGTAGGCGACGGAGGGGGTAAAAGGGCATTATTTTTTCGACAAGGTTAGCAAAGAAGATGGCGAATGTGGGATGAGGAATGGCCCAGTACGACAAGAAGGGGATTCCTTTGAACCTGAAGAAAAGAACGAAATGACGGTATCTCGCGGAACTCGGGATGAAAAGTATGAGATAAGAAAGGAGGGGGTAAAGTAGAAAGGAGAGCCCTCGTGGTACGGAATACGAATCACTCTTAAGGTTTTTCGAGAGAAAAGAAGGGGGAAAAACCTACAGGAATTACAGCTTACGAGTGGGCTTTTCCTCTTGTCGGACTTGCTTTGCGTGTGAGCTCTTCCACGTGAGGACTTCAGTGACATGAGTGGGGCACAAAAAGCCACATCACGGTTTTATTGAATTCATTCGCCTCATAGAATAAAGTGTATCATATCATTTAACGTCAAGGCATCGTCACTTTTTTGACCGAAAAACAGCTGCGGTCAGTGTATTCCGGCTTAGCTCACACTCCCATTAGGTATGGAATAACGGTTTGGGGAAGCTCCTGTTATACGCACCTAGTTCCACTTCAGTCAGTTAAAAATTCATTGATAAAAATATTATTAAACAAACCTTTCAGATATCCTACTACTAAGCTGTATTCGGAGTTCAGTGTTTGTAAAGTAAAAAATATTTTTCTAATTGAATCTTGTATAAGTTTTTAGGGCTGGTATCAACGTTGAAGATGTGTCTCGTTTATCGGGCACTAGAACGGCGACTATGTCCAATATTGAGATAACCATACTTCCCCTTGATCACCACAACCCGCCCTTGAGGTATACATTGTGGAATAAATTGATTGATTGAATATTGGGATACCTCGCTGCCGTACAAAATTTTATAGGCGAAATGCATACATTACAGCATTGAAGTTTTTTTATGATAACAGAATTAATCTTGAGGACTTTTAATCTGCTGGTGCGCTCAAGAAACCTTTATGTATTTAATATTTTGTTAAATGATTTATAATTTTGTAATCTCCAGTTCTTTATTCTGCTATTAATTGGGTGAAATGCTTGTTTTTGTGGTGAGCTTTGTTTTTTAATATTTTCTTTGAATCATTGTCAGGACTCCACCAGGGAACTCTTGGTGGGCAAAGAATTTAATCTTGGAAAATTTTCTTTTCATTTGTACTTATCTGAATTGCCAACAAATTATAATAAACTAAACTTCTGGCTCTCGATTCGGTATTGGTTGGATTTCAATGCCTTCGTGGATTCAGCTTTGTGGATTTCTTTATCTTCCCACCATCCCATTGTCGCACTTCTCGTATGGAATCCATCCCTTGTTAATTTAACGGTAACTGAACTCGATCAATCTCTAACCACACATACAATACGCCGCCATTTCACTGATTTGATCGCTGTTTAAATACTTGAAATATACCACGAAAATGTTGTAACTACTAGTAGGTAATCGTCTTGCTCATTGTATCGAAAATTCGTTACGGGATGCCCCAATGAGTGATCGGCGAGTGATCGTGTTGTTGGTCTGTTGGTTAAGATAGTTTTTTGCAACATTTTATTTTATGTGGGTAGCTGCACTGGAAACAATAATGGACGCACTGTGCGAATATATACTCACCCTAGGTTTTTATCATATCTAATTAAAACCTAGGGTTGGGTATATAATTTTTTTTAATTCCTAATTTTAGGTGAAATCGAATAAACTGTATGATTGTGACGCGAGTTCATTCAATTGATGATAATCATCAATAAATTAATCATTAATTTATTTATATTCTATCCCTGACGATTCTTTAGTTATCATTAATCAATGAAGCATAGAAGTATTCCTCATTTAAAATTAAATCTGTACCTCAAGTAATGGAGGGTACCCAGAATAATGCGAGTATAAACGACTGTGGCTGATGAAACTAATAATTAGTATAGGTTTGGTGAATTCAACTCCTCTTTCAACTAACAACTAACGTAAGTTCATCAGGCTAAGAAAGAAGAAGTTGTAAGTAGTACTGATTCCTAACTAGATTGAGGAAATCCACCATTGAAATAACTCCATGTAGCAACTCTCAATAGCATCTCTTCAGGAACATGGACTTGAATCTCAGTCCTTCTCGTACCCCCGGTATGCGAAACGCTCCGATAATTTATTTGACGACGCTCTAAAGCTATGTCTACAGTTTGTTCGCGTTCCTCCCCTTTGTGCTGTGATCACAGGAAACGGGACGTTTGATGCCACGTGAGCTATGCGCAAAAGGGAATGTCTCGCCGCAACCGGTGTCTTTTGAGGCGGCATTTACCTTGTTGTATGCAGACAGTTTTCGTTTAGAAAGCACTCTTCAAATGACGTCGACAATGGTAGGTACCTAAGTACAATGTACCATATCATGGTTTTATAGCGTGAATTTATACGAGCTGAATTATCGATACATCAGGGCTTGAAATATTTTGGTATACATACATACCTTATAGGTACGGTTAATGTTATTAGCGCCAGTACTGACGTCTGGTGAGAAATGTTATTATTGTTTTCCAAAGTCTGACCTGTATCTTTGTCCCCTTCAAATGAATAAACGTTCGGTATTGATAGAAAAAATATAAGTACAATATACGATTATTTCTCGTATTTCAGCTCGTATACCTATACTCGTATCTCAGCTCTGATTCTTCATTTCAAAAGTCAAGGAAGGTTTCATCGTTCTATTCTTCATCCAACACCCTCCAAGTTCTTTCGAAATTTTTAGTTATAAGACTATTATTGTTAGTTGTTAGACTTTATAATTTTAATTTTTCATTGTTTTGGTACAGCTGGTTGCCTGAAATTCATGGCTATTATGGCGTTGAGGGCGCTTCACGAAGGTGTCTTCCCGGTCAATGGTGATCTGCTACTTACTGAGGACCATAGATGGTGTAGGTATACGTCCTTGGTGGTACGCACTTGGGATGATCTATCGTTGATTTGATTTGCATTCATTAAAGGCTGCTTTTTGATCTTAACACGTCCCTAGGTAACCATTTATTTACGAAGCGTAAACCGTAGAGTATCTTTGGACTTTACTCCGTAAATTTCGTTGTCCACATATCAATTTCCGTAATTTAATCCAGGGTTTCGTGTGCTTGAAGTCAGCACATTTTTGACGAGTCTCCAATAAGTGCAATTGTTCGACCCAGTTAGTCTCGACTCCCTCGCTCCAACGCAAATACTCGCGCAATTATCCAATTAATTGTTGATTGTATTCACTGTAAACCTAAACGTGATTAAACTCTGACGCTTGATCGGCCTATTAAATTGCTTGCCGAGAAATCGCTTATCGATTGGCTGCCAGTAATTACCGGCATTGGCTACTACCTTGGTTGTGCTGGTTTTTCCTCTTAGTTTGATGATGAGATACGTGTTGGTGAGCGTCAGAGGTTCCATTTAGATTGATGATGGTGTCGATAAGGTTGCGGCTAATCTTGTAACTGCGGTCACGCCCGAAGGGCCGTTCTAAAGTATTATTTCACTACTTGTCCAATGTAGTTTGTGTTATCTCGACAGTTTGTATTGATGCAATATCTTGGACAAACACAAGCATCATTGGAAGGAATGAAGAGAAGAAAATATATGCTTATTTAAAATATATTTATTTTCACAAAAAACGACAGCATAATTACATAGAGATCCCGGACGTCCCCCCAGACGTCTCCCGAAGGTGATAGTCAAACATCATAATCTCTGCTCAAGCCACTAAATAAATATAAAGATCGCTCCAAGTGTACCAATCAACATCCGTCCCTACTCAACCGCCGCAGTACCATACTTAGTGAGAGCCAGTCTTCCCCGTTCGTGAAATCAATGATCTCTTCATCACTGAAGCCGAAGCAGCACATCCAAAATTCGCTCAACACGGGACAGGCTGCCAAGAATTTTGGGAAATCCTCCGGCACCGCCATGCTACACAACAATTTTGATACAGTTAAATTTTTAAAAAAATTCTAGACCATCCGGAGCTTTCTAAGACAAGGCGTTCGTTTACAGTGAGCCCTCAAAGGTTGAACCAAAAAAAACCGTCATAAGAGCGTGTATCAAACGGCGGCAAGTCAAGGCAACGTTCTTCCAGTAGATCTACGGGCTCAAATGAAAGTTTTTGACGTGGGAATTTGAAAAATTAATGCTTTTTGAACCCGGGGGTACCCTTCTACCTGGGGAGGCCTAAGGTTTAAATACACTAATTTTTCAAATTTCCTCGTCAAAAACTTTCATTTGAACCCGTAGATTATAATCGTAAAATCTAGACCCAGGGTACTTTACGACCTATTCTCATACCTACCTAATATACATCTAGACAGAAGGGTGATCTGCATAAAGAAGATAATATTCCGTTGTGTCGAGAATTCGATTTTTGGAATCTACGTATCTTGAAACGTAAACCAGCAAATTTTGAGGGGGGTAAATATTTTTCTTGGGCGATTCCAAAAGTTCATTATCAGAGATACTAAACCGAAAAAACCCGACAGGCTCAATGGTCATACAGCCTCAGCTGACTCGAACAGCACATGGTTTTCAGATATCGATTTAATTTATAATAATCATTAATAGTTTTATTAATAACAATTAATAGAAATTATTAACAACTAACAATACTTATTAATCAATAACAATAATTAATAATAATTTACCTTATTTGATAACAATAATTAATAATTAATTTAGAGATCAAGCCAGAAGGTTGATCTGTCAAAGAAGATAATAAACCGTTGTTTCAAGAACTTGCAGAGTTTTTGGTTTGAGTTGGGCATAAAACACCAGGAACGTGGAATTGCCTGTTTTGCTCGACATATTTGTGACTGGGGTCAGTCTTTGGGGTCGGTTGTGAGATTGTTTCGTAAAGCGAGGAAATAAAGTTCAAGTTGGCCTGAATGTGGAAAAGTGTCATCGGCGTGTTTGTGCCACTCTTTTTCAGTCTTTGTTCCACCGAAAATGTTTCGATCACCTCGGCTCCCTTTCAGAACAAGGTTCTACTACTCTCTCTTGTTCCTCGTTCTCTCCAAACTACTCTCTTCTCTTCCTACTCAACTGGAAGGGGGCTTTCCATTTACCCTGTGAAAGACTGATGACGTCACTAAGTGCGGTGAGCGAGTTGCGGGGGCGATCCTTGATGTCAACAGCTGCAGTAGATCTCATCTTTCGGGCCCCGTGTTGAAGGATGAAGTCTGTAGGCTGGGTTGGCTTAAGATGAATATTCATCTTCTCCCCGAACCCTGCTGCTCCTCCAACCCGAAAGGAGTTGGTAGTCTGAAGGATGGAGGGTGGGCCTCGTGAGGTGCTCACTTAATAGAGATACATTACAACACCTCATTATTCGTGGCATTTCTCTCTGATGTGGGGTCTATTTTTCATTAAATTCAGCCTGTGTGGCTTAACCAAACCCCCGGTTCAACCAGTAGAATACTGATGATTCGTAGCCCTGATGAGATAACACAAGCATGATTGTATTTGACCTGTACAAATATAGTTATAAATAATCCTGATTGATATCCTGAACGACGATATCCTCTTCAAAGTGCAGTATTACCTGAGCTAGGTGGATTAAGCTGCGTTCACCGTTACTATGATTTTACACGATTATGTGACGATTTTTTAATCATCGTGACGAAATATAATATTAAGCATAATTGTATATTATATAATCGACTGATGAACACATTGGCCGTTATAGATCTTTCATTATACATGTTGGGGCACGTGGCTATTGATAAGTTATGCAATTCACTCTTCATCAGTGAATCTTCCTCCACAATACCTAGGCACTACTTTCCTGCTCTCACAATAGATTTACTGGTTGTTTCATATTTCAATTGTTCTTTGATATTATCAATGTATATTATAACTGTCCTCGTCATGCAATTGCCATTATGTCTATGAACGCTGCGGTGCTATACTGCGAAACAATGCCTCACGAAAACACTGATTCTTGACCCTTGAGGCCTCAAGGATTTCCGTCGAATTAAACTCTCAATCTTCAAAACAAGTTCTTTAAAATTACATGAGAATCCTCTCGGAAAAGTAATTGGTCTTCATTGGGGTTCTTGGCTTCCTAACTCTACCGACTTTTGAAATCTCAGTATTATTCGTATATTATATTTCTGTTCCTAAATCATGATCCCGATTGTCAGTTTGAAAACTGTTAGTATTGTGGATGTTTTCAAAATATCTACAGTCATTCAGCATGGCTATAAAAGCGAATTTCTGGAGAAATAACTGGTTTTATAACAACTTTTGACCCAATTTTTTGCCAACTAACACTTCAATTTATAGATTTTTCAACGCTGAAGGCGACGGTGAAGTCAGAATTGCGATATCTCATCCCGTTATCAGATTAGAGTAAATGAACCGTGACGTAACAACCATTTCTTCACCTTCAAAGTGCTGCAGTTAGAAAACGGAATAAGATATCGCAATTCTGACTTCATTGTGATCAGCGTAAAAAAACCTTTAAAATGAGGTGCCACTTCTCCAAATGTTTCATTTTTATGAATTTATGGGTACTCTCCTAAAACTCCCCAAAACCCTCCTTTACAGTGGCCCGATCCATCTACGAACTTAGCCTTTCGATTGCAAAGACAGATAATTTGTGCAAATTTGAAGTATTCTCAATTTTGTCGAGAGTTATAAATATAAATGTATATTTTTGGTGTCTTTTGTATTTTGTAGGTATATTGTTTTGGAAAATCGAGTTTTGAAAATTTTGGACCGAGAATGATAGCTTCTTTTTTTCGCTAAAAAAAAAAACATATTTATGAGTATGATAATTTATAATATATTAGGTACATATTATGTAACATATTTCGGTAGTGTTTGCATTAGCTGTTTGATTTTCATATAAATTCATACAAGGATTTTCTTGAGTTTGGGAAAAAATGAAGAACCTAGTTGGTTGTTTTGAGTAGGCTTGCTCGGGTCCTGTTCACTAATATGTATCAATGATGGCAGAACAGATTGGTTGAGGAAATGGGGAATATCCTGTTGGATAAAAATCCCAGATTCGTACACTCTAGTCTGGATTATTGAATATAATAAACCAAAGTTGGTGTTGACTTGATCGAAGGGAATGCAATCGCCAGTAATCTCAAATCATTATTTTCGTCACGTGGAACTTGAAAAATCAACAAGGTCAAACAATTGAACGGAATCGTTTGTAGGGAGGTTACACAATCCAGATGATTTATGCAAAGAAGAGTAAGGATAGCACGGTGCAATCCGCGGTCACGTCTTTTGTTTTGCTTAACTGCAAGACAGGTTACAGAGAAAAGTTGTCGAATGTTAATTGAGGACGTCGTGACGGAAGGAGGGTTCGGCGCAAGGACGTTCCGTTCTCTCACGCATCTTCAGCTTGAAGATGGTGATGAGCGTCCCAGTTGAAGCCGGTGCTCGGGTCAAGACCGAACTTGGGCAGCGGGACAGCTGCGGTGACATCATCACTAGATAACCCCTGGACCTATCTTCACGGATGGTTTCCCACGCTTTGCCGCTAGTCTGACACACATTTTCACTCTGGAGTTGCCGAATTCCGATGAAATATTTGTTCTTTATTCGTGGAGTAAGATAATCGCTAGCTGAGTTGATGAAATATCTAGGGACGCGGGAGCGTCCCGCCCGCCAAGAAAACCGAACTAAATCTCAATCGATTTGGCTAATCCACAGCCAAAAATACGTGAATAAATTCCACATCTACTAATATCCGAAAACATCAAAGTGGATCGGTGGTCAGAAAAATTGTTGTAGAGTTGCGCCTGTTTTAAGGATCGATAGGAAATTTAATGGGCTTTCGAATGAGTGTACCACACTTTGTCACTTTTCCCTACGGTTCTCGAGTTACTCGCGATTTTCGTGAAAGAGCCGAGAATTTTTCGCTTCTCTCAATGGCGAGAGCTTTTTGCAAGGCTTCTGAGAATTAGATGATACATGTAGAATAGGTGGAGATGAGTAATTAGTGGTGGTACAACAGTAAAGTAATGAGCCATTTCCGGGCTGGCCGAAATGATATAAGCATTACTGATGGTCAGGAGTAATCAGTGGTGGTACAAATACAGTGAAGTTATGCTCTAATTCAGGCTTGTTCATCTGGCAAAAAGCACCCGCCAACAGCATTGATAGAAGCGAAAAGCTCCCTGCAGGTGCAACAGAGGAAACATATTCCGTGAAACCGAGGGTGACTAAGGGTGATGGGGGGTTGTGGGAAAAAGACAAGGGAACATTAAAAAATTGGTGGTGGCGGTTAGGGGTAGGAGGATTAGGTTTCTAAATGCACACTCAACAGCGAGGTGCGAAGCACCGAGCATCCTACATACGTGGCTGGCGGGCAAAATAGATATCAGTCCTTCTTGCTGCTGAGGAGGTTTTTTGGCGGGCCAGTTTTTTCAACGGAGTTGTTTTTTGGGGGATGGGTTTCTACCTAAATACCTACTTGAGTCTAAATTTTTGATTTACACAAATCGATTCAATAATTTTAGATGGCAAGATACCTCTAACGATCTCTACCTGCACTAGGTCGAAAAAATTATAATATTTCAAGTGCAAAGAGAAAACAAGAGCTATAGGATTATTATTTCCTCCTACTTCCTCCTCACGATCTTATTTTCCATAATTTCTGCATACCCGAATTTCTACTCGGCCTCATATACCTACATATAAAATAAAAACTCTGCGAATTTGAATCAATTCTATTTGAATCAACCGGGCCAGTATGAAAATTACCCAACAGGCTACCGCTTGTTCAAACTTGAACTGAGAACTGAAATTTTTCGCGAAAGTTGCGATTTCAAAGTTTGAAAAATAGTTTTGTGCCTTGTTTCCCTTGACCTAGGGTTATAAAAAGTTTCAAGGATCTTCGTGGGTCCGAATACGTAAACCAAATTTCGTAAATTTAGCACAACTCTATCGGGGCAAAGTGGCGTGGATCGAAGATAATAAACCAAAATTCCATCATAACTACCACTATCCTATCGGTTGTAGTTCCAAAATGATTGAATTCCATTATTGCCATGTATTCGAATATGAGCTTCGTGATCAAATATGCATTACTTGGTTTCAGTCAATAGAGTTCTGATAGCTCCCAAAGTCATCCATCAACCATACAACTCTTAATACTCGAGATCCGAGATAACCGCGTCGAATCAAACCCTTGCGTTTTCATGGTTTACTTGTTCCTCATTCTTACTGAGCTTTTAATGAATTTTAAATTCAACCAATCACTCAACTTTATCACTTTACGTTTCATGTATTTTTAATTGTCCTCCCTCTCCTCATTCCCAGTGGGACGGAGTGGGACGATAAAGGTAACAAATATAATTAGCTATTTTTCCTGCTTCGCCAAAGTGGTCACGCAATATCACATAATGGGATTCTTACACTCGCATAGTCATCCATCCGTACACTCCGACATTTCATTACACGAGCAGGTATTAGACAATTTCGTTAGCGTCTCGTATTTAGTGGAAAGAGGCAATTACGGCCGTTAAGGGGTATGAAGTCTATCAACGATGAAAAATACGTTGTTATTGGTTAATTTCGTTAATTCACTGAAACAATTTTTATTAAAGAATCATACGACCGTCTTGTTGCTGATACTTTAATTTTAACACTGTGGACTGGAGCGTGGCAAATTTAATAATTTCGTTTGGAGCAGAAGCAATGGAGAGGCCATTATGGTATAACACACCTCGTCTCAAGTTTGCTACTACCTTCGTACCTTGGACATCTCTAAATAGTAATGTATTGTATACACCCTGTTTGATGATATTATATTTTCCTCTGTCAATCTCTCCATCATTGGGGTTGTAATGAGAAACCTATAGGTGGTGGAGCCTCAGAGCGAGAGGTGGCGGCTTTCAACAGGTGGTCAAATCCCGCTAGGCTCGACACTCAGGCGGCTGGGGATCCTTGAATGATTTGTGCTCCGTATCAGACCAACTTCATTCAGAAAGGTTTTTCATCCCTTTCTTCATGGCTTATCGAATCTCACTGCACGTTTTGTTGTTTGTAGGATTTCATTGTTAACTCCGTGTACTGTCCTTTTGTCTCATGTCCTTGTCATTCTGGGGGTACCTACCAACACGTATCAAAAATGATTTTTTTCCCCGTAGGCACACGAATTTTCATAGAACGCGAAGTTCGATATTATTGCACAACATGAAAATTACTATTTTGCACCGACATTTACGAACGACATTTACCACATGTACGAAACTCGGTGTGGGGCCCCAGTTGGAACGAGGATGATCCTCGAAACGTGTCATACCCCTGGATGAATTGGAGGAGGTGACAAAAGAGGGTTGACATTTTCAAAGCGTCATACCTCGGAAATTCATTGTACGTTACAGTTTTTCCTACAACATTGCTTAGATTTAGATGAGACGTATTTTTGAAGACGACCCGGAACGACGTCTGATTACGGTTCAAGCAGTTGTTTGTATTGTTTACCTGAATACTAATCGAAATAAGTTCTCACTCTGACCTGCCCTGACACAAGAGCTATCGACGGTTCTTCGGTTGAATGTTGTTCGAACGCGGGGCTGAAGTGTTATGGTTCCGTGCCAAACCGCTGCTATGCTCAACTATCACAATAACCCCTTTACCAACCAACCGCTAAGCCACATCAATTTCCGGTGTGGGAGCCGGTAAAGTGGATGAGAATCAAGGTTACCTTTCTTCAAAAACTGCCAAGAAATGCGAGGCACACTTTCAGCGATAGGGCCCCATTGATGAACAAGAATTTCTTTTCTACTCCAGAATAATAGTTAGTTTACTTGTGAAGGTATAATCATATATCAAATTACACTGAAGTACGCTTTGGAAGTTACGAACTTCTGCTGATCTCTTCGGTATAATGTCAATTAAATGACTTCACAAGATATGGTGCATTGCAAATCTCAAACCCTATTTTGCATCCCTTTCTAATATTTACCTTGAGCTATGACAATATTCAAGGATCGATTCCCCTTTTATCCCGAATATCAAGATTTTCTGATGATTCCAAATGAGCAAAGCGGGTAGGGCGCAAAGGCGTTTTTATTTTGTTTTCTGAATCTATTTATTTTGAAACGTTAACCTGTCTTGGTCGGATCCAATGAATTTAAAATAAAATAATTAGCAGGAAGTCGATTTCGATTCGAACAGATCTATTCATTTGGGATTAGAAGGCTCGTCGACGAGTCCATTATTCGAATCGAAAAATACAAAAAAAAACCGCTACATTCTTCGGGTTTATTCTGTCTGTTTTATTCGATTTTCCGATTCTACGTATCATGAAACGCAAACCCACCAATATTTGGGGTCTGGGAGGGTTTGAAACTTTTTCCTTCGTCGGTTTCAATGATTTGTTATTGAAAATCATTTACACGAAAATCCGTCTCTTTGCCCATTTTCAAGCATGATGCCATCGTGTGTGGTCCCCTATGTACGCGATTCACAAATACCGCTTGGAGCCCGTTCAGAGGAAATTCTTGCGATATATCGCCTTCTCTCGTCCTCTTAGGAGACATTGACTACGAGTCCACACTCCGTAGATGCAATGTGGTACCTCTTGAGAGAAGACGGAGTACATCTGATCTTGGGCTGCTCTACAAAATCGTCAACAGCCTAATTTACTGCCTGTCGTTGCTCTCCAAGATTTGCCTTTCCACTTATCGTTCTACATCAGACATACATCGTTCTACTTCAGTGTCCAGTTCTCTTCAACGAACTATAATAGAAATCGATCCCTTCGCCGTCTCCCTTGCAGTGCGAACCTCCTCTTGTCGTTGAGCCCCCAGTTCGATTTTCGGTTAATTATCTTCGATATTATTAATAACTACACTACTTGATAATAATTATTGTTAATTAATGATAATTCATAATAATAATTCATCTATAATTTAGTGACCTAGGCAGAAGATAATAAACCGTTGTCAAGAATTTGCACAGTTTTTCAGTTTAAGTTTAAAGTTTTAAGTTTAAAGACGTTAGTTTCCTCCTCTCTTATTTCGTTTAGTTGGTCATCACCTCAGTTTTTTTTCATTTTCCTGTGTTGATTCCCGTAGAAGTTTTAAATTCATTTTCTCAAGTACTTATTTTTTTGGAAAAGTTCATTTTTTTGGACAAGTACTTATTTTTTTTTTGGAAAAGTTTGAAGTCGTATTGAGCGGGAAGAGGGGTACGATTGCTGCTTGAGCTGTGCTGCTTGGATGAAAGCCACCCCTGCCGGCCCTTATCAGCAGCTGTATCAACTAAAACCCTGTCCGACCACGTTGAGTGGGAAAAGTTCAAATTCGCCATTCTTCTGTTCGATCTTGTAGTTAAAAAATCCTTCAAAGAATTATTCTCTGACACACTGGCGTTCCCTATTCATTTAATTTTTTTCTTGTTACTTTCAAGAATGACGTCATTATTTTAAGAATGTAATTGGTTTTGTCCATAAAAATAATAATAAGTAGCAATAAACATTTAAAATTGCTCTTAAAATGTGAAAGTTGGGATACGGGAAAACCAGGTCGAGCTTGATCCTCCTCACCAACCCCCCTTTACATACAGGGTGGGTCACGGGAATAGGGCCAAAAGTAGGCGGGGTTTTCTCCGAACAGGAAAGGCGTAGGGAGGTCGGGGAGAGCTCATTCGAACCGTCAGGTCATGCCATTTAGTTACCACTATGGAGCAGTGGGGTGTTGTTCACCGCGTGTTTGCATACGACGAATTTGTGAGGAGCAATGAATCAGTCGTGGCGGCGCAGCGTGCATTCAGACAACGCTTCAACATTGAACGTCATGGTGCTATTCCTAATCGGAAAACCGTTATGAGGTGGGTCAATGCTTTTAGAACAACTGGAAACATTATGAAAAAAAAAAAACCACCGGGCCCCACTCGTACTGCTACAACTCCAGAGAATGTGGAGAGGGTAAGAGCAGCTGTTCTTCAGAGTCCACGACGTTCGGTGCGCAAACAAGCTCAGGCCCTACGGCTCAGGCCCTTGTCAATCATTTGGATATTTGGTTTCAACAAGATAGGGCACCACCTCACACTGCCACTGTTACAATGAACGTCTTACGCGAAATGTTTCCTGGCCACCTCGTATCACGTTTTGGGGATATGCTGTGGCCTCCAAGGTCACCTGACTTGACAGTGTGTGACTTTTTCCTCTGGGGGTACCTCAAGTCACGAGTTTATGAGTCAAAACCACGAACTTTGGACGAACTTAAGAATGCAATAAGAGAAAACATCGCATCAATTGATGAACCATTGTTGCAGCGCGTTCACGATAACTTCATGGATCGACTTGCTTCATGCTATGAACAAGATGGACACCATATGCGCGATGTAATTTTTAAAACTTGAAATTGCAGATATTTCTCAACCAAAAAATGTAAATAAAATTATTTTACTCCTAAAATATCCATATTTATGCCTTTTTGTTATTGGCCCTATTCCCGTGACCCACCCTGTACATCTCCCAAAACACACTCACCTTCATCGAGCCAAGTCGCAACAGACTAAGCTCAATGTACGAGGCGAATTACAATACTTACCCGGATGAGATAGATATTTATTAGGGGGTGAGACACGATACACGACTGAGACGCCATGTCAACTTGTCAGATTCGTGCTAGCAGTGAGAGGTTTTGTGGTTGGCGGGGGAACTAGTCGTGAGAGTTTGACATCTGCCTCTACAGTCCTTATCCCATGTATAATTACGACAGTTATAATTACGGTACATTCACCCATTTCATCTTTGGCGTCGCTCCATGTTCCCGTCTATATCATCGTTGTAGCGGCAATTTATTATATATTGATGCCAATCAGTTACCTCACAAGCCCATACCCTTATTGAATATTGCGGTTGACTATTAGTTCTAGGATATGTTAGTTTTACGATCCGGTGGTGTGGAAGGTTCTTCTTCGAACTCTAATTGCCGTCAACTTTGACTCTTCGATATTCTCATTCAACTTTTACCGGGAGACTGGTTAATTTCGATCATTTCGACCATTCAGCGTTTTCAGTTGGCAGTCTGAAGGTCTAATTCTCTGTTTATTCGGAGCGATTTGAACTCTCCAAAGTAATTTGAGCCATCTGCATTCAAACTTCATTATTAGGGGGATGAACTTCCTCTGGGATTTTCGCAGTAATTAACTTCTCGTTAAATTTAGTTATAACATCCAGATGGATTCATGCTTTGAAGCCACATTGTGGACAATGATTATGTGCTTTGTTGAAGAATAATTGTGAAAATGAATGTTTATTTTGGGTCTCTTCTAATTTGATGAATTTAACTGTTGAATAATGGAATTGTGTTAATTATTAATAAACAACACTCCTTGTAATTACCATATACAATTTTGCCATTATTTTTATTTTTTATTGTTTCAGGTTCGTATGCGATTGAGATGGTAGGAACCCCGTTGTTGTGTCACCAGTTCTGTGGGGTAATGTTGCAGATAGTATTAATATGAACTCCGTGATTATTCACTAATTCTAGTGGTTATTGATAGATTTCACTTACTTGAATAAAAAACATTTACCCTTACGTTGATCAACTCTGATATCAGCTATCTTTAGATTTAGAAATCATCAGAATTTTTCTCGTCATTGTAAGGGAAAAGAAATTTAAAACCCCCTTCAAAATTTGATGGTTTACGTTTCAAGATACGTAGAATCAGAAAATCGAATCGTACGCGGTACGTTCCACTTTGCCAAGTTAACTCATCCTAAAATTAAGAAATTTGGGTTACGGGTTCCGACCAGCCCTACAATGATCCTTGAAAATTTCCATAACCCTAGGTCAAGGGGAAGGGGTTGGGAATAAAATTTGAAAATTTGAAAAACAAATATGACGGTGTTGTTTGGATTAAGTTCAATTGAGAGAATTTTTTAAGACCATCGGTAGCTTTCTACGACAAGCCGTTCGTTCATAGTGAGCCCTCAAATGTTCAGTCAATGAAATACCAAGTAGGGTACTTTTCATGTCTACGGAATGAAGTTTATTTTAACAATTTGGTGGTAGTTACTTCCTGTTATTATTACATAATAAATTTGTGTTATTAATTCATACATTTATAAATATATTTTTACTACAAATTTAAATTAAATAAAACATTTTATTGACGTAGGTGCGTGTAGATACCTAAGTATTATACCAGTACGAATTAATTCTAAATAATTCTGTGTCATATTTAAATTTCTAATTTATCATTTATATAATATAAATAATTTATTCACCATTACTGAGCTTGTGTCCCCTCTCCAACGCTAATTTGTCATCTATTTGAACAAATATTTTAACTCATTATTCAACTTTTTCCCGTATAGTGGTAGGTCTCACAAGGTAATTGTATACATAGCAGTGATGTAGGCAGAAGGGTTGTTATTACTCTGGTACATCTCTAGATGAACTGACCCTTGTACCTACATTGCAAATACCCTTCCTTCCCCTTCTGAATTGCAAATAAACCAAGCTCTACGTTATAAGAAGTTTAATTCAATTGTATAGTTGATTTGGGGTTCGTAATATTACTTGACTCTTCATCGTTGCATTTGTTCATTCGTATTTTTACTCCGTCCACAGTCTCAAGCTCGCCAAGTTGACTTAGTGAATTATGATTGCCTAACCACCGTAGTACTTCAGAAAATCATTATGAGTCACCGAAGGTCGTCCATTCAAGTCGCCATTCAAGGGCGTGAACGGCAGATCGTGTTTGGTTGTCTGCAGTCAGAGAAGCTAACCCCGTCCTCGACCTCCGGGTCCTCTCATCTTCTTGTTACTTATTCCCGAGATTCACAATAATGCGTCCTTGAGACTCGAGATATGAGCGTTGAGACGTGCATACGTCAGTTTGGTTACCTCGGGTAGTTTTATCCGTCTGATCTCAGAGCCCTCTATTACTGGGCAAATGGCGTCAATCATTTCGGTACCAAAAAACGAAAACTCAAAAATAGCTTCGATCCCATGCAAACCTTCACTTCTTATTATAGGAGTTTACTACCTCGAGAGAAAATACTGTAACATTGCTACCACCTCTTTCTTGTTAAATTTTAACACGTAAGTTCGCTTCCTCGCTTGATATTCCATCGCACAAACTCTGATTTGTGGTCTCACCTTAATCGACTTCATGTTTATGAAGCCACAGTTCTCCTTCTTACTTGCTCGTTAAACCGAAATGATAATATTCATCGCTCGTCGTTTCGAGCTTGCTCATGGTGGTTATCCCGCATTAGTTGGATTATCTTCGGCGAAATTTGTGCTCAGGTCTTGTTTCGGTTCATCATAATTTTTTTTCAGATAATATTTTTCCACGTTGCCTTCCGCTCCCCGCTTTTTTGGTTGCTTATCAAACAGCTTTTCCTTCAAGTTCCTTTGATGAATCACCAAATTGTCTCGAATATCTTGCTCAGGTATAATATCTTCTGTAAAATTATCTATAAAACTCTAAGTTTGTTTGTTTGTTTCCTATAGAAAGCCAAACCGCTGACCCGATTTCGATATTGATTGCACCATTGCGATCTGCTTGTTGCAGCGATGTTTACTGTCGATATTAGATTTCACACACGAGGCTTAACTTCTCTCCGTTGTCAATCATTCCGAGGTGATGTCTAAATTTAGATATGTAGGTAGTAATTACCTGTCTACAGGAATCTCTCGCACGAGCGAAGCGAACCACTGTCAAGCAGAGTTGGCCAAGGTTCTAAATATCACGTCTGTTCTAACTTCCATCCTGTTAATCTTAGAGCGCTGAAATGTGATACACAGCCTCTTGAGACCACGGGGGAGCGATTAGGTGGAAGTCGCATCAGCTGAAAAAGCAATAATGCATGATGACAACGCAATGGTAACCTCTAGTGTTGCATTATAACGGTATTGTTGTCTCACATCACCTTTATATAGAAAGATTATTCATCCCGATCAATGGCCGTAAATAATTCTGTAGACTAAACACCTACAGTGAGCATCGTGGATGATGACAACATTCAATCAAAATGTTTGAAAAAAACTGTTCATCTATCATGGTTGTAGGATATTTTCTTTATTAAATAGGCATCCACAAAACCATTAAACCACAACGCCACAAATGAAGTGTCAACAAATTTCAAAAGGGATTGGAGGTATGCTTATAACGTTCGTGCTCAATGTTCGTTATTGTATACCACATTACAGTGAACATTCTAAATTACGGTGAATATTTGACATAGTGAAATTCTCCAGCAAGTCTTGGGGTTTTGCCCGATAGGAGTACGGTAAATACGGATAGAAAGATTGGTTGTCGGATAAGCTGGCTCCAAGGGGGATAGAGAGGGAACGAGCTTGGGCTTCACCGAAACAACGTGGATAATATCAGATGCAATCTGAAAAGCTCTAATACTTATCTCTGATCTGGCTGAAATCACGGATTCGATTATTTCAGATTTGTTGAAAAAGTGAGCCCGACGGCGGAAAATGGGTGTCGGAATAACCACCCGTATTTTGCATAATTAACATAACAGTGATGACCGTACTTTAATCACAACGAAGAGGAGGAGCCCACGAAATATTTTTTCTCCTGTGTAGAGGCAGATTCCTTTGGAAGCTTTTTTTCTTGCTATTGTTGAGGTTTTCGTCCGAGCGCAATGCACGGGGAGTGACAAAACATCCAAAGTAATGAAATTGTACGCAAAGGTCACTGAAAGAATGTGCTGCGGTCCCCAGTAATGATAATGATTAGGGCACTTTTATTTTTGTAATTTCATACCAAAATAATCATGATAATCTTAAACTAATCATGATCATATCGTTCAGGTATAATAATTATAGCAGAGTCCCAGAACTGCCGAGCTTGAATTGGCGCGCGAGTTATAAAACTCTGACTCTTGCCCAAGTCATGATTCTATTTGGTTTGTGTCGAAATAGCGGTGTTTGTAATACGGAATTTATTCTGGACTATTCTTCGTTAAATACTCGATAACTTATACTTAAATTCCCATAACTATATATATTACATACAAACACCAAAGTCTGTGGTTGCTCCTTCCTGTACATTTCGTTTATTATTGTTAATGACGAACCATTGGAATCGACCTAGAGAAAACAATACCAATTATTTATACTTCATTTGTATCATTATAATTCATGGCTATGTACAAGTACGAACCCATGTATTACTTGTATCAAATACAAATTCTGTAAAAAGAAGTGCATTCCAACCAATCGAAATTAGTTTTATTCCGTAGAAACGAAAAGTATCTCAGAACAAGACACTCGATATCACAACTCATGTGTTGTTTGAATCAGCCGTTCCGGAGTAAGACAATTTTCCTGAAGTTCCACCGATTGATTCACGGTCATGTGGAAGATTTTTCATCAGTCCTACTATTAAGCTCACACTGTTGGTTTGACTGCTATCTTCTGCACCACATACGTTCTATTCATAATAGAGCCTGCCCGAATCTACTTCTCATCCTATAACACAGATATTATTTCTACGTGTTGGCGATTTTCTTCATAGTTCAGAAAGTCGCTTGATTTTATAGATCAGGATCCTCAGCGTTCTAGAAGTTCGGTAGGAATCTCCTGCTCCAGAATTGCAGTTGTAGAACGATGGTGAATTTCATCCCTAAATCCCTAGGTCCATTTGACGCATCTTCGTTACTCGCTTTCTGTACTTCTAGCGGTTGGAGAATACAAAAAAAAGGAAGAAAACCATTCTTGCAGCATGATCTTATGAGTGAATGTTCGAAATCAGGTACCTGCTCGTATAAATTCCAAAAATTAACCAGTCTGATAAGTGACAGTTTATAGATTATTCAACGCGGTACATGATAATGAAGTCAGGATTGCGATATCCCATTCTGTTAACCCAAATTGGAGCAGATGAACCGTGCAGAACAGCTCATGTATTAATCACATTTCTTCGTGTTTAAAATGCTCCAGTTTGAGAACGGAATAAAATAATATTGCAGTATTATTGCAATTCTGACTTCATCAAGAAAACCTTTAAAATAAGGTGCCACTTGTCAGACTGTTTCTTTTTTGGAATTTATGGGTAAGTCCCCCCCCCCCCCACTCCTCAAAACCCCCCTTAGATCGGCCCGATTCCGCACATCCACGAACTTGACCTTTCGATGTTGTCTGAAGTTGCTATCTTAATTCTGTGAAGAGTTGTCGTAAAACATAAACAAATATATATTTTTGGTGAGTTTTGGCAATGAATTCAGGACGGTACGGAACGGATTTTGGTATAGTTAAATTTTTTCGGAAATTTGAGTTTTAAAAATTTTTGACCTAGAACAATAGCTTACTTTCCTTCGAAAATTCGGTTTTCCCTTCGCCGAAAACTCTTTGAGCGAAAGTAAATAAAAACACCGCCAATAGACCGTGAATGTTGAAGTATGCATTGCGGTACTTGTTATATTAGCGTTCGGTTAACTTTATGTTTGGGCCTGCTAAAGCCAAACGGAGTGGTGTGGCGGCAGAATTTAAATTAACACCGGCTCCGTGACTCGAATTCAAAAACTGGTGGATACCTCTTGGGAAGTTTGGTTCGAGAGAAGGAGGAAATGGAGTGGCCGCTGGAGCCGTTGAGAAATGGAATAGATATGACCTGAGGGAGTTTCAGGGTCGGTAGAAAGCTTGAACATCCCTCTTGCTTGATGATCAAGTCGTGGCGCTGTGAGAGGTTAACGATGCGATGTGAGGCAGGCCCTTGCGTTATTTTTGTGAAGGTAGAAAGAAATATCTAATCGGCGGGTCCTGAGTAATCCACAGCCCTCAGTTGCACAATTCCTTGGAAGTCCTTACCACGGCCGTCGAAGATGACTTAGATATATTATTATCCACATCTTTATGACAATGGAGGGTGTATCATGTCTGTTCTTGGGCGATTCAAGTGACCGTCAAGTCAATCATTTTTTCCATTTGATATTATTGATTGGGCAAATCCAATTTGTGATCAAGAATCATATATTATGTAGATATTATATAATATGTTATTTCTACATAGTATGGAAATTGGCCTGATGTTCTATATTACGTATTATTATATTATATCAATACATAATATAGAACTTCGGGCCGATTTCCATACTGAGTAACAGCTGATTCAAACTCCTCAACATAGTTTTGTTGAGTTGAATGTCTGGTTCTGAGATAGTTTCCATGTGTACGGACTGGGGTTCCTCGTAGTATAGAATATTAAATATCTGTTAGGTAGGTACTTAATATAAATTATTGTCGTGTTTATGCAAACAAATGATGTATTAAATACGCAAATTTTGCAAGTCATCACCCATGTAGGTAATTCCCAATGTGTTACGTCCTCTCCGTACTGCGTTTAAAAATTTCATTTACAATAATTATTCATATAATAGGTCATTTATTTCAATTCATCAAATCAAATTATTTTTGAGTAGTCTTGGGATCTAGTTTGAAAGTTGGCAGGATCATAACTGAGATAGCCTGCTTATCGGTCTTCGTATTCTACTTATCTTGAATCGTCAACTCAGCGATTTCTAGGGAAGGTTCTGAATGTTATTTCCCGGTAAATTCTAAGGAATCAATATTGAATATAATAGAGCAAAATTTGTTCTAGCTTCAGACCCGTTAAACTTGTTCATTCTAACTTGTTGATTTGAATTTGGTATGCCCTAGACAATGGCGTTTAGGGCTGTTGGTAACCCTTATTTGCCGTTTAGTTCGGATGTTAGAAGTTACTGAAATTATTCAACGTCCATGGCCTAAGTACATCACCATTTCCTACCCTTCTTGGGCCTGCCCGGCAAACTTTTCTTTCGGCACAACCGGGGCGAACACCCTTAAGCTTCCAATTCCTTTCTCGGACCAACAAACTTCTGCACAGAGCGGCAGAACCCTACTAACTACGACCGAATAAATTGCCAGGTCACTAATCTCTCACGCGCCCTCTTCTCGAACAGCTGTAACAGCGATTTTCATAACCTTCTGCTCTATTCTCCTCCAGATTTGTGATGTCATGGGGGTGCTAGGTAAAGTTTCCTATGGACAAACTGTTCGAATTGCAGTTCCGCTGTTCTTCAATGAGGTTAGCAAAAGTTATCCTAACTTCGATTATCGGCCGATATCAGTGGTAATGGTGTTTCATCGAGATTTGGATAGAAGAGTCATATCTCAAAATCGTTTCGTATAACTTCTTAAGCCTCCCTTCACTCATGAAACTTGAAATTTCAATTGGTTTTAATGAATCAATTCATTTAACTCATTTGAATGAGTTAAGACATGCCTTTGAGTAAATTCATGTCCATCTTCTCAAAAAGTCATAAAGTTACCAGTTCGCTTTCGTATCTGGGGCTACCTCAGTAGAAAAACATACAGCAGTCCTTGATCCAGGAACGACCGCTTGTTCCAGGTCAAAAAGCGGAGTACAAATCTGAGAGGAGAGAATCAATTACAAATCCCTTTGCGATCATGCTGAACCCAAATCCGTGGGATCGAAAGACGGGATAAATGTCGTGTCTGTGACTCTACATGTATGTGACAAACATACAGAATAACATACTAAATAATTATTTCTTAATAGTAATAGTTATCCGATTATATAATATATAATCGGATAACTATTACTATATTACAATTTATTATTACTGTCGGGGCAACACTGCGAGCGCTCTGGTGAAGAGTGGGAGAAACCTCACTTCTAGTTCCCCCCTGACCGCTGACCATTCAAGTCTACCCGCCAGTTTTTCACATCCCAATTTTCCCCGCAAATTTCCGCCCTCATCACCATTTTCCATAATTTCCGCCCTCATCGCAGATTTATCATCATCATCGATCTTCATCACATCATCTTCACCAAACCGGGGTACCCCAGGTATTCAACTTACTCGAAGACCAGGTACGAGAAGAAAATTATAATATACAGTCCACTCACTTCCTCTCCCATTCTTTACATGGTCCTTCGAGCCGGATCATGTACAGAATGGGAGAGGAAGTGAGTGGACTGTATATTATAATTTTCTTCTCGTACCTGGTCTTCGAGTAAGTTGAATACCTGGGGTACCCCGGTTTGGTGAAGATGATGTGATGAAGATCGATGATGATGATAAATCTGCGATGAGGGCGGAAATTATGGAAAATGGTGATGAGGGCGGAAATTTGCGGAGAAAATTGGGATGTGAAAAACTGGCGGGTAGACTTGAATGGTCAGCGGTCAGGGGGGAACTAGAAGTGAGGTTTCTCCCACTCTTCACCAGAGCGCTCGCAGTGTTGCCCCGACAAGCCGCCCAGGGTGAAACTATTACATATGTTTCGCAATTGAAAGTATGTAGATGAAAGCATAATTTTCCCAAAAATTAAACATGCCCTAGCGCAAACTCAAATGAAGGTATACTGGTTTTGAACAATGTTAAACTAAGAGAAATGAAAACTAAATAAATAAAATAAAGTATAATATGAAGTGGTTGTGGGTGCTTAATTGAGCGGTGGAAGTGGGACCATGGTATGAACTGGTCTCACGTATTCACCGGATGAGGTCTTGACCTTTGCCACACGGGCAACGTTGTCCTTGCCAGGATACACCTCAAGAATTCTACCAACTGGCCAGTGAAGGTAAGGCATCTGAAGTTTGCGAATGAAGACAACGTCTCCCGGTGCAAGGTTCTCCTGACTACTTGACCACTTCTCACGTGGAATAAGAGAAGGCAAGTACTCGCTCGACCAACGCTTCCAAAAGGACTGGGCAGAGTGCTGAATCAGTTGATGTCGGTTGAGGCGGTTTAGCGGCACATCAAGTAGTTCGGCCTCTGGCACAGCAAGAAGAGGCATACCTATCAGAAAATGCCCAGGTGACAAATAGTCAGTGGCTTCCAGAGGGTCAGATGAGGTGGCACCTAGTGGTCTGCTATTCAAAACAGCCTCAACTCGCGCTAACAGTGTAGAAAGTTCTTCGAATGTCATCACCTGAGTACCAAGTACTCGGCTTATATGGTGTTTAGCAGATTTAATAGCTGCCTCAGCCAGACCATTGAAGTGTGGAGCTGTGGGTGGTGCAAACTTCCACTCGATATTCTGATTGGCGAGATGCTGCGATATGACGTCCTGGGAGGTGTTAAGCATGTGGTATACCTCCTGAAGGTCACGCGATGCGCCCTGAAAGTTTGTGGCATTGTCACTGTAAATAGAGCGGCAAACTCCTCTTCGAGCTACAAACCTGGCAAGGACACGTAAAAATGCATCCGTAGATAGGTCATGTGCCAGCTCAAGATGGACGGCTTTGACCTTGAAGCACACAAAGATAGCCAAATAGCACTTTGATTTAGGAGAGTTTCTGCGGTGACTTTCTCTAATGATATACGGACCTCCGAAGTCAATGCTCACATCAAGAAAGGCTCTTTGTCCCTCAATCCGGACCTCAGGGAGGTCGGACATCAGTGGAGTCTTAGCTTCAGCCTTTGGAAGATAGCATTTCAGACATTTATGAATTCTGAGACGCAGTAGCTTACGAATGGATGTGATCCAATACTGTTTATTTAGAAGAGCGGCTGTAACTCGGGGACCCCCATGTAAGGTTAACGCATGGTAATGGTCACATAATAATTTTGCCAAATGAGAATCATGTGGGACAATTAGGGGATGTTTAGAGACAAAAGGAAGTTTGGATCTCCCTATTCGACCTCCTACTCTCAACAGACCATCCTTATCAATAAAGGGATTGAGTTGTCTAAGAGGCGAATTGAGAGGAGTATTTACTTCGGAGGTCCGTATATCATTAGAGATATCCCCGCAAATTTCCGCCCTCATCACCATTTTCCATAATTTCCGCCCTCATCGCAGATTTATCATCATCATCGATCTTCATCACATCATCTTCACCAAACCGGGGTACCCCAGGTATTCAACTTACTCGAAGACCAGGTACGAGAAGAAAATTATAATATACAGTCCACTCACTTCCTCTCCCATTCTTTACAATTACTATTACAATATAATATGTTGTCCATATTACCTCCTTGGAGTTGTGGTTGAGACCATTGTAGAGTGCAATGTCCATTCTCGTTAAGTAATAATTACTTAACGAGAATGCACTTTGCACTCTACAGAGGTACGAGCTAATCAATGTTACGTTGTTTCCTGGTAAGAATGTGACTACACAAAAAATATTAGCTAATTGAATAGCAACTCTATATTGAATGGACTAATATGGGAGGAAGTTATTGATATAGTATTATTATCATGAACTCGGATAATGTCGAATCATTTATCCTATTTAAATCCTAATAATATCAAAATCATGAAAGTCTATCAAATATTTTATTCAATTCTTAGCAATGGTTCATTTACCCTGTTCCAAGTCTTCGACAACTGCAATAAATTTCAGGACAGTGCAGCCTTATTTCATTGGTCCTAGCGACTCTTCGGTGAAACTTGAAAGCTTCCTTTTCTTGCGACACTGCTTTGCTCTTAGCATGTTGCACTTCATCGTCCAATCTCATGACCCAGTTGTTTTGGAAAAGCTCGCTCTCCAGAATACTCGCTGACAACTATTTTCTTCATTGGGCTCCCCAACGGACGAAGGAGCAAAAATACAGCAAATACTCCATTTGTAACTACCCATCATTTGAATTTGAAAGGATTTGCAGACTTCTCAATGGTCTCTGGCACAAGCCGAAGAGAAGTCGCCAGATAAGGTATGTTCAACGGATTATCATACCTTCGACATCATTTCTTCTTGTAAACTTCCTCCCATATTACTACATTCAATATAGAGTTGCTACATATTACATATACATATTAGCTAATTGAATAGCAAAACATGTTTTGTGTAGTCACATCCTTACCAGGAAACAACGTAACATTGATTAGCTCGTACCTCTGATTTAAATGTCAAATTTCAGTTTTATCCGTCGTTCTTCAACTATACGGCCATTTCCAACATACATAGCGGACATAGATGTGATGGACGTAGGTTAGCACCGAGTCAGATATACTCAACATGCAAATTCAGGGTTTTCGGGGGATTTCTTGAGTACATATCCTCGTTTCAAAATTATCCTCGTCTCACGGGACCGAAATGTTCATCCCACAGTTTTTTCAGAGGATATAAATTGCCCAACCCCCTTTAAAATGGATGTGAGGTAGGAAATGATAAAGACCATTAATCTGGAGTTTAATCCGTATAATCAGCCGTAAAATGAGTTGAAAGAGTTACATGAGAATCATTGAGGATACTATCTGTTATCATGCTCAGCGTGGCTCTAGAACACTTTTTCCCCCCCACTCCCGATCTTCATACATCCATAATATAACAGGTATTTGGAAAGTCTCTGAAACGCATCAGTTCTATAAATTCAGAACATTGTTCATCAATAGACGAGCTATATTATTCATCATCTCGTTGTTATTAAAGTGGATGTATAAAAATAATCAATTACGTAGTGATTATTTTTATACATCCACTTTAATAACAACGAGATGATGAATAATATAGCTCGTCTATTGATGAACAATGTTCTGAATTTATAGAACTGATGCGTTAAGTAATAAATGGCGGAGAACTGTTCTCCGCCATTTATTACTTAACGCATGTGTACTCAATGGATTCCTCATCCACTTCATTTAACCTCCATTATATCCTTCAATTATTCATTAAAAGTCAACTCATCAACCTTGGTTAGCTCTGCCACAGCAACAAACCTGATTGACTTGTTTTGCACGGATCTTACCTCCTTTATCACGACTAGCATAATCGCTAATCCTCCAGCTTTGGGTTTTAATGAAGTCGTGGCAGCTCCAGCGGAACGAACCGATGATTAAACTGAGGCATCTCCAAACCTAATTTTGGTTGTTAATCCGAGTTAATTGTAAGCCTTTGCCTGATTTCGTTCCGCTTGAAGGGTAACAAACTAGCTACTGAGTTAGACAATTTGTACCTACCTCGATTGAGATATTGGAGATTTGATATTTGCCGTCTCATATGTTAGTGTCGTCTATGACCTACTCGTAGGTCCTATATATGAACCTATTAATTTCCTGCGTTGAGGCGATATTTCTTATTTTTAGCTGGAGTTTTGCGTTTTTACGAATTCATCATCATGCCCTATGCACAGTTGGTTTTACGTAGGTTCTTTTACGGAATGATTACGAGTGAGTTTTTCATTATTCTATTTTCATTATTCTCTAGTGAAATTGATCTAGTACTTACTTTTGATGTGTCTCAAATTAGTTGTCAGCGTATTGATACCGAACCATCGGGGACACAGGTTTATACCTGCTTGTTCCAAATGATTACTTTAAAATTCATAATATTCCTGATTCCTTTTTGATATTATCAGTTACGAGTACATCAGTTAATTCATATTCGTTTTCATCGCATCCTCTTAATTTGGCAACTGTGTGAAATGTAATGAAACACCAGCTTTAATTATGCCAAATCTACCTCTGATTCTGTTCCTGTCAGCCTTGCGTGGCTTTTCCTTCATCGCCCGTTTCCATAACTTTTTGATACTTCTCTATAGAATTTTCTTGAACTGAAATTGTAATAACCTCATTCCCTCATAACCTCATAATAACCTCATTTCCACTGATGGCCTGGGAGTTAAGCGTTCCTATGTTGTTTGAAGTTGTACAATGGTAAAGTTACGTTCAACATGCTCGTTTTGTACATGATGTACCCACACCCCTATCCATGAAACGTCATCTGTTTTCATCAGGTTTTCATCACTCGCGATGGAATTCTAGAAACCAATTTACAATTGTAACGAAGTCATCAATGAGATATTTTATTATATATAATTGTAGTTGACTAGATGAATAGTTGAGTTGAGAAGTTTTAATGAGTAACAGAGATTAACGCGTAGAGTTTGTCGTATCAACTTTCCAATACAAATTAATTGGTTGAGGGTAGTTTGTACATTACTTGGGAATGAATAAAGAGCTATACAAACTTTGAATTTGCTATGTCTGTTGGATTTCAATTTGCTTTGATTTTTGGACGACAGTTCCAGGTCTGATTCGTGATAGTTCCGAAGACTTGAGAGAATTATGAATAGTATTAGGATGGATGCGTTCCGCAAGCTTTCAGGAAGAAAAGTCTAGATGTCAGTTCAAGGAGTCTATTTAGCCGATTACGCTGTCATCTCACGTAATTATCCACCAGACAGCTTCTTAACCTTCAGTATGCCATGATTCAGTTTTCCAGACGATGGGTTCTGGTCTGCTTCGTAATAACTCCGGAAACTCTCAAAAGTTATAAGTAGTATTAGGATGGATGCGTTTTCTTGATTCTTGGGAAGAAAAGTCAAGATGTCACCACACTAGAGATTCGCCGTGTCCTCCCGCACAATCACTCACCGATCCTGCCATCGAGATTCTTCGCCGTTGAGTAGCTCTTTGGGCGGTGACGTAGATCTAGGATACAAGAGATTGATCACGCGGAAAAGAATCCATCATTCCGATAATCCGACGTTTCCCTCGTTGGGGGCTCGGAGTGAGGGAATGCGCGGATGATGGCACCTTCTTTCCTCGAACTGTCAAGTTGCTTTTCCTTATGTCAATTCGTTTCCCAGCGATTTCTGTGTGGTCTATGTACTTAGTTTATCCGCAATCCTCTGCACCGTAATGTGACTGAAATGAAGATTAATGTTTTTCATTCAATTCAATACGACATCTCTTTCAGGGTTGAATTAAAGTACAATATCCTTATTCTACTCCATGTCGTTAATAGCTCTATTGAATGTCACTAATACGACCAGTACGCACAAATACATTTATGGTACGTACAGTGAGGTCATTTCCTAATGGTAGGTACCTACATGCCTATTATAGTGAATCAATTGCAGACTATCGTGTCAGCAATACGGACGGGATAGAATGAAGTTTGGCTGGGTAGAGAAAATCAAGGTCAGACAAAGGATTGTATCTCGCAGACTATAATATAGAATATTTCAATTATGATGAAGACTTCTGACCCCACGAATTACAGCTCATCGATATGAATGGTCTCTCGAGTGGTTTATGTGTGCCCCAGCAAGGAAGGGCACCAAATAAAGTGATGAAGAGGCCTTCATATGTCCCGGAATGGATTGACAGGCATGGATTGGTCATCAAAATGAAAAGGAACGACCGAGTTCCGAATAGAACGGGTGCGACTCTAGAGTGGGCGATTTCCATCGGCAGGAACATAAGACCCCAACATAGACAGAAACGCTGATAAGTAGGTATTCTCATTCCACTCTGTTCCCCATATTCACGGGTCCATGATGAGCTTTTTCCCGCAGTCTGGAGTAGGCCTTGACTACCTACCGACGTACAGAGTGTATTATTATTTAATAAATTAAAATTTCTATCTTGAACGTTGTGTTTGAGAAGACATAGAGACAACCCACTTCGTTGGGATCCGGCATGGACTTGGATTTGTTTATCAATTTTAGCACTGATATGAACTCCCATTTCGGTGGAAGAGAAGCTGAAGTACCTCCATTTCACCCTCAATTCCTCCCTTCGCTGGTAACTATAACAAAGTTCCGTATTATACCGTTTTATCGCTTGTATGGGCATTCTTTTCTTCGGGTCTCACCCAATGGGAATTATCGAAATACTTTTCCACCCAGTCGGTCAGGGGCTGTAACTCCTATTTCCAAGTTCCAATCCGATCTCGCCCGATCGGCCGGGCGTTGTGAAGAGGGCCCAGATGCTGCCCTCCAGCGTTCCGAACAAAGGCGGACTTTATTGCTGTTTCGTCGTCTTCTTATTAAAATACCTCCTTGTGCCCAGGAAGTTCTTTACCCGACAGCGTCGGTCTTTGAGTGAAGGAGTAGTTTGTTTGCATCTCATCATTCCGGTTTTTTTTAGTGATTGTGTTCAAACCATTTCCATTAAAATTCATCACTGAATAATCGTGGTTCTGCCAACATTTCTTCGGAACCACGATGTTCCTATAAAACTAACAATTTATATATCCTATCTTGAGACCGAAATACCAAATATTCATCCCCTTGATTAATTTGTATGATAATTTGCTTAAATTTGTCTATACTTTAATAGCAAGTAAGTAAGTGGGCTTCCTGAACAACGTTTAAGGATCAATTCTTCCCAACTAATTTCATTCTACAATGTTTCAGTTTCAAAGGATGTACGTTATGTGAGACTCCTACGGACATGCTCCATCCTCTTTTTTAGTTTTCCAAATTTCGAAGACTCTTAAAATTGAAATAAATTATTTGGTCGAAGTCCTAGTAGTTTTTACATCGTGTATAATTTTGACGGTCAGATTTTCTGAACGTTCCATTTAGTATTCGTGAAATACAATACTGTCTAGATTTATTTGAAATCTCGATCACACTATTTTGATTGCACCTACAAAAATAATCTTGAGTTCAGCATCCATGTTCATTTGCAGGATTTTAGGCATTCATTGTAACTTGTCTATATAATTTGGATTCACCCACTGATTCAATATTCACTCAATTTCATTATTTATGAGCCCTCGCGAAAGACACAGCTGCGTATCAGCTTCTTCGTCGTTCTGCTCCGACCCTCTTCCTCTCCCTTTCTACGAGTACTTCCCAAGTATTTGAATATGCATTACACACATATATGCTCGTTATGACGGAAGTGAAGGCTGAGGGGGTGTTTGGGAAAATTAAAGAGAATGAATAATTCAGATTCGCCTGGCACCAAGTAGAGTCTCAATGTATTCGAACAATCAATCGGTTCGAGCTGTCATGTTTCATATTGTTGCCTCCTTAGTTTCTCATTGTACAAATATGTATTGGATTTTAAACACTGATGGTCAACTTCCTCTAACATGTGGTCGTAACATCATCACATACTAACAGTGATCATTGATAAAACTACAAATTAGCCAGCTCCCACATGGCCTACATAATGTGTAGTAAAATGGTAAAACTTTATTTATTCCAGAAGTCAATGAGAAGATCGACACAGTATATATAAAAAATTTTAATAGTGACTGAAACATGAGAATTGAATAATATTATTAATTATTATAATATTAAAATTCTATTCTAATGTTATTTTCGCATTTCCAAGATTTTAATGGTCAGTGCTTATTTCCTCGCTGCATAAAATGCTTCAGAATAACCTTGGTTATATGTAGTTGTATGAGAGTGGAGGCAACTAAACCAGCATAGGAGTCGCTATTGATGTACAGTATTTGTCTGAGCAGTCACATATACGAGAGTGTCTTTTCAACTTTTTTGTCGGACATGTGTTTCCAAAAGGTATTGTCAAGTTTCATTGTCCCTTCGAATAAATCATTAACATGATTAGAAAATCGTAAATTAGGTGCGATCTTTGGGTTTGAATTATCATTTTGAATATGACTTCCCTGTCATTACTGTACGTCCTGAATGTGATATCATCCCAGTTATTTCGAGGGGAATAAAATCCCGAGTCTGTTCGATCGATTTCATTTCCAGGCGTCACCGTTGGTAAATCATTTAATTCATCGGAAAACGGCTTTTTCTGGTTAACGCGACCTGCCTCCCCGGTCACCCTCCACAGTCAACTCTCCAATCACTCAATACCCAATTCAACTGCCCACTTTACCACCCATCAACTGCTCCTCGTTGATTTTTTTTTCTTTTCCGAGGGAAGCTCTGGATCATCGTTTTATTCCCAGTTTACACACGAGCTTTCCCACTCTTAAAACTAACCGCGAGGACGACTTTGACTTGAAGTTTTGTTTCAACCCATGATGCTTGGATCTGTAGGGTGTTAGTTTAATCACATATATGATAAGGTACTTACTGACGAGGGGTTTTTAACGACAGAACTTACCATCATTTTGGCAAAACATGTTAATTGAGGTTTCCAAGTCTTCAAAGGTAGTGGAAGAACTGGAGAAGCATGCGTGGGAATCATTATCATCATTATCGCGTGTTTCAGATTTGAAAGAACATATTATTACGTACCTACCGTTTAGGTACCTATAGACGGACTGGGATGTAAATAATATTTATGGGTAGTCCAGACAAGTTGTTGTAATATGTCTCTCCGCTCAAAACCCATTATATGATTCGAAAAATTACTGATCGGACGTGTTGATTTTTCGTAATATTTACATCTCCTGATTCTCCGAGGGCATATAGGAACGGTGGTAGTCATTATGTAAAGACCTTCACTCTACTGTAAACTCCTTGCATAAGCTCTAACGGAGAAGGCAGTAGAAAGGTGAAGACCCTGTTCGTTGGAAACCTGCACCATCAGTTTCGCCTTCATTCAAGGAGCCTTTGCGCATTGGCGACCTCAGGTTATGAAATGTGTGTTCATCTATCCACGCATGAGTCCGAGGTGGTTTCTAAAGCGAGAGATCGCTTGAATTGTGAGATCATAAGTTGTAGTGACGTTGATTAATTGTTGACGTGCAATCATTTTCGTTCGTACTACTTTCTCTTCTGCTCTTCGTTACTAAAATGTACAATCTACACAACGAACTTCTTCGTGCAATAAGATGCGTTCGAGAAGGTTTCATCACCAACCCGTAATTGACGGTTCTCTTCTGTCTAGTCAATTAAGAGTATGGATTAGTGCCAGTCACATGCATGTTACCCAATGGTAGATCTTTTAAATGCTATTCTAAGATCAATTTATGATATCTTTTCTTGTTGAATTCTTTATTGACCATTCTGCAACTGTCCTATTTATTTGTACATGATCCAATAATCTTCTTCATAATCACGCTGGCTATTTCAGTTGTGATAAAATACGTAACGGTACGAGTATTACTAGACCAATAAATTTAAATGGGATTCATTATGCAAAGTTGCCAGTTGGTTACGGCTATTTATGGCTAGGATCAACTTGAACTAATCCCAATTCCACGGTTTTCCTTTGTTGTGAACAGCTGGACCAATTCGGTTTAAATTTTTTCGAGTCACTTGAAAAATGTCCGTACTTTGTACGTAAGTAATATAGTGTTTATAGGCTATGACGTTTGATTCCAATTCAAGACTACTTATTCACATAATCTACCAATAGGCTCTTAAGCCACCTTTTTTCTCCATTTGTTTTCTTTTTCATCTACCATTCTTGATATAATTGGTCCTTACCATCTTTTGTGTGATCAGTGTCTTTCCCCACCGTACATATTGAAAAGCATAATAATGTGGATAACGTGATACCTCGGCGGTTTGAATTTCACCAGTTTGGAAAGAGAAATTCTCTCCCGAGTTTCATGGTGATCTTTATTCATCCTTGTTAACACCATGTACTTCTATCCACCTTGCACGCGTTGGTTCAGACTCCCAAAGGATCTAAGGTAACAAAGGACTCTGTGGCTATGTGAAATGTCACCTTTGCAATCCGGCCATTGTCACAAATACCCTTCCCATCCACCCGTGAAGAACCTAAGTGGGAGTCTCCTAATCGATTATCATATCGATTTCAAGCCACCTCAGACGATTGTTGGGTGAGCACCTTTCACTCGAATTCAGGGCACTCCTTGCCGTTGCTGCTTTTACGCAATGTCTCTTTGTGATCGCTATGGATTAACGATCTGTTGTGCATTGCTAATTTGCCTCCAGAGTCACTAATTCATTTGAAGGTTATTTATTACTTGAGTTCGTTGGCCGAAACATGTATCCTTCCATTATCATTGTTGTCAATATATTTCGTATGGTATTCCATAGAAAACTAGGCCTAAATTAACGTTTCAGGGCTGTTCGATATATATTTACATGAATTATAAGTGATCTGATCTCGAACTCATGAATTACCTAACTGATTATATGACCTGTATATTGAAAATTATATAAATTATAAATGAAGTAGTTATTAATATAATTCAAGTATAATTTGCTTCAATTGTATTTATATAGAACATGGGCACGTAACCCTGCACCAACTATATCGCCAATAATAATTATTGAATATTTGAATGTATAGGTATATATTAATGAATATTTGAAGTAGGGAGTTCTTGATATGAATTATTCATATCAAGAACTCCCTACTTCAAATATTCAAAATTCACATACATGTTGCTGATTTGATTTGTTTTGATCTAACTTCGAGGCTAACCAAGTCATTTTGTCGAGTTTGAAAATTCCGACTTTAATTGAATAATTACCTACGTCATAAATATGTTCAAATAGCTATGGGTGAATATTTGAATGTGAATGATCGATCTAAGCAGTAAGTCTCTTGCGTGCACTTAGGGATTTAACTGATGTGCACGTTCTGAAGGAGACCCTGACCCGGAAATTGGCGATACATCACGCCCCCCTATGGTTCCCCGTATCTCTTGACCACACATAGAAACGTTATCATCGGTGACATGTCACATGCATCAATGGAGGGTTATCTCGGTGTGAAACGCCATTGTAATGTATGCTATTGTTGTTCTTATTTAAATACTCGTATGTTGCATCCCTCTGTAGGGGACACACTGTCACTTGACTGCCCCGATTCGCTGGTGCACAACTCTGTACTTATCGATTATTATCCAACTGTACGATCACTTGCATCATCATGGCATTCAGACTTCGTGCAAAAAAATTAAACACAAAAATAGTTAGCGATACATAATCAAATTGAGATACATTATACACAATTTGGGTAGGATTATATAAGTCAACTATTGTGTCTGATTCTGATAAGTACCTGTTTTTAATAACTTTTCCGTCCTTTTCTGAAGTTGAAAACACACCTTTTCCTGCAATTCCTCTGTACTACTTCTAGATTCCTAATGTGCGAAATGTTGCGTTGCTGACGCCTGGAATCAATCTCGTTTTAGATTCAACCGTTTCCGCCCACATACCTGCGTTAATTTTTACATCTTTGTGAAGAAATCCGAAATATTCATAGTTCGGATCACGGTATTGAAAAGTAAGATGTGAACTATAAGAATGAATTGTCGCTGGATGTTTTGTTATGGAATAACGCCAGTGCAAGCGAGAAGGCGAGAACTGTACCGGAATTGACTTAAACGTGAAAATGCTTAATCTCGAAGTATTGTGATTCCACAACAACGTTTCTCTCGCTCCACTCTACGTGCTCCAAAGTTCGAGAAAATAGTTCCCAACTGTGCCAAAAATGCAAATAGTTTCTCTTACTCCTCGGGCTTACCGTAGTACGAGTATATCTCTCTTTGATGTTTAGTGTTTACTTTTTATTTCATCCTGCGATAACGGTGTTCAAAGTTGCTGGTGCTGAAAGGATGTTGTGGATTCCTCGCACTGAGTGCTGTCTGATGTTTACACGACTAACGCTGAAGGGATCTTGATCGCTACCGTTGCTGGCAAAGGAACAAAGGGTTCAGAAAGTGCTGTGAAACACCCTCTCGTCCCTTTGTCCACCACACTCTCTTTGGGGTCTTGTTTGAACAAATATTACCGGTCCGGGTCAGCTGTAGCTCTCCTACAAAAGAAAACGCAACCTCAACTGTCGTCCTGGTGGCAGTTTGTTCGGTTTTTACGGCATTCCGAAAATAGTTATTGGCACGGTCTTGTTGTGATTGAACATCGGGATGATCCTTCGGAGAGATAAATTCGAATTTTGAACCTGCAACTTCGCACGAGTTCATGACTGCAAATCTCGATACTCACGGAAGTGAATGGACCCTATACCCATTGTAGTTTTGACTATTTTAGTTTGACCAAATTCTTATTTGTACCGCCAAAATATTTAATAGTAGGTGTATTTTATAGATATTTGCATGTACTCGTATCACCTCGTGCAGGCAAAATAAGGTGATTGAAGATTGAATACTTCTCCATATTGAACTCTATCTATTCAGTGCCTCATTCTGCGGCCTGTAGGGCTATTTTCTGAGTAAATGACTCACATTGATTGTGCGGAAATTACACTAGTTGATCGGATTTTTGAAAAATTTAAATGGAATCACATTGTTACCGATGAGAGGGAAACAACTTCCGATCGAGTATCTTCCTCCTACATAGTTTTTTCCCGCATAGTGTGATTGTTGTTGTCCTGATATTATGGTGCAGTTTTGCTCGGAATCCGCGTAGGGTTGACATGATAACGATAACAAGAGGCAATAACGTGAAAATCAGCCACAGGTATGTTGAGAGACGGTAATTTGAAATCTGAGTCCTTCGGTCTCATTACACTGGTTGGTCTCCCATTTTGTGGTTAGGAATGAATTGATGCTGGAATGGGGATTACTCATTTGTCACAGGGTTTTAGTTCAATTTAATCGTAACACTGAAGCATCATGGCTACCCTACGATCCACCATCGTAAAAACAACTGAGGCCCTATCTACTTTAGCAATGTTGGCAATTCCTGCCAACCAAATACGGGTATTACCGCGCGCGCTTCAGCAAGACAAATGTGAGGGTTGTTTGGGCGCAGCTGTTATTAATTAAACGAAGAAGACCTGTTTCGTTTGCGAGTTTTCAACATTCCTTGTGACTAATGTATGTCGGTTAGCCCTTCCGGGGAACGTCATTTAAGCCGTTTTTCATTGCGGTCATTGTGAGTTTCACTTCACAGGTTTACTCACAATTACCTCAAGACTGAGTAAAGGGGTGGTTATTAATTCCTTTGTTCGAAAAAATTGGGTTATTATTTTCTCGACTCTATTCTTTTTACGTGTAATTAGTCCTACATATTTTTGTAGACAGCATTTGGGAATATTATTGCCTTTTTCGTATATTCAATGCGCTTTTAATGCGCGACCCAACTATCGGTGTGAAAATTCGTTATGATAAACTACGTTAAGTGTCTTGTGAGATTATCAACAGACGTTTCTTAGCGTATTTATCTAATCGATGGTCCGAATACACAATTCTGTTTATAGATAGAAACAAAGACTCCTCGGTAGGAGGTTGTGCTTTTTACGATGTTACACATTGATATTCTAGCTTCTCGGCAGAATTATTTGCTATATTGCAAGCCTTAAATAGCTCATCCTAATTCATAAGGTAATGAAATAAGAAGCTCTCGCATCCCAATTCATTGATGACCCAGGTTGTTCTATTCTCTGACTCCTTGAGTTGTTTAACCCTTTTCAAAAGTACCGGCCCACGTAGGGCACGTAACCCGATCATCGGGAGCACACTTTAACACTTATTGCGTATCAAGCGCGCCGGAATACAAATAAGTTTTGTTTGGATTAAAGTGCATAGCGGGATTTGTTACAACGAGCGGGTGATAGGCTGGCCAGAGAGCAGACTATACTATACTATAGATCTATGTTGTTTATCGATCCAAGCAAATTCTTGAAGAAGTGCCTACGTTTAGTTTTGTACATAATTTTTTCTCGAGTTTACGATTAGTCATATAGAAACTTCTTAAGAAGTTAGTATCATGGATAGTCCCTATAATGTGATGTATATAATATTGTAATTATCATAACACCATCCAAATTGATCATGGCTAAATGTACAACTTTGACAAAAAAAGAAAGAAGATAATTATGGAGAATCAAAGGCTACTTCACAATTATGGAGAATTCAAGGAATCATTCCAAAGCAAACGAACCAAATGACATAGAAATAGAAAAAGGGTCCAGCCACTGACTGACCAGCTACTACGAGTATATAATGAAGTCAACTAAATAATACGCTGAACCAAGACCATCTACCATTTGTCGGTAGCTACTTCTTGAAATCAATGGTAAGGTATTTTTTTTAACATGAATAATGTTTTTGCGGTGGCCTACCAGAGTTGAAAAGCGTAACGAAGTTTAAGTCACGAAATTATGTCACGAAGATTTTTAATGATTTTCACGTACAACCGAGCCGTTTCTAGGGAAATGAAACTTCTTTAGTTTTCAACGGACGAAAATCGTTCTCCATTCGTTGGAAAGCCTTTAATTTATGCATAAATTATATACTGCCAAAACCGCTGTAAATATCGAAGAAGCTGAGATAAAAGACCCTGAGTAAATAAAAAACGGGACGCAAAAACATTATTCATGTTTTGCATAGCAAATACCTCGTTCTATACAAAGTATAGAAGAGAAAAGATCCGGGGGGTCCAGGGGGGCTTGCCCCCCGGCGAGGCGCGAAGCGCCGAGTTTTTTAATAATTTTTTTTATGGCTCAAGTATAAAGTACAACTTTTACGCCATAAAAGTAATGTAAGTTACAATATTTTCTTTATGATATGTACAACATACAATATATATTATACAAAATACCTATATCATAAACTATTATAATAATAAAATAGAATATATAATACATAGTATATTTATATAGTTCCGTTTATATTGTTTAGTTTAGAGTGAACACTCAATGGCACTGAGAAACTTATATAGTTCTTTGTACGCTGATCGTTTATTGGATGTCAAGATGGACGTTAGATTGAAGGGTAATGGTAAGGTATCATTTGATTATATTATTATGAATGAATTATAGATAATTCTCCCCATCAGAACGAACTGATGTTCTTTCCACCTATCTAAAATTCCAAATAAACTTCGATCCCATTGAAACCTACCCACTGAAATTTGAGTAGGTATATATTGCAGAAGATTATATCCCCATCAAGACGGGAGTTTGGGCCGAGCAATGTTCGTTACTCGTGCTCGGACCTGATCCACCCGATGAATCATTAAAGGTCCCGTTTACACTGGCAACTGATCGTCGGAAATGCTCGGGCAGTGTAAACAGTGGTGCTCGCTGCAATCGTGCTCGTTGAAAACCGGCAAATGCTCGTCGCGAATGCTCGATACTCGTCCAGTGTAAACGGGGCCTTATGATTCTTATGTCCGACATCTTGATTCGGCGTTACGAGTCGTCTTGAACTTACACACTTAACGTTAACGATGTAGTTTCTATAAGTATTAAGAAAGTATGAAGCGCTGTATTTGATATTCACGATAATTCAACGGGTCCAGCCAATAAAAAAATAAAGCACATTAATTTGCCATCGATGTAGTTGCGATCCTTCTACTTGGGACAATATGAAACACGTCGACGGAGAAATGTGGCGTGCGAGAGCTCGTAAATAACGCCGTCTCTGCCGCCGTGAGAAGATACATGGAGCTTCAGGGAGAAGGGCAGACCTCCGTATGTACGTGATCTCGTATTTGGGAGTGGGAGTGAGGGGCGGGGAGTTGCCCACTTGTGATTAGCCTATCTAACAATAGCTCTTTTCGCCTCTGCTCCACTAACCAGACTAATCCTTTCTGCCTGAGGTTGGTATAATTAGCTCAAGCTCCAAAACCCTGAGTAAGCTATATATAGAAGGCTCGGATCCGAGAAGACAATACGTCTGAACATCTACAAGCTTCTTGCTTTTATGATTGACGTTGTAAATTGTTTGAATTCTATCGCCCAGGTATGATTTAACTGGTATTGGGGTTACAAACTCTTGGATGTAGCTTAAAAAGGTTTATCCAGTAAGTTTTATTTCAATTAATATCGAAATCTAAATTTTAAAAGATTCCTGGGTTTATGAGGTTATGTGAGTTTTTATCTTGCAGTTCTACCTTTTTTTAAAGGTTTGGATGGGGGAAAATTACTCTGGTACAGGTACTCGCCGACAAAAGTTTCTACGAACTATGCATGTTCGCTGGTCACGTTAAGACGGTATTTTTAGTCCACGCCATCGATTCAGTTCGCCTTCCAATGTAGGTACTTGAAGTTTTTATGAAGCTCAGCCGACGTTTTTCCTGCTTTTTTGACCCATGCTAAATTTTGATGACTCGGAGGTTCCTGCGTCCTCCATTAGCCCTAAATTTTTGAAGTCTACTAAATGTTAAATTGTGAAATGTTGTATTGTCCTACACCCTTGTACATGTGTACATAAACCACATTATTCTCATAGAGAGTAAAATTCGTTAATATATTCCGCATTTGTGTACTTCATGTGTTCATCAAGTATGTAAACTTCAACTTCGCCCTCGGGAAACTGTAGTCGAATGCTGTAGACACTGATGATTCTGGAGCCCATGACGATTCTATTTTACAGAAAACCTTTCCAACAACTCTGCAGATCATCGACACCACAGTTTATTGAGTATCTTCTTTGTGCAGCTCAACCTTCTGTATAAATCACGAAATGACTGATAAAACGTTTATAGGGACGATTAATTATTTACAAATAATTTGTACCAGTATGATTTTTAGGTTTCTATTTCCACCTACGTACTTCGGCAATAAATGAATACCTAGATAAATAATATTAATTACTCAAAGTATCAATTATTAAACATTATTATTACCAACTATTATTGTTTATTAACTCCATGTTTCAACACCAATTTGCTAATCGAATCAGCTGGGCTAGTATGAACATGACCCGACAGGTTGTCGCATGATTCACTCTCATCTTGGGAAAGAAACTCCGTTCAAAATTGAATTGAAATTTCAAAATTCGTTTTGATCCCCTTCCCCTTGATCTAGCGTGATGACGCTAACTGAGCAAACTGCAAACTTGAACTGCAATTTTTCTCGAACGTTGCGTTTTTAAAGTTTCACAATTCATTTTGATGCTCTTCTCACCTATCTAGGTTATGAAATGTTTAAAGGTTCATCGTGGGTGATATCCGAACACGGAAACCTAATTTCGTAATTCTTGCTCAACGCTAACTTGACAAAGTGCCACTGACGGACGGATTTTTGGTTTATTATCTTCGATAATGAACCATTGGAATCGCCCAAAGAAAAAATTTTTTTAACCCCCCCTCAAAATTTGTTGGTTTACGTTTCAAGATACGTAGATTCAGAAAATCGAATAAAAAAAAATCCGTCCGTCCGCCGTACGCCGTCAGCCGTACGCCGTCCGCCGTACGCCGTACGCCGTCCGCGCCACTTTGCCCAGTTAGCGTTGAGTTAAAATTACGAAATTTTTTTTATGGGTTTCGACCAACCCCACAATGGTCCTCGAAACTTTTCATAACCCTAGGTCAAGGGGAAGGGGTTCAAAACGAATTTTGAAAATTTGAAAATCTCATATCTCGAAAAATTCATATAGAACGGTATGTTTTTTATTTCATATTTAGATAGAGTTTGTTCCGTAGAATTTTTTAAGACCATCCGCAGCTTTGTACGACCAGCCGTTCGTTCACAATGACGGCTCAAAGATTGTGCCTCACAACACGATCGTGACTCAAACTGTTGAAATACAGGTCCATTTTCATACTAACAAGCTCTTTGGAACATCATATGGCTTAAGTGATGTCGAGTTTGTTGTTCTGAGGTGCGTTTCGAGCTACGGAAATGAAGGTAATTTCGAATGTTTGTTGGTAGGTAGGTACTTCTTTTATAGAAAAATTATTACCGACGTAGTATTAAAAACCCCAGAATTATATCGTATTAATTAATCATAATTAATAATAATTATTATTATTAATAAATACGAATTATTAATACCTAACAATAAATTATAATAATTTTCACTAGGTACTTGATAAAATTGTTAATAATTAGTGATAATTGATAATAATAATTAATCTAACATTTAGGATCTAGACATTTAGACCTAGTGATCTAGACAGAAGGGTGATCTGTACAAAGAAGATAATGAACCGTTGTGTCAAGAATTTGCAGAGTTTTTATTTCAATTTTCGTAAGAAATTATGAATTTCGAAATTTCGAATTTCTTGAGATTCCAGTGGTTAATAATCGAAGATAATGGACCAAAAAATTGAGGTGTAGATAGAATTTGAAATTACAATTTGAATCAAAACTATTTGATTGTATTAACTAAAAATCTTTTATGGTTTCCAAACAACTACGTGAGTTCACGTGTTGAGGTAGAACTCGTCAATTCATGAACATGCGATTGTGTCTGTCATCTTCTGTTGGTCAATTAACATCATCGATAATATCGATATAATATATAATAATTGATATAATATATAATAATATATAATATATATTATATATTCAATTGAATTACGCACAATATTCTCCGCAAAGTTTTCCTGAATCGTTGGTGATCTTAGCAGACGTTGAAGTGTAGTCCTCAACATTGCATTCAAATATCGAACATTCGCTAACATAAAAATGACTCGTATTAACGCTCCATATTCCCCACCATGCTTCATTAATCTTGGTAGTATGTACCACCTACTCTTACTACCCTACCTACCCTAACTACCCTACCTACTCTTACCTACCCTTCCAGTTTTGGTTTATTATCTTCGATAATGAACCATTGGAATCGCCGAAAGAAAAAATTTTTTTAACCCCCCCTCAAAATTTGTTGGTTTACGTTTCAAGATACGTAGATTCAGAAAATCGAATAAAAAAAAATCCGTCCGTCCGCCGTACGCCGTCCGCCGTACGCCGTCCGCCGTACGCCGTACGCCGTCCGCGCCACTTTGCCCAGTTAGCGTTGAGTTAAAATTACGAAATTTTTTTTATGGGTTTCGACCAACCCCTAATGGTCCTCGAAACTTTTCATAACCCTAGGTCAAGGGGAAGGGGTTCAAAACGAATTTTGAAAATTTGAAAATCTCATATCTCGAAAAATTCATATAGAACGGTATGTTTTTTATTTCATATTTAGATAGAGTTTGTTCCGTAGAATTTTTTAAGACCATCCGCAGCTTTGTACGACCAGCCGTTCGTTCACAATGACGGCTCAAAGATTGTGCCTCACAACACGATCGTGACTCAAACTGTTGAAATACAGGTCCATTTTCATACTAACAAGCTCTTTGGAACATCATATGGCTTAAGTGATGTCGAGTTTGTTGTTCTGAGGTGCGTTTCGAGCTACGGAAATGAAGGTAATTTCGAATGTTTGTTGGTAGGTAGGTACTTCTTTTATAGAAAAATTATTACCGACGTAGTATTAAAAACCCCAGAATTATATCGTATTAATTAATCATAATTAATAATAATTATTATTATTAATAAATACGAATTATTAATACCTAACAATAAATTATAATAATTTTCACTAGGTACTTGATAAAATTGTTAATAATTAGTGATAATTGATAATAATAATTAATCTAACATTTAGGATCTAGACATTTAGACCTAGTGATCTAGACAGAAGGGTGATCTGTACAAAGAAGATAATGAACCGTTGTGTCAAGAATTTGCAGAGTTTTTTATGAACCAAATAGTTGAAAGAATTTAACCGTGACAAGTTTTAATATTCTATTACATAATAATTTAATTGTATTCGTCCTTCTGTTAGTACGCCCATGGGCCTTAGTATTTTAACGGGTTAAGTGATAACTTCAGGAATCAGCCGTCTCTGTACTAATATTGGTTTATTAAATCACTGAATCCAAAAGAACAGTATAACACAACCGATAAACTTTTTGTAGGAACAAGAGATGAAACTTAAACACACCAATTAATGAGTCAAGTGTGTTAGAGTTGCTATGGTGATAGTGGAGGATAGTTATTGTCAACCGATGACGCCACCATGAACTTGAAGCAGTTGCAATATTTCCTCGGTACAATAATTCGATCTGCCACATCATGGCCGTCTTAGCTAAAGTCAGCGAACGATTTTGTATCAAAATTCCCTCTGCTATTGCATATCGTAATACAACGGTTGACAAATAGATGGTAATTATATGTAATAGATGGTAATAGTGTTATGGTTATGGGTTAATGCTTACGACTAATGAACGATTGTGTTTTGGAAATTCGTCCAATACTTTTGCGAATCAAGTTTTATTCATGACCACTTTTTTACTTCTTCTTTTTTTTTAATCACCACAGCGTAGGTACCGATCCCGTGTTTTATAAATTGAACAATCAGGTTTCATTCAAATCATGCTAAGATACGGTTTGCTTCGTGCTAGTTGCTCGGATTATTCCGCTTCTCACCATCCACGCATTCGGTGGGAGGAATAAGTTGAAGATCGCTGGGGTCCAGAAGCTGATTCAGGTTGTTCCAGTGGAGGTGGTGAAGTTCACAAAAGTAAACAGCCCGCCTTCACGTAGCTCGTTCTGCCTCACGACGGGCGGTCCCGAAAGCGGTGGGGACGTGCCACCAGTTAGGCTAATAAGAACAAACAGAGGTGGAAAAGGAAAATGTTTGTCGGAGTACAAGCCCTTGATAAGGTAGGATAAATGTTCTACATGATTCCCGCCATTGTAGCGTACCTCGTACCACCTTTCTAATTTTCACACTTCAACAACCCCACTACCACTCGACCGGAAGAGATAAAGAGGAAAAGAAAAGGAAAAAAGTGGTTGTACGGTTTGGTTGGAACAGGGTAACTTATACATGCCCGTGGCTATTAACTCCTCGTTATACAGAACAGCGTTTTATTATTTGTCAGCCATTTTGAAACCTAGAAAGATGAATGTACTCGATTTTAGCATGAACCGGGCATCAGTTGGAGGTTATAACGTTGAATAGAGAGTTCTCGTAACGTTGTTCAGCTATTGAATACCGCTTTCCAGCGGTTGCATTTGGATGCATTAGAGGTACATGATCATTATTTGATGCCTATTTTTATATCAGTACGTAACTCAGTAGGATGGTGGGGAGAAGGACTCTGATCCAACATCATGTTCTCGAGAGGTGTCAAGAATGTGACCAGGTGAGTGGAGGTCGTGACGCATGGGCCACGGCATGTAACAATGTTGGACGATTTCCAAGATCGCGGTCGTACTACGAGGAAAACGCGTAATGAAACATCTGCTGCAGGCTACATTGAGAATATTTCACTCTTCCTGGCGGGAACTTGTCCTCACGTACTATACTAACTTTGGTTTGTTTTCATTTAAATAATTAACTTATAATTTTATTAATTTGCTTAATTTATCCTTGCATATTGCCTCTACAGGTCGTTTCAACTTCAACAAGAAGAGTGATACACCCCAAAAAGAACACTCCGTGTAAAAATCCGGAAAAAGTTTTGATATCCACGTTCCCCGCCCGTCGTTCTCCTTCCAACTAAAGAGATGTCCTAACCGCTTCTCAAGCACTGTACCCGTTTCGAAATCTCCTCTGGCGCCATGGGGAGATTTCGAAACGAGTACGGTGCTTGTGAAGTGGTTAGGACATTTCTTTTGTTGGGAGGAAAAGGGCTGACAGGGAAAGAGGAGATCACAACTTTTTCCGGCTGCTGTAGAATGATATTTAGGATTTTTACACGGAGTGTTTCTCTTTGTGGAGATATCGTGTACACCATAGAAACCGTCAAGTTGTTATGTTCCAATCCCGTTAGTGCAGAATGAATTCAATGGTACGTCAATAATTTGGAATCAACATCCGAATACAGCTTTCGAAACTCCGTAATGGTCTTCAATGCTTGAAGGGCAGCTGCCGTTGTAATCTAGTAGAACTAATTAAAAGTTTGTTCATTGATCAAAGTTTTCGGGTAGTCAACTTCGTCAAAGAGTCACAAACTTGACCCCCCCTCGCCCGATTTTAGTCAATCAAAATGTACTCGAAAGATTAATGGGTGAAAGAGCTAGGGATCGATTCGCTTTCCATTTTATATGTTTAATCGTCTGCTTCGTTCTTTTTGGCGGATGCTATTTGGTTGTCTGATAATTTTTTCCGTTCACAAATATTTTAACATTTTCAATAGTTTCATGCCTATAAACCGGAAGAAACATGCATAAATGCAGTATGAAGCGAATTTTCGAAGGAACCCTCTAGAACTACTCAATCCTCATTCGAATTGGAACTACGTCTAGTAAAGTTTAAAACTTCCTATTATTATGGTAATAATTATAATTATTTTCACCAAGATTAATGTACCTTCAGAAAATTCTGAACCTTCAAAACATCCCTAAAATAGTTTAATTTTCTTGGAAATTAACGTTCTGAAACTTCATGAATCGTGATTGAATAGTTATAACTAAATAATACTAATCACACCAGCACATCGCAGTGACTAAAGTGAAAACGATGCAGCGCTGTAGGAAATGAAATCTTCTAAATCATGCGGAGAGAGCAACCCGGCTAGGCCCTGTTTCTCTCACCAGTGACAGTATTCTAATCTAATAACCAAATAACCTTCATCCCATTTCCACTGCGTGTCACCGATAAAGACACCACAGTAAGAACAGCTACCTGCGAAATCTCAAAAGCTCACCGCTTTTCTTCAATTTTAAAGCACTCTCAAGATGAATGTGGCCTAGATTTTAAACGCGTTTAAGGTAATAATACTGAGAGCTTAACATCAGTGAGTTTTCCGGCCACGAGACAATCACACATTACGTTTCTCATGAGCGTGTTGACTCATTCGCTGGAGCACTAGAACCAGGAGTTCTCTGATACTTTTCCTGTCGGTATCTTGCCGCCAAGTTGTCTCCTGGCAGCAACTGACTTCTCTCTTAATGACAGGGGAACTATGTAGTGCCGTAGTTTTATTTCTTTCAACTTTTTCTTCAATCTCCATTTATTAATTTGTATACTATATTTTTATCTCGCTATTGAATAAAATCTATCCCCATATGATCTGTTTGTTTCTTTCTGTTTCAAACTACTTATTTTGGGTAGTATTCATTCACAAATATCATTGAATAAATGGAATATCAATTTATGGTTGGTGTAGCGAATATGCACATTAAAGGGCTGAGTATATAAATACTAGGTACTTACTATGTATACTCTTATTTAATGTAAGGATGAAACTTGGCTAGCAATAAGAATAGCAGTCAAAACTGAAGTTAAAATTTAAAAAAAAGGACAACATACTTGGAAATATTTGGCCAAATTGCTGAATTTTTCTTTGTTTATCTCCTCCTTCTAGTTATTGTTGACTCTTCACAGATAAACGCTTCCGCGGTTAGTTGATCAAATATGATGTTCTCACTAAACACTCGTGACCCTAAAAGAAACTTCGTTATCCCTATTTTCAAGCCCATATTCCAGTTATTGCCTTCTTTATTCCTTATTTCCTATTTTTGATTGGTACGTCGCTAAAATCAAGCCGTTAGAAGTTTGATAAAACGATAAACTGGCACCCAAAAGTGTTGGGATGGGAGGGAAAATGAGCGGGCGATCGGAACGCCAGGATGGCTGGCGCCAGCTTCCCCATCAGAACTTTTCACGAAACTCGCGAGTAACGACGAAAAGAGGAAAAATCCGATTCACATACTACGTGGATTTGTTTCTCACACGTACCGAGCTCAATACATCGATACATGTATCGATATGTATATAGAAGCAAAGTACTTATTCACCGAACGCTGGTATGTCCGTAATATTGTTATCTACGTTGTTCTTTCCGGGTTTTCGAAGAAAAGGAAGCTATTGTTCTTGGTCCAACATTTTTAAGCCTCCAATTTCCGAATAATATGTATACAAAAATCCATTTCAGACGATCCTGAGGATTCACTGCCAAAAGACAAAAAAATCATATGTTTTTATATATGACAAGCTGTGTAGCTGCGCTTCGCAACGGTAGAACAAACCAAACTGGTCAGAAACCTTCACAACTTATGTTCATAGAACTCAATTTCAATGTTTCACTCCAATTCGTCAAGTAGTTTTTGGATTGCCGGTAACCCCCCCCCACCCCCCCCCCCACACACAACCTGTACCCCCCCCCCTCCTAAATTGGTCAGAAACCTTCCCCAATGTTCACTCAACATATTCCCAAAGTTTCATTCAGATCAGTCAAGTAGTTTTTAAATCCCGGTAATACCCCTCCTCCCCCTCCCCCTAACTGCCTTTAACCCCCACCCCCATACTATTGACCCACTCTACCTGTTTAGAAACATTCCTCAATGTTCACACTACAAATTCCCAAAGTTGCACTCCAACTGGTCAAGTAGTTTTGAATGCCTGTAGACCCCCCTCCCTCCCCCATCTCTCAACCTGCACCCAACCCCCTCCCTCTAACATCCTGATTGAAGTACCACTTGAAAGTACTAGTCGAGCTGAATCCAGAGACTACTTACTGAAACAACTTGATTCGGCAATAACTCAAAATCGTCTATTCTTTTATTATAATATCTAACTAAACTACTTTTTGGGTTGTCAAGCAGGTGACAAGTAACCAGGTGCTAATGTACTGGAGTCAGGGTCCAACATTCCTCCCCCTCCACCCTGAAGAGGGTCCTTCCTCATCTGGTCTGCGTGAACTCTGCACTCCTGGCCGTCCAGCAGTACTGTGTACGACAAGGGACCAGTGCGCCTCTTCACAGTGGCCCTCGCAAATGTCTTCTCTTCCTTCCTGCGTTTTATCCAACATTCCTCCCCCTCGTTGAACTCCTTGAAGCAGTATTTCCGGCGTTGCTGGTTCTGCAGGGCCTCCTCCATTTGTGCCCCAATGCTGGGCCTCAAAAGGGACAACCGAGTACGAGGCTCACGCCCAAACATTAACATGGCAGGTGAGCGGTTGGTGGAACTGTGGATAGACGCCCGATAAGAAGCAAGGTACCTCTGCACCCGTGACTGTAAGCTACCTTCATTTCGTGATGTAGCCATTCTCTGCTTGAATGTTCTCACCGCCCTTTCTGCTAAGCCATTTGTCCTTGGATGATAAGGGGTTGACGTGACGTGTTTGACATTACGGCTGGAACAAAATTCTTCAAATTCTTTAGACGTAAATTGTGGTCCATTGTCAGAAACAATAACTCTGGGAAGGCCAAACCTAGCAAACATCTCCTCCAATGCTGCTATGGTTTGAACAGCCGTATGCTGTTTCATGGCCACGATCTCCTGCCACTTGCTAGTCGCATCCACAACTACGAGCCAGCTATGGCCTTCAAATGCCTCTGCAAAATCTATGTGAATGCGAGACCACACTTCTGCAGGTACATTCCACGAATATACTGGTGATTCAGGGTCCCAGGGTCTGTTTCGTTGGCAGGCAGTACACGTTTTCAGGAATTCCTCGATGTGCCTATCCATTCCTGGCCACCAAAGATGCAACCTAGCGACAGACCTCGCAGTGAGGTAGGGATCACTAACCGTCCATTCCAAAGTAAAAACCCCTCTTCAACAGACAGCTCATCTTTCTTTTCAAAGAATGTGTTTAATTCATTGTCCAAGGCTCTCTTCTGGGGCCATCCTTCTTGCATGTACCGCATTACCTTCCCTACTGTCGAATCTGCTGTTGAGCGCATCCTTAAGATAAAACGTCTGCCGGACAATTCATGTTGCCTGAAATATATTCAACTGAGAAGTTGAACTCCCCAAGCATTAAGGCCCACCTACTCACTCGACTTGAGGCAACCCTGGGAAGGACAGCACTTTCACCAAACAAGTAGGCCAAGGGCTTGTGATCCGTACGGAGTATAAATTTCCTACCATATAAGTATCTTTCATACTTCTTCACTCCATTTATGATGGCCAAAGCTTCCCTGTCTATTACGGAGTACTTCGCTTCTGCCACATTCAAAGTGCGAGATGTATATGCAACCGGGCGCTCAATACCACCTGTGAACCTGTGACACAGGACTGCCCCTATCCCCGTTTGGCTGGCATCAGTGTACAAAACAAGCGGAAGCTCTGGGTTATAATGCACTAAAGTGTCAGAGGAAGTTAACATTGTCTTCAGATGTTCTACTTTTTGCTGGTGCTCGCTGGTCCAAACCCATTTTGCTCCTTTTTTCAACAGATTGTGCAAAATAACACAATCTCCTTGTAAGTGTGGCATGAACCGCTGATAATAATTTATACACCCCAAAAATGATCGCAATTCTTTTGCACATGTCGGCGTTGGAAGTTGCCTCATCGCCTTGATCCTCTCTTGGGTTGGGTGTATTCCATTCCTATCAAATCTATGTCCCAGATATACCACAGAATCCTGTAGCCACTTACATTTATCCAGTCGCACTCGCATTCCGGCTTTGGTTAACCTGTCCAGTACAGTCTCTATCATGTTCAAATGACCTTGCCTGTCTTTAGCTGTGACCATTATGTCATCAAGGTAACACTTGACCCCTGGTAGGCCTTGAAGTATGATCTCCATTGTTCTCTGGAATTTGGCTGGGGCCGATGAGATACCAAAAGGCATACGGCGGTACCTAAAGAACCCCTTGTGTGTTGTGATGACCAAATATTGTTTGGAACTGTCCTCAACCTCCATCTGTAGATATGCATCTCGTAGGTCAATAACAGAAAACTGTTCACCACCTGCTAGTTCTGCACAGACTTCTTCAAACGTTGGTAAGGGATGCATATCTGTAACAATGTGCTTGTTTATTGTTACTTTGAAATCTGCGCACAACCTGATCTTCCCATTAGGCTTTGGGGCAATCACCAACGGTGAAGCCCATTCAACAGGCGTCGTTGCTGGGTCGATTGGCTCAATAATCCCCTCAGCTAATAGCCTCTCAAGTTCTTGTTCCACTGCTGCTTTCAGTGCAAATGGAACTGGTCTTGGCCTAAAAAATTTTGGAATTGCGCCTGGCTTTATTCTAATGTCAATTCTGTGCCCTACAATAGTCCCAGTCGCATTATCAAAGAGACGTGTATATTTTCCAATCAACTCTTTAATATCAACAGGAATTGGCCTGACTCCTTCCTTCTTGCTAGGTCTATCTTCTGAACTCTTCACTGTACAAATTTCGGCCCCTGGTGGCAGTGGAAGGTTGAATTCTAACGCCCACTTCAAACCAAATAATGGTGAATCATGCTTGTTCACCACAATTAGCGGCAATTCACTTTTAGCCCCAAAAGCCTCTACGGTGACCCAGGCGATGCCCAAAGTTTCTACCACTAAATCGGTATATGCGCGCAAATTAGGATATGGTTTGAGAGCTGGTCGACCTATGTGTTTCCACGTCCTCTTACTGATGACTGACTGGTAGGCACCCGAATCAAACAACATTCGAAGTGGTCTCTCGTTGACCAGAACGTTCAGCATTACCTTTGAGCCGTTCTTCGAAATCTGTCGGCATCCTAGGCGCGATTCTCCATCACTTCCGGATTCTGAAGATTCCAGATCTACTGGGAGCTGGAGTCGATTCGCCCGCTGTTGTTCCCTTGCCTCTTGTTTGTAATTTGACTTGACAATCGCCCTTCCTTTCTTTACACAAGCCACTGCGATGTGATCTTTCTGTTGACACAGAAAACATTCTTTACCTAGTGCCTTACAAACTTCTTTTGCACCATGCTTGTAACCCCCACACGCAAGACAGTTCCGGCCGACGATCAGTACCAGCGGAGAACGTCTTTTGACTGGACGCCGATGATTTGGGGCACTATTTACTTGGTTGAGGTCTAGTCCTGCTGTTAACTTCACTAACTGGGAATGGGCATTTAATCCCTGTTCCAAGTTCACAGCCATCGCTTCTACCTCCGGTAAGGTGTGTGAGTTTCCAGGGAAAGATTTCAAAAGCTCGTATTGCCAGGAGGTATTGTTGATCCCTAATATAATTTGATCCCGTACTCTTTCTGACAGTGAAGTGCCAAACGCACATCGCCCCGCTAATGCTTTTAAGTCGCTTATGAATCTCTTCATATTCTCATCTTCACCTCGTTTCCTAAGAGAGAATTTTACTCTGTCGGTAGTGATACTCCTGACATCCGAATAATAATTGTCTATCACCGAGATTAATTCGCTGTACTGGCACTCACCAACTCGGCGAGGTCGGAAATGATCGACAATGAGCTTGAAGGTTTCAGACCCGATTTTTGTAAGTAAGGCCAGTCGCATCTCCCCCTCTTCTCGAATTCCAGCCGACCTCAACTCCAGTTCGAAATATTGGTAGTAATATTCCCATTCTTCCTCTGCAGGATTGAACTGGCGAATGTGCAACTTGGACTGTGCTTGTCCTGCATAACGTCCGTCCTCATCGGTTGGTGAATCTTGTTTCCTTTGTCTTCTAGACATGTCTCATTTAATTAAATGATTTTTCCTCCGTCGCCACTTGAAACAACTTGATTCGGCAATAACTCAAAATCGTCTATTCTTTTATTATAATATCTAACTAAACTACTTTTTGGGTTGTCAAGCAGGTGACAAGTAACCAGGTGCTAATGTACTGGAGTCAGGGTCCAACACTTACAATCGGATTTACGTTCAACCGTTCAAAAGTTATAAGCATAAACGTCCTCATAGAAGTGATTATAACACGTTTTTTTGTAGTATTTCATTCATACCGTTTCAACGGATGGACAGATTTAAACGCGGATTTTTCGTAAACCTTCCCAGATAAATTCTGCGTCAAATGGTACCAGCCGCAACTTTCTACGTTCAGCCGTTCTCAATTGATGATGAGACAAACAGACAGACAGACAAACAGACTCGATTTTATTATATAGTATAGATATACTAATTATATTATAATTATATTATATAATATACCAATTATATTATAATTAGTTGCATGCAGACAACTGTACTCAGGATTGTTTAAAATAATAATAAATAATAAAATAATAAATATTGTTAACTTGGTCCAATATGTGCGATTTGTTGTTACCGTAGGCCTATAGGCCACGGTAGGGAGAATGCTTCCTTGCTCTTCAGATCTCCTTGCATCGATTTTAATGTGCTCCAATAAACTTCCATCTCCCCCTTAGTGATTGTTGACAATAATTGTAACTAATCTATTGTTCTCACGAGGGTTGCGCAGAGCCGTGGTAGTAGTTCGGTGGTTTCTGGCAAAACTGCGTTGGTTCTGGTGGGGGGGGGGGGGGGGCTTAATCTACTGCATAGTAATGATTAATGTTCGTTCTTCGGCTTGTGACGTTTCTGCCCTCCACTTAATAAACATGCCCTAATGACCGAAGCTAGCCGAGGCTACCCTTTAGGTTTGTACAGTCTAGAATTACCTGGGTCCCTTACCCCCTCTCCGCTTCTTCCACTGTTCCTAGCCTTCTGTCATTAGGGTTAGCCCTTCAGAATTCCCGCATTAGCCCAAAAGTGGTAGGTAGTTGATGGCTCATGAGCTTTGGGTCGCCAACGAAACCGATTATAACAGCCACTTTCTGCCCAACTTTGACTCCAGTATTAATTATTTCCAAGACATTTGTAAGACCAGTAGACGAGAGGGAAGTTGTTTCAGCACCCAACTCTCGACCATCTTCTAATCTCCCCCATTTCCTGGCACAACAGCATCATTTCATCCCGATGGCTATGTACAGTATCATTACGATCTGTATCTACTCATCACCCGATTCTACTTGAACGGTAGCTCATTGACCGGTCCATAATCCTGTTGCTTCAACTGTTAGATCCACAGATGGATATAATGCTCGAGTGGGGTTTTCACAGGTGCATACCATAGCAGTGAACACAGCAGTTAAATGACAAACCTAATACTTTTCACGTGAATGATCCAACATTCCTTAAGTCACGAGTAAAGTACCTAATCAATTAATGGAATTAATTCAATTTGAAATTTGTTCATACTTCATTCTATTATGTGTTTGAAAATTCATATAAGTACTTCGACTATTCATATAAGTATTTTTTCTATAATATTTTCTTTTCTTCCGCAGGTACTACCAAAGGTTTGTAATTCACCACACTGGTAAGGGCGGGTGAGTCTTCATCTTCAATATTGAATTTTTTATGGTTTAGACCCTCTCCTCATCCCCCCACAACTTTTCCACATTTGATGTAGTACCATGATATTTTTACTAAATTGGAATCTTTTTCCTCCGACTAAAACCTTTTTTTTTTTTTTTTTTTTTTTTTGGAAAGTCGATAATGTTGTACAGCAGAAGCTCGATATCCTGGCGAGGGAGAAGAGCCACAGAAAAGAGAAATCACGATTAAGCCGCTGATAGAAAAAACCCTGCAACTTCTTGACACAACGGTTTATTATCTTCTCTGAGCAGATCACCCTAATCCAATTAACGAAATGATAGATGAAATTTAAATTTAATTTAATTTGTTTAAACCAATAGGTTTTGTTTAAACAATTTTACAGTCAGGAAACCAATTGAATACTGCATTGTCATCCATCTGCGACCCATGTTTAAAATTTCAAGACTCCAGCTCATCATCAAAATTTAATTGGTTTAAACAAATAGTTATTGTTTAAACAACTTCAATGACAAGAAATCGAGTGAATATTGAATTTTCATCCAGTTCTGACTTATATTCACAATTTCAAATCCCTAGCTCATGGGAAACTTGGAAAACAAGTAGTGAAAATTATTATTGACATTAAATTTTTATGTCTTTACTCTGGCACATAACTCGAAAAACGTTACACAAAAGCGTTACACGAAATCGTCACGAAAATTTCTGATGCTTTTCGCTTACAACCGATTCGTTGCTACGGAACCTTATCTTCGCCAGTTATCATCGTACAAAAATCGTTCACCACTCGTTGGATAGCCCTCGATTTACCTAACCATATTACGTTAACCATTGCGGAGTGCGTGGCCGACAAGCTGCAGTATGAGCGTGATTGTTTAAATAATTGTTTACACACAGGTGATCATTCTCAATAATTTATATTGTCTATACGAATGCAAGCTTCATAATTTATGATGAACCCTACAATTAAGTATAACAACAACGCTACTGGGGTAGGTGATGTAGCATTGTTCGAAGGTTCTTGAATCACTTCTTTAAAGACATAAAATGTCCCAATGTGTTGCAGACTCGTATGCAAGCATTTAATTCTCGACTGTATCAACAACAGGATGGAGTTGACATTCTTTTGACATTTTCATGTCTTTGCTTTGGCACATAAACTGAAACGGGAAAAATTTGTTTCCTTGATACACCCTTTCCCTCAGATCACGTCAGAACACAAGCGACAGGCGGGCCACTACGTCAGACGCACCTATGACGCACGAGCGTATGACGTCAGACGGCTGGCAGGAGGCCAACTCGTACGTCAAAGTCTATGCCGTAAGAGCCTATGACGTCAGACGGCTGGCCGGAGGCCAACTAGTACGTCAGAGCCTATGACGCACGAGTGTATGACGTCAGAAGGCTGGCAGGAGGCCAACTAGTACGTCAGAGCCTATGTCGCACGAGCGTATGACGTCAGACGGCTGACAGGAGGCCAACTAGTACGTCACAGCCTATGACGTCAGAGGGCTGGCTGACTAGGTGATCGGGTTTTAATAAGCCTCTGGAATTCCGCGCCTTCATTTTGCATTCATTTACATCTTCACGTTGAAAAATCCTTCATCTTGTCGCTAATGTTTTATTTACTTAGGTATTGTTAGTTATTGATAATGTTATGAATTGTTTTTATAATGATTGATAATAATTATTATTTACTATAAATTTACTCGATTTCTAGGCCCGACAGGCTGCCGCATGATTCACCCTCTTGTTGACGAATTTTGATTTGCTTGAACTTTGAACCCTCATTGTGAACGAACGGCTGGTCGTACAAAGCTGTGGATGGCCTTGAAAAATTCTAAAAAATAAACTCTATCTAAATATGAACTAAAACTTTGCATTTTTTGACACATGAAATTTCAAAATTTCAAAATTCGTTTTGAACCCTTCTCCTTAACCGAATGTTATGAAAAGTTTGAAGGATCATTGTGGGGCTGGTCCGAACCCGTAAAAAAAAAATCTGTAATTTTTGCTCAACGCTAACTGGGCAAAGTGCCGCGGGCCGCGGACGGAAGGATTTTTTTTAATTCGATTTTTGGGATCTACGTATCTCGAAACGTAAACCCTCAAATATTGAGGGGGTAATTTGTTTTTCTTGGTCGATTACAAAGGTTCATTATCGAAGATAATTAACCAAAAAGAGGCTGAAATGCTTAATTTAGTGAGAGAAATTTACCTGCAAGTAAAAGAGTGACCATAAATGTCTCTTCGCTAGAACTGTTACGTTACTGTAACCAAAACATGATTGCAACCAAACAACACCTGTCTTATGAAAATAATCGGCTCTCGGTTAATCTGCCCCCGTTTAATCGAGGTTCTATTGTATTTTCAAGTTGGAGTTTATGAACTCGATGGTTATTTTTGTTGTTGGTCATTACTTTGATGATTCGTAATCCTAGGTCGCTTATGGTGTTGTAACTTATCAAATTCGTAGAAACGCGGGAAATAATACCTACATAGTTCATGAGATGAAAATTAAAGGGGGCTTAGCAAATAATAGAACTTTCACAATTAACCTATTGCATTAAGTTCTGGAATTTCCTACCGGTTTTAGTAAACAATACCTCACCATCCTGTGATGTGCATAAACAATATCTACATTACTGGGGTCCTTTGCTCTGTAGTTCGTGGCCTATGATCTTCCGTAATGAATTTCAGGAGGTGCCACGTACTAACAAAGTAGAAGGTATTGTCTCTTCGAAATGGGGAGGAAACTAATCCATTTCCTGCGAGCAGAAGGAGACAGGATGAAACACTTTTTTTCTGTTCCCGTCACCAGCGACCACAAAGAGAAATTCCCAGGGGTACTCCATTCGTTTTCATTCGGTTTAGCCTTCTAGTGTTGTGGAATTAAAAAGACTTCGTGTGTCGGAAGAGCTCACTGAAAACTCCAATGTAGGCTCCGGTGCCGTAACGGTCGGTAGCCACAAAGGCGGCAAAAATACGAGGTTGCATGCAGGAGATACTCGTATATTGGGACAGCGCTGTACGTCCAACTCCATGAAACTTTTGAGGTGTTTTCTAAAATAATGAGTAGATACGGCTCGTTCTTATCTGTTCCTGAATTCTTCAAAGTGAATAATTATCTGATGGAGCACTGAAACACACTATAATTCACCTACCTATCTATGTCGTGCCGCTCCGATGGGAAGCGTTTGCATTAATTAATTCTCCCTTCTAACTTCTTCCTGACAACCAACTTATTTATATATTCGACAAAACATATGATACGTGTGGGAGACAATCGGTCTGTTGTAAATAGACATTATATAAATAGGAGCTAGGTAGTCCGAGCCAGCCAGCTCCCAGCTGACCCTGTCAATTCTTCTCAGGCTCTCAGTGTATTTCGATAATACATTTCGTCATTTCGAGTTGTATTTTTTTTTTCCTTCAGCAAACCATGCCAGAACTAACCCTCGGTCAATTAGCTGCTCACTTTACAAAGGAGGAAATAACTCGTGAAGACCGTGACTTCAAATTTCCAAGTATTTTGGTTGGGTCTATGACGTTTTTCTCAACTTCCGTGAACTCGCTAGTTTCGTTGGTTTTTTGGTACAACTTCGGGGGTCCCCCAACATATAACTTATAACGATTTCCAACTTATAACACCGTGAGTCCATTATTTTTGTTCTTGTTTTTGTTCTTAAGCTAGTCTTCTATATGATGGTAAAGAGACGACACAAAAGATATTATTGCAAAAAACCAACTATATTAGAGCTGCAAAAATGAGGAAATTCGTAGCTGTAAACCGATGTTTACCTTTAGAGGTTCAAACCTACAACATCTCACGGTACATCGCTTGAAAATACAAATTTTTTCTTCAATATTACTGGGTTTTGACCGGTTGGGATTCGGTACCTAAGTTAGGCCACCCGTTGCAATACTTCCGTTCTTGATGGGCGGGTAAAATGAATCACCCGATCTTCACTTCCCCCTTGTTTGGCGTCCGTTGTGTGACGCGGTAGTTTTTCTCGAGCGAAATACTTGTGTACATGCGGTAGCGGAGAGAGGGGAAAATGGAGAAGTGAGTTGGCCTAAGGGAAAGAGGTATTGCGGGTAAACGTATCCTGCGTGAAGCTCCAGGGTCGGTTAAAACATTTTTCTTTGCCCCGCCACATAGTGCTCTGTGACCTAACTTCATCCCGTCCCTGGGGACGGTTCCTTTGGGACCTGTACCTGGTCTAACGAAGAAGAAACGGCTCTGCGCTGTGTTGGTTGTAGAGAATGAAGTGGTAGGACAGGGAACATTTTCCTTTGGGCTTTTCTTCTTGTTCGGCCCAGGTAATAAACAAAGGCTCCGTGATTCATTGGCTCACTGACTTAATAAATTGCTCATGTCGTGTGTCTGTTCTGCGGTCATACCACAGCCCTAATTACGTTTTCCAGAAGTAATCACTCTCTGAAATCACACGCCTTGTCTAATCCAATCTGAGGAATTCACTGTGGCGATACAATTTATATTTAATATTTTAGGAAACCTCGATTGGATCTACTCTCCTGCAGACAGCTCGATGAAAGGTCTTGACGTTTTTCGGGGAATCCGTCTGTTACATAATATTTTTATTACATCCAAATAATTTCTTAACCTTATGAAAGTGTTGTTTCATCAATAACTAGATCAGACCTTACCGCAAAACGTAGATACATATTTGGAGAAACGAAAGTTCTATGATTTTAAATAATTATTTGGGAAAATGCGGTTGATTGTATATCAACTGACATAATGATAATGACCCTTTCGTTCTCAATTAGCAGACCTATTTAAATTCAAATCGACTTTTGGATTATCACCTTCCACAATGAACCATTCGCGTTTACGTAGGCAAAAACATCCAATGCAAATGTTTCCACAACGGTCTTCTGTCTAGATCCCAGTTTTGTATGCAATATCCAACTCCTATTATAATAGAAAATCAATGGAGTAATGAGCTAAAATATTGCTCGAATAGATGACCATAATGATTGATGATGATGAATAATGATTAATTATGAAGACATCTGAATGTTATAGTCCTGGAGCCGAGGCCGAAAATGGGTGTTCATTTTAGGAGAAGGTTTGATATAAAATTATGAAAATCTAGTCAATTCTGAGTAAGAAAATCCAAGTCTGCCATTTCAAAGCGGTTGCTTTCAAAAATGGCAGCCATTTAAAAAGTGACGAAAACGCACAAACATGACCTGTCTTTAGGATGGATGGAACTTTTATAGATGATAGATTATATCCAAACATAGATGTTTTCACCAGTCTGCCACTTTCAACCGGTTGAAAATGCGTGGCAGACTCAATTTCAAAAATTGCATTTTTCGGGTGTAAAATTTACAGTATTTGGGACGCCTCAAATTTTCACACATCATTATATATGCCCAAATAAGGAGTTTGAGACTTGTCTGCCAATCTAAAGCAGTTGAAAAGTAATGGCAGACTTGAATTGAAATATTGCCAAATTTGGTGATAAATTTCATCAGTTTTAGGAAGATTCAAATTTCAATACGTTAAAGTACCTGTGGTATGAGAGCAATAGACCATGGTCTGCCTTGCCTAGCCAGTTGCTTTCTACCGACAGACTGAAATGCAAAAATTGCCAAATTACTGATCAAAATTTTGTGATTTTAGGATGCTTCAAATTTCGGCTCAACATTGTTCTCCTGCAATAAGACTGAAAAAGAGTAGTCTGCCTTCAGTAACCCGTTGTTTAAGTTAGGCAGACTGAAATTGAAAAACTCTGCAAATTCTTGACACAACGGTTCATTATCTTCTTTGTACAGATCACCCTTCTGTCTAGATCACTAGGTCTAAATGTCTAGATCCTAAATGTTAGATTAATTATTATTATCAATTATCACTAATTATTAACAATTTTATCAAGTACCTAGTGAAAATTATTATAATTTATTGTTAGGTATTAATAATTCGTATTTATTATTAATAACAATTATTATTAATTATGATTAATTAATACGATATAATTCTGGGGTTTTTAATACTACGTCGGTAATAATTTTTCTATAAAAGAAGTACCTACCTACCAACAAACATTCGAAATTACCTTCATTTCCGTAGCACGAAACGCACCTCAGAACAACAAACTCAACATCACTTAAGCCATATGATGTTCCAAAGAGCTTGTTAGTATGAAAATGGACCTGTATTTCAACAGTTTGAGTCATGATCGTGTTGTGAGGCACAATCTTTGAGCCGTCATTGTGAACGAACGGCTGGTCGTACAAAGCTGCGGATGGTCTTAAAAAATTCTACGGAACAAACTCTATCTAAATATGAAATTAAAAACATACCGTTCTATATGAATTTTTCGAGATATGAAATTTTCAAAATTTCAAAATTCGTTTTGAACCCCTTCCCCTTGACCTAGGGTTATGAAAAGTTTCGAGGACCATTGTGGGGTTGGTCGAAACCCATAAAAAAAAATTTCGTAATTTTAACTCAACGCTAACTGGGCAAAGTGGCGCGGACGGCGTACGGCGGACGGCGTACGGCGTACGGCGTACGGCGTACGGCGGACGGACGGATTTTTTTTTATTCGATTTTCTGAATCGACGTATCTTGAAACGTAAACCAACCAATTTTGAGGGGGGGTTAAAAAAATTTTTTCTTTGGGCGATTCCAATGGTTCATTATCGAAGATAATAAACCAAAATTGCAATTTTCAAGGTCAAAATGAATGTATTTTGGGAAAGTTGTAATTTTGGCATGTGATACTAGCATGTTAGTGTAAACTTTTTGACGCAGTCTGCCATCAATATTCCGCTGCCTTCTGGCGGCAGACTGAACTCAAACGTGGGAAAACAGAAATAATTTCAATTATTGACCATTTTTATGGTAAAAATGCATCTTCTTTAGGACGATTCAAATTTTGGCACATGATACTACATTGTAAGAAGAAACTTTGTGACATGGTCTGCCATCAATATCCAACTGATTTTTTCGGCAGACCAACAATATTAGGTATCTTACTTACATAATATGTTACAATTTGCCATCCCTCAACACCTTTATTAGCTGCAAGTAATTTTTTCTACATCCATTTTCCTTCATGTCCGACTGTAGAAAATATCTTTAATTTATAAATGAAACAAGGGAGAAGCAGAAAACAGAATGGGAAAACACTAAACTTCGCGTCGAAAACGGCCGTTAGGTGGGTCCCGGGTAGCCGCCCAGAATAAAACTGCCTTTTTTTCATCTTCCAGGTAAACTACAGTCTAGAAATTTTAACCGTCAGTCGGGGATAGACCACATTGCAATATTCACTCGGTTTCTCATCTGTAAAATTGTTTAAATAATACCTTTTTGTAATAATACAAATTAAATTTTGATGCTGAGCTATTGACTTGAAATTTTAAAAATAGGTCAGAACTGGATCACAATGCAATATTCACTCGGTTTTTTGTCTGTAAAATTGTTTAAATAATACCTATTTGTTTAAACAAATGAAATTTTGATGATGAGCTAGATACTTGAAATTTTAAATATAGGTCAGAAATGGATGACATTTCAATATTCACTCGGTTTGTATGACATGGTATGAGTATGGTATGGTATATTATTGTATGTATGATTTGGTATAGTACAGTATGGTATGATAGGAAAGAAATTCGTATGGTATGGTATGAGTACGGTGAGAATATGGTATGGTGCCGATTTGCAACACAGTCTGGTATAGACAGAAGGGAGTTTATTTTTCTATGGCCATAGATTTAGGCAAGTTTAGTTATTTTCCATTGTACATTGGTAACATCAACCGAATCCAGAAATAACATTATTTTGTTTACTTTTCCAACAATTTTGATTATTTATTTATCGCCACATTGCATCCGACATTTGGACATTTCACCGCTGAACACGACGGCGAAGTCAGAATTGCAATCTCGCATTACGTCCTAAAATGGACGAAGCGATTAGGAAGAAGTTGAACGAAACGAAACCTATCCATATAAACTTCACGAATCTGAAGACATACGTAATCCCATTAAAATTTAATAAGTTAATATTAACTCACAAACAGTACCTTAAGCGGACGAGGCGAAATACATTGGCATGACTCTCGACTGCAAGCTGAGGTGGAAAGCCCATGTAAAGAAAAAGAAATAAAAAACATACCGTTCTATATGAATTTTTCGAGATATGAGATTTTCAAATTTTGAAAATTCGTTTTGAACCCCTTCCCCTTGACCTAGGGTTATGAAAAGTTTCGAGGACCATTGTGGGGTTGGTCGAAACCCATAAAAAAAATTTCGTAATTTTAACTCAACGCTAACTGGGCAAAGTGCCGCGGACGGCGTACGGCGGACGGACGGATTTTTTTTTATTCGATCTTGAAACGTAAACCAACAAATTTTGAGGGGGGGTTAAAATTTTTTTTTCTTTGGGCGATTCCAATGGTTCATTATCGAAGATAATAAACCAAAATGAAGTACGAGGTACGCGGTGTGGGTGTGACAGGGGGCGCAGAGACATAAAAGGTCTCGTCGTATGACGCACTAGTTGGCTCCTGCCAGCCGTATTACGTCATACGCTCGTGCGTCATAGGCTCTGACGTACTTGTTGGCCTCCTGCTAGCCGTCTTACGTCATACGCTCGTGCGTCATAGGCTATGACGCACTTGTTGGTCTCCTGCCAGCCGTCTTACGTCATACGCTCGTGCGTCATAGGCTCTGACGTGCTTGTTGGCCACCTGCCACCCGTCTTACGTCATACGCTTGTGCGTCATTGGCTCTGACGCACTAGTTATCCTGCCAGCCGTCTTACGTCATACCCTCGTGCGTCATAGGCTCTGACGTACTTGTTGGCCTCCTGCTAGCCGTCTTACGTCATACGCTCGTGCGTCATAGGCTATGACGCACTTGTTGGTCTCCTGCCAGCCGTCTTACGTCATACGCTCGTGCGTCATAGGCTCTGACGTACTTGTTGGCCACCTGCCAGCCGTCTTACGTCATACGCTTGTGCGTCATTGGCTCTGACGCACTAGTTATCCTGCCAGCCGTCTTACGTCATACGCTCGTGCGTCATAGGCTCTGACGTACTAGTTGGCCTCCTGCCAGCCGTTTTACGTCATACGCTCGTGCGTCATAGGATCTGACGTAATTTCCCGCCGGTCGCTTGTGTTCTGACGTGATCTGAGGGAAAGGGTGAATCAAGGGAACAAATTTTTCCCGTTTCAGTTTATGTGCCAAAGCAAAGACATGAAAATGTCAAAAAAATGTGTAAATAGGTACCTAAGCCCAACTGTAATGTCAATTTTCTGACAATGAGTTTTCGACTATAGTTTTCATACCTTTTTACTTAAGTACTTATTGAAATTTGAGACTGATAATGAGCTGTTTGCAAATAAAAAGTCTGATAACTTCATTAGGTACATCTTATTAATCTATTTTCAAGTTCCGATTCACAGTTGAATGTGTTTTATTTAGATGTCGTAAAATTCGAAAACGATGGAATGACGAAAAACCTGTCGACTACTGACTCAAGTGATACTGTCGACTTCTAACACATGTAGGTCGACTACTAGTGCAAAACCATGTCGACTACTGAAGAAAATGTTGGTCACTGGTATCGACTACTACCTAGAGCATTGGGATTTTTTACAAAACTTCTTTTTCCCTTTTCAAACCATGTTGAATAATATTTCCCGCTGCCAGGTCTTTTAGGAAAGGATCTTGGGTACACAATGAACAGGTTTGCAATGAGAAAAAAACCGAGTGAATATTGAAATGTCATCCATTTCTGACCTATATTTAAAATTTCAAGTATGTAGCTCATCATCAAAATTTCATTTGTTTAAACAAATAGGTATTATTTAAACAATTTTACAGACAAAAAACCGAGTGAATATTGCATTGTGATCCAGTTCTGACCTATTTTTAAAATTTCAAGTCAATAGCTCAGCATCAAAATTTAATTTGTATTATTACAAAAAGGTATTATTTAAACAATTTTACAGATGAGAAACCGAGTGAATATTGCAATGTGGTCTATCCCCGACTGACGGTTAAAATTTCTAGACTGTAGTTTACCTGGAAGATGAAAAAAAGGCAGTTTTATTCTGGTCGGCTACCCGGGACCCACCTAACGGCCGTTTTCGACGCGAAGTTTAGTGTTTTCCCATTCTGTTTTCTGCTTCTCCCTTGTTTCATTTATAAATTAAAGATATTTTCTACAGTCGGACATGAAGGAAAATGGATGTAGAAAAAATTACTTGCAGCTAATAAAGGTGTTGAGGGATGGCAAATTGTAACATATTATGTAAGTAAGATACCTAATATTGTTGGTCTGCCGAAAAAATCAGTTGGATATTGATGGCAGACCATGTCACAAAGTTTCTTCTTACAATGTAGTATCATGTGCCAAAATTTGAATCGTCCTAAAGAAGATGCATTTTTACCATAAAAATGGTCAATAATTGAAATTATTTCTGTTTTCCCACGTTTGAGTTCAGTCTGCCGCCAGAAGGCAGCGGAATATTGATGGCAGACTGCGTCAAAAAGTTTACACTAACATGCTAGTATCACATGCCAAAATTACAACTTTCCCAAAATACATTCATTTTGACCTTGAAAATTGCAATTTTTCAATTTCAGTCTGCCTAACTTAAACAACGGGTTACTGAAGGCAGACTACTCTTTTTCAGTCTTATTGCAGGAGAACAATGTTGAGCCGAAATTTGAAGCATCCTAAAATCACAAAATTTTGATCAGTAATTTGGCAATTTTTGCATTTCAGTCTGTCGGTAGAAAGCAACTGGCTAGGCAAGGCAGACCATGGTCTATTGCTCTCATACCACAGGTACTTTAACGTATTGAAATTTGAATCTTCCTAAAACTGATGAAATTTATCACCAAATTTGGCAATATTTCAATTCAAGTCTGCCATTACTTTTCAACTGCTTTAGATTGGCAGACAAGTCTCAAACTCCTTATTTGGGCATATATAATGATGTGTGAAAATTTGAGGCGTCCCAAATACTGTAAATTTTACACCCGAAAAATGCAATTTTTGAAATTGAGTCTGCCACGCATTTTCAACCGGTTGAAAGTGGCAGACTGGTGAAAACATCTATGTTTGGACATAATCTATCATCTATAAAAGTTCCATCCATCCTAAAGACAGGTCATGTTTGTGCGTTTTCGTCACTTTTTAAATGGCTGCCATTTTTGAAAGCAACCGCTTTGAAATGGCAGACTTGGATTTTCTTACTCAGAATTGACTAGATTTTCATAATTTTATATCAAACCTTCTCCTAAAATGAACACCCATTTTCGGCCTCGGCTCCAGGACTATTAGGTTTAGTAGGTGCATTTCTCCGAAAAATAAGCTCTATAATTCTGAATGACTGGAATATAAATACATGTTTCATGGAAAAAATTGAACCCGTCTGGACGGTACTCCACCGATAACCCTTCACGCTTGCGTGGCATTACAGCTCGACAACCCCGCGATTAAATCGTACCGTTAGCACTTTCTGCTAGTCAAATGAGGCTCACTTGTACATGTGTGTGTTCCGCCCGCTCACAATATTCTATAGACAGCTCATAACTTGCCTCAGAGCCTCTCATAACAGGCCGCCCCAGCTCATCCGATCAGTGAATCCCCTAAAATCGCTTGTTCAGTAACGCTTCGTCTCTGCAAGCACGTGCTCCATCCCCCCCGACACTTAATTCTCTGATTTGTTCGAGGTTGACATTCCATTGCTCAGGACACTAACCCAATCCATCGCGATGCAATCGTAAACACGCAATAATCCAGAAAGAAAAACCGCCGAAACCTGTGTAACTTAAGGGGTGCCCCTTTCTATATTTCCACCAAAGCGTACTTTCCAGGTTTTTTTGCAGTATCTCATGAACCGCTCAAGTTCCTTGCTGAAAATGTGATATAATACAGTACATAATCGTATAGGTTTTAATGTACCTAACATCCAAGTTATATGTTTTGTTGCGTACAATCCAGCAATTCTGCCTCTGATGGAAATTCCATCATGGAATAATGCTCCAAATTCACCCACAGCGGTTCATAATTTTATCGAAGACTCGACAAGTATCCCATAACAAGAAACTTGATATCTCAAAACCGTGCTATTTGAATCAGTTGCTTCTATTGACCCAAAGTTATAAAAAGTTTCAAGGATCATCCTGGGACCAATCGGAGCCTGCATTCCGATTTCATAGTTCTCAGTTTATTTTGAATTGATACTCTGCCGGGGACGGCATTTAGATCTATTATTATCAATAATGAACCATTGGAATCGGCCTAGGAAATAACATTTTTAAGCCTTCCTCAGAATTGGTGAATTCATGTTTCGATATCAAGATGCGTATGAATCAACCGATTGAACGTTAGACCAATGGTTATACTGGGAAACGGCTGATGCAATCAACACATGTGTTGTATGTTTATGTGAAATCGAATTTAATTTAATTATTGCCGATACTGATGTTGAGGTATTAGTTGCTCGGTACTCAGAGCGGACTCGAACAACTCGAACAAATACACAATATTTCCCCATCGCATCACCTGAGTACTAATGGTTAGGGGGATGGTTGGTTCTCGAATTTTTAATAACGAACTGAAAGCTCCCCAAATCCTTGTTTCAACTTACCGTTAGAATTATTTCTGGAAAAATATGTGTGTGTTCCTATATTAATGAAAGAATGGAAGTTATCAGCGTGAATGGTAATGAGTTATGAGTAAGGGAGTGTCTAGCTGGCGCAACATGATAATGCAATAATTATTATTATGTTTTGTACTTAATTTTTCTCGCACTAAGTACCAACATCGTCGATAATGAAAGAAAAGTATTGCTGTTCAATTTTTTAGAAGACATGAGTCAATCCACACCCCGGAAAATCAAGCTGGATTCAAGAATGCCTTCCGACAACTCGTCTTTCCGGGTTAGATATTCCCTGGGGCACCCTCTTCCGTTCGAACACTCTGGAGAATAGAACAGAGAATCAGGCGGAGTAGAGTCGGATATTATGAAATTCTCCAAGGTTGTCCTCCATTAATTCAAATTAACCTTGCAACTTTCTCCATTAATATTGAACGGTTACCTGAAACGGACCAGAGAGGGGCGGCTCAGCGAGTTGGCGGTTTAGTAGCCTTCCGGTTATCCCCGAAAACCAGTTCACATTAAACCAACTAACTCACTTGCTATACCTATTCAAAAAGCACACACCATGTGGCTATACATTCTTATGGCTACTCCACAGTAGTAGACATGTTGCGCGATTGGGGTGTCAGAGATGGGACTAAGGTTGTGTTTGGATGTCACGGTAGATACGAGTATGTCTTAAGAAATAATCCGGTGTACTGGGCTGTTGCGAGGCCAAAAATCGCAGGTCTGAACAAACCCGATCAGAATGGGATACTTTTTGTTCTACTGCCAGTCGAAGAGAAGCTGTTATAGTTTCTCTAATTTTTTTAACCTGCTATTCCGAAAACCCATGGCGTCTTCCAGTCTAAATTTATTCAATAATGCAGTACCGAGTCCTTCCACGAGTTCTTCGCGCGTCCACCAACTTTTACGTTTTCGCGTTCTTTCACTTGAAATTATAAGTAAACATTGCGCACAAACCATTAACCGTCATGATCGTTTGCAGAGATGAGACTGAAAAAATTCACATCACAGTGTCGTCTAGACGTCTAATATCGGTGGCCATGTCTATGTCTCAATTCTAGACCGTCACAAGACCGCCTTTAGACAATCGCGCAACATGGGCTACTATTGTGTACTAGGCTTTAGTCGCGAGTCCCTGGTCTTATATCAACAGCTAAGGTCAGTCGAGTGGGGTTTCTGCACTCGAAATTAATCACATGGGAACCGGCAATTTTGATAGAATTTCGCTGTCCAGTAGCTGATGAAGAAGAAATCGTAGAATACCCAGTACTAACATAAGTACGCCCCTCCAGGTGCACACTCACCCAGCTGCCCGCTTCCAGGAATCAGCTATGGCTTGACCCCATTCCAGCACCAACGACATATATTTTCCCCTCTATTAGTATTAGTCGTTTAGGATCTGCATTGTAGTACTGGCCTGTACTCATTTCATTTCTTATGTCATACCATCCAGTGGTTGTCCCCTGAATGAAATATGCGGACAGGTCCTAAAAAATCGTTGATTTACATGTTCACGTCCTAAGAAAAGCTGGTGGAGAGGCCGAACTTCGGTGAATTAATAACGTCGGCTGACCGTGTGGTTTTTGTCCCTCTCTCACTTCCATCACCATAAACCGTGCCCTATCAACACAAACCAACTGCATGGGTGGCGATTATTACATCAACATTGAGTCCGTGTTGAAATGGTTGATAGTGCTTGATAGTGGTCAGTGCTGCAATTTGTGTTCTTCTGATTATAATTTCCAATTATTATTTCCTATAAATTACACTTGTTAAAGAAAAAGGTCTTGACTATTTGACCGGGCCATGGTATTACGAGGTATTTTTGCGTCCTGAATCGGACTCCGAGGTCATCTGAGCCCCATCACGTCAGAAAAACGAGATTTCAAGGTAATTTAGAGGTTTCGAGGTACGATTCAAAAGTAAGAATACAAAACGTTTTGCGCAGCAGGACAATTTTTGTTCTCAAAAGTGGAACCCCCTTCGTTATGGGGGGGGGGGGGATCAGTCTGAACAAAACAAGAGGTCTGGCGTTTAAATGCGACCGTTAGTTTGCTTTTGAGAGCATTTTTAAATGTGCGCTTCCATGAACGCTCCCGCCATCTGCCACCCTTCGCCACGGAGCGGAAGGGTGATTGAAGTTGACCAAAGCCAATTTTGTCTCTCAATTTTTCCACAAAGGTTTATATAGTGACCAGATAGTCCTCTCCAACTTAGTGGGAGTGGGAGTAGGTTGGCCCCATACCTTTTCCAACTAAATTCTGGGCCGAACCAATATTTATTATTGTAATAAATCTACTTATATCTACATCTAGTTAAGTCTATATCTATCTAAATCAAAACATAAAAATTACAAATATATTGCTGATATTATTTGATAGGTATATTACTGGGTTTTGCTTGTATCATTTGTCGGCAAGTGTGTATCGATAGGTATCGATAGGTACCTACAAACAGGGCCTTATTTTTGTGGCCACACAGTTCTCAAAACAAGGTTTTCGATCATCTTTCTCCAATGACGTCATTGTAAAATATCGGAAATCGCTCGGACTCAGTGATAATATTTCATGACTAGGAACAGATAAACCATATTATGGTTTATCTGTTCCTAGTCATGAAATCGATAAGTAAAGTTGACTTGGATTCTTGCACACTCCAAAGCTCTAGTATGCGAGCTTATTTATCGATAATTATGCTACTGCTTCGAACTGTCCGCCGTTCCCACGTGGAATATTTTTCTAGGCACTACGTTTGCTCCTTACCGTTGCTCGGCATTCTTCCTTTTTAAGGGAGAGAACGTTGTCGAGCTGGGAGATCGAGAGATAGGCCACGTCTCCAGCTGAATGCTATCTTGACACCTCTCCTGTTTCTCAGAAATCCAAAGCTGCCGAGTTTCTGAGCTTTATCACAGACTGGAAACGAAGTTTCTTCAATTTAATACTCGAACCCTTGTAATGGATCCACCTAATTAAGTCCACTCCTTGAATCGAGTCACAACTTTGCTTTCATACGTGGACTATTAACTTTTGTATGTGGCAAAATAACTTTGACAGTTTTGGACACCTACTTTCGTTGGGATATTTTCATGATTGATTCATAATGCTCATTGAGCCATGGAGCATAATCCCAGAAAAGGTGTTATACATCTACATGTAGATGTATAGTTAATATATCTACTTGCCTTTAGCAAATAAATGAAATTATTATGAAGAATTCTGCTTTAGGTTTGGCTTGTTCCGTTGCTGATACAAGATAATTTGTGCAGAATTCTGGCGGATTTGACGGAGAGCATTTTGGCGGAATTTGATATTTTATTTTTTCTAATGCTTAATTCGAGTGTATATTGATAGATACCAAGGTTGACTTTTGATCTCAACATTGACCACATTGGCAACAGTTTCTTTTGACATTGGTTAGGAGCGATTGTTCACGCAAATCAAATGGACTGCGTTTGACGTGGATGTCTACCGCACATTTCAGGTTGCTTGTGTAGTTTCCATTGCTCTCAATCTCAGTCGAACGGCGTCAATATCAAATTCATGCAAATGGATTCCTCTCCTGTATCTCATTGGAGAATGGCATAGTGGACCTCAGGGACAGCGAGGTCGCAATCTGTCGCCCATAATTGTTTCAGCGCTATGTAAAACCTCAAAGGTCACTGTCGTTTTCCCCAAAGTCCATTCCTACCTCCGAAACACGAATACTAATCGTGTAAGGGAAGGATGAGTGATTTCCATATTGTTAGCAGAAAGTTGTTATTGGTCTAACGAGGGTCATTAGATGTGGCTCCACAATTCGATCCGGATCTAGGGATCTGGTCATCAGTTTTTATATTAATTAAATCCTACAATATTATGTTTGTCAATCATAATATGATTGAAGAATATTATTCTTCATGCAAAGTTTTATTCCACGTCTGCCTGCACTTTGTACGCTAATTAAATTCGATATTAGTTTCAGGATGTTGGGCGTAGTTAGTTAATGGTTCCATGTCTCTGACCATAAAACCGAATGGTCCGCTAAAAATGGAAACTACCAGATGCTTGTCCGCACAATCGAGTTTGCTTAGCTACATAATATTATAGCTTATTATGCTATTATTATAGCGTTACTGACACTACGAGTCTATATTTGTTACTTACAAACTAGAACTTTGCCGCATTGTCTTGCTGCAGGTTCCAATGTTACCCAAGTACGTCCATGAGTTGTGTACGACAACATCATACATGACAAGTGAAGTTCATACAAACAAACTGAGATTTGGTAGCAATATGCAGCAGTTAGTCGCCTTCTGACGCTAATTCCCCGTATTAAGTCTTGTTTAGTCTCCCTCAACCGCCATTCACACACTGGTTATACTTATATCAGGCAGTATGTGTGGTGAAGTGATCGAAGCTTTGTAACCCTTTGAGTTGTACCTCGGGCAATAATCTGTATTGCGCGTGAATTATTGTTGAATGCTTCAGAAGGCTAATACAGGTCCGACCCTGTCTTCTCAACCCCCTACCTAACGATGCCAACTTGATTGGCTCTCTGCTTCAGCTTATCGCGCCTTCCAAAAGGTTGGCTTGTCCGAAGTTAGTTTCTACTCGGTACAATCAACTTCAGTGGTCTAGTGGACGGATTGAGGACAAGGGAAAAGGTGGAACTATGTTTTAATCCATTAATGTAGGAGAAATACAGGCTTCTTACAATGGCCGAATTACCATAATGGCAGTTATTTCGTTTTGCCGACCCCATGTTGAGCTTAACCAATCTTTCGTGTGATCACACGCCCCTTCCCCATTACCAGGCTTTATTATTTCCTCCTAATCTTTTCGCCTGAATCGCACCACTACTTGACCTGTTAGCGCTCACACAAAGAATCCTAACTAAAGTTTATCTCGATTGTTGTTATGGAACATCGCATCATTCGTGGCGTGCTGCAAATTACAACCTCTATTGCTTAAATTTCAACCCGATTAACCTTGATTTGTGTCTCTCCAATTAGCCCCGTCTTCTATTTGTCTGAATCATTAATATAATGCGATTAGGTAGTACACTCAAGAATGAATAAATTGAACCCCATTAACGTCGTTTAAGTTCGCCGAGCTCATTTTCAGCAACTTTACAAGAGGAGCAAAAAACTGTTCCGTCACCACTGTTTCCACCTAATTTAGGAATTTTCTCAATGTTATCTACGAGCACATAAGTGCACCTACCTATGAAATACATTCGCAGTAGATATAGATTTTTATTGTCCATGAAAATTGATGAGATAGGCTATGTGACGAAGATAATATCTTTACATACATATTATGTAAACCAATTCCGTGACTCTAATTCTATTAGCATTCAGCTTTATGAGTTGCCATGCCGTACACAGTGAATTGATGAACGGCAAGTTTCATATAATAGGTAATTAAAAGAGCTCGCCGGCAACTGAAGCAAAAGTTTCACAGCAGACATGAGCAGCAGCTCGGTGGACGCCGGGACAACAGGACGACGTTTTGAGATAAGCCATGATCATGAGAAGTTTGTGATAGACCATGATAACGTTGTCACCGATGACGGGGCACCCTAGCAATGAACTCCCAAACTAGTAATACCTACTGTTGTGTTCGGCTTGGAAATACGAATCCAGCGATACTAAAAAGTCGATTTCGCATCGAGTACGTAACGACTTAAGTAGACTGTATAATTTCATCTTGGCAAGAAAATAGCGTTATTGGGGAGGCAATGCGTCCAGCCACTATTGAATGATGAAATAACATCTTCTTCCACAATGAGGTACCTAACTGTTGTTTTACCCCCCTCAGCTCATCAGCGAGTTTCCTCTTCTTGATGCCAATTATACCCGCAGTATTCGAATTTCCTATATTTTTACTCAATTGAACCATCCTACACCTCGTCAAGTAGTTAAATTCTTCTGTTGATGTTTAACATGTTTTAAATTCTTTGGCGATGTTTACCATGTTTAGAGACGCAGTTTACCATGTTTAGAGACTATATAATGTAGAAGAAGTGGTATGCTGGGGAATAACCCGATTCGACAACGAGAATGTTAAGGTATCAGATTCATTGCTCGCATTTCCTCTCGGGGGGAATATTCTTCTTTGTGATTGTATAAATCCATAATTATATATCCAACATAATATGTTGGTTATATATTATATAATCCAACTCCTGATTTATAATCTCGTACGTTTCCTTTACTTCTAGGAAGGTGTCTGATACTCAGCTTCCAACAGTATTCACTCCATTATGCACGCAAATGCACGCAAATATTTGGTGTAGCCATGCAGGGAAATTGACAACATAAAATCTATACTTTTTCCCTGTGTGAAAGCCTCGTTAGTGAACTATTCCTCCAACCTCCATTTTCGCTTTCGAAAGTTGCTCTAGTGGAACCAATCTCTGTGAGAAATGCTTTGGAGAAAACCGAACATAAGTTGACCACAATGCTGAATACTTTGGCAATCGACTCTTTCTGAGTTGGAGTTGCAATGCGACCTCCGTCAGGACTTAACCACCCCGTCGGTTTCTAGGCCCTTCCATTCCAATACGTTTATGTAGGTACTGTATATTCGCTCTGTGCATGCAGCCATAACAACCAACAGAACTGCGTAAATTTTGCTTGAACAGTTTTTCGGAGGAAACACACATTCACATTAACAACAAAAATTACGTACTTGTCTCCTTTTCTCCAATATTAGTTTAATTTGAATTGGTGTTTCATATCGTGTGAGATGTATACAATGTATATACAATGTATGTCATACAATGTATGTCATACTGGGAATTCAATAAAACCATATAATATATGGTTTTATTGAATTCCCAGTATGACATACATTGTATGACATACATTGTATATACATTGTATACATCTCACACGATATGAAACACCGTTATGAAACATATTATGTTCTCGAGAAACTATTGTCATTTTCAGCTCATCCGTCCATCGACTTCTTATTATCAACCAGTGTTGTGATATGCAATCCGAAGAAACAGTATTGTACAATTCCATCTTCTTCTATGAAACCTTCAACCCATGTTCATGCCCCATCACCAAAACATGATATTCCGAGAGTAATTCCACCCGGATGACCCACCTTATTGCAGGTCCATCCCTATCCTGCCTCACATTTGGTCTCCAGAATGATCTCCCTTCGCTCAGGGCATGTAGCCATAACAACCAAATGGCGGATTATGCTCTTACGTTCTTTTTTTCCCTTGATAGGAGGATCCTTTGCCAGATTGTTATGAATCATATCGTTCATTTTTACGTTACCTTCTACGGCCTCATCACTGTTGAGTAATAGCATGTGGTAAATTTAGTTTTTTTGTCTTCACTGCTCGTGGCCAAGAATGGAAAGGGCCCTATCCTACATTTAACTTTCGTATCAACCCTTTTCTCTTGCTAAATTGTATAAGGCCGACCGTTCAAAGATTACTTCAGAATGTCGAGATTACCTTGCTGGCAATTTGGATAAATCATCTCTTAGTAATTCCATTGCATTTAGGGTTATCATGTTTATACATAATATGTGTACGTATTATGCTTTATAGCCGGGCCAATTTTCGCCCAGTTACGAACAGGAAAAAAGGCTGTATCAAAGAAAGGCTAAAATATTTTGTCTTTAGAGCGTTTGAAATTTAATGTTGATAGTTTTAATAATATTTTGGTTGAACAGAAATAGCCTTCAGAATTTAGTATGATGTGTTTCAATAGTTGTATAAAAAAACTCAACGTTGCGCGCCTCGCCAGGGGGCAAGCCCCCTGGACCCCCAGTTGCTTTTCGCTTAGAGCCTACGGCTAAAATTCAAGAAACATGGAACATGCTTTACCCGCGCTTTCTTATTCTGTTTGCTGCTTTCAGTAGTTCAACTTATTGAACAGTTTCTTAGCGTCTACTGTAACCAACATGACAACCAAGTGATCACAAAACAAGCGGCATTGCTTACTTAGATGTAGTCTACATCTATTATTAACATAAATTAAATTAAATTATGTTAACATTTATATAGTTATAAATCAATTATATAGTTATAGTATCAATTTATATAGTGATAGTATAAATCAAGAGCTTTCCAACGAATGGAAAACGATTTTTGTCCGATGAAAATGAAAGGAGTTGAGTCCCTAGCAACTACCTGTTGTACGTGAAAATCATCGTTAACATTTCGTGACACTTCCGCGTGACATTTTTCGGCTAGTCAAGGCTATGTTGCATGCTAAACAACATGTTCCAAAAAACATGTTCCTAAAAAACATGTTCCATGCTAAAAAAAACTTCAACACCGCTGGTTTCGGTCTCATTATCTTAATCGTGATGCAATTGGAAATTTCACCTTCGTTTAGTTGTGGTAATTAGGTTTGAATTTTTGTTCCATATGCTCATTTATATTGGTTTTACAGGATTTCAGGTGAGTCTTTCAGACGCTTCCCACCGGTCTCTCCGGACTGCTGCGTCCAGAACCTTTTAAACCTTCCGGATATTACATTTTCTCACCCCTGCCATTGTTCTTCCTTTGTTCTACCTTCTCATACCACAGCCCCGTACCAACCATGTAGTGAATGGGCTATATGAAAGCATCAGGATATGGGGTTTGTATTGTTCCGAATATTAGGTTCTCGTTAGTCGTTATGAAAATAGGTTGTAACAGCAGTACGGATTTCGCGGGTGTTGATCGGTGTAATATTTACCTATTGTTACTCTACATGATGCCATCCATTGACCTGACCACTCTTCTGTTCTTCTATGATTGAGTATCAAGGGATGATAACTACAGGAAACGAACTGTGCCTTCGGCGTTTAACTTCACTCGTTATCATTACCCGAGGAGTTTTCCATTTGTTGTAGTTCATTCAAGTTGTATGAGTTTCGTGCCTTTGTCTCCAGCTTTCTTCCCTTTTCTGCGGTCAAAGTAAACTAAACTTCCGAATTCAACTCAGTAGTTCAGGCACCGTGTTGGCCACGACAGTCTCCTAACATCCTTGGGCCCTCATTTCAACGATTCGACCATTTACTGTTGGATTTTCGTCGTTGGTCATTCAAAAACATCTTCAATTCGAACCGTTGTGATCAGAAACCGTCTATTTGATCTCAAACATCGATTCACCTTTGTAAGTAATTGGTTCTTCTTTTCTTTGATTTTTCAGTCTTATTCGACTCATAATCTTGGATTGGAAACGGGAGGCTTAAGATTCCGACCCGTGTTGTCATTAAAGGATCAGAGCAGCTTAATGGAAACTTAAGATTCCGCCCCGACTACCTGCGGGCAGTTTGGAGTATCCTTAAGATTCCGCCCCGAACCTATCTCTAGAAACCTTAAGATTCCACCCTTCCCCGAGAACATCTCCCCTGTGTACGGAAAACGCAGTTAGTAAAATATGGAAATGATATTTAGCAATTTATTAACAAAATTTGTCAACAAAGGTTACGGGTTCAAACATTAATTTCTTCCACTTGGTCTATATGTCCATCTAATCTATATGGTACTAATCGGTTGATTAGGGGATGTTTTTATTCCGCAACCCCGTCCACTTGATCTATATGTCCAACTAATCTAGAATAACAACATCCCCCAAACAACTGGTTAGTACCATATAGATTAGTTGGATATATAGATCATATTGATTAGGGGATGTTTTTATTCCGCAACCCCGTCCACTTGATCTATATGTCCAACTAATCTATATGGTACTAATCAGTTGATTAGGGGATGTTTTTATTCCGCAACTCCGTGCACTTGATCTATATGTCCAACTAATCTAGAATAAAAACATCCCCCAAACAACTGGTTAGTACCATATAGATTAGTTGGATATATAGATCATATTGATTAGGGGATGTTTTATTCCGCAACCCCGTCCACTTGATCTATATGTCCAACTAATCTATATGGTACTAATCAGTTGATTAGGGGAGGTTTTTATTCCACAACTCCGTCCACTTGATCTATATGTCCAACTAATCTATATGGTACTAATCAGTTGATTAGGGGAGGTTTTTATTCCGCAACTCCGTCCACTTGATCTATATGTCCAACTAATCTATATGGTACTAATCAGTTGATTAGGGGATGTTTTTATTCTGCAACCCCGTCCACTTGATCTATATTTCCAACTAATCTATATGGTACTAATCAGTTGATTAGGGGAGGTTTTTATTCCGCAACCCTCAACATGGGAGGTAAACAAACACGGAGGGGCGGAATCATAAGGTTCGGGTTCACCTGGGTACTGATAGATCGGGCGGAGTCTTAAGGTTACTCTAAGCCGATGGGATTAGTGAGGTGCTCAAATCCGTCGAGCTAATGACAACACGGGGCGGAATCTTAAGGCTCCTTTGGAAACACCAATATACTACGAATAATAATTATTCGTATAACAATTATTGTTCTTTTTTGCGAATCCATCTCCACCGTTCATCGAGATTTAGTTGTCCAAGAGCTTAAATGTCGCCCGACAGTATCCGGCATTGGATTGCTACGTTTTTGATACTCAATTCGGTCACCTTGTCTATTATTTATTACGCCGGAACTATTCATTAGGTACATTTACTGCTCCTTGTTAGTTTGTCCAGATGGGATATGAGGTAAATGGCTTCCTTGGGACACAATGGACAGCGGTGGTAGACGGGTCAGGACAACTTAGGGGTTGGATGTGCTGGAAAGGCGAACAATGAGGCTCTCTGTCAAACACCCCGGACAGCAAGGATGACTGCAGAGAAGATTAATGATGGAGGTCTTATGCTGTTTGTCATCCATAAAAGGCTGTGAAAAACATGGGACATCAGGGTTATCTCACCTGTTGAAACTGTTCTGTCTAGTTCTACACTTAATATTTATTAAGCAAAGGTTTGCTCATGATAGTAGCGCCACAAAACAAACAAAGTACCTCCGTATTATTACAAATGTAAGAAGGCTTTTCTGTCATAGTAGACCGGGGCGAGACTGACGGCCGTGTCTAATAGGTTCTCTGTTTGCCTAGCGATTCTAACACGCTTCGCATTTTTCTGACCGCATCATACCATTATTGACCGATGTTATTATAGATTATCGATATTTCAACCGCATCGACGTACTATGATTGTCCTTCCATTTCTCACCATAATTATTTTGGTTACTCCCTAGAAAACGAACTAAATCACTCGTGTGGAACCCATTTCAAATATTAGTTTCCCTTCAGGAATATTCCAGTTTAGTATGTATCTCTTTTTCTTTTTAATGGTCACAATACAGTTCTTTGGAGGAAAACAAATTCGATTAAAACGTTGGGGGCTTAGAATTTTACCAATGAATTCACAATCTCAATTTCGCTCAACAGGCCTTGATATGGTGTCGAGTAGTAACTTCATATGTTGATTAGAGATCTTGATACTCACAAGGTCTTGTTTTTCAACATGCATTGGCAATATGTATTCAGTTATGGACAGGGCTCATAGTTATGTTTATAATAATAATAATAATGATAATAATAATAACTAATTATTAGTTTTACCTAACGATGAAATGTTGGGAAAACTTTTTTACATCTGGATTTTAGGTTCAACATAATATGTTAAATATTATTTAACATAATTGAAAAGTTTGATGATTTGTTACAATAATTGTAACAAATAATTGTAACCCGGAAACATTTAAGAGTCCCAATAATCAGTGAAAACCCCTTATGAATATTTCACTGACAACTACGACTACTGTTAGAGAATTATTCTATAACAGTAGTAGTAGTTGTCAGTGAAATATTCATAAGGGGTTTTCACTGATTATTGGGACTCTTAAATGTTTCCGGGACTCATTTTGAAAACCACAGTGTCAATTTCACCCTTTCTCCTACCAGCGGATCCTATTCCATGGAAAATTAATATCATGTCGTATTGGTGGCTATATCCTCTTGTCATAGCTATTAAATACTCTTGGACGACTTTCATCCCCGAAAGTTATTCAGTTAAGGACGGCTGGTAACAAGAAGGTTCCTATTGTTGCTCCTCAATCCGTTTGCAAAAGTACCGAAGCCCCATTGAAGAAAAGGCGAAATGCTTGTGGAAACCAAAGAGCAACGTTTGCGAGTTGTTTAAGACCTGAGAAGAGGGAAAAAAGGGTTGAAAATGGGGGTGAGCTTGAGGAGGGAAACGCCATTAACGTGCCTGCGGGGTGCAGTTAGAGGTTGAATGTGGGACAATGGGAACGACACAGATATCCACTTTACCTCCCTATGAGACCCTTAATACCATAGACATATCGACGGAGCTCCTACACCGTTATACAGGCTTTTTCATTCCTTTATAAGGCCACCGTTTTTCTTCTTTTTTTTTTTTTTTTTTAATAACTATATAATATTATATTATAATCACTTTTTCGGTTTTAGCTTCTTTTACCCTGATTTTCTAAAGTGGGTGGCCATAGTTAGTGCAGCGTACGACTGAAAGCAGAGGCTTCGCCCACTTGACTTGGGAAAGTATGTGAATAAACGATTGGGGGCTTGTTCTTAGAAAGGTCGCTCTTTTAAGTGGGCTTTAATATGTCCCTTGCCGAGTTTTATCTTCAAGCTCAGTAATCATCTCCCTGTTAACTGAGCAGTCGAAGAAGTGATCCAAATAGGCTAATCAATGGATTCGAAGGTCCTCTGATTATTATTTAAAAGGTCCGGCCATGCGGGCGAGATAATTCCGACGAAATCGCTCTTCGTCAACTCAGTCAATAGATTCAATACAAAGGGTTCAGACGAGTCAGTAGATTATTGCAGATTGATTATCTTCATCTATTCAATTACTGTACTTGGCAACTTCTATCAATTTTTTTTTTTTTTTCAAATATAAAGTTGCCTCGCATTATCGTCTCGTAGTTTCTTGACAAATTTCTTGTCATTGCACATGAATGTAAAGTCCTGACTCTGCCTTTGTAGAATGTAGTCTCACCCAAAAAAACACACAGGTCTGTGAGTTTTTAAATGTCCTCTGGCTAACTCAAAAAATCGAGCATATTTCCTCTTGGTTTCTTCAATAAACATTTTCCATCCACTTTGCCAAATTTTAAAATGCTTCGAACTACGAGTACCAACTTGTACTTAATTCACACGAACAAATGCGTTTAGATCTGGTTATGGGGTTTTATGTAGTTTCCATTTTCAGCGCTCTCACCCGACTACTTGGTACGTCCGAAACTATGATATACTTCGATCTTCATGACAGAGCGGTGTTGCGGGTAGGGTATTTCAACCGCCGTGTTTCTCACACTACTTTTCTCTCTCGTATGTATCACGAATCCAATCGTGTTTCCGACTTTGTCCATCACTACATAGCTTGGTAGAGTTGTTGTAATACAAAATTAGGTATTACAACAACTCTACCAAGTTTCATTTACAACAAATCTACCAAGTTTCGTTTACAACAACTCTACCAACATTTAATGTTTTTCATCAAATAACCGCCGAAACTAACAATTAGTCCGGAACGTCTTTGAATCCATTCGGAAGGATTTGAGTTTTCGCTGGAACAATAGATGATATTAATTATTGCCAACAATGACCCTACTTCTCCTGGTTATCGCCGACCCTTAGTCTCCGGGCTTACGGCGAGTTAGACGTTCAGGTTTGCCATTCTTATGAAATTAATGACGGTTTGTTGTTCCTCGTAAATCCAGTACCGGGAAGCATAATGTATAACTGTTAGGTTTCTAATCTAATGTTTTTGATCAGCCCCTATATAATGTTCATATTATAGGGGCTATAATATGATATTATAACTTATTATGTTCATATCTTCAAAGTTACTGAGGTACATCATTAGTACAGGTCAATGTTCGAAGAATGTCTGACAGATACCGATTACTTAATCTAGAAAAAAACGTAGGTAGATAAGTTTTCTCAACCTTGTACAAACTGCGTGAATCTGACTCTCCCAATTCATGCTCAAATCCAGGATAATTCCTAGATATTTGGCACTAGAACACCTGGTAATCTCTGGACAGCTACTACATGTATTCCTATCGCAGTTCAAGCCATGGAGATACAATTTAAAACTATAGGCTAGTATGTGTGGGGCTTACAAGTAATAAGGTAAGAAATTCGTTGTTGGTAAACGAATCCATCCTCCCCCATTCTTAATTACCCAGGCACCAACAATAATATTCGATTCCGCTCTAAGAGATTAAACATAGATAGCTGGATCTTAGATCTGGTCATTCTGCGCATCCTTGCATGTGAAATGCCTATAAGGTCCCCACAAATTAGGCAGATACTTTGCCTATATGTTCCCCACAAATTAGGCAGATGCTTTTAAGGACACATTATCTGAATATCCAGACATAACTAGTATTGTATTCGGGAATCCTCACATAGCTCTGGTTCTACTAACCCGGTTCGATGGAATTCGCAGAGTTTGCCATTCTTACATCTCCAAATGTTCTCAAATGAATATACTTAATACCGCGGGACATTCACAGATTTAACCAGCAGTAAAAACTGGGTTTGGGAGACGCAATCCAGAAAATAGCTTTGTTAGTCGAGATGGTTAGGGAGCTACCGTGGGCTAGCTTTAGGTTCTCGCTACTCGACTTTAAATTAAAACGCGGTTTGTGCCGTTTACGCTAGTATTTGAATCATGTGAATAAAGAGTTGCCCTATTTGATTTCGATTTACTGTTTAACTGAAATCATTAATTTCTTTGAAAAATAGGCAGTCGAAACCCGGTGCCTAAATGGGCCGCTTGAATTGCCACTTCTACCCTACATCCCGACGGGCCTCTTGTAGCTGGGCTGATATCATTTCTGCTTCGTGGTTACGTATACCTACCATGAAGAAAAGTATTATGTCGACGGTGTCTGAGCAACACACCCTATCATCATTTTGTCCACTTTTCAGCAGAACCAAAACACTGGTTGCCAATGATTTTCTCGTACACATGGAGTCGTTCTGAACATTGCTATAACGTTTTTGTTATGAAAGATCGGTATTTACAACCCAATAAAACAACCTGTTCCTGCCAGAAAACGCTGTATTTTGCGGATAGGGAGTATTGATGATAGGGTGTGCTATCTGTCATGCCATTTGCGTGCCACTGGTTAAGGTTTGGCTAGAACCATGAATTTCATTGGATCCGCCGCGGGAAGAGCTTTCCTACAATATGCATAACTCATTTTTAACCAAAATGACGATAAGGTGTGTTGCTCTCACACCGTCGATGTATATCTACCACACCTTCGCTGATTCTGCGTCGTCATTATTCAATAATATTTCTGCTTTCAATAGTAGGTACTTTTGGACAAATCAATGTTTTTGACCTTTAAACGTACCCAGATGTTGGATGTGTGATATCACAGTTCGTCCATTCACAACTATCATCATCGTGGTCAACTGATGGAGTATAATAGCGTGGTGTCGAGGGTCTGAACAGCGTGTGGTAGAGTTTCTGATACCCTCGTCAACGGTGTATCACGTAGAATCTAACCCAATCGTCGAGGAGCGTGACCGGAACTGCCCCGCAGTTCCCCGGCTCCCTGGGCCCTATACCAAGTACCTTTCTATTCAGTGTTTCTCGATGTTTGCAGTGACGTTTACCGACAGTTTCGTAGATAATGTAACGTAACCTTCCCCATTTAAAGCTCTCTTCAAGCCGATAGTCGTGTTGGAATGACGTCCCGCGGCGCATTGAAGGGTGAGGTGCGCCATCCGGAGGAAATATTGGGAACAGGAGCTGACAGTTGGTTCTACCTTTCCCATAGAACTTTGACTGGGAGTGCTGATAACTCCCTCCCCCTTGCCTTCATTGTCATTCTTTCACGCCTACCCTCTCCGACCACCCCCTGCTTTGCAATCACAGTCGTACCCTTATCATTCCGTATTCATACTTCACGTGGCTTCCCGATTTCTGGTACATCACTCAGCTGCCCAGGTAACAATGCTATCTTGCTTGATGGCAGTTGTTTTTCACATCGCTAACATGTTCCTGCGAGATATTCGTGGCCTCTGATACCTTCTTTGTCATCACACCTCACACTCAAACTCTAAAATACTGTCCTACCATTAAATACCATTAGCTAAAATCATAACGACAGGAACCACCCTACTGTCATATCGCTACTTGTCAAGCCGCCCTCTTCTAGTGAAACTTTCACTCTACATTCATGCTCCAGTTTTTTCAATATTCTGCCGTGTCATATTATGACATATTATGTTCATGTCAGTTTCCTTCAGTGAACTAGGTCCTAATATTCGTTGATTCATCGCTGAACTCGACAGCAGTTAGCAGACCCATTTACCGTTCGATTCTACCGTTAGAATAATATTCGTTGAACTGCATGGAAAAATATTGACTAATGCATGATATGCATTAGTCAATATATGTTTTCGGGTGTATGTGACACCGGTTTGTTCTTTTTTTTTTCAATTTTCATTTCTCATGCGCATACCCCATTCGGCTCTCGATTGAACAACTTTTTAAATTAGTAACTTCATTTATGGGGTAAGTGTTGCATTCTTTACTTGCCAGTCTATGAAGATTATATTAATTTAACATTAATTTATCATTAACTGTGTCTTCTTGGGTGGTTGCCTCACTTTGGTTTATTATATTCGATAACGGTTTGGCCCTTGAAACTTTTCATAACCCTAAGTCAATGGGAAGGGGTTCATAGCAAATTTTGGAATGTTGAAGACTTATTTTTTGTGGACATTTGAATAGAGCTAAATTTTTAGCTTATTTAAGACCATCTGGAGCTTTGTCCGTTCACAATGAGCTCTCAAAGTGGAGCAGATCGAAAGTCGTCACCATGAGAGTGAATTATGCGGCAGCCTATCGGGTCAATATTCATACTAGCTCAGATATCGAGTTAATTAATAATAATAATTTATAATAAATAATAATTGATTGATAAAGTATTGCCGACGTAGGTAGGTGGAATTAAGAACCCCAGAATTGTATTGGTACAAATTATTTCATTTCTATACAATCATCTATTTAAATGTTTCACCTATCATTTAGTGATCTAGACAGAAAGGTGATCTGCACGAAGACGATAATAAATCGCTGTGTCAAGGATTTGCAGGGTTTTCTCGTTCTATTCGGAATATATTGCAGGTGAATGAAAAATGTCCATATTGGTAATAATACATTAGATACCGAAATAATACGATTGCGCTGTTTTTAAAACTCTCAAGGTTTCTTCCATGTATTCTATGATTCTGCTCCATCATTCCTGGAGTAGTTGAGGGTATCGAATGGCAGAACAGCTTAGTTGAAATCGGATTCCCATTAGGGCTATTACCAGCTTAGAGGAGAATGGAAATCACAGTGGGAGGCGGAATGATTGATTCTACCCGCTTTTCTTCACTGTGATCCGCGCTCTCACTCTCCTTAGTTCAGCGTTAGTGGTCTGAGTGTGTTGCAATTTACTGTACCCGGTTCTGTCGTTACGCGTCTATCGAGTTGTGGCATATTTTAGTGATTCATTATATTCTGATGGATCTTCTTTACTAAATGAAGCACGGCTCCTACTCATGAATCACTTTTGAATTTCAATAAAAACATAGTCCCTTCGTCTCAAAAATTTAACCCGTATAATACCTCTCTTTGTCGATGCTTTTAATGTTTACAGAAAAAGATTATTTCGAATATTACCTTTACATTTGATTAATTTATTGGAAAATTGATGAGGCCATTACTGAGCTTGTGGCTGTATCAGAAGGTCCTTGTGGTGACCTACTCAAAGTTACAATCAACAATTCTACATCATCAGTCCACTTATTCTGAGTATTTACGAGAGTTACAAAGGGATTGCATAAAGAATAGCGATCTGGAAAGAAGGGCTTAAAGGATTTACAGGTTGTTATGGAAGAATTTGTAGCTTTCTCCTTCTTTGTGGATTAATGTTGCACTATACCATATTCCTACTTTTACTTGATCGTATCCCAAAAATTGGGTAGTTTACATGACATTTAATTTTCGGTGTTTTCAAATTTCGAGTTCTTTATATCTAACAGTTGTTATTTAATTCCAGGAGGAAATCTGTTTGGTGGCACCAGCTCCCCAAGTTCTCGTTGACAAACGAAAAGCTCAAGACGACCCAGAATTGAACCGGGAATTGAAAAAGGTAATTTGATCAAAATTTCTCTCTAACTCAATTATTTCATCCAGCTGTAAGCGCGAGTGAACAGATCTTAGAATCACAGTATCTTATCGCCTTGTGGCTCATAATTGCAAGCGTAGAAATTGTCATAGTATCATATTTTATAAACTTCGAATCCTGTGTTTTTGGGATTTACGAGGTGCGAACCATGTTAGTAGTGCACTTACCTGTAGTTCAATACCCACGTGTCATAATAACACCATGAAAGTTGGATTCCCGCAGCGGCCTTCCTCGTCAACGTCTCGCGTTAAAATCCCAACGGTTTTGAAACAAAATAAAAGAAACCCCGTTTCAACCCGAAGCAAATCATAAAATACTGGGTTCTTGATGGACGGATTTATACCGTATACGGTCCTCAGAATGTCGAATTCAATAGAGGCATGTGGCGGAGGGAAAAATTATTATAGGCCAACGGGAGAAATATCAAACTTGCTTCACAACGGATATGACCACGACACCATCTGGAAGAAATGGTTTACGTACTCCGGTTCTTTATGGCAACAGACGTATTTTTTGAAGAAAAGAAAAATCTCACGAACGTTGGAGAGTGTGAGGAGAGGAGGGGAGTATAAAGTATTGAAGCCTGTTTTTCCTTTTTTCTGGATTGGTGCTGTTCCTCACAGCCGGCGCACAGTGAGCAATATAAGCATCCTAGGTGGCCAAAATATAATATTGTAGGGCATTTTAAGTTGATTACGAATATACCCTATGAGAGGTCCCTGAATAGATCTTCTCAATCGCTCCTGCAAAAACCACTTTTCGAACTTTCTTAAGCAGCTTTTAGAAATACTTACCCATTCAAAGTAACAGAGAGTTATATTTCACATAACTCTCCACGAATAGGATACTTAGCAGTTTCTATTACTTCTTTGCACATCACATCAGGAGAACTATATTGATTGAACTCGAGAAATATTTTATGCATATCTATACATTGCCAATTGTGTTTTTGGTCTCCGAAAAGCTTCATGTGGTGTAAACTCCTAAGTTAAAACTACAACTAAAACAGGAGGACTTCGAAGTGATCAGAATAACAAGGAATAAACGTGATAGTGTGGGGGGATTTTAACGATAAATCAACCTAGTTCAGAATAAAAAGGTTTTGTCCTCTTTTGGGTGAGAGCGCCCGGTTCAAGAGGTTCCGGGCCTCTCCTTATAGAAGGCTTGTAATTTCGGCTTGATTTTAGGGCCTCATGATATATAGCGGAAGTTGCCCAAGTAGGAAGGTGAGTTGTTGGCAGTGAAAGTGGAAAGCGTTGCTAAAAGTGTGGCGAAATTAGGGATATTCGAAGCCAGGATCTCGAGCCCCGGAGAAGTTTTGAAGATTGAATCTTCTGATGAGTTGGAGATGTTAGAATACACTTTCCTCACTTCAGGGTTTTGGGGAAATTATGATGGAGAAGGAGTCATGTCTTCGTTCCACTTGTTGAACTAGTTACCGTAAGAATACCAAGTTATCAGAAATCTGTATATCATGGTATATGTGTAATAGTATCCGCTTTCTCATCACGAACGTTCCCTATATTTGAGTTTTGAACCAAGTTTGTTGTTATCATAAACGAGAGTGTTCCTCCTTCGCCTTCTCAAAACTTACCGCCTGCTGATTCCTCGTAATTTTGGAAACGTCTCCTGCGGCGGCTTCATTGGCAACTCGCCAGTCATCGATCTTAGAAAAACTAGATTCTTTAGCGAGCAAAAAAGTTGCAAATTCAAATGTTTGGAGTATAAATAAACCTAATTTGGTTTCTCCTCGTGTAAGAGGAAGATGAAATTCATTTCATTAATCTCTGTGAACCAAAAATCCTCCAACTCGTCGTACTTTCCGTTGTAACACACCTGTGGAACAATTGTTTCCCATTGGAATCTGCTAGACATGAACAGCCATGAAGTACTGTTCTTGTACATTCATGTTAAAATATCATAACACTCAATAGTACGATCAATGATGACACATCGATGTATCAAGTGAGATTGAAACAAGAAGTCAGTGAGACCTATGCAAACCCTGCATCACATGCCGGTTTTGGGGATAAGGTATACGATGCGCGCCGCCAATACATCATGAATTCTTTGATTCTCTGTTTAGCGTATCAGAGGAGATTGATTGTATTAAGGGAGATATGGACCTCCCTCATGTGATTACATTCAGAAAATAATATGTCGTTCTCATTCATTGACTTTTTAACCTTCGTCCACCCCCGAAAATTCATCCCAGCTGAATTTTTCATTCAATTCCTATTGACTGACTGGATTCTAACTTGATTCGGACCGTATGTCGTATGAAGCCCATGACTGAATACGAAAGGTTTTGTATTGTTTATAACGCACACTGAAGCTCAGAAGGGTCTTCGCCTGTTGATTTGTCGACAGCTGTCCGTTGTAACTTGCTTGATCGATTCCCGTTCATATGCTCCAGTGCCGTTCTTATTTCCTAGTTTAATTTTGGACTGAAACCTGATCAAAACCATTCCAGTTCACTGTCCAGTTAGTTTTCATCTCTATTGACGATGATCGCTGTTAACTCAACTTAGACTTATGAAATGGTGTTTGTGTTGCTGTCTGGTCCATTTCGTGAAAAACCGGTGCTAGTTCCTACACATTGGTTTATTAGTTTCTATATCAACCTTCCGTCTAAATCACTGTTCTTTAATGTAATATTAGCGGAAATATAGATTTGGTCGATTGGGAAGGTGCCCATGGGGTTCAAGTAACCTCAGTAACGGTCTCATCAGTTTTCCAACTAAACCTCTGTCTTACGTAATGGGGATCTACTTTTTACAAGTTATACATTATATGAATGATATCCAATTCAATAAGTACATTGAAGAAGTACTGAACCAGGAATATTCGAAATTTCTTCCCTTCCTCGGCCATAGTAGGTAGTAGAGTAGGTATCTCGGAACGAGAAGCTGGATACCACGGCATCACTTAACCCGGTAACACTCAACCACGATACCTCCACTTGAGCATACACTATATCGTGGTTGAGTGAAACAGCCGTTTCAGACAAAACAATCATGATTCAGTGGTATATACCACTGAACCATGATTGGTTTGTTTGGAACGGCTGTTGCTTGACTTGAAAATTGGCTGCAAAACATTGATTTTCGACGAGTTTGTCTCACGCTCAAATCAACGCTCGAACCAGGCCGAGGATGATAGTTGTAACTTTCCATAGGAAGGGGTTTTGGGCAATAGGGGGGGGGGGGGGGGTGCAAATTAGGGTTGACTTTTCTGTGTCATATTATGATCTCAGAAACCCAACTTAAACACATTTATCATATTGTCATCTATTAGTCTACGATTTTGTGGCGTTATTTGACAGGTGTTTGAGGTTTGAATGAGGTGGAAAATTATTATTGCAAACAAACGAAATTGATAAGTTGGATGTAGGGAAGTGGAACTAGGAAATGATGGAGGGCTTACAGAACGCACATCAGAAGCGTTTCTACGTTGATGTACTCGTATGTGTGGAAGTGATATAATGAATTATGTTTTAATTAGTTTCACTGGTTTATTACGAGCCGTTTTTTTCAGTTCTTTATGCCGAATAATTATTCAAATATCTCGATTTCAGCGGATTGAAAAATTATACAATCGGATTATCGATGATTTCTCGTGTCAGAACACAATCGTGAAATTTTGCTCGATGAATAACTTAATCTGCATTCTGTTTTCTGGGTGTTTGTGATGCTCTGTTTGCGTGACCCCAGTGGATTTCCGCGTAGAGGCGCTGGCCATTACCTACAAGACCTCCAACGCATTTCTAGCGGCCCTTCGCGTGTTTCGATTCCCTCGTCCGACCAGACTATTACACCGCCGATGTGTGGTTGTAACAATCATAAATTAGACTGAGGGAGGATCTGGGTAGGTCTGGCGACCGACGGGATAAGCACCTGATTCGGCGTTCCGCCTGTTTTAATAGCGGAGGGTTGACGTGGTGGATACTTTCAGCAGGGAAATGTTTTCGTGTTAGTACTAAGCTACTCCGCGATTGGCGACGGTGTGCATTCGCCTTCCCTTTCCAACCACTTCGCTCTCCTTTCCAAGCACACTTTACCGAGCTATTTACGGACCCTCCGCATGCCACTTGATTCTAATCGATGTTTTCCTCATTTGCATCGGGACCTTTCCCGCTTCCATCGAGAGGGAAATGAATACTAAACCTCCCCGATCTTAACAGCACATCTAAACCGCTAGGTCTTCCACTCTGCTCGCAATTACAGCAAAAACCTTCATCGAAGAAGTTTCCTTCCTGAAACTATTAGAAACGGATTAATTATCTTAAACCTCTTCGGCCTATAATTACGAGTAGGTACAACTTCCGGAAGCCTTCTTATTTCTCTTTATCACTCTATCCTTTCTCCGGCTTAGGTCTCAATTGTTTCTTAACACTTCCTTGGCTCTGACGGATTTAGTGAATTTCAAAGGTGTCAAGACATACCTAATTGTATTCCCTAAGGTTTCGTTTTCACCCCTTTTGGACAGTTGACAAAGTCGTTGATTTGTTTCTTCCAGGAGATGTCTTACTCAATATATTCACACTATTACTACCAGCTTGAATTTCAATCATGCATTTCATGTTATCAATTTTTATGTGTAAATGTGCATGTGGATTTTGAAAATGTTCTAATTAAGATGCAAGTTATTTGGATACATCTAGGAATGAATATCCAATTATTTTCAGAATTTGAGCCGCAGTGGTCCCAAGTTTCCTGGTTATTGGTGGTTTGGGCGCTTAAAGTCATTGCTTGGTTGTTAACCATTGTCTCCTTGTAGGTTTGTCTCCTTGTAGGTTTGGACCAGCTGTAGAATGATCTTTGAAACGGTTCATAACTCTAGGGCAGGTTTTCGGAACAACTTGTCCACTTCCAGGCAGGTGAACGGATTTCGGATCCAGCTGTTGTCAGGATCGGGCTCTGGGAAATATTCCTGATACGTGGTAGCTAAGCTTCCAACATTAATGATAATGTTTTCTTTTACTTGATGGGGTTTTCCAAACTAAGTATGGATGATGTCAAAAACTCTTTAAATTCGAGAAGTTTGTTGATGAATCTATTTCCGCCCTCATTGCCTAGATCTGACACTTTTTTGTTTTTGTTTTTTTTTTGTTTTACCATAGCACTAAGTTTGTCTTCAACTTTGAACGAGTCTACGTTGTCCCCTAGTAAATCTACATTCAGAGTAAATACAGAGTAGGTAGTTCAAATGTTCAAACACGTCAGCTAAGTGGCCAATTGAACAAAACCAAGAAACGTCAGTAAGATGATTAGCTTACTGGGGTATCAAGAAGAAAGATACGGACCTCATCTTTAAGTTCGAAAACCCCTGTCAAGATTGGAAAATTTCCAATCTTGACACGGGTTTTTGAACTTTTTGAACTTGTTTAATGTTACAGCAACGTTACTTCACCTGCCCATTTTCGTCTCCCACGTGCTGCCCTGATGCTTGGCAACAAACTGTAACTGACGAAACATTTTTCAAAGGCACTCCGCGGACCACCTGTAGGGAACCACTGCCCTACGTCAATTATTGTATTATACGAATAGGTTGATTCATACTATTCATGATTTTCTGATACCGAGTTCCTTGTTCTCATGTAATTTCAAATATCTATTGGTAGTTACATCTTGTTTTAAATTTTCTCCGTTGTTGGAAGGTAAAGGTAAAAACCCTAGAATTATGTATGGTCTAATTTCAAATGAAGGACACAGGGGAAGAAGGCGCAATGTCAGTCAGAGGAAAGTTTTGTGAAATCAGCTTTTTCGTTCAATGTTGTCGATAAAATACAATAATTGTATTATTAACACTATAATTAGTATCAGTGTTATTTTTATCCTTAATTATTAATTAATAATTAATGATAAAATAAAAAATAAAATTAATAATTAATGATAAAACAACACTGATAATTGTATTTTATCGACAACATTGAACGAAAAAGCTGATTTCCCAAAACTTTCCTCTGACTGACATTGCGCCCTCCTCCCCTGTACCCTTAAAATGGTAGTAAATTATGTATAATTTATGGTTAGCTATTTGAACAATATTTTAGCTCATTACTCCATTAAGCTCATATAGCTATAGGACTCTGTAGGATTATTGTATACAGAAGATGATAAGAAGTTGTGGAAAAATCTTCAGCGTTTTTATTGTTTTCGCCGTTTGGACCCAACAAAGATAATATTGTAGTAGATATCATAAGAATCTAAATTATAAAATATGATCAGAAAAACGGTATGAAATCGAGGTTTAGGTTCCGATACCTCTGGTAACCGTTGCCAATTTCGCTTCCTTGTGGGAGACCATTTCTGCGGTTTGGCTGAGAGCAAAATGTCGGACGGAGTCGGCCATACGCGCGAAATAAGGAACAACATAAATCTTTGCGCTCCCCTTGACACGGCCTCCGGCTTCGGTTCTTGGACCAGAGGAATAGGATCGGGATGCCGGGCAAGCGATGGTGGAGAGACGAAGCAATACAAACTTAGCTCCATTTCACACGGAGAGCTTTCCCTTTCCATACCCTTGAGCCAATAGCAATCCGTTGCCGCCACCTTCTATTTCATTGGTACCACGCTCCGTCCTCTTCCGGTAGTTTTTCTTTTTTTTTTTTTTTTCTTTTCGGCTCCTTCTCTGCATTATGAATACAAATTCATCTCGTTTCTCATTCCTGTCTTTCTCTAAGCCCCTCGGCCCACTGCATTCCTCTTAGTCGAACATCTTAGAAAGATCAGACAAATTCGGTTTATTTGCTTTCGATTTTCCCCTTCCATCTTTTTTCCCCTGGGAAAGAAACTGAACCCATTGTCGGTAATGTGATAAACTGATTCGACCATTTTTTTTTTTTAAAGAATACAGTCACTCTGCCTCCCAGTGATTTGCTTCTGTATTTCCCTGAATACACCAATCCAATTATTCCCTTTCTATCTCTTCTGAATGGAATTTATTAAACTGTAAAATGGTTCTACAAGTAGATATTTCCCCCAATTTTGTCAAAGCATTTCGTTCATTGGTTAAAAACAAACTGTTTTGTTTCTTGGAATAGAATCGTGTATATTCTTAACATCGGAGAAAGTGTTCAAATCTTGGCTGCTCAAATTGTACGTTTATTGTTTTCAAAAATGGACCTTGGGAAATGAAGGGGTGTACGATTGAAAGCGCCTAGAACCCGAGTATCGAAATTTAAAAACTCCGTTCAAACAATACTTGATTTCGTGATATCCAGTTTCTGGTTCCAAGTTGGTACAATTTAAAGCCCATCGTATATAAATACAAGTGAATTTTCATACAGTTAAAATTAATTCGCCACTAGATCTCCTACGTTTTTCGTCTTATGTTATACCTGTGTCTGCTCTCGTTTTGGACTTTCTGCAGGTGAGCTTCGGCTTTCTTGCGCATCTCCTCACGATCTTCCTTGAAGCCGTTTTTGGTTTATTATCTTCGATAATGAACCATTGAAATCGCCCTAAGAAAAAAAAAATTAACCCCCCCTCAAAATTTGTTGGTTTACGTTTCAAGATACGTAGATTCAGAAAATCGAAGATTAAAAAAAAAAAAAAATCCGTCCGTCCGCCGTACGCCGTCCGCCGTACGCGCCACTTTGCCCAGTTAGCGTTGAGCTAAAATTACGAAATTTGGTTTCTGGGTTTGGACCAGCCCCACAATGGTCCTCGAAACTTTTCATAACCCTAGGTCAAGGGGAAGGGGTTCAAAACGAATTTTGAAATTTTGAAAATTCCATATCTCGAAAAATTTATATAGAACGGTATGTTTTTTATTTCATATTTAGATAGAGTTTGTTCCGTAGAATTTTTTAAGACCATCCGCAGCTTTGTACGACCAGCCGTTATTTCACAATGACGGCTCAAAGATTGTGCCTCACAACACGATCTTGACTCAAACTGTTGAAATACAGGTCCATTTTCATACTAACAAGCTATTTGGAACATCATATGGCTTAAGTGATGTCGAGTTTGTTGTCTGAGGTGCGTTTCGTGCTACGGAATCGAAGGTAATTTCGAATGTTTGTTGGTAGGTACTTCTTTTATAGAAAAATTATTACCGGCGTAGTATTAAAAACCCCAGAATTAATTAATCATAATTAATAATAATTATTATTATTAATAAATACGGATTATTAATACCTAACAATAAATTATAATAATTTTCACTAGGTACTTGATAAAATTGATAATAATAATTAATTTAACATTTAGGATCTAGACTTTAGACCTAGTGATCTAGACAGAAGGGTGATCTGTACAAAGAAGATAATGAACCGTTGTGTCAAGAATTTGCAGAGTTTTGATTTCTTCTTCCACCGCAAGTCTCAACTCTGCCGGTTTAGTTTTCAACTAGAATGTTTTTTTTTTTTTTTTTTCAATCCAATGGAAATGCAAATCTTGAGATGATCATTTTTCTTGTACAAAATATGCATAGGTATATGTTTGAGAATGACATAATATGTCTCTTCTCCCAACGTACATAACACATAATATTATTATGTGTTATGTACGTTGGGAGAAGAGACATCTACAGTAGCGCGAAGAGCATAATATGATATTATCGTAACTCCACAATATGATTTTCTTATCCCGCTTTAAAGTTTTCAAAATCGAGAGTTGTTTTTTATTCCAAAATAACAGTTCCTATATCCGTTTTTGTTCAACTGAATAAATGGCGAAAGGCAAAAATACAGAACTTACGGACAACTGTTGGTCCGATTTTTCCTCTGTGCGAAAAGTGGAAGTTGTTATATCAAACGGAGGAAGTTGTTGCGCCAAAATATGTTGTCAGATTTTCAAGACGGCATTTTTTTTTTTTTTAGGTTTGAATCATGAATAAGTAAGTCAGGTTCCCTCGTAGAACTTCCTGAGAAAAATGTCGAGGTGGGCTATACAGGGAGAACCAGCATATTGCGGCTTTCAGTTCCCAACTCCTTCTCACCCGAATATACTCGTATATCCCACGAGTATATCCAAGAACCAACCGGCTTTCTCATAACGGTCTTAGATTTCGTTTAGTATCATTTTATACTTTAATCGTTGGTGCCATCATTTATCCCTCAGCTTTCAAACCCCTATCTTCTTTTGTCGCCGTCGCATGGAAATAGTCATTTATAATATTAGTTTTCTGCGCGGAGATACCTATTAATAAAGTTTTTCCAGATCAAGCAATTATGTAATTTTACCTCTTCTCTGAACTTAGTAATTTGTCGTTGCCTCGTGGATTCGTTTTGTCAACGTTTCTTTCCATAGACGAGAAGCAGAGCGAAATATTCAGAGATGTCGATTTTTCTGTTGCTCAAGTTTTCAACTTTTTTTTCTTGGAAAACCATCTGAGCGAAGGTTTGTCGTCGCTAACATAACTTGCATTCGGGACCCTTCTAACGAGCTTTCTTGTTCTAATGCAGAGTTTTCATGGGACATTCAAGGTCCCATTGGTTTGGAAAATGCACAAAAAATAGATTAATTCGAATATTTGTTCGTATTTCCATCCATCCTTTTTGGTTTATTATCTTCGATAATGAACCATTGGAATCGCCCAAAGAAAAAAAATTTTTTTTTACTTTCCTAGAGGAGCATTCTTCTCGAACGAGGCAACATTGTAAACAGAATAGTGAGCTAGACAGAAGAAGAGATTTGGAGAAAATTAGGATAATACAAAATCCACTACACACCTGACTGGTAACATATTGAGAAGTTGAGTTCTACAATGTATATACATTGGTTGATGTGAAACGGGTGGAAAGGGTCGGGGTGGATTATCGTCACTGGCAGCCATTAGTTATCCATTCCATCATCCATGCTAATTGACTCGAATTCGTGCTAAAATTAATTGGATGAGAATGTTATTAGATGGAATATTGATTCTGCATAATGACACCCTATTTTAACAGAGTTCAGTTTTAACCCTTCCTTTTTCTGTCGTTTTGAAACGATATTCCAAACACTTTCAATGGCCACAATACCTTGTTTTCTTTGAATAATAGGTATTGTTTCGTTTCGTTGATTTTTGGTATTTATGGAGTAAATAAATATATTATATGATGCTTATATTTGCGAACCTCAATTCACGTTCTGGCAATATCAATTTGTTCTCGACATCGTCATGTGCGTAGACGACTTGGGATTCCGAGTAAGAGTATCGCAGAGATGCTGGGTAATGAATTCTTCCCACCAGCCTCCCTCCTCCGATTCAGCGAAGAAATTTCCCGCGTCATTATCGACCATTAGGCGTTTCCATAATGAGGACTTTAGAAATAGGCCATCGAGGGCTCTCATGTTTTTTTTCACCCTCTTTTTTTTGCGGTGATGAACGGAAAATTCGTTAACATCTCGATTGGTCTCATTAAAACCTCGAGGTGAGTCAGTGATAGCAGTTGATAGCGTTCATATGAGATCGAATGGTTCGTTGCAGATGAACGTCCTAACAACTCAAAAGTCTTCAAATTCATAAATAGAAAAGATTCGTGGAAGATGAGGCAAACTAGATTTAATTTTGTTATCGGTTATCGGTATTAGTTCGTTCTAATGTTTTCGAGTTGTACGATTTTATTGTAGAGCGTTTCGATGACAAAAAAAAATTTTTTCTTTGGGCGATTCCAATGGTTCATTATCGAAGATAATAAACCAAAAATGAAAATTCTTTGGGAAGCAATACCTACATCCAATTCTCCACGGTAAAAACAAGTAATTTCGTGCAGTATGGTTCTCAGTTTATACAAGGCGAATTAATGTTTCCGCGAATAGGGCACGAGAAAAAGCACGACCTGTACGTGGTGCAACGATTTTTTCTCCTTCTCCATCCATCCGTCTCTATGAATGGAAGAGACTTTTTAAATGCTACCCACCACAATGAAGTCAGAGTTATGTTGCTGAGAAACGGAAATATATCGCTGTTGCAAGAAGATTCATCACTTCGCGTGACTCGTTCCTTAATGAGCTGTTGGAGTTTTTCCGTTCACTCCCAACTTATTCCTACAAAAGTTTTCCATTTCAGAGGAGAGAAAGGAATTTGAAATGAGCAAAACGTTGTTGTGTTTTGGGCATAGGACAGTTTGGAAAAACGTCGTGAGAGGTGGTTAAATATTTATGAGCGGTTTGCGACGGATGGCAACTTTCCGCTAAGTAGTTTACGCATTGCCGCCCGTCCCTGCAAGACCGCTTTGAGTTATGCCCCAGCTTGAAACAGTTCTGCTTTCCATACTGCGGGTCGTTGAGTACGGAAGATTTTGTTCATACTGCCTTTTCGAAGCAAAGAAAAACTATTTTCCTCGCAGCTGCTATTTATACATGACGAATGTCTTCGTAGTTAGTATCGTGAGATTTTTGCGGTACGAGGGTTTGTAATATATCTTTCTGTGTCATTTCACTATGGTCGGTGGAAATCAGTCGTAAATCTAGGTACAGAGCGAGTTGTCATGGACCTTTTCATTTTGCATGTCCTATTGTCGCACTATTCAGTCCAACCCACGTTTGAATGAATGAATAAATGAATAAAGCGTAATGCAGCCTAACAATATCCCTTTGGTTGCCCGTTAAAGGAGAACCCTTGATTTCGAGAGAGTGGAATACGTAGCCCAAAATCGATTGAATATAATAATATATTATATTATAGTACGTGGCTCCGTTACTTCCCTTGTCCGCATTCGACCTACTTGGTCGCTAGTTTTAGAATTCCTTCCTCTTGTGTGATTGGCACACCTTGTACGTTTCGTGTCGTGTTTGTTGATGTTAACAGCTGATGTTTATAAGATCGACATTCCATTGTACTGCTTATGCCTTCCACACATTCGTGTTCGTATTCAGATTGTCCATCCTGTTGATTTAATTCTAAGTTTGACTCGATTGTTTGCCAATGTAAGTCCTGTTCTGATCATCCCAGCTCATCAGACGTACCATTGCAAACGAAAATAATTTTAATTAAAACCCGTGCACGACTGTGGTAAAGGGACCGACGAGATCCGGCCTTTTCTTGCATCCGGTTTCCATGGAGCGAAAGGGGTCGAGAAGCAATTTCCCCTTCCATCTCAAGAGAGGGACTACCCACTCTCCGTAGCCTACTGACTTGAATTACTGGGATTCCTCGATGAAATGCAAGCGCGGATGTCGCTTCAACTTTGAGCTTTCAACCGTGTTCTCCTCCCCCAAATAATTGCGATCCCTTCACAGTTTCTTAATTAAATTATGTGTTCTAGCCTACAATCGATTGGTGTATTGCTGCCTACGCCATGTCCCTATACCTCGTCAGTAAATTTATTGTTAACCAAATAGTGATGTCTTTGGGAGAAAAAAGTGGGAGAAAAAAATGTACGTAAAAATAACATCTGCTCTTGATTCACATGAAGGTGTTATCGGAGCTCACCAGATAAATTGAGATGAATTGTATGAGATCCATCAATAAGTTAGCATCTCTATATAGTACCAGAGAATGCATCATGTACTGAGAAAGGGACAGTAGAGAAAACTGATAACTTAATATAAATACGTCTTAGGAAACTATAAATTAACAACAATAACTGTGAATCAACTATATAGTGGCAATGATAAATTAATTAATTTATTGGTACAAATGTTAAGACTCCAACATCAATACACCCTTATCTGGCATGGAGTTGTGGAATACTTCAGTGATGATATCCCGCTGTTTGGAGACAATAGATCGGGCAACCATCAATATCTAACACGTAAAATTCAACATTCTCTATATAAAGTAATAACCTGTAATGGATGGAAAGCAAATGTTCAGGTTTGTCATTCCTCAAACTCTATTATTACCTAAGACGTCGATCGAACCCCTCACAGTCAATATGAAGAATGGCTACAGCTTCGGGGAATACTTCTCTTTGATTCCTATTCTTTCCATTCTATCCTTTTCGCCAAGTTTCAACTATTTTCAACGAATGAAAGTTGAATGCCGAAAAGAAAAGTGTTGAATCGTAGCATTTCTATTGGTCTGAATCGTAACGCTCTATTTAACCTCTATCGGAGTTGCTTTCAGTAGTAATTTATTTCCACGTGCCCTTCTCTCTTCCCTCAACCCAACCGTTTGATTTGAGGTTTTATCTTAATGTATTCTGTCCCGCACTTCATCCTACCAGCCGCACCATTCTTAACCGAAACACTCGCCCTGTCATCGTATACTGACCTTTTGAATTCCCCTGTAATTTAGTACTCCTATTGTTGCCTGCTCGTATTTTTTCTTGGTTGTGGGGGAGGGGGGTAGGAAGGTTTAAAATTGTCAATGGAAATACTGCAGCTTCTGACTCCCATTCCAACTTGGTTGGTTTACGTTTCAAGACACGCACAATCCGGAAATCGAACGTATAAACTCATTTTTTAATAAAAATTTCTTTTTTCCCATACTGTTATGTCAAATTATGTCATATTATGTCAAATGCAGTCAATGGAATGTGTAGTGTAGTTTTCGTATTGTTCCACTGATAAATTTACTCTATTTTACGCAACTCTTACCTTGAAATGCGCAAAAGTGCGATTTACGTAAAATCTAAACTTATCACATCCGAAACCCAGCTTCCGAAAGCGTCGCGAGAGATACGTAGGTTCCGGGCGGTTGGCAGAATCGTCCAGGTACTCGGCGTCGCGCAAGGCATAAGTTGGTTGAAAAAATCACGGTACCGATACGCTCTATCGAATTGGGATTGACGACATATCGTTTCCCCTGATTGGTACATCATGACTTCTGTTTTCTTTCTGAATGAAATGACGGAAAGTTGAAACGAATGACTCGTTCCGTCTGACGTCAGTAATACCCACTAATGTGTAATTGCAGAACTATTGAAACCGATATGACTAATAATACGAGTGAAGGGCGACCTTATCCACTCGCAGGTTGGACTACTGAAATGGCGTACCTACTCAGTTTGGTCGGATTCTGGTGGTATTGCATTTTTTAGAGACAATCATCTGATGACGCATGATAATAATAATATTATATATATATATATGAAATATATTATATATATAATATATAATATACCTAATAATATTTTTATCTTATATATTAACTATATTACAACTTATTCTTTCATTACTCTAAACTGACATAATGATATTATCAATGGAATGAGGTAAAATACATACCTAGTGTTAATTCTAGGTTTATCAGTGGGTTCTGTATTGTATCCTCACAGATGTCACCGTTGATATTTTTATGAAATAAAAGTTCCAATTACGGTTTCTGAACGTCCGATCTTAACGTTATGGGGAAAAGATTATTCCTTTCCCAATTCCAACCAACCATATTCATTACGCATGTTCCATTCCTTACTCATGCTTCGCGGTGTTCAATAGAGCCTTCATCAACCATCTCCTCCCACATGCATTTACAGCACTCTGGATCAGACTGTGAAGAGCTTGAATCACTTCTGACGCCATTCGAACGAGTAATTTAGTTATTCGTCGTGGGGGCTGTCACCATAGCGACGCTTCCAAAGCTCCCGTTTCCACCATTACATCCTTCTGGTAGGTATTCGTTATTTCTATAGAAATATACCAATCTGGTCCCCTGGTTTTCCACCGTTTCCGATGGGAAGATTTTTGATCGAGGCGTGGCATTTCGGAGTCATCAGAGAGGATCCAAGTAGCTTTGCACTAAATGTTCTTTTGAAAACTTAGCTCTCGTAGACATAAATGTGTTCTTTTGTGGCCGTGTGTGGTGTTGAGCCGGTAAACCCGCCTTAACAAGCGTAGGAGTTGGTAGGAAGGAAACAAAATGAATTTTAATGTTTAATGCATCCCCTAACTGCCAACCAAATACCTATGACAACTCTGTTACAAGTTACTTGTATAACTGACCTTTCAGAGCCCATATGGGCGATATTTTATTGTATGATTATGCCTAAAAGTTTCCCTCATTAGAATAGGTGCGTTTAGACGTGAGAGTTTCTGAGAGTATTTTCAGCTTGTTCTCTCGTGAGTCGCTCGCGTATCCCTTTACACGTGAGAGTAAAATTCTCGCGAACGAGCTCGCCGAGAGTAGCTTCCAGATCCAGTTGTTTCTTCCCGAGAAGGATAGTGCCAGGTCAGCCTCGCGAGTGTTTTCAGATAGTCACCCAGGTAGACATTCAACCAGACAGCATGTCGTCAACCCGAAAAAGAGAAGTGGCCGCAGAGGTGTTGGTTTTGTGCCTATCAAAAAGAAAAACTGCAAATTCTTGTCAACGGTTTATTATTTTCTTTATGCAGATCACCCTACTGTCTAGATCACTAAATGATAGATTGATTATTGTTATGAATTATTATTAATTATTAATAATTTCATCAAGTAGTGAAAATTATTATTATTTATTGTTAGGTATCAATAATTTTCATTTATTATTATTAATAATTATGATTAATCAACTCGACGTCTCGATCTGCTCCAACTTTGAGCAGTCATGGTGAACGAACGGCTGGTCGTACAAAGCTGTGGATTTTAATTTAAATTTTAAATTTTTCCGCTTCACTCGATTTTTTTGAACCCCTTCCCCTTGACCTATGGTTATGAAAAGTTTCGAGGACCATTTGGTCCGTACCCGTAAACCAAGTTTCTGGATGAACGAAGACGCTTGGTCATGAGTTCTTAACTCCTACCTATCTGTTCTCATCAAAGGGAATAGGCCATCTGAATGTGCATTCGCAGTAATATATGTCACGAAGTTGTCGTCTGACCAACTAACGATGTCGCTATAGGGCACGACACAAGGATGCCTCAGGTGGAATATACCTCGAATGCGGTTGCTGGATATCATAGTTGGCTCCACAGTTACGAGTTGGCTCGTATTATATTTCAACAAATATTGTAGAGCTCCTCCTGGTGACACACAAAACTATTAATAATGGTTGAACAAAAAATGTATTCATATTACATACTCTGAAATTACTTATGAAATGCATTTATGCACGTATACGTGTTCTGTCGAGTCATTTTTGGCATGTTAAATTTACAGCAACCCAAATAAATTATTATTCCTTGCGATACAACGTTGAATTCCTGTCGTCAGCAATGGAGATGTTGAACTGACTCTACGTTTCCACGGCTATGAACTCGGTGAAAGAAAGTAATAACGTTTGTAATGTAACTTTCTTCTCGAGAGCAGTCGTTTCCATAAATCACATTAATGGGAAACAGCAATCCGTTCCCTCCTGATATGCTCAAGGAGGTGATGTTGAGGATTTGAGGGCGGATCCTCCACTTCCTGCGTCTACTTTGACCGCCCAACCGGTCGCTCCGACCCCCGCTCGACTTATCCCGTGAATACAAACACTTCCCTTTCATCTCGTCTACCACTGGGCTTTTGACCCTTCTGGTTTTACATTGAATCTTATCCCGACCTTCGATTCCTTGGACTCACTCTCCCTTTCGATTCCCCGATTCGTAAGCAATATACTGGGAAGGGTATACATACTCTAAGTCCGTGGTGAATTCATCTCCAAAATGACTTCAGGACCCGCTTCAATTGTCATGATAGTATCGGCTCGACAAAATCTGATAGTACGAGTAAATGAGAGGAGCGGTCCTTCTCATACGTTGAACTAAATCATTTGTAATGAAGCTGTGTAAACCCATTTGAAAAAACTCTGGAAATTCTTGACACAGCGGTTTAATATCTTCGTTGTTCAGATCACGCCAGACAGATCACGATTCTGTCTAGATCACTAAATGATATTATTAATTACTATAATGAATCATGATTATTGATTATTAATAATTATTGTTGATGATTGATAATTGAGTCTCAAGGTTGGTCCGAATTTCGTAATTTCAGCATAATGCTAACTGGTCAAAGTGGCGCAGACGGCGGACGATTTTTTTCTTCATTTTCTTTTTTTTTCATTTTCTGATTGAAGGGAGGGGGTAGAAGTTTTTTCCTCGGTCAATTCCAATTGTTCATTATCGAAGATAATAAACCAAAACATGAAGATGGTGAGCTATTGTGAAAGGTATAGTTTTTAGTTCGCATTTAAATAGAGTTTAATTTGTAGAATTTTTTAAGACCATCCGGAGCTTTGTACGACAAGCCGTTCGTTCACTAAGTTGGAGCAGATCAAAACTCGTCAACATAAGGGTGAATCATGCGGCAGCCTGTTGGGTCAATGTTCATACTGGCCCAGCTGGTTCGAACAGCACATGGTTTACAGGTATCAAGATAATTAATAGTAATTTACATTACTTACCTACTTGACAAGCATAATTCATAACAAATGATAATTCATAATAATAAATATATTATTTAGTGATCAAGTCAGAAGATAGTAAACCGTTGCGTCAAGAATTTGCAGAGCTTTAAGGTAAAATTCAAGTTTTCTGATAATACTTTCTCGATCGAAGTGATACTTTCTTTCTTCGCCAGTAATGTAATTAGTGATTGCTCGCATATCGTCTCAACTTGACTTGAGTTGCAAAAAAGTTCAGAAAGTATTTCATAACAATTCATACAGTATTCTGTGAAAATTAGAATGCTCAGTTTGATTGACGAGAATTCTATATTTCTTTACTAGCTCCATAATTGGTGTCCCACTTTACTACTGCGCTTGCATTATGTTTGTTTCAGTTTATTAATTCACGATGGATGTGATAAAGCAATCGTTGTTAGAATAACAGTTAATAGGGTTCGTATCGTACCCAGATGATTGTTCGTAATGCAGTTCGATTTCAACTCTGAGCCGCAAACCTTGCAATTAGGAGCATTTCCTTTGGGAATATAGCATGATCTATTTCGCACGTCCTACTAAATATCGCTTGTAGGGAAAAACTGAAGATTATTGAATTTTTATGAGCAATTTTTATGTGTATTTTATTTATTTGGATTTTCGTTTGTTTCATGGCATTATTATGGTTCCATGAAGTTATCAACTCTTCAGATGATGAAGGCTACAAAAGTTGCTAACGTTTTCCGTTCTGAGATTGATTTTGCATACAGTGAGGTTAGTTGTCATTCGCTCATCCTAACTTGATACCTAATTACACCACACATTAATTCAGCCATCACTCTCTTCGGTTGGAAAAAAGTTTCTTACAATAACATAAGCATGTTCATTTTCCTCTGAATAATTTCTCATGGAAGTAAAGAATTCTTGAAGCCATTGAATTCGACCCACTCATTGGACTTATCCCCACCAATGTTCAGGAGAGGGGTTGAATTTTCTTTCCTTCCAAAGGTTCTTCATTGAAAATAATTAATCACATTCTTTTACGGTAAAATATTTCATTTTCAAGGCCTTACAATATTTATTACTTGAAAACGTTGGTGCACCCTGTTATGTATTATCGCTGTTTGGAGGATTACTGAGGTCGAGATCATTAGGCACTGAGGGCGGGAGTAGTATAATAGCATGATATTATCCTCTCCAATGTTCCTGGGCCAACTCCAGCTTCATAGTCCTTGTATTTGGCCCAAGACGTGGGTTAGAAGGGACACAGCCTCATGAGAGCCATTACGTGCGCAGCTTCCCTCATTCATATACCTATTTTAACCTTTACCATCCCCTCGGAAATAAACCTTTGCCCATATTACCGAGGGGTTGGATCATTTTACAATCCTCCCGTGACCGTTTATCACGGTTTCACAAAGTGAAATTACTAGCAGCCCTCTCAAAAACATCTCTTTAGTTCATTTTCTCAACTCATTCCCCTCACTTTGTTTCAAATTTGAATTGGTTATCTGGGAACGGGAATTTAGATAGATGGGTTCTACGCCAATTTCACACATTTTCCGTCGGCACATTTTTGGTTTACCCACCATTTTCAATAATGAGCCAATGAAATCGGCTCGTAGAAAAACATGTTGAATGTGAGGTTCTGAATCAATCGCAGACGTTCACACATGCAGTCACTGCATTTGAAATTCGGCCGTAATTATCAAAGTAGATTTAATTCAAGAAGTAGGTAGATTATACAATCTCCCCAAAAAACACTCCGTGTAAAAATCACACAAGTATCATTATACAGCAGCCGAAAAAGTTATGATATCCATTTTCCTCACCCTACTAACTAAAGAGATATTGCGTAGATATTGAACTAGAAATGCCGAGATTATGGCTGTAAATTTCAATCATTCTAAAAAAAAAAAAACCATTGTCACTCATTGCTAGTATAAGCAACGAAGTTACACACAATATTACCTACTCTAGTTAGTTTAGTGGTTGGTGAGTTATGAAGAATCTCATGAATAACGAGGTCAAAGATGATGGAGAACATCAAAAATGTCATCTAATGGAGGTAAACCAAGGTAGGAAAATCTCGCTGGTCAAACGTTATTAATCAAATTTATAGACGTCATAAAGCGTTATTATCAAGTTAAAATGAGTTGGATGAATTTAATAGAAAAATTGCCTCATCTGTTTTCTTACCTAAACTTCAGAAAGGGGAAATTAATGTTTGATAAAAGTTACTCTGGCAAGGGAGAAAATGGGGACGAGTTTAATAAACGACTTAGAAGACAACTCGACTTCTCCTCGGTCCCTTCGTTCATTAGGTTGGCAAAGGTATTGTTACGACTTGTTGCGACTCCCACGCTTTACGTCCACCCTCGCCCGCCTAGAGTGCGCAGGTGTTGGCGTGCAAGGTCTAAAAGAGGAATTGTCGGGAGGGGGAATTGTTATCTTGGAGTTCCTCCACAGAAACAACACAACCTTTGTAAGAGAGTGGAAGGGGTTGTAAATTCGGGTGAGTAATGTTGCAAGGAGGAAAGCACTAGTGGATGTGGAAGGACGGGAGAAAAGGAAAGCCGGGGTTTCCGAGTTCCTCAGGCCACAGCTAGACAGCCTTTCTATTTACTTGATAATGGAAAACGTCGCAAAAGAATTGAATAAATCCCGTTTAGTCACGGGAAACACATAACATTCAAATAAGAGTACTAATGTTTCAGCGAATGGTTGGGTGGACTTCATTACTCATGAAACCCTTTAAGCAAATTTTCGAAGAGGACCGTGGCGTGTGCTATAAAATTTAGTACATCATTTCAGCAAATTATTCGGGAAACAAGCTTCTGCAGTGGGTCCGATACTACAGATAATACGTTTCCATTCAAATCCTCCAAACTTCCAACGTTTTTACGTTTTTGAATCAAACTCTCTAAAGGAATCTATGTCTGTCAGCCTGTATGATTCGATTTATAGGCCCTTCCAGACAGCCTCTAACCTTACAAGTAATCTAATTACTTACAAAATAACTGAATAATGTAAATAATAATAAGAATTATGACAATTGTTCTAACCTAAAAATTGTTCAAATTCAGAGTGTATACTTTGTATGAAAAGGGAATACCTATGTTAGTTATAATGTGGCTCGTATTAGTTTTTACAACAATACGGAAATGTTTGATGTAGAATATTGAATCAACATAAACATAACTGAATAGAGGCCGAGGCTAACTCAGCTTATTATAACTCCTGAATGGCTGATAAGGGGGATGTTGAGTTCCAACAGCTATGGATCAATGCCAAGAATGACAAGAGCACATAGTATATTATATCGTTGAATTGAAGTTGATACTATACGCTAAACACCGTTATAAGTTATAGGTTTTCTGCTTCCAATCTGATCATAAATGTAATGCGAATGATTGCGGTTTTGTAAAAATATAAGCGAAAACATGCGGAAGACCAAAAAATGTTTTTGTGGGGTTGAACTCATTGAAACTTGAGAAATTTAAATGAATAAACAAAAGAAATGCAACAAATAAACTTTCGCTATAGATTTATCAGACAGGAATGTTTAGTTTTTTGCTGCTCCCCATTGGAAGCTTTCTACGTATTCCAATAGGGATTTCACCCTTCTGGCTGAATTGATGACCACAGGTTGGTAGGACTGTCGTGCAAGTTCTGACACAAATCCTGGCCCCTGTGGAGATATCGCGTGTCGCTGTGTTTGGGAGCCCGTGTCGTTGATAATGACGTTTTCACGTGCGCTTCCCGCGCTGTCGAAGTGATTCTCCAGGGGCAGAATTACTCCCTCAGATGACTTAAGATGAATTCCCTCACTAAGGTACTAACCGTAAGATTAGTTGATAAATGGAACAGTCCGGATAGAGTCGAACGCGGGTGGTTAAAAAAAAGACCTGCCTTCGATCGTTAGGTTGATGTCGATCTGTGTGCGAGAAGCACGTAAGAAGTGGAGGAGCTGCGACGAGCTTCTCAGCTTTTCAGATGGGGCAGCTCGGGCTCGAGGGAACTCGTTAAAATTATATCCTGTGGACCACCGAGATGGCTAACGATCGAAGATGAAAAATGAACCTGTAAAGTAACCCCCTTTTTCCTTGCTATGCAACAATAAATTGTTTTCCACATTCAAGAACCAACTGTTATAGCGACAGTAGTAGGAAAATTAGGACCGAGGCTTTTCATGAAATTGTGGATGGCGTACTTGGACGGACCATATCTTGGACGGACAGACCTCTCCATTTATGAATTTCAACAAGTTTGATTTTGTCAAGTGATGAAAGAACGTCGTAAACCTATAAGTGCAGTACTATCGAATCTCCAGCTTTCTTTCCTCTTCTTCGTACAACTTACACAATTAAACTTATTCATTGAGTCTGAACTAGGTCAAATGAGCTGATGTGCCGTCTTCGGCCCCAGTGATGTTCTGACAACTCCATTAAAAAGTTTGAAATGAGTAGGTCGTGTTACGTTCTCTCGGTCGCGCTTGTTAATGAAGTTTGGTATCTACTGGATTCGGTGAAAAATGATAAACTCTTTTCCCTTCGTCCCCCGTTCGCACGACCCCAAGCGTGTTCGCGGATATTGAAGTTTAATGTTATTAGTTTTCGTTGGGGGCCTGGAAATTTGAGCGGTTGTAAGTTGCTGGGTTCAAGTTTATATTACTCTGGTCTGGTCTTTATACAGTCTGTACTACCCCCGCTTTACCAACATTTCTCATAACCACCTTTCCGTGCATCCGCACCCATTAAGTCGCCCAAAAATGAGCGTGATACACGAGATAATTCTATTTCATTCTAGGACGTTCACTTTACGAAGTCTGTTGGTATGGTTTACTATTATGAACGATTTCTCAATTGTACAAGAACCCTCTATATCAAATGAGCTGATTCATGAAACCAGTTAATTATAAATTATTTTTGAAATTATACTGCACTCATTTCAATGTAATCGAGATCAGTGATTTCTCAGTAGGCCTTTAGGCCTTCAGTGATAAACTGGCTTATTATTTTGTTTTCTCTAATTTCTATCCCATCTCCTCTTGCAAATATGTTATTTCATATACAATTTTACCCGGTCTGTATAAGGTTTTGAGTGTATGTTTTTCCACAGTTAATAGAACTGTTAATAGTGATTCATACAGAAAATGAGAGTCAGTAACAGCTAAATTGACAGAACTTATGTAAAATAATGATGTTTTCGTAAATAAATATAACAGTATAACAGTATTACATATATAAATAAATATCATAATAATATATTATACTAATAAACCATATTACTAATAACATGCCAATCCACTGTAGTTTCAGCGTTACCATAAATATTTTTCCTTCTGTTCCAGGTAATTCCATTTGCACCTGTCTCTAAACGTACGTATCGCGCTATTTATCCTCATTCGTTCGTTAATGTCAACAGTGATGGTATCATGTACAGCATCTTCAACGCCACATAATCTTCAAGTTTTTTGAACACCCAATGTTTAAAATAGGATCACTTTTGGAACACAACCTTTGGAACACAATATATACAAAATATGTACATACATGTATATTATACATGTATGTATAATACATATACATACATGTATATATACATCTAATATAATATATTATGATCTATTGATTCAGCTTATCCAATTTCTAAGTAATGAAAGCACAATTTCTACATTTTTGTCTTTCACATGTTTATATGTGAAATATACGTACCTTTTGCCAAACATAAGTATTATCTATCTAGTAATTTAAAATACCTGGTCTTCGCACTTGTCCTTGAAATTGTAATTATGCAGATCTCGGAATAATATGGGGCTTTGGGAAAATCCCAAATCATGAATATCGGAAATTACCATAGTAAGGATGAATATTTAAGAGATCGGCTATTTCGGATGCCTAAAAATATATCAAGTTATTGTACCAAGTCAAAATATATCAATCGAATTAGAAGTAGAGTTTAGCCGCTTTCACTCGCGGAGGTAGGTATTGTTTAGCCTAACGAGTGATTCAAAAACTTCATTGAATAATAAAATAACAAATTTTGTTAAGTTATCATCACTAGGTACCTAATTATTCACCAGAGGATTCCTCCTCCCTTAAGACCAACTTCTGTGGAGGTATCGAGTTGCTGACGAAGGCAGTCTGATAGCCCTTGTTTTTCATGTTTCAGTCCCCCCTCATTCCCGGCTCCCATCTTCTATCTGAAACTCGTAACTACGTGACTTCCTTTCTCGCCTCACCTTCAACCTGATCAGCCTTTTCCTTTTAGCCTCAAATACTTTTCCGTGGAAGTGAAGATTCTTTAGCGTTGAAAGAAAATTAATTACGTCGCTTAATGGAACTGGATTCAGGAGAACCCCTGTTGGGAGTATCGTGTAATTGTTCCTGAGACCCCACTTCCATTGTTGAAATTCCATAAAAGACTCCTCACCACTGTAGGGAGTGTTCGTATTGAATTCGCCCATGAACAGACTAATTCCCTCTTTTTAACTTGTCCAACTAATTATCTAATATATACAGTTTTAACTGTGCTACCTTAGTGTAAGTACAAGTATTATTTTTCATGTAAGATCGGTGACCCACAATCGTAGTTATAAGTACCTACACAGTACTCGTACACTCCCAATCAATTTAGTGTCAATAATGTATCATCACATCACTGTGACGGATCTGAGATTTCAGCTCTACCGCTTGGTGGTAACATGTGTCTTTCTTTAAAATCAAAGTGGTTCTGGAAAATCGCTCTACAACATGTACTCTGGGGTTTTGCGCTTTACGTGGATTACTGAAGTTACAGACGTAATTGATGACGTTCATTAGAGAGCATCTGCAGCTACATCCCAGAAACATATTCAACTACCAGAAGAGTTGAAATTGCGGGTTTCGTCGTTGGGTTTGGGTTCCTGGTGGTCGAATAATGCAGGCGGTCCTCGGGTCCAATCCCTCCAGTTTGTCTAATTAATACGAAACCGAAAACACCCGGCTTTGACCGCTTTTATAAGGTGATTTAGAAAAGAAAAGGACAGTAAACCTTGATACGATTAACAAAAGTTCAGAGACGTGGAGGACGAGTGAGAGAAAATGATTCGCGGTGAGGGTTAACATCCGGAAGTATGGAACACTCCCAAAAGTCGACACTTATGAGAACTCAGAATAGGGGAAGAAGCTTAATGTATTTCCTTCCAACACCGAATGAAATCTTGATGTATTTACTACGGCATTGAACTAGGGGGTTCAATGATTCAATAGGCAGTGATTCAACTGCGAAACAGAGACATCAGAGTCACAAGTCAATATATATTGAAGAACTTGGAGAAAACGTTCTTTCTTTCATACTGAACCTCCTAAAACCCTCCAAATGTTTATATACCACCATACACCGCCATTTACTCATTCGCATATATCATAATATTTATTAATTTGGAGGGTTTTAGGAGGTTCAGTATAAAAGGAGGAACGTTTTCTCCAAGCTTTCGGCTTTATTAAGCCGTCTTCAGGGGTTGGTAGATATTTTCTCCTCTTCTCAGTCTAAAGGCTAAACCTGACGAGTGGACTGAAAGAAGTTGAGACTGGGAGAGGAGAAAATATCTACCAACCCCTGAAGATGGCTTTATATAGCCGAAATCATGGAGAAAACGTTCTTCCTTCCATACTGAACCTCCTACAACCCTCCAAATTAAAAAAAAAAAAAAAAAAACAGTCAATAAGCCAAGGAGAAAATGTACAAAACGTAAATAAGTCATAATATTCATGTAAAATGAAGTAAAAATCCTTCAATTTATCTTGTTTGGTTTACTGATTTTTTAATGTTTACTGTTTTTACTGATCTTAATGAAGGCTTACTCCATAAAAAGCTGTATCGTGAATGTTTTCTCTTCACTCGATGATATCAGGTGCTGATTCCCTTGGTGGAGGTGAGTCGCCCGTATCTTCGAATCGTTTATCTTGGATAGAATATAAGTTTTTCCGCTGGTTTATCAGCATGTAGGAATATGCGAAGTAACAGGTGGACAATTCTAGACGCGTCGGAAGTGCAAGGATATTATCCTGAGCAGGGAGAAATTCTACATTGGAGCAGACTAAAAGTTGTTGGGAAGAAAAATCTCTACCATCTTAGTTGAGTCACCATTCAATATTCTCTCCAACTATCAGAAATATTTGCCTACTGAGTGGGATAGACTCTGACTAAGAGTCATCAAAGTGCTAAAAGGGACGTGTAGCATTAGTTGAATCCACGAATGATTAATTGAGAAGGTTACTCTGTTATAAAACGTGAGAAATATCAGTGAGGTATCGGTGCTTTCATGAACCAATGGCTAATTATGTCACAATGTTATGTTAACATACTAATGGCACTTATCCGTAGTGGTCCTTGCAACTCACCCAATTATGGAAAATCTCCTGATAATTATAATCGGACGAATAACTGGGTTTACGAGCTATTACATATTTGCTCGTCCGGAATATGCTATTATTGCTCCAATTGCAATGAGATTCGTAAGTACCTGCTTGCCCTCGGACGATCACTGCAATCGACCCTGTAATTTTGAAGAGTCGCACGTTATAGGGTAACTCACTGTTCACCCTGTGCATACAAAGATACCTGTGGATGTTTCATGGAACTATTATAGCTAGATATTACTTACCCTTTATTCAAATCGGTTGTTGTTCGGACTAGACCTCTCGTACACGAAACCCTCCAATAGAGCGACACAGAGGCGGTATATACCTGTATAGACACAGGGAATCAAAATTCTTCCTTGTTTGAAATGCAGAATGAGAGCGAATATTTTGGTATTATTGGACGGCTTCCCTGTGGTAATAAAGGAGAACTGACCTTAACGCATTTTCTACTAATCTTATTCGTACTTCCTCTTGCACATACATTGTATAATCTATAAATAATCTATATGTTCCATAATGTATTACATATGTTCACCTACATTTCCTTTATCACGGAGTTAACCTTGTTATTTTTAATCTCAGTTCATTCTTTTTTTCCTTAAATTTTTCAGTTCATTCTTTCTAATAACAAACGTTGTTCTCCAAGGGAAACCTTCAGAACCCAACATCATAGTCGTTTCGTCTATCTCCATTTATTCTGTGTTGCTTAGCACTTTGCGAGAGATAATAATACCTTGCTTTAAATTATTGATGTTTGCCGCTTTTGTGCTCACCAGTTACCTTCTAGCTTTTATAACCGTAGCCTTATTTGCTTGGCATCAATAAGTCAGTCTTTCTTTCCCCTCGAGTTTTTATTTTATTTTTTGAGTTTACCTTTTCAAGTTTTGCCCTTTCCGCAACCCCCTTTCTCGAGGCCAATCAGGTCCTGACTTCATACCCGGCCTTTATTATAAGTTTTTTCCCCTTATTTTTACCAGCTATTGGTGAACCGGGTTAGGGTAGGGGATGGCAAAATATCCTCTCGAAATGTCGCCTTCATGCTATGAAAGTATTTTTACGTCCTCATCGCCTTCTATCCAGCTTTTTTATTTTTTGTTTACTTTCTTTCATCCCATTTTTGCCAGGGAAAATGTCCTGTTCGCCTAATATGAGACTGGGGCTTGTATAGAAAATTGAGGGAAGAGTTTGGAGAGAGAGAGAACCGAATTTCCGTAAATGGTATTGCCTACTGATTGCCTACTCGGATTGCCTTCCGAGACCTCTTGTAAGCTTCTCTAAGCCTACCGTATGCAAACGTTTTCACTTCAATAAAGGCAATACATTAGAACATAAATGGCATTGCCTACTCGGATTGCCTATCCATCTTTACATATTGAAGCGCAATAAATAAGGAGGTATATCGTTTCTTAATTTCATCGGGGCGTTGAAAGTTGATGTAACTAGCTTACTCTGTCATCTTGAACCGAATGGAAGCTCCTGATTTTCTCTTATAAATCGAGGATTACTCACGCGAAGGAATCCTTGATCTCTTAGTATTTGAGCCAACGGAAATCGTCAGCAAGTCAATTATCAAGTTAATAGTAATTAATCCAACCGATTCAGTTATATAAAACAATCTTATTCACTTATTGGAAACTTCGAGACGTAGAAATCTCTCTTAAAATCCAAATGAATTCGAATTCCAATGGAGGAGAAAAAAAGTTTGTTACTCGGGAAGAATCCTTTTCTCATCCCGCTCCGCATTTGTAAGAGCCAAAGCACCTCAGATAAATTGAAAGGCGGACAGAGAAAACTTGTGGAAAAACTCTTTGCTATTATTCACGGAAAGCTCAGGAGAGGGTTAGCGGAGGAGAGCGACTAACGGAGAATAATACTGCAAGGACACTGGAAAATAATACAATGAACGAGCGAAATCCATTTGTAGCTTGATGGTCAGATCTTGGTGGGGTTAGCTGATGCTGAGATTGATCGGCTTTGCCTGTCAGAAACAAAAGTAAGATTTTCACTGGTTGTGGTAAATGAGTCGTCGCTCAGATTTATTTTCCGCCGTCTCTATTTCTTCTCGACTCCCGCTGCAGTTGTTGAGAACTGACTAAAGGAGAAAGATTGGGGCTGAGCAGAATGCAACCGCCCGAGCGGCATTTTTAGGAAACACATGGCCGAATATCCTACGGATTCGAGGAACTAGTATTCTAAGTTATTATGGGTATTATTATTATTGTTATTATCTCCAATAAAGTCCGGTCTCCTGTTCTGAAAAAATAATTGTTACTTAGTTATCCTGTCCTGAGTTCGATATTTTTTGGATTAATAATTATTTAGGTAATGGCTACGTCGATTTGGATATTTAATAAAAACCCAGTCATGCAGAATGGCTATAAGAGCAAATGTTCGAAGAAATTACTCGTTTTATGTAAAATGCGATGTTTGGAACGCCTCATTCAACCATTTTTTGCCGAGTAACACCTCAGTTTATAGAATTTTCAACGCTGAACGTTTTAAGCGTTGAAAAAATTCATAAACTGAGGTGTTACTCGACAAAAAAGAAGACAAAATCTATTTTGAAACCGGAAAAATGGAAAAAATTGAAAATTAGCTCTTATAGTTTTTTTTCAAACCGAGCTCGAACTTTCAAGAAATTGTTGGGCCGACGGAATCCTTTCTTGTGATATGAGGGACCATAGAAGTTGGGAACTATTGGCTGATCCGAGCGGAATTTGAGGGGGGGGGGGGGGGAGCCAGTAGGAATGTCTTTAGTGCTCCATCATTTAATGATGCAAAAATGGTTCGGAGACATCCATCAGTGCAAAAGGTTGGCGTTTACTAAGGCCATAGGCGTTTACTAAGGGTTGTAAACAGTAAGTTGACGTATACTAACGAACCTAATTATTATCGTTCCTTCAGACATTTAATCCATCCCCAAGTTCAAGGGAAACTTGATTAATATACAATAGGTACCTAATGTATTCATGTTCTCAATAGCTTGTTCTCAATGTCAATTCATTCAGTAGAACAAGCAGGTTATCAATCTTTTGTTCATTGAATGCAGCTAGTTATGTGAGTACTTCTGGAGTTGAGTGCTACAGACTAAATCAAATCACTTTACTCCACACGCTGTACCACGTGACTGTTTATTCTGATGAAGCGGTATTTCCCCAAACTTGATCACGCCCTCTTACATGTCGTGTACACATGCTTCTCGCAAATTTCCTCATTTTTTTTCGCTCAGTCATTCGTGCTAACATCAGTTAATTCCTCGTAACAAGATTATTCCGTCAGCCTACCCCTTGATTATAACGCCATACAGATGGAGATAAGTAATTTTACACTTTCGTGCCTTCCCAAATCTTGCATGCCAATAATGTTCGCAACTTCCTTAGGGGTCACAGCATGTTTTGGGTGTTGCTCAGTTGGATGTTCCCTCAGGTTTTGCTACATAGTTGTCTCCCGCCTATCTTTTCTTTCCATTCTCTATTATATACCTCGAAATTGTCCGGGTGAAAGTGAGACACGAAGATTTATATTGCAAACCAATTCGATGCATTCAATCGGCCAAACAAACGGGACTCCCAAAGCTACATTTTTCCTTTAGTAGGTGTATAAATTGTCAATTTCACTGTGATCCTCAGCTTTTCAATGTGCTAAACACTTACCTATCCCACTTGTACTTTCAGCCGTTGATAAATTAATTGAAGGTTCTGCTGAAATAGACCGTAATAATGTTTTCTCGAGGGAAGTTGTTGAGCTTGTGACACGACCATAAATCACTTGCCCTATCGTTCCCCTCCCTCTTCAGACTACCGTTGCAACCGTTCAATCAGCTTTTTGACAAGACTTGTAGCCCCATCTAGATATTTCAGTCTAAAAATGTATATTTCTATTGAGCAAAACCTTCATGTATTAAAAGTAAACACCCTCAGTATCTTCCAAACCAATATATCATATAATGGTGAATTATTCCTCTGTTTCTTTATTATCTTGTCAATTGACTTCTTTCTCACTTGAAGCCTATCTGTTTCTAAATTATACTGAATTCGCTTTCCAAGTTGTCACAATTCACCTGTTATCACTATGCTTTCCGATTCACTGAGAATTATCCCCCATGGTTGCTCTTAATGGGGAGCAAAGAAAGTTCAACGTATTTGGTGCTTGATTTTCGGGGTTTTTATCGAAGTTCAGCTTCAAGATTTGACCATCTCATACTCGCAGCGAACAATCTACATTGATATGAGATTTAATTATACTCATTCGTACATCTCTCACTCTCAACTCCCTTAAACCTGCGTAAGGATTCGTTGTATACAATATCTGAGACTTTATGGGAGGAAGCTGAAATCCGTTATGAACAGTACTTCCGTGAACCAACTCAATTCCAGTTTCTGGCTGAACCAGAGTGTGGGGGAAGGCAAAGTTATTATGAACGCTAAATCACGCCCGCAGACTGAAGCCCCTGGGAAAGGTTCGTTGGGAGTGAGGTCGGAGGCTGCCCCCGCAGCTGTCCGGTGTTTCTTCAGGCCTTTATCACAATCCTCCCCTTATCCTTACCGGAACCTTATTGGTAGCCCGCCGGAATTTAACGTTGGGACAGTAAACTACAGAGCAAAACTGTGACATTATCCTCCTCTCTACCCTTTCAGCACGTAGGGACCCAGTTCAGACTTGCTAAGTTCCCCTAAAAAAAGGGCGGACTGATAGAAATTATTGGTTTTGGATTGATTAAACTTCATGTATATATAATATATCTAGCTTGAATGGTACGCATACAGTCATCCTTCAATGGCTTAGACGTTTCTGTAGCTAAACCATTACTGTTACTGCTAAACCATTAATATTATATTAATCTGATACGCCAATGCGTTCTGCAATTTAATAGGACAGGGCAAACATGGAACCATACAATACCGAAATCTCCAGGTATTTGCGAATGGAGTTATCAGCGTAATGCGCGTGGTTCACCATGAAGGAAGTGGCTTTCGATGCGACATACACTGGGAATCTGCAAGCACACATCACGGGTACATGTTCCACCCCAGGAAGCTGTTAGATATTGTTTTGTTCGGATATAGCTTCCTGTTACATGGGCATTATTGATGTAAGCAGAACCATAGAAAATTCCATTGAAAAACACGCATTGTATAATCAGGAGGGGTTGGAGAGTGTTCGTTAATTGACACTGAGTAGATCCGTGATCATCCTTTCTTGCACACTTCTACCCGTCCATCAGAGTGATGTCAACCTAGGATTGTACTTGCTCAGCTCCGATGAATTAAGGTTTAGAAATGAACACATGGCCCAGATGAGTGTTTCTTGTGGAGTGTTGGTTGCCATTGAACAATTTCCTAAGAGTTTATTTCAAAATTTGCCAGCTTGGAAATACTTTTATATCAAAGTCGGAAGCACCAACGCAGTATGGAATTTCGTTCTTGCAAGGAATGAATTTCAAGTAATGTGGGGTATCCAGGTTCATCTGTCCTTCTCTTTCCGTGGGTTTCTTCCTCGCTATAATTATACTCCTCAAGCTCAGAAACTCTTAATAAGGTCTTGTTCTGTCAGGGAATAAGTTCGAGATATTAAAAGCAAACTCGACTGAGGATTCCACACCTTTTCTATGTTTTTCTCCGTACTGTTTGAATTCAGACGGTTAAACGAACAGGAGTGAGTTTCCATCGGTGGCGTACAGGAGGGAGTTACTCCGGCAATGAAGAAAGTTTGAATATTTGAGACAAGCATTGGCCGAGGGATCTTCAACGTCTATAGGAACTTCACTCACTATCTGAGATTTGACTGCCTGTGGAGCATGTAATCAAGTAGTTAGGTGGCATGGTTAGGTATGAATTCATGTCTGTTAAATAAGATTCCTTCCAATCTGGTTTGAAATGATAATTAGATTTCACACTATTTCAGATTAGAAATGTTGGAAAGGTGCACGGCTAAGATTGAATTGGGATAACACGTTTTTTCCAACTTTCACAGAGGAGTATCCATTCATAATATGAATGGATACTCCTCTGTGAAAGTTGGATTATTATTATTATGTAAATTTAGAATTTTTGTGCGTTACGCCTTTCCATGCGCAACGATTGGTTATGCCTTGTAGCACTTTTGGTTTATTATCTTCTATAATGAACCATTGGAATCGACCAAAGAAAAAAAAAGTTTAACCCCCCTCAAAATTTGTTGGTTTACGTTTCAAGATACGTAGATTCAGAAAACCTAATTGAAAAAAATCCGTCCGTCCGCCGCACGCCGTCTTCGGCACTTTGCCCAGTAAGCGTTGAGCTAAAATTACGAAATTTGGTTTACGGGCTCGGATCAACCTCACAATGATCCTCGAAGCTTTTCATAACCCTAGGTGAAGGGGAAGTTGAGTATTTTACTGGGGGCGTTGGAATCTTGTTGGCATGAAACAATACGTTAGCTCTACATATCAAATATTATTCGCCACTTGCATATTCAGCATTTAAATGGCTACCCTCGAAAATGTGTTAATATTGGGGAAGGATAAACCATCATTACGAATCACCCTCTCCCGTATCTCTGAGGAAGCGGCCCCAGTGTATCTATGTACGTTCTCTCCTGCCGTATTTACATTTGCAAATAAGGCCCCTCTGAGGCGCTATGGACTGATTCTGAGTGATCATCGGTAAACTCTCACCAGACGCTGGTGGTGAATATTAGTGTCACAATGTCTTTACGGCGTGAGAAAATTTTCATGAAATAGTTGGTCGTTTAATAACTTAAGGGTAGAGACAGTTTATTATCGTCGTAATGAAAAAAGAAGCTTCTGCCTTCCTACGTCGTTAATAGTGACATGTGTCCTCCTTAACAACCTCCGTGTAAACTGCGTAATTTTCGCGGAGGAACGCCATAAATACTGCTTACTTCATTTTAATGTATCATCTTTATATTTGCATACTGTCTCTCATCATTCTGAAAAATAACTTCGGATTCCATCGTTTCTTGGTCAAGTCATCTGAAAATCTTTCTGATGCTATTAATTTATTTTCATTACCTATATTAAAGATTTCCTAAGTTTTATAAGTTTCCTATATCAAATTATATCAACCCGGTCTATATTACATCGACGTCAATATTGGGAATTTGTGACATTTTTTGGTTTATTATCTTCGATAATGGACCATTGGAATCGACCTTTCAAGATACGTAGATTCAGAAAATGCCGTACGCCGTCCGCGGCACTTTGCCCAGTTAGCGTTGAGCTAAAATTGCGAAATTTGTTTTACAAATTTGGACCAACCCCACAATGATTCTCGAAGCTTTTCATAACCCTAGGTCAGGGGGAAGGCGTTCAAAACGAACTTTGAAATTTCGAAAAGGGTCATGTCTCAAAAAATTCAATGGAACGGTACGTTTTTTAGTTCATATTTAGATAGTTTATTTTTTAGAATTTTTTAAGACCATCCACAGCTTTGTTCGACCAGCCGTTCGTTCACAATGACGGATCAAAGTTGGAGCAGATCGAAAATTGTCAACATGAGAGTGTACCGTAAGGCAGTTTCTCGGGTCAATATTCATACTGGCCCAGCTGATTCGGACAGCACATGGTTTCAGACGTCGAGTTAATTAATCATATAATAATCATTATTAATTATAATAAATAAAAATTATTAATAACTAACAATAATAATTAATAATTTTCACTACTTGATAAAATTATTAATAATTCGTAATAATAATTAATCGATCATTTAGTGATTTAGACAGAAGGGTGATCTGCATGAAGAAGGTAATAAACCGTTGTGTCAAGAATTTGTAGAGTTTTTCAAATTATTTTAACCCGTGTAACGTGAAGATATTTGAATATCCCGCTGCGGGTGAAATACGCGGTATCGGCGGTTCCATGCAGAAGATGGAACGCGGTTCCGTGCAGAAGATGGAACGCACTTCCCGGCAAATTATTTTATTTGCCATTAAATTTGAAGTGTCTGCAAATGTTTTAATTATTTTTCTCATTTCGGAAGTGACGAAACAATCCGTTAATAAAAGTAATATTCCAGTCTTCCTCGTGCAAGTTTTGCGGACTACTTTTCCGTTGGTGATCAAGGAATCACTGTCGTTTTCTCGGAATCGCCATCATTTTTCTCTTCATTCTCGTCTCGTCTCGTCACGCTAAGTGTTCCGATAAAAGCTTTACAATAAATTCAAATTGTAAAATTGATTTGTTGGATTTGGGACTTCCAATTGTCGTCTCTTCGTATAATTCGTCGCAGTTGTTACTTCGAAGAACACCGATTGATACGCATACACCTATCGTACCGGTATGTTTCAAATTCGATTTCGAACTTTCTTCCTCATGTGGTACTTCCGAGCAAGATATTAAGGAACTTTCCGTTTCTCTTGCTCAGTTTTAGGTTGGAGCCGAAATCAACGATTGAATTGCTGAAGTGCCGCCGTCGTGAAGTCCGCAACATCTTTCCAAGGAAAAATTCCTTTCCCCAAATTTATCTCTTTTCCCCTCAATTTTATTTATTTTCTAGATTTAGTGTATTGCTTAAGAAAATCCACGGCCGTCGGAACTGTGAGTAAAAGTATTGATAAATTATACCTCTGTATATCAATTTCGTACCGTTTATTTGGTTATATCTGTGATTCCTACCCTGAGAAATCTTGCATAATTCATTTAATTCTTTTGTATCGAAGAATAGATACCACAAATTTTTATTTTGTTGTTTCTTGATTTCCTTTAGCCTGGTAATTTTAAATTTTTGGAAACCATACAATCCAATTTCATTTCATTTAACGTCACAGATATAACTAAATGGCGCCCAACGTAGAGTAATTTACGTATCGTTTTGTTGAACGTACCTACGTTTAAGTACGGTCTACTACCGGTACTTGTTCCGTTTTAGGCACTAGCCTGCAAAGAATCGATCATAATGACTTCTAAAGATCCTAGTGTTATAAGGGCTAGACTTCTTGCGGAAAGAGAAGACTTATTCGCTAATTTACAGCACATCAAAGACTGTAGTGTGAAAGTAAATAGTTCAAATGTCCAATCTTTTCTTCCTAAATATGAACGATTAGCTAAGATCGAAGAAAAATTAGAGGGCATTTCTGACCAAATGCGATCGTTCAATTCACAAGTTGAGGACATTAATATAAAAATAGAGGTTGCGAAACCTTATGTTAGTTTTATAGAAATTATAGATACCATTAAGGCACATTACCTTGAAGTGACTAGGGAAACAATTAGGACAGCTAATCCCGCACATGCTAATGATCCTAACTCCTCGGCTTCCCAATTACCTCGGATATCTCTACCTCATTTTTCCGGAAACATAGAAGAATGGCTCAGCTATTTTTCTCTCTTCGAATCTCTTGTTGATCTGAACGAATCCCTGCCTCCGGTTAAGAAGCTGCAATATCTCAGATCCAGTTTAAAAGGTGATGCACTAGCTCTAGTATCAAGTTTCCCGTTAACTAGTGCTAGCTATATTCTAGCTTGGGACACTCTTAAAGCACGCTACAACAACAAACGTAGGCTTGCTAGTCACTTTGTTTCGCAGATTCTGGAATTCAAACCGATTCAGAATCAATCATTTACCGAACTTCAGAAATTTCTCAGTACACATCAATCCAATTTTGCGTCTCTGGAAGCACTTGGCCTAACAGATGTATACGACTTTGTGAAACTTCAGATTGCTCTTAGTCATTTGGATACGTCAACCCGCCGATCTTTTGAGGATAAAAATTCAGATCAAGCTTTTCCTACCTACGACTCACTCATCAAACATGTCACAGATCGATTGCGTCGTGAAGAACTTATTGCTGCTGAAAACAAACCCCATCCCCAATCTCGTTCAAAAGAACTTACTAAAGACTATGTAAAGAGTCCGACGAACTTCTGCCCGTCAAATAAAAACAAAAACTCGGGAGTAGTGGGTCTTTACAATGTAAATTCTGACAAAATTCCGTCTAAAGTACCTCCTTCGGACACTAAGACTGTCAACAGCTGTAAAACCGCGGAGATTCAACCGTCGACATCATCTAATGCAATATCTCCTATCATTTGTTGGAATTGTGATGGTCCTCATGTATTTTCTTCTTGTAATTTACCGAGAAAGAAATTCTGTTACAAGTGTGGATACAAAGAAGTAAATATCTACACATGTCCCAGATGTAATGAGCATCCAAAAAACTATCAAGGGAACCAGAATTAGGGGCCAACCTTGTTCCCTTTTGTATTACAGACCCCAAAATACCGACTCGTAAACCCATCATACCGTCAACTACCGTCCCGTTCTCATCAAGTACCGTCTCGTCATTTCAACCCGTTATAATGAGAGTTCCAACTATCAATAACGAATTACTGGGTAAAACATTACCTACCTACCGTATCGATTCTCCAAGTTCATCATCTCTCAGCTCTGTTGATGAATACTCAAGTAATATATGGCCCGATTTGTTGATTATGTCACTCTACTATCAACCGAATCCGTCAGCTAATGTTTCTACCGCACATCCCGTTTTAGCACTGTGTGATTCAGGATCACGCCTATCGTTTATCGGAGACATTGGAGTAAAAGTGCTAAGTATAGATGAAAACAAAGGACTAAAGAGTTGTTTTCTAGAAAAGGTCAATCCATTCACCGTTCAGTTGGCTAACGGTAGTAATGTGTCCGTCTTTTATCGCTATCGCTTAGAATTTCTCATCGGTAATAAAAAGAAAACACTTCCTCTGTATTATTTGAGTACCTTATCGTTCCCAATAATACTTGGTTTGGATTTTTTGAGAGGAAATGGAGTTATCACGGATGCCCACAACCATGTCTGGTGGTATTTAGATAATCCGAATGAGAGATTTTACTACCTTCAACATAAGAATCATTCAAGTCATGACCCTCTTTCTATTGCATGTTATGGAATAAAATTGATGGAGGATTCAGAACGTAGAATTTTGAATGAAGTCGTTGCAGCTGGTCTCAAGTCGCTGGAAGCTTCACCCGGTTTGACAACACGGATCACACATCGAATTGATGTGGGTTCAGCTAGCCCCATCAAACAGAGAGCTTACAATTATTCACCTAAAGTGTTAGAGGCCATGCACACTCAACTGGATGAAATGTTGAAATCTCATATCGTTGAGTCTAGTCATTCCCCATGGGCATCACCTGTTGTAATGGTGCGTAAGGGAAATTCATATCGTTTCTGCATTGATTTCCGTCGAGTAAACGCCTGCACTAAGAAGGATTCATACCCTATGCCAAATATAAATACCCTTCTGGATTCTTTACGTAATGCGGCATACCTATCGAAACTCGACCTTCGGCAAGCCTTTCTTCAAGTCCCTCTTGAAAATGAAGAAAGTAGAGACATCACCTCCTTCATTGTGCCAGGTCGAGGACTTTTCAGGTTCCGTACCATGAGTTTTGGCTTAACCAATAGTCCTGCTACCTTCCAGCGATTGGCAGATTCTATTTTTCTGGACTTATATCCTCAAGTAGTAGTGTTTCTCGATGACATTTTGATATGCACTCCTGACTTTGCAACTCACTGCGATTTATTAAGAGAAGTATTCCGCAGACTCAAGGATTCCGGTCTCCAAATTAATCCGGATAAGTGTGAGTTTGGGTGCAAAGAAGTTAGATATCTAGGGTATCGGGTGAATGAAGAAGGAATTGATGTGGATCCCGAGAAGACTCTTGCAGTTATGTCATTCCCAGCCCCAGCTAACGTTACAGAACTCCGTCGTTTCCTTGGGATGGCTAGTTGGTACCGTCGCTTCATATCCGATTTTTCCACTATTGTATCGCCTCTTACCGCTCTCTTGAGCAAAAAGAAGAAATGGATTTGGTCCACGGAGCAAACAAATGCTTTCGAAATGTTGAAAACTGCTCTCACTTCTGCTCCTGTTCTTGCTCGTCCAAATTTTGATATCCCATTCACACTTCAAACTGATGCAAGTCAATATGGCATCGGTGCAGCCCTTACTCAGACCCATGATGGATGTGAAAGAGTAATCACATATTGTTCACGCTCATTGTCTGCTGCTGAAAGGAATTATTCTGTAACAAAAAAGGAGAGCCTAGCAGTTATATGGGGTATTGAGAAGAACAGACAGTACCTGGAAGGATCCGAATTTGTTGTGGTAACTGATCATTCTTGTCTTAAGTGGTTGTTTGGATTAAAGAACCCCACCGGCCGTTTAGCCCGCTGGATTCTTCGACTTCAGCCATATAACTTCCGTGTTGAATATAGAAAAGGCAAACTCAACTGCGTAGCTGATGCCTTGTCCCGTATTTCGAGTAACGAAGCTCTTGCTGCCGTTTCTACTCCCGTTAATCCTCACGTCAATACTCAGGACGAGTGGTACAAGAGAAAACTGTATAAAGTACAAGTTATGCCCGAACATCATCCCGACTGGAAAGTTGAGGGAAATAATTTGTTTTATTACCGTAAATCGTTTTTAAAAGGAGAGCTAGATGATCCAAGCGAGGATTGGAAGCTTGTCATTCCCTGGGGTCTAAGGGCTAACATTTTGCGTGAGTGCCATGACGATCCTCAAGCTGGTCATCTAGGTATCGCAAAAACACATTGGCGTATAGGTCGACAATATTATTGGCCTGGGATGTTCCAGGACATACTTCGTTATGTTCAACGTTGTGATGTTTGTCAGCGAGTGAAACCAGCAAACTCAGCTCCGCGTGGTTTAATGTATCCTCGCTATCTATCCATGCCATGGCATACCGTATCGGCCGACATAATGGGTCCATTTCCACCCAGTTCATCGGGAAATAAATACCTCCTCGTCTTCGAAGATATTTTCACAAAATGGGTTGAGCTAGTCCCCATTAGGTTGGCAACCTCTTCCGTTATTTTGAAGAAATTTAAATCCGTTGTTTTAAACAGATTCGGTGCTCCTGCTCTGTTGATTACGGACAATGCCACGAATTTTGTTAGTTCTGCAGTTGAGTCATTGGCAAGATCATGCGGTATTGAGCATAAGACCACTCCTTTATACCATTGCCAAGCGAACCCTACAGAAAGAGCCAATAGAAATGTCCGGCAACTTATCATAACGTATTTGGATAAGGAAAGACACACGAAATGGGACAACTATATCGGCGAGCTTCAATTTGCATTGAACAGCGCAGTCCACGGATCGACAAAATTTTCACCGGCCTTTTTGAACTTCGGTAGAGAAATAAAGCCAATACATTGTCTTTCTAGGAAAATTGTGTCTTCCCATCAAAATAGTATCGACCCTACTGCCCTTGGTAATGCTACTGAAGAATGGTCCGTACGAATGAGGAAACTCACTGAAATCAGTCATCTCGTCGAGCAGAATCTCCTTGGAGCCAGCATTAATCAGAGTAAGCAGTACAATTTACGTCGTCGTTCCGAGTTCTTCTGTGTTGGTGATCCAGTTCTTCGGAAGACTTTCACCTTATCATCAGCCGCTGATCGTGTTGCAGCAAAGCTGAATCCTAAATACGAAGGACCTTTTATCGTCACGTCTGTCAGCCCTGGAGGAACATGCACTCTCAAGGATAGCCACGGAAAATCGGCTGGATCCTGGCATCCTTCCAAGCTAAAAAAATATTCTACCACCTCAACCGCTGGTGGGGGGTGTGTAACGTGAAGATATTTGAATATCCCGCTGCGGGTGAAATACGCGGTATCGGCGGTTCCATGCAGAAGATGGAACGCGGTTCCGTGCAGAAGATGGAACGCACTTCCCGGCAAATTATTTTATTTGCCATTAAATTTGAAGTGTCTGCAAATGTTTTAATTATTTTTCTCATTTCGGAAGTGACGAAACAATCCGTTAATAAAAGTAATATTCCAGTCTTCCTCGTGCAAGTTTTGCGGACTACTTTTCCGTTGGTGATCAAGGAATCACTGTCGTTTTCTCGGAATCGCCATCATTTTTCTCTTCATTCTCGTCTCGTCTCGTCACGCTAAGTGTTCCGATAAAAGCTTTACAATAAATTCAAATTGTAAAATTGATTTGTTGGATTTGGGACTTCCAATTGTCGTCTCTTCGTATAATTCGTCGCAGTTGTTACTTCGAAGAACACCGATTGATACGCATACACCTATCGTACCGGTATGTTTCAAATTCGATTTCGAACTTTCTTCCTCATGTGGTACTTCCGAGCAAGATATTAAGGAACTTTCCGTTTCTCTTGCTCAGTTTTAGGTTGGAGCCGAAATCAACGATTGAATTGCTGAAGTGCCGCCGTCGTGAAGTCCGCAACATCTTTCCAAGGAAAAATTCCTTTCCCCAAATTTATCTCTTTTCCCCTCAATTTTATTTATTTTCTAGATTTAGTGTATTGCTTAAGAAAATCCACGGCCGTCGGAACTGTGAGTAAAAGTATTGATAAATTATACCTCTGTATATCAATTTCGTACCGTTTATTTGGTTATATCTGTGATTCCTACCCTGAGAAATCTTGCATAATTCATTTAATTCTTTTGTATCGAAGAATAGATACCACAAATTTTTATTTTGTTGTTTCTTGATTTCCTTTAGCCTGGTAATTTTAAATTTTTGGAAACCATACAATCCAATTTCATTTCATTTAACGTCACACCCGGAACATGTTTAGCCGTCACCTAACTGGGGAAACCGTCCGTACGCTAATGTAATTTTATGCTAAAACTCTTTGAAGCTGTAATTTGGCATGTAGCCTCCTTAGAAATTACTTTGAGCACCATAGGGCCGGGATCAGCTGAATGGTTTCTACAGCTAATTTCTATGCTATTCATATGTGGAGCTGTAATTTGTTGTAGACTAGGGAGGACTTTAACTATAAGGATAAAACGTACTGTTATGGTACTTGTTAATATTGAAATAGCTACCTGCTGTCTACTACCTGTTAGGCACCTTCCCCCTCCTTCGCATTTGTTACCTTAATTTACGTCTGATGATTTGTCTTGTGGTCTGTCGCGGAATTCCCACTCCTCGAGGTGCTTCGTCACTCCGCCTTATCCGCTACTGAAAGTTAAACATTTTAAATATCCAAACTTTCCACGAGGCTCCTCCCGAGGCTCATGGATCACCGTTGTCATAATGTGGGTGTGTTAGGCTAATGTTCCTGCTGACTTTGTTATGAATCATCTTTCTCATCTTTTGAATGTTCCGCGTTGAATGGAAAGTTCAACGTTTGTTCAACTTGTTCGCAAACATCCATCAACGAATAAGAAAGTGCGAACATCGTTATACTAAGCTGTGCTAGTTCCAACTATCCGCTTACTTCGTTTTACATTTCTCTTCGTTTAGGAGTCCACTGAATAGTGTGAACTAGCAAACCGTTCGGATCGTAACTTTTTCCGTCAATGCACCGTTAATAGTTTTAATGGGGCCCTTTACACGTACGTTCTTTCGCGCGGGAAAGCCGTATCGCTCGCGAAAGATTGTCCGTCTAAAGGCGTCGGAGAGGAAGCTCCAAGGGAAACGAAAATCACGCGGCCAAGCTAGCACACTCTTTCCCTGGCGATAGAGCGCGCATGTGAAGAGGCTTGGAAGGAAAGGGAAGCACGCGGGCTCAGAGGTCCGCTGCTTAAAATTGAAGTCGCTGGGGTATTTCTCTCTAAGCTCCTGAATGAGGGGCAGGTGACTAAATTTCCAAAGGTTTGACCCAGACCTCTATGGCAACCTGAGGGCAACAAAGTTTTCAAGTTTCAAAATTACAAAACTACAAAATAGTTTAATGATAACACGCTTGATAGCATTTAATGACAATACGCTACAAGGAAAACTGTGTGTTTTTCGTACACTCCAACACTAGGTCGTTCTTTCCCTTCCAAGGGAAACGGCAAGCGCAATCGCGAGCTAAAGAACGAGTGTCCAAAAAGTTACAACATGACAAGCACGTGTGATTGAGCGTTCGAGCTTTCCCGTGCGCAATCCCGTACGCTCCTAATCACTCGCGATAGAACGTGCGTGTAAAGGGCCCTAATGAGCTGGGGTGTTCTAAAAAAAAAAACAACGCAAGATGCGGACTATATCCACTGAATTTGTGATGCAAATGGAATGGCAATGCTCCTCCAAGAAATGGAATTTAGTTCTCCCGTCATAATTTATTTATTTATTTTTCATTTCCCTTACCCTCGAAATATTTTTTCATAATATACGCCAAACCTTCCGTCACGCGAAGAGGTATCTACGTTGACGAAGGATCACGGCATGTCGGGTGGCATTGTGTCTTTGGTCGCGAGAACTTGGTCACAGCTGGTGCGGTCCTTCAGACCCACTCTGACCTTCTCTGAACTTTTACCTCTAGGACGTCTGGGTGTTTCTGGATATATTAAGCTTCTGTTCGATATCGATACCGCCGGTAGCAACTAGATATATTTTACAAGTTGGGAGACGGTTTTCAACAATCACAATTGAATGCACGAATTTTGATTGACGTCAATTTCGAGTTTCCTCTTATCGTTATAGGAAATGAGGATGTAAGTTTAACGATAGCGACCTTTATGAAGAACAGGCTTCAGCGTACCTTGGCCATAAAAAACAAAACTTCCCGCTCCGTCATCTGTTCAGACATTATGAACCGGATTTAGTACGATACTATTGGATGCATCTCATTCCAGTCAATTTGTACAGGCACTTAATTGTTACTGTATTTTATGTTAGGGTATCGCTACAATAATATTTAATAATAATTATTGATAATGAAGCATAAAAATTATTAATAACCAACAATAAATATTAATAATTAACACTACCTACTTGATAATAATAATTAATAATTAATTTTCATTCATAATAATAATTACCTAATATATCATTCAGTGACCTAAACATGTGATCTGTACAAAGAAGATAATAAACCGTTGTGTCAAGAATTTGCAGAGTTTTTTTTTTGTATTAAATACAAAAAAAATATTTTGTGTTTAGCCTATTGAAAATATCAATGTGTCAATCCTCAGCTCGAAATTCAGTAGGATGTGGAGGTCTCTCTTGCTAACAGGTGTATGGCTATAGTGATATTAAGGCCCGTTCACGCTCATGCAAATCGTACGTGTTGGTCATGAAAGTCGGATGAAAAATCGTTTGTTTTGTGACTCGAAGTTTTTCTTAGCTTTCTCTAAATAATTAATTTTATTCTGGAGGATGGAAGCTCCGTTGGTTTCTTTCATTTCTTCCCTCATACGTTCCATCTCTTCATACGCGAGTTCTTTTTCATTACGGTCAGAGTACGCTCTATTTTTTACTCGCCAGGAATTCATGGGTACATAGGCGTAAGTCCGACATTTTTTAGAGGACACGACCGACTTTTGAAAGAAAAAGGTCCGGAGCAAAGACAGTGGTCAATTAGGGCAAGATCGGGGGAGATTCATGCTTCTCTCTTCAGTTCATCGATCATCCGAGTACCTCCGATTTCAAATCCAGCCCACAAGACGTATTAACGATTTGCTGTTTACACGCAGCGACTTATCTGAAACGATTTGCATGACAGACGAGACGTACCTACGATTTGCATGAGCGTGTGAACGGGCCTTTAACTCTTGTATATGTAGTCTTAACTTTTTTTCATAAATTTATGATTGCGGCCCTACCGTTTTTGAATCATAAACTAGTTATCAGAATTCTTATAATAATAACTAGGTCGTCAGACGATGCTTTATGCCACATGGAAGTGACAGATCGATGTGTTTATCAAAGTGTTAGAGCAAACTTAGGTACACAATAATTGTGTACCTAAGTTTGCTCTAACACTTTGATAAACACATCGATCTGTCACTTCCATGTGGCATAAAGCATCGTCTGACGACCTCAGAGAAAATATCGAAGGAAGTAAAATATTCCCTACGGGTTAGTTGTTTACATATTCATGCGCATGAGGTGGGTAGGCAAGAAGCAGGGTTAGGGAGTAAGGGTTGCCCACACATCCCGTAGCTTATATCCTTTCCCTTGGAGAGGGATGTTCACCTCAATTCTTACAAGGTATGCATACATCGTTAGGGCAGAGTTAGTGCGCCTGCCCTACCATCCTACCCTTTCATGGACATTAGAATACGGGGTCATGCCTTCCCTGACCGTATTTCATCCTTTCTGGCTCTTGGCCTCCTCCCCAGTTGTGAGTCGCGATGGATGCTAGGATCCTCTCATCCTTAGTTACTTTTGTACCATTTAAGAGGGAATTCGTCTTTGGTTTCTTCATCACTTTAGGGACACCCCTCGGGAGCTCATCAGCTAGGTGGCAGTGTCCTTGATATGCTAATTTTGAGAGGAGGGACACGTATCTACAAAACACGAACGCATCCGATTTAGATCATTTTAAAATCAGTTCAAATCAGAATTGCAAAATCTTCCTGCATAACAATTAATTCATGAAAATTTATCAGTTCTGAGTAATTGAAAAATATAATAAAATGATTTGCAGTAAGTGGGGCTTTCTATATCCTACCTCAAGGTCTGATACTTTTCAATCAAAATACTCGTAGCTATTCGATCAACCTTTAGTATCTACTCCGAAATTATAGATTAATTGTAGCTTAATGAATATAAATAACCATGGGGTGAAGAACTAAAATAATTATGAACAATATAACTTTATTAACACAATAATTGAACGGATGAACTTGGATACAGATTTTGTGAACGTAAGGGGGGGGGGGGGGGTGTTGACGGTAGGAGACAGTAATCAGGACTGAGGGAGATAACAGAACATTATAAAATGGATCATATAGTTCATCACGCAGGATGGATAGTTCAGATGTACGTATCAGGGAACTAGTTACAGAACCGACCGTCAGGCGCGGCTGCTGGGCATGAACTGAAAGAACGTTATTAACTTGGATCTAGAACAGGTTGCTTATCCTACGGCCTAATTGTTATTATTTGTACATGAAATTTGTTTACCTAAATTGGGAGAGACTACTAGATGCGGCGATTGAACTAGTTGGAGTGAGCTGATATGTGGAGCAATAGATTTTATCTAGGGCGACAGTGTCGCCTCAAACGGAGAGCTTACGAACTACGGGACTTAGTCATGGATCCTTGTTGAGGCATTATTCTTATCCTCCTGTTTGATAAGCAGTGTGGCCAGATTGTGTAATTTATCGCAAATTGGGTTATTTTTGGTTGCTTTTCTGCGACTAGAAAGTGCCATTTGCGACAAGTCGCAATTTGAGCTATTTTTCATGAGACGAAGTCGCAAATTGGGCTATTTCTTGCGCCAGGTACAATTTTTCAAATATTGACCGTTGTTATCATGCGAGGGTTGGTAGTACCGAATCGACCGCTCCAGACGGGTTTCGTTCGTTTGCTCAAGTTTCGATACCCGATATTTCGGACTGTGCACTATCGATATAAAAATATCGATACTATCAACTATCGATGGGCATCCTCAGTCAGTGGTTTTGGGTGCGTTACAAGAAGGCAGAGGAGCATTGGCGCCATTAAAGCTTGGTTTCGAACGATTTTTTTTTTTTTTTTTTTTTTTTTTTTTTTTTAATGTAACATTAAGATCTGAGTTCGTTTGATCTTTAATATTTTAATATTTTTATTCTATGCGAGATTCTATGTGTTACCATGAATTATTTTTATTTGTTCTATTGTTCTATTTTATTCAACCAGTTGAATAAACCAAGACGTAAACGTGCACTGCTTCCCTTATTTCTGCTATATCTGTAAAAAATCATGACAAGGGCCCTTTCCTCACAACGAAAAAGTCGCGAATTTGGGCTATTAATAAATAATAAATTTTTTTAAAGCGCTTGCGATTTCACGCGATTTGAGGGCGACTTTTGCGCCATCTAGTTGCGACTTTTGGTAGCACGGGTCTGGCAACACTGCTGATAAGGACCATCCCTGACTGGGTTCATGAGTCTGTGACACTAACACACCAAGGAAGGTACCTTCACTCAGTAGGCCTGGAACCCTGATAATAGTGACCACGATGTCTCTTCTGTTCGGCTCCGCCTCTCAGCCTTAGTTTAGTTCATTGAGGTCCCGACAGATATTCTTATCCTCTTATCCGATATTATCGGGGAACTAACTCTGTCAGGACCTCAATGAACTAACCTAAAGCTGAGAGGCGGAGCAGAACAGAAGAGACATCGTGGTCACTATTATCAGGGTTTGAGGCCTACTGTGTGAAGGTACCTTCCTCTGTGTGTTAGGGTCACATACTCATGAACCCAGTCAGGGATGGTCCTTATCAGATAGAAGGAGGTGTCCAACGTCACGCCGTTACGTCCACGCCTCTGATTGCTCCTGTAACCTCGGCGATCACCCGGTGTCAGTTCAGAGAACAAGGGGCGTCGGTTGTGTTGCGGGAGGCAACGTTATAATTACCTGAGGGCAACAGACTTAATTAAGTAGATGCTCAACCAGGTGCTTGAGCGCCCTCGGCTGCGCTAGGTAAATTGCATCACTATACTATCACACATCCTAATAAGATTACCCCACTTCGTCTGAGGTACGTTTCCCTTTTATTAATTTATCTTCCCCTGCAGTTACTTGTTATGAAGTAAGTGGTGAGGAAGGAGGTTCTAGGTTATTTGAGACTTGTGATGGTGAATCTCGGGGGATTTTCTCCTTTCTTACCTTTGATGCAGTAGCTCAGTAGCCCCATGACGCCCCTGAGGACCCATTTCCTGTTGAAGACATGAAGCATTACACTCTGGTTGGTGGGTAATGCTGCACTTGGGATTGTAATTACTACCCTCTAGCAACCTTGGGGCTTTATCTATTTTCTCAATTACTGTGGTTTTGAATATTCCCTCCTCTCAACGTCACATATGATGTTTCCTTTATGTCGTTCTTATGTGGCTGCTTATTAGTTTGGTCCCTTGTCTACGTAGATAGTGGAAGAGTGATATTACTTGAGGATATGATGAAACCTTGGGCCCGATGGGGTTGGTTCCTCTTATGATCGTTTTGCACAAAAGGAAATTCGTGCAATTATTCACTTGATTTTATGAAGTTTTTGCTCGATATGATGATGATAGTTTTCGCAAACAAATCAGGGTGCGATTGCGAAGATGAAGCCACATAACCGCTGGCCAAATAATTTTCGACTACGTGGCTTTATCACAATACCGAAACATGTTGGTGGGACCAAACACGGCCACAGATATTACACCTTGGACCAGTCTCTGGGCCTTACCAAGGGCCTGCGAGAAAAATAATAGATGGTCACAGACGGCCCCCAGCTTCTTTCCGCGGTGTGTGGTACTTAACATAAGTGCATATTTTCTTGGGAAATTCGCTAAAAAGAGAAAATCGACAGAATTACCGTCACCCAGTTGTTGAATCCCTTTGGAGCAACTTCTAAAGGTGAAATGACAGACGTAGAAATTCTGTCGGTTGCTCGTACAGCCATTAGGGTGAGTTCATAGCCCTGTCGTTTGATAGATGCGGTTCCAATTTAGATGAGCGTTGGGATTTGATACTGTTAAGTGTTCGAGGGTACTGTCGGCCCAACCCATTGATGTTGAGTTAGATTGAACGTTGCTTTACCGTGAAAACAGTTATTTATTCACTATTTTTTAAACCTAATCATGCATCCTGATAAAGCTCGAAAACTAGTTTTATATTGTTATTTTCATCAACTTCTCGAGAAGTGTGAAAACCTACTGGAAAGAGAACGTTGAGAGAGAACGAAAAATCTCACTTTGTACCGTTGACGTTGCCGGGAGCGTCCCTGACAGGCTGACTTCAACCCATTTCCCCGTCATCGGAGCCGTTGAAGTTATTTCGCCCGAGGTTTTGACGAGGATGTGAGACTTTTCCTCCGCATTTCTTTTGGAATCCGCTCTCCTATTTTGGCAGACTGTTGACACCTGTAATTCCGCGACAAAGAATTTCGATGTCTGACAGCCTTGAGTACCATTAGGAAACGATACGGCACGTGTTCGTTCAATAACTTTACTAAGGTACCGCTACACTTGACAGCATTTTTATTGGATTGAAGGTTGGAATGGTGACGCAGGATGATCATATATCACTAGTTTGTTATGCACCTTCAACTGGATATCATTTAGGTGCTTATACACAACGAGCATTCACGCAAAATGGTTTACGTAGCATGAATGGTATATTATGTCATTTCTAACTTCCAAATTGGAACAAAATTTCATGTTTTATCAATTTTTAGTGACTCCTACCTGAAACACCGTACTATGTTCGATGTTGACAGAGTATATAATTAGTTAAATGCCGAGAGGCGACCTGAACGACGATTCTATAATTGTTAACAAATAAATCCAAAAACAATGTCGATCCAAAATTCAGAAATCCCCTAAAGTATTTTTGAAACATCATCAATTATAACGTTTGCAGCAATGAGTTCTCTTCATTAGCGTACCCTAAAAATGAAGGGTAGAGTTACAAAAGTAGTCACATATTTATGTCGTCGTTTTGCCTTTGAGCTCAACGTTCAATAGCTCATCGCCGTTGGTACGATTACCATTGGAGTAGACGGGGGAAAGGGAACATTTTTTCATAAAAACCTCTGTTGTCGTTTATTTCTTCTCCGGGAACCTACGAGAATTAGTCCTTTTTATGGTTTTCAGAGCAAGGAAAATGAATGAAAATACCCTGGTGAAACTAACTACCACCTACCGCCCTCTTTCTCTCCCCCACAGTCATGAAATAATCAAGAAAGAAGATCGCGGAGAACGCTCCTGACTGTTCTGAATATTAAACATATACAACCCTAATCCTGCATTATTTTCATGACATGAAAACCTTCCCTAATGTGTTTTTCCATCGCAAAAGCGTAGTATCATTATTCTCAAAGTTTGTTCCGGTTAATACCATTAAAATTACTCGTGATTTATCGGATATCATTCATTGTCTTTCATATTTGGTTTCGCCAAGCGGTCGTGGCCTCCAATATTCTATTAACTACGCAGTTTTTATACGTGTAGGTACATCACACTTATGACGAAACACTAATCGCCATTCATTCATTAGAGACCAATTAGCCATTCAAAAAAATAAATCTTACACTTGAGTCTTTCTATTATGAGTCCACAAATATGTAATCATTCTATAATGGTGAAACTGAAGCATGAAATTGGCCCTAATATTCTGAAATTTAGGAGTACATTGATTTCTCTGATTCATCCTGGTACTTATGGCTGTGCATCCATAAACTTACTTTCATGAAACTTTCGTTGAACCGTTTGATAATTTGAGTTCTACGTGTCGAATTAATTCCATGGAGGTTGTGTACGTTTATTCCGAGCTTCTGCAAAATGGAATCCCGTTATGAAGATGTATTGGAGCTAACCTCTCTCTGGTCACATCTGGTGGAACGATGCTGATTATCTGACTATTCGTTCATCCTTTATGCAACGACGCGAGGTGTTTTTACCTCTGACGAAGCCATTTCGTTCCGGCTTAGCTTATTATAATCCAGTTCTACCTCTTCTCTGCAAACGTCGGGGCCTGAATGGGGATTTGCATAAAACCGAATTCCAGGGCAGAACACGTTTAGCATGTCAATCAGGGATAAATCTTCTGGTTTCTATAATTCGGACCGTTGGAAGGGGACGTGGGCAGTAAAGCAAACAACCCTTCCCATCATTGCGGACCTGCCGCTCCCACTATTATCACAACTCTGGTGACAATAGGAACCATAAACAACTCATCCATGGGAAGCCTGGTACCTCCCGTGAACAATAGACGTTTGAGTCTAAATGCGCTTGGGGGTACTTGGTCCATTCAGGTACCTGATGGATTGCTACCTTCATCTTCCGATAACAAGCACTATTATCGGTTCCAGCTTATGAAACAAATCGCTGATAATTTTTCCAGGACGGTTTATTATCTTATTTACAGATCGTTGTTCTGTATACAATATCCTTCTTAGTCCCATAACTATACGAAATAAATAGAATTATTAGCGAAAATATTGATCGATTATCACTCGCAGTCATGTTGACGATCCACCTTCATGTCGTCTTTGTGAATGTAAGGCTGGTGATGCAAAGCTCTGGGAACTTGATATTAATAACTGATACCTTACTTACCGATCCCTGATATCTTGATGTTAATTAGGTACTGATCCCATAATTGAGTACAATTTCATTTTCCTGTTCATGTTTTATATTATTCCATGATGCCATAATTGCTTAATATATTGCCTTAATATAGTATCAGTGTTGTCTTATCCCATCGTCGGTAAATCTCTTATTTAGTATATCGAAAGACGATTTAGACGTTAATTGGGCTGGGTCGCTACTTAGGAAGCCCGATTTGACGGAAGATTAACTCGAGTTTGTTCATAATTCTTATGACCTTTCCACATCGTATTACCGAAAATATTAATATAACCAGCTTGGAAAGAAGACATCGGGAATGACAAATTAAGTTAATCTCATTTACTTCAATGGCCTCTGGAGCGTGGCCAAACCGTCTTGCCAGGACGTGGGAAAAGATCGGCGAGCCCCCCTAGTCGTAAAGTCCGATAAGACTGAAAATTCTTCAGCTGGGGTGAACTTCTTTTTCTCGGAGGTACAAGCGAGCAAAGAGAAGCCATTTGGACAGAATTCTGGCTTTTCGCTAAATTCTTATTTATGTCATAATTCTTTTCTTTTTTGCGTCTATCTTATAATTTTACAACCCAAGAATCATGTATAAAGTTTTCTTCGTATAAGACTATCTGTCTGAAAACTGTGATTCGGCGTCGTTGCATTGTAAACTCTATCTAAAGAATGGGCATTTGGATTTGTGTATGATTTTATACTTATGGATCTCGGATCTGATCGGTCGTCCGCTGGGCTCGACACCATTATGACACCTCTCTGAACTCCCTCAAGCAGCAGTCGTGCAGCAGTCGTTTTGTCAATACTCCTACATGATTCCACTCCACCAGGTCCTTCAGACTTTGACTTTGGAAGTGCCCATAACCTGGAAGGACACACGCAGTGGACCCAGGGAAAACGCTGCAATGCCTGAATCATTCAAACCCCTGAATAATAAATACGTGGAACCAATCCGTTTGGGTCTGATTCCAAAAAGCCGCAAACCCTCAAGTGACTATAATTTATTCAACTGAATCGTAGTTTGCTGAGATTAAGTATCAAAGGGCATACCGATCCAGTGATTATAGTAGTCCATGTTTCCGTCTGATCCCGCCTATTTCCAAAATGTAAATTTATCGGTACTCACGCTCATTTCTTTTTCGCAAAAGTTATAGAAAAAAGTATGGGCCTCGTTATGCGAAAATTCCTGTTTAAGACCTTGTGCGGACACATGTTGTTATAGTTACGCTCTTTCAAGCGTCATAGCGCGGAACCAGGCACCTCCTGTCGCTCCGGACGACTTCACCATTTGAGGTCTTCAACTAGAACCACCAGATTACAATGTTCGCATCGCTAGTCGGCAATACTCCCCCTGAATAGAATGGAACTTTAGACTCCTTGGCGTTTGTTATGTATAATGAATGAATGGAATTCACATATTTAACATAAACGTCATTATATTATATATATTAATATAAGGTTACAAATTACGAGCAGTCAAAACCCGCAGTCCGAGACTAGCGTCCAAAAAAGGTTGGTGTTGCCAAGGAGTTGGAACGCTAGCGTAGTTATAACAACTGGAGTTGTTACACTACACTTCCTCCCTTCTTGGTGAAGCTGATCCCTTCTCATTAGGTACTCTTGGGTCCAATCTTCCGAAGTTGGTTGATGTGTCGACGATGAGTTTCTGGTCCAACGGTGACGAGGTAGTGGAGTGCTCCTTGCCTTATGGAGATTTCTCCAAAACGCCATTTTTCACCATGACCATAAAATCGTACAGCGACTCGGTCTCCTGGGTATAACGTTCTCACTTTTTCAAAATCCCCCGCGCTTCTTACCACAGGTGGCTCCTCCCCCTTAGTCTCTTTGTCTCTGATAAAGTCTAGCTTTGTCGCCACTGTTATGTATAATGAATGAATGAAATTCACATATTTAACATAAACGTCATTATATTATATATATTAATATAAGGTTACAAATTACGAGCAGTCAAAACCCGCAGTCCGAGACTAGCGTCCAAAAAAGGTTGGTGTTGCCAAGGAGTTGGAACGCTAGCCTAGTTATAACAACTGGAGTTGTTACACTACAGCGTTATTCAGGGTCCAGCACAATTTTCTAACAAATACCATGAGCATTTTCGATTGGATTCCGTTTAGAATACAGCCCCTAGATTTTAAAAATGTGCACCACATCGGACCTCAGCGGCATACTGAAAACGTCCCAATCGAAGTCATAACGTAATAAAAATCCTTTAAATTCTCGTTCAAAAATATTTTAATATGTATTGAGTCAATAAAGAGGCTCCCCCCCCCCCCCCAATGATTTCACGTTAAGACTCTTCCTAAATCGTACCAGTATTTATTTTCTAAGCAATTCTTAATAAATGCAATGGTCAGGGCTCTTAAGAGGAGGAGTGGGAAGGGGGCTTGAATGTAGGTCATTACTATGAAAACGATGAGAACAATGCTTGCTTCCAGGCGTTATTGAATACGTAAGGGTACTCGTGATCGGGGGGTTAACGAATGTTACGTGTTAATTGTACTCAACACTTTTTGATGATACCTTATGCTAAGGACAGCATAGTCTAGGGTCTTAGGGTCTGCTAACGTCGGATCGAATCCACAGCCAATAGCCGATTCCTACGTGGCAAGCGGATTTCAAGTTGTTAGTACTCGTACATATGATGCTATTTATCACGTTTAGCTTAACAGATTTTGACATGGAGAGCCTTGTGATTCCCACAGATGACAATGTTTTTGATTTAACATTTTGTGGTGTTTCCAACAATTAAGCGTGGCTTTATATTGAATATATAAAAATCATTGGAAATAGTACTCGTACATGTGATTGTAAGTTAAGCCATGAAAACAATATTTCTGCGAAAATACGAGACGAATGTCAGAAAAGGAGTTGGTTCAACTTGAAAGTTGGCGTTCAGAAATACTCCATTTAAATACAATTAAATACAAAAAGGCTATTTCATTCTACCTATATTGACTAATATTTGGTTGAGTCAAAAAGTAAGAAGACAACAAAGGGATAACAGTTACTGTGTTCGTGGACTGTGTAAAGCTCTGGGAAATACGACTACGTTTTGGGAAGTTTAAGTGGGTTACTTCAAAAAGTCGTTCAATATGTCATGCTGCGTCGCTGCAACTTCCATCTCATCCGGAGATTTAACATCATGTTGTAGAAGTTCGTGATTCCCTCTCGTGTGTCTCTCACTTCCTCACTGTTAGTTCCTTTTCTGTCAATATGAGTTCATATCGGTACCATTTCGAGGGCTGCCGCACATTGTTGTCCCACATCACTGTCATTATCTCTTCGCTTCGTCGGGAGAGCGTTGCTGTTGCTATGGTTACCTTCATTTCACAGACAATGGCTCACTCCTGGCCCTTTTGTTTTGCGGGCGGACACCTGTTAACGTTATTTAACAACTGCGCGTTGTTGGAACGTCGCGGATAGTCCTGTGAAACCGCCTCTGTCGGTGTAACGTTATCGTTTGCTCTCGTCACCTCCTCTGTACCTCCCATTCCACTTCCCTTCATCATTACCCTATAAATATCTCCAGCCCTCCAGTTCTCACCCTCGGCGTTGAAGGCAACCCAATATTCAAAGCGTCGAACCTAATTCCGCTATGAGGAACAAACAAGCCGCTGACGCTGTTACAATTAGCTCTTGAAAATGGCCCTCACAGGGTGAAGAAGGATAAGAAGGATATGACCCTGTCATCAACTATAATGCGCTTCAAATCTCGCTCTGATTATAGAGGGGACTCAGCTCTATCGATTGATCAGGGTGTTTTTTGTTGCCGTCAGTTGCTAATCGACGAGAATCTAAAATTCGCTACACAGTCGCACCAAATTGAGTTTTTGAATTAACTAAGCTTCAAATGTTTACTGGATCATTTCTTTTGGTTTGTTATCTTCAATTATGAACCAACAAAATCGACAAAGACTAAAAAAAACTTGTTGGTTTACGTTTCAAGATTCGTAGAACTCATACATCGAATAAAAAGTTGTCCGTCCACGACACTTGCCGGTCTGTACATCAACAGTAACACTATACTGAAAGTGACGAACCATCTTGGAAGAATTCGCAGTTTTTTTCGACAATATTGATCAAGTGTGAATTTCTTGTATTTATATTCATAACACGTTTTCCAACGTTTACGTGTACCAATTTCGAATATAGTGCACGCTGGAAGCAATACTGATACAAAAAAATTCGGCGAACGCTTGGAATAATACTGGTCCAAGTATAAAAGCGGAACTTTGAGAAAGATTTTGGAAATTGTTGATTAGATGCCCCGGGATTTTTTTTTTTGTACCAGTATTGCTCCCAGCGTGCCATTTGTCGTCATTGCAAAAGCTGGTATTCAAAGTTCGCTAAAACCAAGGATTTTAGCCCTTTCTATGCTATGACTTCCTGTGAGACGTGATTTTCGTATGACTCATACCATGTTCTGTAATACTTGTTCCAAATCGCTAAAATGTCATATCGTTGTTCCAGGCGAAGCTTGAAACCAAAGCTCTCAAGGCTAAGCGACCCGGTTTTACAGACGATCGCTACAACGAAACGTCGTACTACATAGAAAATGGTGAGTCTTATCTAAGCGAAGGTTGATTCATTTTAGCCGTTTCGATAGGCTATCATTCATCTTATTATGAAATTAATAAATCAACGAATAACTACAAAGTAAGAAGGAAAAACTTGTACCGAAGCAATGCTACATCGATTGTTATGTATATCAATTCCTCTGTTTGTCATTCATTCGTGGAATCCATTATTTATAAGTACTCGTAATATCGAATTGACTACTAAAACTAGCTCTTAGTAGATCTTATTAAAGATTTTCTGATGGTTGTAACCGATTCGATACGATTATAAATTGGTTCAAAAAAGGATTAATTATCAGGTTCAGTCATTTTTTAAAGCAATTGGCTCGAATATTATGTACTCCCTTTTCCGGACCACACGGAGTTTTCTGCACTAGTTATGACGCAACTCATACACCCTCATAAACACAACTATGATTATAACCATTCGATTGGAATAATGTGTGGGTGGTTTGATAATTATCAAACCACCCACACATTATTCCAATCGAATGGCTTCTTTCCTTTAGATTCGACGTCATTTCTAAATACGTAGACCCCGAAAATAAATCCTTCCCTCCGCCGCTCAACAAATGTCTCCCAATGCACCTCAAATTATAAACGAAATCAATATGTCCCAATTCGGATCAAATGATTCCAATAGCAGTTTTTAGTCGTATAATGATATTCTGGATCCGTTTTTCCTCAATAATATAAAATTTCATGAATGGGACTACAAAATTCACACTCTTACACATCTAACAAAGAAACTCACAATTCTGCTTCCATTGAAACAACAACCACCTCAATTAGTCTCAAAAGTTCAGCCTGCGTAATTTCAACGTACTCGGACCTCAAACATCATGATATATTTTGGTTCAAAGCCATGATTATGGTGACTTACCCTGAAGGATGATAAATACCTACTTTGAATTATAGCTTACACTTATCATCATAAGGTAAGCTCCGGTTCGGGGTTTTTTCCAGACAGATTTGATGCCACGGGAGAAGGAGTGGTGTGGTAGGGATCCTCGTGGCATGTTTGATGTTTTTTTTCCTTCTTTTTTTTCCATCTAACTCAGGGTTTTCAACGGAATACTTTTCAGCGAATTATGAATTCGGTTTGAGAAGGTTTCTTCATGTAGACGAATTAACACTTAAATTACTGTACCTACTTCATAGTATATTATACTCGTAGAAATTATTGTGGCGTTCCTAACAACAACAGCATCTTGGAGTAAGAGCTCTGCAAGAAGTTTTTCACAACGGAACATTACTTTCTGTAAAAACCATCCTCTACCTAGATAACTAGTTTTTAGAATCAGTTTCCAAATAATGATTAATTGGAGCTAAAATATTGACGCATTCGTTCGGAAAGATGAATAGAATTCAATATTTTGTTTGATAACGAGAATAAAGGAATGGAAGATACCTAAATCCCTGACAGATGTCTTAATCAAACTCAGTACTCCATTTATTAATCATTTCATGGCGTATAAAAATTGCCCTCAATTTCTTGTTTTTTTGTCAACATTATGGGCGGAATTCATAGTCCTGCCTAAAGTAAAGAAATATCTAAACTTCCGAAAGTAAAGAAATATCTAAAGGAAATGCTTAGTCTGATTTCTAATTCATAGTCGTTGACTTCCGGAAGTCAAGAAAAATCTTTACTTTAGCAAAAAAAAAACTTAACTTTCGTAAGTTAAGAAAAATCTTTGCTAAAGTCATAATTTTTCTAAATACTCTTGTTGAACCTGAAGTTGGCAGCTCCGACGGTGGGTAACCAGCCAGAAGGTTGCAATTGTGTTTATATTTTGTACGTGATTTTATAGGTTTGTGACATTGAAAAGAGTTCAATTTGGACAGTTCAAACTTATTATCCCCTTAGGAACTGTCTAATAGTGATTGTGGGGTCGTCGAACTGTACTCAAGAGATGAAATCATGGGTTTTCCCAAATCCGCCACTCCTTCAGCCCCGAGCATTACCAGTCTTCAAATCGTCGTCACCTCGATTTCAAACCGTTTGTTATTCCTGATTTTAAACATATTTGGCTTTCTCGACCCTGGTTTTAAAATATAGGGGAGAAGTGGAAAACAAAAAGGGCGATGCCGTGTCTGTGATGAAAAAAAGAAGGCATGGGAAAAGATAGCCGAAGAGTTCAACTGCTCGACAGGACAACGCTGCCAAGTAAGTTCAGCATTCATCATCTTTTTATTATAATTTAGGTGATAATAATGATTAACAGGACGTTTCCATTTGTTTTTCGACCGGTCACGTCGAGGCGAAATTGCTTGGTTAAGATGTTTTCCTCATACCTATTAGAAAGAAAGTTCCTCGATCGATTTTCACAACCGTCCCGTCACGATATAATGAAATAGCGTAAAATTAATCATTATCATTATGATCTTTATGATAATGATTATTATCTTCACCTCAATGATAATTATCATTATGATCTGACTGTAGAACCGTAGGTCTACCGTTTGTTGTTAATGTTGTACCTAGTGGTCTTTCGTCGAATATGATACATTTATCTTCCATTTATTCTAGTAATGTTTCAATAAAACGAAAGGGTAGGGTTTTGAGCCTGTAAAGTTGTGGTTGGTTCTATGCCGACAAGTCTAACGTTATGGATAAAAATAAGAACTGTCACTTTTCTTCTATATCATGCGTAAAGCGTCCGAAGATAAGAAAAAAATCATTAAAAAATCGTGATTTCCTGGACATTTTTCATTAAATAACCTGGAAGGAAGCATTCTAGACCCCAATATGGGGGTTTATTCGGATTCGTTGTTCAATGTTCTATAGAAGACACATTTTTTGGGAATGTTTTGAGTTCTTTGGAAGGCTACATATTTTTTGAATTTTGGTCATATTTGAATAAGATATTCCAAACATCACAATCATATCAAACATCACAATCATATTCGACGAAAGACCACTAGGTACAACATTAACAACAAACGGTAGACCTACGGTTCTACACTCAGATCATAATGATAATTATCATTGAGGTGAAGATAATAATCATTATCATAAAGATCATAATGATATGGCGAAGATCATAATGGCGAATTTTGGAAGAAATATCTGGGTTTATGTAACATGTGATGTTACATAAACCCAGATATTTCTTCTAAAATTCGCCTGTTTAGCGTCATTCCTAAAATTTTGGACCCATTGCAAATTCGATTCAATTCACTCACTCATTCATTCACATTATAGATTTAAAAAAAAAATGAGTGTACTTTTAAACAAAAAATAACATAGTTCTCAGTGGTAATTTAATAAACTGTTGCAGGAAAGAAATCCAGCATGGATGACTTCGAGGTTCGCATCAAACAAAACCAACAATTCATGGAGCATGAGTGAAGGCGGAAGAACTGAAAAATGAGCTCTTCCAAAATCAAATCCGCCATGAAGAGGAACTTTGTCAATCAGGAAAAAAAAAAAAATACTCATAAAAAATAAATAGGTTAGAGAAGGAATCAGAAATGTAATTACTTAACTGAAAACTGTAATTATACCTTGTTATTATACCATATAACTATACTTTATTACTATATTACCAGCATTATACTTCATTACAAACTTCATAATATGTGAAGCATATAATATATTATTATTATTATGCAAGTAAGTATATATAAGTAAGTATATAAGTAAGCAAGTATGCAAGTAAGCATATTATGTGGGATGTAGAGGATCTCGAGGTTCGGTCACAATTAAAGACGTGTTTTCCTACGTTTCGACTATTTATTCAGTCATTTACAAGGGCTACGACAGAAAAGATAGCACAATCCGGACTTAATAAAACTATTGGCTTAATTTGTATGGATGGGTACATGTAGCTAATATGCTAGGCGATTTTGTGTTCTTACTTACAGAGTGCAGGCTTCTTCCAAGTCGGCAAAATGCACCATTTACATAGCTCACTTAGGTTTAGGAGAATTACTAGTTAGGCCAACTAAAGCTGTGGAATTTGGATGTTTCGTGAGAGTATCAACACTATTTTTGTGAGGATTCAGTCTCAACTTGAGGTGGGAGTGGCCTATGAATGTTTTCCCACATTGACAAGGCATTTGGTATAGCAAATCTGATTTCATTGATGACACAAAAATAGTTGGATATGAAAGCAATAAATTTAAGAGGGAGATCAGGGAGATGATATTGATAGAACGAACCAAAGAATCAGTAGTTAATAAGAGATCAGATGTAAAGAATTTGAGCAAAGTATACAGTAATGTCATTCATACTAGTTTTAAGAAAAATCCTATGAGAACCAGTGTAAACCCTTCACCCAGTCATTAGTATACCTACCTACATATCTACAAACAGTACCTTTCTGCCCAACCCCCGCTAGTTTCATGTACCTACCGTTAGGCCATATATACCGTTATCCTCCAAATATCAGTGTAGTCTTTAGTTGTATAGTGGAATCCAGAGGCACATGTGCTCTGTAAGTACGAACACAAAATCGCCTAGCATATCAGCTACATGTACCCATCCATACAAATTAAGCCAATAGTTTTATTAAGTCCGGATTGTGCTATCTTTTCTGTCGTAGCCCTTGTAAATGACTAAATAAATAGTCGAATCGTTGGGAAACACGTCTTTAATTGTGACCGAACCTCGAGATCCTCTACATCCCACATATATATATCGGAATATGGTCGATAACCTTCTCCACACAAGTAAGTATATTATATACTTGTAGGTTCCTAGTTATACCAGTTGAATTATAATAAACCAAGCGTTACATTGTGTTCTTGTTTTGAATTGCATCAACTCAATTTGTTCTGTATTTGAAAATTGGGCACCTACTTAATGAATCATACAAGTTATTCACAAAAGTTTATTTACAAGAATTTTTCAAAATTGTTCTCTTTAAAAACTAAATAATGTATCTTACATTATTCTCAAAATGTAGGGCTAGCATGAGGGAAACAATCATAACCCAACATGAATATTTTTTCTCGGCATATGAAGATATGGCATAAAACCACAACCCTACCAGAACTTGTGTAAGGGAAAGCCTCTGTTATTTGGCGACCATGGATAATGATAGGTAATGATCAATCACGGTATCCTTCCGAAAACGGAATCTTCCCCTGAATTGCTCGTCGTCCAACATTTCCATAGGGTTCTGTGCATCCCGTATGTACCTATAATAGATCAAAATATTTCACTTCGTTGTATCTGCCTCATTAAAAATACCTACATATATTTGAACTTTCTATAAGTATAAAAAAGAAACACACACAAAAGCATGGAAAACAATTGATTGTTTTCCAATAAAGGTTGGAAAACAATTGAAAAAAAACCACTTCGCCAGGTGTTTACATACCTTCGGGGCCTTCGAACTATCGTAATACGATCATCCTGGTCGTCGAACTCATCCCACTCATCATACTCGAAAATGTGTTGATACTCCATAATGAAATGAAAATGCGAAATGAAATGAAAGTAACAAACGAATGTAACAACGGAGATCTCCGTATCTATACTAATCACGATGACTTCAGTTAAGGAAATGCTTAAGGTAGGTTCCGAGCTACCTCTGATTTCGGTGCGAAAATGGGGCTGAAAGTAAAGTAACGACTTGACTTTCGGTCTATGAATACGGCCAAAGGAAATGCTTAAGCATTTGCTAAAGCATTTCCTTAGTGACTGACTATGAATTAGCTCAAGTCGCCGTTTCTCCTCACATCGTCACTTAAGCATTTCCTTTCAACTTAGTGAGGACTATGAATTCCGCCCTATAACGATTTCATCAACACACCCAGTTTCTAACTTGTGGCACGTACCTACTTTCGTAAACGGTTTATCATCTATGGAAGCAATTGGGAACGTATTGTTACAAGGGGTGTATCTTGAAGCAAGCCTGATTTGCAAGTGATTTAGAACCAAACGGTTCCTGTTTTAGAGGAACAGTATTGAAGCTCTCTGTTCTGGCGCAAGGGCGATCCAATTTCCATGGCCTATTAGTGCTTGATGGCTGGATAGGCGATAGACCCTGATTGGAAGTAGAGGCATTCCTATTTGAGGAACCTTGATGTTCTTGTCCACGTGGTTTGCCATGTTTACTGTCCCCAATCTTCATGGATTGACTCAATGGCCTGAATTAATCGATTATTCAATTACTGATTCTGAATACGGATAAATTTGATTTGATTGGAACTGAAGGCGTTTCTGTAAGAGGTCGTTGATTGATTTAGTTCAAGTAACTTACTTGAACTACGCTAAATATCTACTACATGATATTTTTCACGAATTTTCAACCATAAAAACAAAAAATCCATTATTTTTTTAAAGTCATAGGCATGCGTTCGCCGCACAAATGTTCATATTTTTTGTATTTGTCTTTTTGATTCGATTATTCGGTCTTGTCGACGATTTAGTTTCTGTAATTAACCTTTGTGATCAGCTAAGTTGGGGGAGGCACGGCCTTTTATAACTGAATTAGTATACCCATCAATAGGATCAATAGTAGGTACATCAAAATTCCACTTGTTTGTTATTAATCTCCTGTAACTGATCTCCTGGTAGTTGTACACTTACGACTTATGGCCTGTTTATCAATTGCAACGCTAAGTGGGCAGTTGGCTGTATCACATTTATAAATAACCGTCGCCTATTGGAAGCATTTTCAATATCAAGTTAACTGACAGATATCAGTCTGACGTTTAGCAGCATGCATACTGTAATAATCGATGATTATTTAAGCAACTGATGTAGAAGCCCGTGGGAAATCTCCATGTTTTCGCGCTCGGATCCATCATGGCTGCCGGCCATTCTTCATTACAGCAGAACCTCGATTAACCGGGGTAATGGTGGGGAGAATGGCCACGGAAATGAGCTGCTGATAAAAAAAGAGGCTGAAATGTATAATTTAGTTAAAGAAATCATGTTTTAATAAGTAGACTAGGCCTAATTTAAGTGTAAAGTACATTTTACCTGCTTTAAAAAATGTATCCATGAATGTTCTTTTGCTAGAAAAACTAATTTATTTAGTTTAATTACTAAATTTTACTAATTTGTTTACTACAAAAAATCTTCCGGATCGACCCACGGTTGATCAGCTCTCCAGTTAATCAGCATCCAATTAACCGAGGTTCTACTGTTTTTGCGAAGTGTTGTTATACCTCTATCGTTACAAGTCTTGTCGAATTCGCTTTTCATCTAAATAAGGTTATCATACTTTCTAGTTTCCATCGAACCCCCAAAGAAGATTTCAACAGCTCTGGTCTTGTCGAAATTACGTTACATTTCAATAATACTTTCAATGCTTACAATAATTGTAATTAATTAATTAATCATTAATAAATGCTTAATTATACTCGTATCGAAGGCTGAGCTCTTGCTCACTCCGAAAAAATCAGCATATTCTCCAGTACATAAAACCTAATAGCACTTTGGTAATAGGGGAGATTGAATTATTCCAATCTGAAGGGGACTCGAGTTAGTCCTCTATTTTCGATAGTACAAAAAACAACAGTTTATTTGTCCTTTCGGAACCTCGTGAAAATTTCGCTATCACTCCACTTTTCGATGTGGTCTACTCTCTGTGGCACCATGTATGGTCGCCTTTCCCACTCCACGAACTCACAGAATGCAGCATCTTCGTCATCGCTGCTGGACGAATCCCAATCGACTGTTTTTGTATTCATCACGAACAACAACAAAAATAACAGAAAGAAAAACGAAATCAACAAAATCAAGCTAGAAGTCAAAGCACGTTTTTTTTCTAGGTTAGGAAGCCTTGGACGAAACTCTGCTAACTGTCAGTTAACATAGCCTGTTTGGGGGTAGTTAATCTAAAGTCCAGTAAGGCTGTAACTGGTGGTGGGTAAACACCTCCTTTGAGGTTAACTGCCTGTTAGCACAAATTGTGATTGATATACCGGCCTTCAGTAGATATCTAATCTAGTCTAACTGATTACAATTATTTTTTATCCGCACTACAACTAATGGAGGCACGTATTACTTAACATGCAATTAGTGTGAATTTAATGAGACTAATATAATTTGGGCAGTTGCTGGTACGATGAAAGAAAACAGTATTTTAGAACTCAAGTATTTTATTTCATCAATCTCTATTCTAATTCGATACTATTGGTCACCTGCATCAGTTCTACTACCGTAGACATTCTAGTTCGAGTGTCCAAGCTATACACCAGGAGGTGAATCATGACAACTCATATCCCTCATGGCGTGTCATTGCAATATCACCTATTGACAATACATTACATTGTACTCTTTGATGCAACGAGTGAGTGCTGGAGTACATAGTGAAATACATAAACACGGTATGAGTGATTCGGAAAAAATCGATAACTAACAATCTTGTTGCACTATGTAGGCATATTATGAAATGTTCCCATTGTGGGAGGTAGATATACCAGCTCCCGGAGATAGACGAGGAGCTTGTATATATAAATAAATGCAAAGGGCCGGCTGAAAGGGCCTGAAGCGCGAGATGAATATTTCATATCGTGTGAAGGGCCGACGTACACGTATGTGAGCCTCCCCGGAAGACGCTGCAAGCGCGGATTCCAAAACTGTTCGCTACATCCACAAAGAAGTGAATTGAAGGTATGGTATGAATCGGGCTCAACAGGCTTCCGAATCATTCCTCCCACATGAGACATCAAGCTAAGAAACAGGTTATCCATAATCATGCTGCCGGTCGTCGTCTTCATGCGTTTTTTGTTTTATGTGGCGAGTTGTTACTAACAGTGGCAATGTACTCTAATGAAGCATCTGTTGCCATTTTATGGCCAATGAAAGCCAAACCACTCAACGATTGATGGTCGTCGGTGAAAGGAAGATTCAATGGAAACTGTTATCATTTCAAGGTTTTTATGGCTAACAAGTTCAGAATGACGTCTTTCAAGTGTAATTTTCAATGAAAAAGCCACCCTTAAAAGCTGCCAATGAAAGCAATTGGAAATTGGTAATTTAGACGTTTCAACGTTCTGTGTACCAAGGCGAGGGTCAGCGGATAGAAAGGTCAAAATGAGCTACTATTCGATTTGGCCAAGCCCTTGGCAAAGAACAACTACCAATTTATCTTGAGTTGAACGGTACCAGGAAACCGACGTAGTCGATGTCCGAAGATATCTGTTTTCTTCGAGAAAAAAGGGGTCGGATTACAAAGAGAAGAATAGGGAGAAAAACAAAATTTGCTGAAAGAGGAAGAGAAGGGCAAAAAGAAGGATGGTCGACATAAAGATTCATCCGTGCTGATATCTTTCCGCGTGCCTTCTCAATCTTACCATTCTCCTCAAGACCTATGACGTTCTGAGTAAGTGTTTGACTCCAACGAGATATAAAAATTTGGACTTCCTCACGGAGAAAAACGATTGGAAAATGATACCTGTTGAAGGTTTTTCAATTCAATCTGGTTCGTTTGATGTATTTTTGTGTGCTAAAGTTGAATAAATTTCCGCCAACTGCTGAAATATTCTCAATTCCCTCTCTCTAAACAATTGAATAATCAATAAATTGATCAAGACAATCAATTGATAGTCTCTATGAGAACTGCGTAGAACTCGGATTAAAATTCGTTATCCATGAGGTGATGCCACTTCGTAGGTTCTACGATTGGTAAACAGGAAATCCGAGGACAGTAGAGGGAGGATTGTAGGTGTTGTAAGTGGGGGTACCTCGATCTTGGTGCCGGTAATATTGGCTATAAGCTCGAGTTCGCAAATTGATCTCAAATGGCGTGTTTGAAAAGTAGGGCACCTAATATGCGAAAAGAAGAGCCATTGTTAGACGTGAAGGGCTCCTTGGGAGTGGGGGGCAGCCTTTGAGGCTTCACAAGAGAGCACGGAGCTTTGCCGTTCGAGGGGTTTGGAGACTAAAAGTGGAGGACGGTATCTATTGTATGAGATGCGATGCACTCCAGACGGCCCACATATCTCTCACCCGACCCATTCCACCTTTGCTGAACTCAGCAGTCGGGAGAGACGGGGGACGGGTTGGAAGGAAGGGCAAGCTTCAGGGCCTGCTGAGTCGGCCTCTTCTAACAAGCCCCTCTCCCAAAGGGCTTTTCAGGGAATAGTCCCATTTTGTAGTATGAATATCGTAATTTGAAGGATATCGGGCTAAGCTGATTATTCCCGGCATCTGTTCCTCGTTGTATCTCATCTATATTCATGACTTCTCCTTTTAATTCATCTTCAAAGCAGTCGGTCAATGAATATTCGCGTAAGGCTGCTGTGTAGAACTTCATAACTCCTCGAACGATCAAAAAATTAAATTAATTTACCGAAAAGACAAGTTGAAAGGATGAGTCAGAGTTCGTGACCTATTCTAAGGAAGATTGCCTCTGTTGCGTCTAATATTACCTTATCACTCCCTGTTCTAGTAGGAACAGGTGAGAGCCTGATTTGTACCGCACGAAATATTATTTTCTGTCCGACCACAGTATTGAAAAAAATATGACAAAATATGAATTCAGTGAGTCAAAACACAGTCGGATTCGAACGTAATGTAGTGTTCTTTGAGGTCGCTCACGTTATGGTATTCCCACGATGATAACGGCTAGGGATGATCGTGAGTCGCTAACAAATTGTAGGATCGTAGGTTGAATATGAAAGAGAAACTATGCAGTTATGTATCGAGCGGAACATATTTATTATTAAATAATAAATAACAGGAAAATCGAAAATGTACATGAGCGGTAGATCTATATACAATACATAAAATATAGCCTCGGTCTGATATGTTCTGAAAGGATACGTGCACACATATTAATATATATTTGAATACCATAGTATGGTATTTAATAATTAAATAAAATTATATGAAATTATTTCATATTATGAAGAAACAAATAGAGTAAAATCCTAAAGTTGGAACGAGGAAGGTCCATTTCAAAAGATAGGTAGCGATGTTCTCTTCAAAAAATGATTTTGTTGGCATAATTATCTTTGTAAATTGTATAAAGTCAGACCGTGATTCTTCCTCAGTTTCGTATCTACGCTTTGAATAGAGTCAATGGGCTAAATGAAATCGCCCTTTGCGGCAATTCCGGCTCGGAAATACTCCTATTTTGCATTCTTTGTACTCTTTTCTCTCCCGTTCCTCTCTAACGGGGATAACTGATTGGATCGTTATTGCTAATGGGATGTCCACTTCGAAATCCTCTGACCCCTGAAACATTAGATCGCGTTCCAATCTGCCCTCGCTCTTCAACTCAATTTCTCAATTTCTGAGCCGCACCAGCGGTACATTCTGCCCCGTCCTCCCGAATCGGTAGCTTATTTATTTATTTGCTGAAATCAGTTCTCGTCCGCCGAAGCTCTCGTCGCATTGTCATGTTTCGAACCACAAAGAACTAAGTTATGTATTCACATCGGCCGCAGTAGGCCGTTTCTCCACAATATCCTCTCTTGTATTATGTATTGGGCAGTCGCCTGATCCTGCTAATATATTTTAGGAACCCGACCCTCAACTCAGTATCAATTATTCTTGCTTATGTCTTGAATAATTGCTAATGAGAGATACGCTTTCTCGCTCCATTCCTGCATACTAACAAGGATAAACTTCTCAGACATAGCAATTAATAGGAATATCCAAATTAAATAAATTTTATTAATGTGGATATTCCTATTTTCATCATCAGCGTCGTCAAATCGACTGCATAACTTGAAACCATTGATCGTTAGTTGCTCTCCTTAACTAGAGGTCTACTGTTATTTGACTATAATGTTTGATGACGTGTTCGTGATGTTTCCTAACTTAAGGTCAACCGGGATTGGTCTTATTTCGGACTTCAAGTCTGATTCCATACCTTTATTCCTATTTTACACTACAACCATTTGCAGTTAGTTATTTTGTTTATCATGTTCCAGGTCTCAGAAAGGTCTACCCCTACTACTTCACATTCACTACCTTCACGAAAGGCCGTTGGGTGGGTGAGAAGATTTTGGACGTCTTCGCGAGAGAGTTCAGAGCGCACCCTGCTGAAGAATATGTTAGTAACGACAGCATCTACAGAAAATTTAATTTGGTATTACGGCTTTGGTTGATTATAACTAACAGGAATTAACACCCACAGTACGTATTAAGAAAAATACGGAAATTCAACAATCAAGTCATATTGAAGCTTGGTAGGCTCGGTCAATATGGTGGAGGTGGGAATATTCTTTTCTCTGATTTCATTAGTTGTATAACATTTAATCCAATTTGAGCTTGAAAATTCAACTCTACTACCTACTAACATAATTTGGCTGGATCGTTAATCTGCTCAAATAAAAATAAGGTGTATATCGATATCTATGTTAACTCGATACCTTCAATCGAAACAATTCATTATTGTATTGGCCTTTCTGCGTTTTTCAATTATTCAACCCCCACCCCATAGAATCGAGTCTCATCAACTTCCGCTTAAAACGACTAAGTGGCTTCTAAAGTTTCAAGGTGTCTACTGGACACGGTAACATCTTTCTCTAAACCTAATTTTTCCCGTTTAGTTTCACTAAACCACTAGACCAACTAGACTACAGATGGAGTTTTCATCTTATTCTTGGGTAATGTGGGGCTTTTGTCTCGTTCATCTCAATGTTTATGATTCAAACATAATATGTTATAATATGTTCAAACATATTATGTTCCTTCTAGGATAGGTTACTGTGCCAATTTTAGGGCATAACTACTGTGTAACATATTGATATTGATATTGATATTCCCTCTTCACGGGAGGCGATTATGCCCATAGCGTATTTTTTAATCCTTCACTGAGTACCAGATGCCGCTAGACTAGCGGTTGAAAAGAAGTTAGGAAGATATTTAAATAGTATCTTTTTGGTTTATTATCTTCGATAATGAACCATTGGAATCGCCCAAAGAAAAAAATTTTTTAACCCCCCCCCCCCCCCCCCTCAAAATTTGTTGGTTTACGTTTCAAGATACGTAGATTCAGAAAATCGAATAAAAAAAAAATCCGTCCGTCACCCGTACGCCGTACGCCGTCCGTGGCACTTTGCCCAGTTAGCGTTGAGCTAAAATTACAAAATTTGGTTTCTGGGTTTTTACTATATTCCCTCTCCATTTTCAACGCCATATGCAACATGCCTTTTCAACATTTGCATGATTCATTTAAGTGCTATACATATATGTAAATAGTGGAGGTTTGAATAGCACATTATACATTTTGAATAGCATTTATACATGTCGGTATACACATATATGTATACTGTTTCCTAGTCACAACAACCTCCACTATTTACATATATGTATACATATACACATATATATTTTAAATTTTAGATAGAAATAAAATAACAAAAAGGGGTTACAAGACTCACTTGAGACGCGTTTCGTGTTTACGTTATCAATCCTATATACAATATACAATATATATACAATATATACATATATGTATAGGTTGTATTCAAATGACCAAGCCGTGTTTTTCCGTGTTTATTTTTTTTACGACGTTTCGGCAATGGAACAAAGCCCTATTCATGTGAGATTACATGTAGAAGTGAAAATGTCTTACCTTAGACATTTTCACTTCTACATGTAATCTCACATGAATAGGGCTTTGTTCCATTGCCGAAACGTCGTGAAAAAATAAACACGGAAAAAAGACTAGCTTGGTCATTTGAATACAACCTGCTTCTTCACACTAGTCAACCCCATCAACACATATATGTATACATATTTAAACTGAATAATTCGGTTTGGAACGCCCATACTTTTCACACCGCAACTGGAGCCATGTAAAGTAATGAAATTGTCATTTCTCCTCCAATGCCTTTTGCACCACCGGGTACCAGATGCTCCGGGATCTACAATTACAAACAGTTGAAATTTTAGAAATATTAAACGCACTGTATTCACCGAAAATAATTCTTAATGCATTCTTAATTCATAGGAGCGGTGCATCAAAAGTGGTTCGCTCACCGTCAACTACGAAAAAGTTGACGTCGACTACCGCCTCAAACACAATGACCTTCTCGCCAACGTAGTTCACAGGTAAAGTAGTGGAACATATCACTATAGAAGACGGTAGAACATATCGCTTACAACCACCGTAACTTGGCTGGTATTCTAACGAACGCGTTCATTGGTTTAATAAGACTTTAGGATTAGAACGGATACTGCGATTTGGAATTCGTTGTACCAGAAACAAACAAATAACATATCTTAATGGCCTGATTCTTCTCACTCATCAAGTTGTGACAGAATCTTTTGGAGCAAAAATTAATTATCACTATGCGTTCCTAGTTTTCCTATGCTTCATTCAGTTCCTACGATTTGATTGTTGACCAAGACACATACTGGCTTGGATTTTTGAAATAACATGATGGTTCGTTCTTCCATTACTTTTTACTCTTAATCAATATGTAGCTACTTATTCGAATTCTCATATTATTTTTTAATGTAGTAATTCATCACGTACTAACGTACGGTTGATTATTGTATTACAATACCATAATCCTACCCAAACAAGAAGTGTTGTTGATAAGAACACGCGTGCGCAACTCTATATGCACTTTCCTGTAAATTCAGCGATCGATTACACTCCATACTTTGGTTAGTTGTGCTGGTGCTAAGACGTTTTTTTTTTGTTTTGAAAAGTATTTAAAAATGCTGATTTTACCCCTGTTCTCCCGATTATGTAGATTGAATATCACCTGTGTGATATTTTGTTCGTTTTTTCAGAACTACCCAGAATCATGGTATACAGATGGGACCATGTATTTATTTCATTTGACTTCTCCATTTGAGGACATTCTCCCGAAATAAAATTATAAGATGTGAGGTTCTATCATTACCTGTATGTTTTGCGGCTTGTCAATTTAAACTTCAACTCTCATCCCAAATGCCATCGATCGGTACGCATTTTCACTGGAAAATTCAATGTATTTATGTCATGCCACGCTGTATAGATATTCCTTGTATTACCTATTCACCCTCTAAATCAATTTTACTGCGGGGCGAATAAGCGTTCAAATTCCTGCCATTTGGTAAAAGCATAATTTTATGACATTTGCTTCATTCCTTGTTTCTACATTACGCCCCAACACTGTTTAATTATACATATATATAAGCTTGTTGCTTACGATGCATCTACTTACACCCTGATAATCAAATGAAACCCTAGCCTGTGTCATCGAAACTCCATATAATTTGTGCGAGATGAATGATAATTCCTCACATCAATCAAGTGTATCGATCGAAACTGGATACACCTCACTATTACTTTTACTTTGAGTTGGCTTGAGTTTTTCCTATTTTATTTGAACTTTTTTACTTTGAATCCTCGCTAGAACTGCAACAAAATTTAGGACTTGTTGGATCAACCTTGAAGTTAGAAATGGTGTACGGATTTAGGTCGTATTGAACATAATCATAATCGTTGACATAATTATGTTTATGTAGTCGTTGAATTCACGTCGCGTGTGACATTATCGTTGAAAGTGTAAACAAACCTAAACTAATTAGAATCAGGCGACCGAGGGGCGACCGAATTTTCTTCGAATTCTATGGCCAGATCCAATTCATCTCAATTAGAACTATGAGAGCAGTAGAAACCGACCTACTGCCCGATTACGTGCATTCAACTTCACAGATTCGGCTCAAGCTCTGAGGGTAATCCGCAGGTGTACCACATCCTGAATTGTGTTCTTTTCAGAATCGCAGTACCTGTAGCGTGTCCGCTGATAGGAAAGCATTCAAACTATCGAACTTGGGTGGTAGTTAGGCAGTCATTCATAGGTACTTTTATATCATAGGAAATTCTAAACACTTTTTTTCCCACGGCCATGTATATCGGTGATTGTAGGGATCTGGAATCCCTTAGAACTCGAGGGGGTCCCTTATCGATCACAGTGCAATTACGCTACTGATAGCCTCCGCTATGCACCCATGTGGGTTTTTCCCATGCGTATACACATCGATTAGGCCAATTTGGCTGAAATCTTGTAAGTAGGTCATTATGATAGGATCACACGACCAGAGACAATGATGGATTAAATGGTATTAAAATGGTTTATACTCGATTTTTTAATGAAATGTTACTTGCCTACTTGACATACGTTAGAACAACGAAATATTTCCATAGCCCGTTACCAAACCACCCGCTTCGAACTACATACAACTTTACTAATATTGATATTTCATACGGGAGTTCAGGATGTCAGTTGGGGGAACCCTTGGTTTGTACATAGTATACAGAGTTGATTCAACTATCGGAGTTTCATCAAACACATTCAAGCAAACAGTTAATGGCTGACGGAAGCTCGAAGTACAGGGCTTCAACGCGTTAGAAGGGTGAATAAAGTTATGGTAGACATTTATTTTTGTATCCACGCATTTTTTGCTGGTTTCGATTAAAGTAGTACACATACCAAAAGTTCGTTCAATGAAGTCATGACAATTACTAGGTTCAACTGTGCCACTAATTATGTTGAACCTTGTCTAGAATATTCACTCAATGTGTACGAAACATCAAAGGGAGAAGCTTTTCATTAGGTAATCAGTTCTTCAGAATTTTAGAGCTTTCTATCTTCAAGGTTGATTCTCATAATACTATAAAAAGAACCTCGTCGAACCAAGAACGGAGAGAACGTGCAAACGTGCAACGAAAATGAATTTGACTATGTTTTTGGGTGAGAAAGCAAGAGTTTTTGGCATGTGTTGTTTTCCAGACACGAGGTGCCTGTGACGTCAGAGCCCATCACCATCGTCCACATGGATGAAGACGTTGTGGTCGTTAATAAACCTGCATCGATCCCAGTAAGTGGCAGCAAGACGCCAGAACTCCCCCTACCTATCATACAACTTACGGGCCACCCCTTCTTTCTCAGCTCATGAAAACAAAAACCTCTTACAGTATCCTGTGATTCGTTTCATTCCGATTTCAACAATTTTTTATTTCTAAATAATTTCCATCATTTTTCATTTTTCATTTCGCCATATCAACTTGATTTACCTACCTAATATTAATTACTATCATACACATCTTCGATTCGGTTTTATTTGCGAGCTGAGAAGGAAGAGTTTAATATTCCTTTTGGGTCATAGAAACCCTTTCAGTTGATGAAACCTGAACAACTTAGCATCAGTTCAGTCGATGATATATACCTTGAAATATATCTTGTTCTTATTTGTTGATCTCTCGTTTCTACCGGCTTTATGTCTGTTTGGACGCCTATTGATTACTCATTAATTTACCTCAAGCTACTCAATCAGAATAGTCTGTAGCAAACGTATCAAGATATTATATTTACGAAACACTACTGTTTTATACGATTATATATATATTACATACAGATTCTTGCACATGAAGAAATGATAACACACGTTTACACCAAAAAATGTTTTTGCAAGCATTATGCAACAGATAAGCAACACATAAGTGTTTTTGGGGTCGCCGATTCTGAATTTGAGGTCAGGTTGAAGGTTATTTGAACGTTAAATCGGGGGAAATTATTGAAAAACTCTGTCAAAATTTATACGTAGGTTTTGATGTCGCTGATTTCAAATATGACTTTTGTTTATATCTACAAGGTCATGGTCAAAGTCTTCTCCATCTCATCTTAATGTCAAATGTTAAGATTTTTCCGAACATTTTCTTCGATTTGACTTCGTGATGACCTTGTTCATGAACTTGTGGATATAAACGAGTCATATTTGAAATCAGTGACGTCAAAAAACTATGTAGACATTTTTTCAACAGTTTCCCCTATTTGATGTCAAATGTCCTTCAATTTGACCTGATGAAGGTCAACCGACCTCAGATTCAGAATCAGTGACTTCGAAAACATCAAGACATACTGGTTGCATAATGCTTGCATAAACTTTTTATTTATTTTACTTTTTTCACCAGTGTAATCGTTTGCAACGAACTATTCTGATTGGATAAGCGATGGCAGAATAAATTATCACAAAATCATAAGGTCTCACCCTACACTCGCTGGGTGATCGCGGCGGTGTAGTTAGACCTTGTGAACAACCTTGTGAACCTTTGAATGCATTAAGCGATTGCGCCTCACGTTGATTACACAAGTGGAATACCAAGTTGGTTCTCCATAACTAGCTCAATTTAACGTAAGCGTCGATGTAACGATGCTAAGTCATCATATGAATAGCATGAATTGGTTTGACCTATAACCCAGAAGGAATCTAGCAATTTTACTTCTTCGAGCTATACTCTATTTTCGACATGCGACACTGTAGAATAGCTATTCTCGTTACTAATCATCTCCATTTTATCCAAGCATGATCTTCAAAAAAGTGTACATAAATACTCGCAAGAACTCTGCATGAAACTATCCGATTCGTAATATTCCTCGCATACTAACTCTGCTCCTTAGTTTTAATCGATTGCATGAAAAATTGCTGCGGATCACGAAACCCTGACAGGTCAGTTTTGCAACGCCTGCAGACCTATCCATTAATGAGGTTTGCTAACATGTCTAAAGGAATCGCAACGACATGCACACATTTGTCACAATAAGTTTTCCTGCAATAAGTGCAAATTGTTTACGCGTGAACAACACCGTTTTCAGCAAACAAGATGATCATTCGCTAGCCCTCCGGCCGTATGGGTAATTTTGTACTCATCCTATACCTACACGTCTTCGTTACGTGACATGTCGATCGCGTTCCCAACAAAATCAGTTTCCAAAGCGCTATCTACACTAAGCGAGAAGTTGACAGCTACTAATACAAGCGCTCGCATCACATAACTATCCTCCAATCAATGGTATTATCAGTAGGTTTTGTTTGTCTCATGCTCCTCCTGGTCCCACAGAATTATATCATGATCCTAATTGTTCCTGAAGTATAGTTTCCACGCTATAGAGGAAACTACATGACTTTTATTGCTAAACTCCCTGATACATTCCACCGCAATGTTCTAAAGGAAATTTTAATAAGCATATTGTATCAATTTGACATCATCCAATAATTCTGCCAGTTGATGAATTGAAAAGATGATTACTTCGTAGACCTTCCTGTACCCACCACACTCCCGTGATATTCGAAGATTTCTGGTACTTCACTGATTTTCTAAATTGTATTTCATTACATACACATTAATGTGGTCAAACAGAACTACTGCCCTTGGATTTAACTAAGGTATCTCACAAGCTAGAAGATCGCCCGCTTTTTACTCATTGTATATATTATATTACCTATGTTCATGTAACTGACAGCTAACACTTATGTACAGGTGTAGGACTTAGGAGTCCCCGTTTTTTCTTTTGTTTATTTCGAATCACACGAGACAGTCGTTTTATAAGGCTTTGATGGGGTTTAAAACTTATACTGCAGTTGAGTCAATGACTTGCGTATCTTATGTAATAGTAAAAACGATTGCAGAATACTTTTGTTGGATTCATTATTTACTGTGTTGATTGTGTAGGATTATTGGTTATATTTTTTTAATTGCGGAGTACCTACTCGTTTTCTTCCATAACGACCGACGGCGACGCCCTTATAGCTGATAATATCGTTCACAAACTTATGTGTCTTTGAAACATTTAAGATGAGATGTTCTATGAAGGGCATCCGGTGAGAGGAAATGGATCTTTCAAGGTTCGTAACTACTGCTAGGATGTGGTGCTCTCACTTGTAATTCTTACCTTACTGACTACTATCCCAAAGTGGACTTATATTACCTACTTGCACGAGTACATTATGTTGAAGTGAACCCTTTTATGACGTACACAATTCCTTTTTTGTTTGAATATTCAGTCTGCAAATAGGTACTCCACAATCTAGTAGTATAGTTTGACTTATATTTACCGTGAAACACCCTGAAAATAGCTAGGTACTGAAAAAGAGGTGAGACGGCTATCGTGTCAAAAACTTGAATACTATATGAAATCATTCATCTACGCTCTAGGTTCGTTCGTTTCGCGTTCTTTCTGCTGTCATTTCATTTCCGCCCTCTTCAAGCTTCATTTCCATTTTTATTTGTATTCTCACCCTCTGAAAATAATAGGCTGATCGATTCCTTCAGTTACTGCGGTGAGAGTACGGTATGATATTTAACTGAGGAGTAAGGGTACATAGCGCACTTACACTCCATACTATTTGGGCCGGATACAATAATTGTAAAAATTATTGTAAAAACCGTATATAGTTGGTGTTTATGGTACATCCTAAAGCATATCACAGTTCTGGGTACTTCATGACTGGGTTTGTTGAAGTTGTCATATACTATGGTAGTGCACTTTTTGGATGCTAGATGGATTGTTGACGCATCGACTTGAAATATATTATCTTTATAGTGAACTTGTTTACTTTCGATTTTTGGATAGTCTGAATTAGTTCAATATTTGTTTACAAATTTAGTCTGAACAACGGAATTTATCGATATTTATTCGTATCAAGTTATTTAATATTTTAAGACAGCAAAGGTAGGCTCTTGTTCGGTCTGGCAAGACGCCATAGTTCCTATGAACAGGTGAAGGTTTTGGTTTTTATCTTCGACAAGGAGTTCCTCGTTCTAAAATACTTTTCTTGTCCACGGAGTGAAGGATATTTCAAAAGTTTGGTGGTAGGTCCTGTTATTATTTATTGCCGATGTCGGTAGGTACAAGAAAAATATTTCTCAGTATCCTACATCAAAGAAGTTAATTCTAAATAATGTTTCATCAAATATAAATTATTCATTTATTTTTTATACAGATAATTTATAGAACATTACTGAGCTGGTTACCGACCCCTTCCCCCTCCCCTGGTAATTTTATACAGAGGAGTGATCTAAACAGAAGGGTTGTGATCTGTACAGAACTTGAAAAACCGTTTTGGAAGAATTTGCAGAGCTTTTCCCTTCAGATGTATCCATTTTAGAGCAATAACTTTGAACTTCCTCCAGCTTAAAAGTTACGTCTTTATTGATTCTCATGAGGCGAATATTCCAAGTTTGAACGAAACGTAGGTAGCTGTAAGATGGAAGTGGGGGGAAAACCCCGTTAGGAAACTGTAGCCCTTGATCATTATTTCTTTCGATTTTTCGTTTAATTGAACTAATTCAACATTGAAAGTCACCTCGTATTTCTTATCCCTAGAGCTCTTTCACTTTTTCGGAGCTTGAAAGAATAAAAAGGATGGAAAAAGTAAAGAATTTCACGAAGCTTTGAAGCGCAAGAATTTAATCCAACTACGTTAATGAGGGAAAACTCAACTTACACTTTAGTCTCTTTAAAATTTCTCTTCGGGTGAACATTTTTTCGACAGACATCACCTATAAGTGGTTTCAAGAAAGGGTGAATGCTTAAAATAATTCGGTAACTAATCTCATTATTGCATCGTTCAACAGTCAGCAGAATTGCAATGATTTCCATTTAAAAACAGATCGTAAGACGTTTAAAATTGATTTTTTCATTGTTGTTTTGTATTGTGATTTCATACTGAACTGGTTGTGGGTATTGCTGTGTTTTATTCCTTGAAATTGAAGAGGAGATGTGCAAAAATGTGCTAAATGATTGGGGAGGGGAAGTGAGACACTAAACGGATATAATAATTATAATCAATCATTGATACATAATGTTTCCACGCAAAAGTATTCTCATAAATGAATTATTTTATCGTAATTTTGTCAACCTCAAGGAAGTTATGACTCAATTGCAGGCTGCGGGTCCTAGCTTCAAGAAAAAAGCTTATAATGAAACTTTGGACCCCACCCCCACTGTCTTCTTCCCTTCACTACTCTCCACATAAAAAGGAGAAGGTATAACAATGAGAAATCTTAATTTAAAAAACGAAACTTCTCAAACGAAAAGAAAAAATACAAAAGAGAATTCAAGAAGGAAATGTGAGAGCAAGTTCTTGGATGTGGTGTGGTTTGCAGGCACGAGACGCCAGTTCTAGCTAAGCCTCTTCGACTCATCCATGTCGATGATGAGATAGTAGTGCTGGACAAACCTTGCTCCGTGCCGGTGAGTAGCGACCCTTTCCTCCCTTTCCCCATTCATCCGTGCCTTTTATCCATTTCCCATTTTGGACAATTTCAGGCGTTATCTTAATGTTTCTTGGCCCGTTGAAGGGCATGAGCAATCGGTAGCTTTCGTGTTGGAGCAGTTCCCCTTTTATTTTACAACACATTACCCCGAAGACCTCTTTTGAATCTTTACCGGGGTTTTGAGTTTTTGATAGCAAATCGGATTGGGCGTTTTCTGCCGATTTTCAGTTATAAAATCAGAATTTCCGGCTTTGACACCATAACAGCGTCCATCTTTGATTTTGACTCGTAAGTCATCACTCGTAATATATGCGAGTATAAGTCATACTCGCAACCGCTCCATGTTGCATTAATCCATAGAATGTTGGACCTCTAAAAATTTCTTAAGGAGCTCATGGTCCAACATTCTATGGATTTCGACAGCTGTGTAAAACTGTACCGCTCTCAATGCACTAAATGGAAGAATATAGGCTAGAGACCAGGATGAGGAACAATTATTTGTCTGTTTACTCTTACTTTCGGTCCCAACCATCGTAATACCTTCACATTATTCTACAAGTAATAATGGGTTTTTTAAATTTTGAAATGCGAGCGTTACTGAGCATGCAAGCCACTTACGGGCTTACGTGATACGAGTAGTTTCAACATTCTCAATTTCTCGAACTCCTTGGATTCGTAATTGTGATGGTGAACACAGTCTGTATTATTTTTTTCATAAAGTTTATTGAATAACAGTTGAGTACATAATTGCACCACACACAAACCCACTTGTTCTGTATAACGTGGTTATAGTACTTACAGGGTTTCAGTACGTGGACTAAAACCGTAGTTTTTACCCGGAGTGGATCTACTAGTTTCAAAGTACGAGTTTCAAAATACGTATTCTCTCAACGTGGTGGCTATTAATTGTACCCCGAAGAGAGATACGGCTGTAGAGTTCGCCAAGCTGAACCGAGAGAAACGGTAAAACGGGGTGCCCGGGTTTTCAATTTGATGCCCTGAATTGCTCTGGCACAGTAGTGTTCGGGGTGGGGGGAATGATAGAAAGACGTCGAATTCAGCAGATGCTTCCTGCCTGTGTGATGAACGCCGATTATCTTCCCCTCTCCCGTCATCCAGTTGGCCATTGTCCTGGATTGATAGGCCGGCAGTAATTTTCTTCTGAAAGTGAGGGAATGATAGGGATAAGGAGGGTGGGGGATGGACGTTGGTTGGGTTTCTCATCTTTAATTATGCTCCAACCCTGAAGTTTTCGCTCTTTCTAAACGGGGATCTTGTTTTTTTGAACGCCGATTTAGTGTGACTAGTTTATAAATAATTCCTCCATCGTCTACTTATACATTTCCTTCAGACCTGAAGTTTCTTTGAAAATGTATTAAAACAGTACTATATAAAAAGTCTCAAAACAAAGGCAAATTCTCTCTCATTATTAGTCCTTCGTTGTAGCATTTTCAACCTGGCAAGAAAAACTAGCTGTCTGGGAGCAGGGTTCGTGCCGGTCAGGGAAGTCAGGGAAGTCATGGAAAAGTCAGGGAAATATAAATGGGCACTGGAAGTCATGGAAAAGTCAGGGATATTGGATTTTGGTCAGGGAAAAATCTCAAATCGGGTGCAGAATTGCGAAAAATCCATGATACGCGTCGAAAACCCCTTTACCTTTGTAAGGTATGGTTTATGTAAACCACGTACTCAAAACCTTTATGTGTTTTATCTTGTGATTCTATCTCTGACTTTGTTTTAAGTAAACTTCGTTTTTTTTTTTTAATAAAAAAACTTGTTCCTTATATTGTTTTTCTTCATTTGCGCATCTAAAATTTTCGATTCATGCAAAACGTTACTGTTTAAAGGATCCTGAAACGTTGTGAAAAGTCAGGGAAAAATCGAAATTTTTGGTCTGGAAATCAGGGAAATTGAAAATTGAAAATCGGCACGAACCCTGTGGGAGTTTCAAAGGCACATGCAAAATTTCAACAAGAGAAACATGAAAAATATCTGCCAAACGCCCTACGATACTCCAGAGTAGTTTGTGCATACAGGACGTATATTTCCTTCACCGCCTGAAGGACAATGGGACGTCTGAAATGGTGCACAAAACGTTAAATTATCGACCAATCAAATTGCGATTTGGACTTAAAGAGCGTTGCTATTACCTTAATGGATAGGCCAGTTTGAGTCAGAATAGGAATACGAGGAATGGCTGAATCAGGCACTCGAATTCTTCCGCTGAAGCTGGTTCAACCAAAGTTCGGCAGCACTGATTGGATGATCTTATCTCTGATGTTGGTACCTTATCGTAAATACCTCTAAGGCATCATAAATCAACCGTACACGTCAATGATTTCGAAATTGTTAAGAGAGTGTGCTTGGTTCACACTTGGACGTTTCATATGATGATGTCCAATCATGAATTATGATCATTGATTGAATATGAGTTTAGTTAGGAAATTTTCTCTACCGCCTTGAAATCCTATTTCCCTCAACTCCCGACCCTAAGCACCCTTCATCTATCTGCAATCGGATTTCATCAAAACATTTCCCGGTTCTACCATTTCCCTCATTGCATGTTCCTTTACATGTGCGACCCACGCTTTTCTGTGTTCTTCGACTTCTCTAACGCCACTCCTGTATTGATAATATTTTCCTCTCGTAAAACCGTCGCCTAACTACCGGCCCCATCCTCTTTCTGTTAACTGTAGTTATTTTATTCCACCGGCCAAACCTAGTCAAGGACCAGGCTTGCTTATCACTTCTATCGGCACAGGACAAATCTTCTTTCTCCGCTTGAAAAAGTCTCAAAACTCTTTTTTCACGGAGCTCGTTCATTAAAGAGAGGAAAAAGAAAAAACATACCTTTGCGTTTTTTTTGTGTTTTGGTATGGTGTGAACCACCGTGTAACCTACCGTGTAATTAATTTTTTTTCTCCGAAAACTCGATGCCACACTACATTCGGCGAAGGAGACGTATTACTAAAAACCATCTCTCTTGGCTTTGTCAATCACCAATGTTTCATTGCCCCCTACAGATCCCTAATACGATTTTTGGTTCCCCAATCATCCTAAAATAGCTTTAGTTTCTCTGATAGATGGAGCGTCTTGATATACAAGATGAAACGGTACGTTATATACAATTTTCCAGTTTTTTGAGTTTTGTATCGCATTTTTTCTCAATATTTCGTCCCCCATTATTATCGATTGATACATTTTTGAGTTGTTCATGTTGATGTTCATTTGATTATTTGATAATGGTGATGTTTGAGTAAGTTGGTAACTTGTTAAGTTTGGTCGGTAATGGTGTGGTATGTTGTAATCCATTTCATTTGGTATTCTGTTTATATTATGCAGTGTCTGCATTCTACTAAGTATGTATTTATGTATGAGTTTTTACTATTTTCAATGCCCTACTATACCGTATCTCATTATCATTTACACTGAATTACAAATCCGTTTCTCACTCCTAAGTGCTGAGCATTCACGTAATAATCACTGTTACCTCCGTTAGTATTACTTCAAGTTGTGGTCCATTGCTCTTTCTGTTTCTTCACTTCACGACCCAAAAAATTGTATAAAAATCGAAATTTCTTCTTTCTTCCTATGAAAGTTTCTATAGAGTTTCAATAAAAGTAGGGACTCTCTTTCCGGATCATTTGGTTATCGTACAAACACTAACCGATTACTACTGCACTCTGTAAGTATACTAAATGGGTTCGATAGTTGCTCCATTTCGTGAGATTGTGGCATTACATAATGTTCCACAACCGCGCTTGTAAGAGTCTTTTTTACTCTAAACTATAAGAGACTTTTTACTCCAAACTATAATTTAAAACCGGGGCCATTTCGGTGACTGCGTTTTGTTTCTATGATAAATTAATAATACTTTTGTCGTATAACATACTCTTGACAGCGTTCACTATGAACCTAACCTATTTTTCAGGTTCACCCTTGTGGAAGGTACCGGCACAATACCGTCGTCTTCATCCTGGCTAAAGAGTACCAATTGAAGAACTTGAGGACCATCCACAGGTTGGATCGACTCACTTCGGGCCTCCTACTCTTCGGACGGACGCCTAAGAAAGCGAGGCAGATGGAACATCAGATTAGGAATCGGCTCGTGCAGAAAGAGTACATCTGCAGAGTTGATGGCAACTTCCCCAGGTTGGTATCTAAGATAGAATATTGCATAACTGGCCCTCAGTGAACTATCTAAATACTAAACATCAACCAATAAACGAAAAATATTTAAAAATTCGATGTTCCGGGTAAGCCCAACTTGATAACGTTCGTCTATCCAATTTGAATATGGATGGACACAGTATAGTTTATCATGCTAGATAGATGATGATTAACGATACCAAGTTCGTGGGAAACTTTGCATTCAAACACAATCTGTGATTCACAGACTCTATCGCTAGTTGGTCCTGAATTGTTATTTGATCTTTCGCTGAATTTTTCCCTACGGTTCAAACGAGGGTTCAACAATCTTTTAAATTTATGTACGAGAATGTTTATACATTGTATCCTATATATTATAATACACAGTGTATATTTATATACAGTATTTATACACATCGAAAACAAGATGTTGGTAGATCCAATTTTCCAATGGATGTTGGTAGGTGTTATGTTATTAAAATACAAAGTTTGTTGGTCTACTTCTAAATCACTAATCAATATGCTGGAGAGTAATCAGGGAAGTGAAAAGAGAAATAGGGTAAACCATACAGTGATGGAGCAGTTAAGGGCTTTCATATTTTTCAAATGTATTACATAATTTATTACCTTTTCATTTATACATTTATTACACCGTAGAGTTCGGATATTTAATGGAGGCACCACCTTATTTTCGCCTTTTAAACTGGGGGTGTCACATTACTGTATGGTTTACCCTACACATGTACTCCTTTGTTCATATTATTGCCCAGCATTAGAGTGATGTAAAATACGAGAATTATGTTATAAAAGAAAAAATATTATGAACTATCATGTTGTAGGAATAACGGCAACGGATAGCAAGAGACACGAACTAGACTATATTTTCTATCACGACTATATTTTCAACTAAGTTTTTCGGGGGAATTCTCGAACAAAAACTCATCTCCATCACAGCAACCTATTTACACAGAGATCAAGAGAGGCTTGGTAACCTTTTCTGACTGTCTTTACTTATTGGAATAGATTCATACTGTGAAAGCAACGTAAATACTATACATACAAGTTTACAGGAGACGTTTGGCAAGTAAAACGGCGCTATATTAGGCAATGCCCTGATGTACCGCGGAGTTATGCGGGCTTGGCGTACAGTGTCTCTCTATTTCCACCGTAATTCTGTCTCCTAGGGGCCTACAGTGCATACCTACCATCTATTATCGGGGAAAATTTAAATTATTTTTAGTTGAGAACGTCTTGTTATTCATTTAGTCCATAGTGATTAAGATACATAACATCCAATCTTCACTGGTTCAAAGACCATGTCTTAAACCTGTTTGCACAGTGGAAGATTCAAAATTCGACTGAACAATATTCCGGAATGCTAGAACATCGCATCAGTTTGATTCTCGATTATATAACATGAACGCGCAAAATGTATATCAATGGATACGTTGAACATTGACTACAATTTTTTGTTTTCAGTGAGGTCGTTGAGTGCACTGAGCCAATCGAAGTCGTCAGTTACAAAATCGGTGTGTGCAAAGTGAGTCCAAAAGGAAAAGAATGCACTACCACGTTCCAAAAGTTGGGTCATAATCCAGAAACCAACACCAGCGTAGTTCTCTGCCTTCCTCACACGGGGCGAATGCATCAAATTCGAGTTCACCTACAGTATCTGGGTAAGTATCAGGCACTATCATTATTGAACCTAATGATTATTGTTTTAAAATTGAGGTTCGCTTCTATATGAAACGTTTCTCGTCGACAGGATCTCCTTACGTACCCGAAATTTGGGTTGATGGAATTTCTTGTTTGAGGTTCGTCTTGACAAAAGCTTTCAAAGCAATGATGGTGTTTTTTAAAATCCAATATGGCGGATCTAATTTTAAATCTAATGTAATATTTTTATCTCAATCCGTTCTCAAGATATGATTTTTTTCAAAAACTATGTTTTTCTATTTTAAACTCAAATTTCTGCACTCTACTTCATTCAATTTTAACTTTCAACCACACTTTCGGAATCAGCGTTAAAAATTGTTATAAGACTAAAGAGCTTAGATTTGTGACAAGTACCTACCATCTAATGACCATAACATTAAAAATAAAAATTCTGAAAATCTTTAGAACGTTACTAATCTTCCGAAACAAATCCTGGAAACTGGCAAATCTCACGAATACTTTTTCATTCAATAAGCTTTTCAACCGTATGGTCAACATTGAGATAATCTTGTTCCTTCGATCAAAAGTTCAAGTTCAAATGCGGGGTCACTAGTCCCTTTGACGACAAAACAACTTTATGATATGTTATAAATATTATCGCCTAACTTTTTTGCATTTAAACTTGAATTTTTGATCGAAGGAACAAGATAATCTCAATGTTGACCATACCATTTAAAAGCCTTATTGAATGGAGAAGTTTCAATGAGATATGCCAGTTTCCGGATTTGTTTCGGAAAAGTAGAAACATTCTTAAGATTATCAGAATTTTATTTTTTTCAAATTCGTCTATGTTTGAGCTGCTGTTATGGTTATTGTATACAATACCCATAAGCTTTCGACAACATTTTCGGAATTAGCGTTAAATTTCCTATAAGAGTATTGTACTTTAATTCTTGAGATGTACCATATATTCCGAAAATTTTGTCGAAAGCTAAAATTGAATGAATTAGAATGCAGATATTTAAGTTCGAAAGACAAAAAATGTGGTTTTCCTGAAAAACATTCAAAAAATCGTATCTCGAAGACGGACTGAGATAAAAATATGCGCTTGGCGGCCTTTCACTCCATTTTTGATGTGGTTCTACGCGAAATGTTTGTTAGATATACAAACGGATCACCCTGTAGGTATATATTTATAAATATTTTATTTTATATTTAAACCACCATGTCCACCATTTTCTGTGTCCCCTTGTTTCCTTTTGGTTTTAATACACAGTAAAATGTATTGGTTTGATTATATTCGATATTGAACCATTGGAATCGACAAAGCAAACAAATGTTTAACCCTGGGCTCCTAATATTAACAGTTTTTGAAAATTAGTCATCTATGCCTCGAAATCCATGGGTCGAAAGGACAAAACTTTAGAATGATTTACAGCCTGCTGGTGGGTAGATTAATGAAAATAACAGAATTGATGAAATTTAGATTTAAAAACACATTATTGTTATCCACCATCTGTCTTACCTGATATCCAGCCAATCTGAAACGTCTTCCGTTTTCAGGTTACCCGGTGGTCAACGACCCTTTGTACAATCACACGGTGTTCGGACCCGAACGTGGCCGAGGTGGGAACATAGGGAAGACGGACGAAGAGCTCATCAGAGATTTGATTAGTATCCACAACGCTGAAAACTGGCTGGGAATCGATGGAGATTCCGATCTTTTCAAGCCTTCATTTGGACTCGAGGATGAGGAAAAAGGTGAAGGGAGGAGTTATCATTTGAAGGATTGTGTTTAATCACACTGTGATCAAAACACTTTTTTTTTTGTTGGCCAGTGTAAAAATAAGACATGGCGAGTGTGGATCATTCGAAAATGTACGTTACGAGTTTGGTCACGTTTAATGCTACGTATAATTTGTTCTGGCAATCGGCATTTAGCGAATTTTCCAAAAAAAGGAAGTTTTTTTTGGTCCAAAATTTTTAAAATTTGAATTTCCAAAAAAGTTTATACCGAAATTCGTTTCAGATTATCTTCAATTAACAGCCGAATGACACCAAAAAGGGGGTTTTAGGGAGTTTTGAAGGGGGAAAATACCCATATATTCCAAAAATGAAACATTCTGACACCACAAATTAAAGGGTTTTTTGTGCTGAACATGATGGTGAAGTCAGAATTGTGATATCTTATTCCGTTCTCAAACTAAAGCACTTTGAAGATGAAGAAACGTGGTTGTTTTTAAGATGTTCTTCATAGTTCATTTGCTACAATCTGATAGCAGAATAAGATAACGCAATTCTTACTTCACCATCGTGTTCACCACCGTTGAAAAATCTATAAACTGAGGTATTACTCGGCAAAAAATGAATGTTGTTTCAAACATCACATCTTACATAAAACCAGTTATTTCTCCAAACATTCGCTCTTATAGCCATGCTGCATGACTGTAGGGTACCCAGAGCTGGCATAATTAATTCCCTATGGAACTTAAGAAGTCGCATATTTCGCATATTTGTAGATGCAGTAATGACCAAAAAAGCAAATGAGCGCTCTTGGTGTGGTGGTGACGGTAATATTGACATGGATTAGTTTAGGAAAATAAAGTTATTTTGTTGATTGTTTCGTGTGCATGCAGTTAACCGTATGAAACTAAATCGATTCCATGTGATTTCTCCAGGTGGCGGTGGAGGCGGTAGTCGAGAGGCCTCTCCATGTGACTCGTCCTCTCCCACGGGCGTAATCCCAACGAACAGACCGCAGCTTCCAGCCACTTCCCCGACCGGTCCTTGCCCAATGGTACCGACGCCTATGATGAACAACAGTAACAACGCCAAGGTGACCGTGGCCACGCAGACGGGTCACGAACCTCCAGATCTATCTTTCCACCTCGATAAAATGACGACAGACCCTCACTGCTATGAGTGCAAGGTCAGATACCGCGATCCCAAACCCAAAGACCTGGTCATGTACCTTCACGCTTGGAAATATCGGGTAAGATATCCCTTGTATGCAATAAGTAATGATCTTCAAATTCCATGTCCGTTTGACTTTTTCTAATATGTAGTGAGAAATTATACAGTATCTATGACTTACGTAGGTACTCAATAATTTCTTCTTGACTTAATTCAGTCAAGTTGCTGTTTTTTGCCCTAATCCCTCTGAATCGGTGTGGATAACTTCCTATAAGTGCTATGATGTCCAACGTTAAAGCAGGGCTTTTCTCGGGGAAGATCCTCACATTAAGCAATTGCTGACCATCGTAATGACTCACTGATTCCACCTCCTAGGATGTTCCTCGTGCAGAGAAGGGATGGCCCAAACAGCACCACCACCATCTCTCAATCTCGCTTAAACACCTTGCTCGGTCATACGGTTACTCCTCGTATCTGAAGGAGTAACTCAAGTCCCTATTTCTCCTCTTTATCCGATATTCTCTGTTCCATAAATAATAAGGTCTCCAATCTAACAGAGCTTTTTACACCCACGTGACTTCCCAGAACCTCTTTAATTTTCTGCGTTGAATCTAAAAATTGCAATTTCACTACCGTCCAAATTGCAAGTGAGTAATGGACCTTCACATGCGAAGCTCAAGCATCAAAGTGTTGACAACAGATTGCTGCTCAAACAACTATTTGTCGATGCCAAAAGCCTGGTTTGAGTCATGGCCTTTGCATCGCAGGCTTGACCATCTATCTCCGCGCTACCATATTCCATGCTTGGTATCAAGGTGATTAATTAATTGTCGTCTGAAAGTATTTTCATCTCCAAATTTTGTGATATCCTTCTTAGTCGTTGTCGCACAGTGACATTTCTCTGACTATGTATTGGAGGCTTATGTCCCACGATCTATCAATAGGCTCTTAAGTTGATCTTGACTTAATTTTGTTGACCAATCAGCCAAGTAGGTCCATTATCTATTTGAAGGGATGAAACTGTGTATCATCAACAGGTCACTCAGGATGCTCAACAGGTTGAGTGTAGCGGACAAATATTTGAGGAGCCATCTTCATTCACGTCATTCACTAAACTGTGATAACCAATATCCCAACACAGGAATCAACCCGAGGAAACTGTGAGACTTCCCAAATATTATTTCATGTAGTTTCTCGTCGGAGCGTCCCAAAATTGCACAAGTAGTGACCCGATCTAGTTGCTTAAGCCATCCAAAATCATTCGGCGACAACCCACAAGAAAAAAATTCTTTTAAATCATAACTCGCCTTCTCTACACGACGCGCCCATTTGGATGATTTTACTAACATTGTTAAATAGCTGGGATATACTTAAAGGGAAATGAACTGAACACCGAATCCAGATGAACGTTTCAAAAGATAGTCCAGGGTTAAAACACGGATATATGGCAGATCGCGTTACTGCAGGGTGAGCCAAAACAGTGCAGTTTCAAATCGCAATAAAAAAAAAAAAAAAAAAATGGCGCAACATTACCCCATTTTGATTGCTTGAGTCCTAAAAATTATCTTAAGAAAGTGGCGCAGTAACGAAGGCGACTTCTGAAGCTTTGAGCCGCTCTCTTGCACATTGCAAATTTCCGTTATTGGTGTGGCAGGAACCCAAGAGAAATTCACGAGAGACCTCTTCACACCCCAAAAGTCGCTAAGTCAATTGTTTTATCCGCGGATGTGCATTTCAATCAGTTCAAGGAAATGTGTTCACTTTGTTGGAAAACGATAAGTATCAATTTTTGGTAATTGACAGAGACAGGAATCTAAATTAGGGCAGATACAGTAAGAAGTTCAATAATTTCTTCACAGATATAAATTACAGTGATGAAGTTATTGATTGTTTAGCCTGTTCATTGCCTGTTAATTATGGCGGATACAAGGACTTTGATGAAAAACATCATCAAAGCCGAACAATTTCTCAAAAGAAAATATGAACAACTGCAACAAAATGAGACTGTCGACTCGACAGGTGTCATCGACCTTCCACTCGCCTGATGAAGGGGATGGTGTAGAGAATCCCTTGATCCATGGTTGGTTACCAACACATGTTCTGATGTTGATCTTAAATGATGAGTTGCCAATGAAAGTTTTGTTCTTGTTCGTGAACGTTTTGTGTCAGGTAGTTGTCGCCTCAGCTGCCTGGTAACTCTTCCTCTACAGCTTCTCCTACCATGACACACGCTGCTGGCCGGGTCAGCTGATTAAGCGCCTCCAACCTTAGTGCGGAATCAAGGGCTTTATCAAGTGCTCATGACATGTCTCGGAGGTTCGGGTCCCTTATTCCACGCGTTAAACGGAATACGGTGACGTCCTCAATCGCCCATATTCGATCATTGGCTGGCCAAGTCCACCTAGCAAGACTTTAAATAGCTTGATGGAAGGCTTGTAGGTCCTCAGTAGGCTGCTGAACTAGAGCGTGGAGCAACATCAAGTTCCACCAGTCCTGATACAGCGTGCCAAAACTCTTCGCGAGAGCTTTGGTCAATGCCAGATTGTGCTCGTCAGTTCTTATCTCAAGAGCTGGGCCTATCAACGAAGAACTTAGTGTTTTTAGTTTTCAATTCATTATATCAAGAGAAAAACCGGGTGTGCAAATACTTGTTCCCCCACTGTATGTGTCATTCCAGACTACACCTGTCGATAAAATTGAGATGCCAAGTTCGTAGATCAGCAGAATCTAAGGGGGAGTTTTAAGAGGGGGAAAATTACCCCTAAATTCCAAAAGTGATACAGTCCGACAAGTGGAACCTCTTTTCAAAGATTTGTTAACGTTGAACACGATGGTGAAGTCAGAATTGCCATGCTGGATGACTGTGGTTTTTACCTTAGGGTCTCTGATTTTATTGTTCAACTGGGCTCGTTCCTTATTGTATCTAACTAAAATGAAAAAATAAACAAAATAACCCGATGGCAGCTGTTGAGAACAAGTAACCCGGCAGTCTGTGGCACACAAGGCGCTCAACAGGTTGGATGTATCAAAAGATCTTTCAAGGGCCTTCTCATTCACCGACCTGTGAACTGAACTAGTACAACTATCATCGCAGAAAGTGAGCGAAATACGCCCTGAGTACGTACCAACGAGCGTCAGACACGGAATTTCTCGTCCGTGCATCGTGGAAAAGCCCCCACCCACCTGTTGCACATAAACGCCAAACCATGTGGGGAATATAATATTAACCAAACATCAGAAGCACTATGAGAGTTCCACCGACTCAACCCGACGATGATCGTTTCCAATATTTAATAACATCCTCGGTTAATTCCTTCCAACTTTGGCGCGAATAAACCACTGTTTTTACTACAACATATTTACTGTACAGTGCTGTAGGTATAATATATGTAATAATTGATTTGAAAATTGTCATTTCAGGGCCCTGGCTGGTCGTACCAAACAGAGCTTCCCGAATGGGCGAAAGTCGACTGGGTCGAGCCTGAGGAGTAAACCTCGTTTACTAAAAGACATTTTGATATCACATTTTGAAGAAAGAATGTTTGTAATTTTGTGAATGATTTTATTGTATAAATGTTAATTAAATGTTCTTGATAATTTTACATTCAATATAAGCGACTTATGGGTTGCGACAAGGTTGTTACCACTTCAACTGGTCTCCGAGGCGGTCATAGGACAATCAGCATCCAACAAAATGGGTCAATCGTTTCATCAGAACAAATTTGCAGCAATTTTAGTCTCGAAGATATTCCCAATGTTCCCGATAGTATTTATTGATTCCTTCGTTACCTTTTGAAATGAAAACTTTTTGTGGTTATTGCTTCTGGTAATGACAATAATATCATCCATCCGTCCGTTTTTGTTGAAAATTATCAGTTGGATAATTATACAGTGAAATTTCCTTTCTTTTCCCCACAATGAGAACCATTTCAGAACCTCTCGAGTTATTCACCAAACTATTCCCACTCCATAGTCTATGGAAAAAATTTTCAACTAGACAATTGAGTTTCTTTACTGCTAGCAATCATAGCTATTGACAATCCTTATCACCATCATCTCAAGACAATAGGTGTCTCCAATTCAATTAAAGGTTCTGTTTTAATACAATCAATTGTAATTTTGACCTCTATATTTTTCACGACCTGTTTTCCAAGTAAACCTATTTAATTTTAATCAACACCGACGATGAAGCAATCACTTCGAAAAGCTATTATTTTCATTGCCTCTTTTTTTGTGTTTTTCATTTTTAACGCGAAAAATGTTCAAAATGTTTCAATCTAAAATATTATATTTCCTAAAACCTTTCAAGTATAGTTCAGTCAAATTGTTCAACGTCAATTAGATATTGTCTCTTAAGAAGCAACACAGCCTAACCAATTTTTCAGGAGAAACAAAATACTTTTTTTTTTCTTTCAAAACTACTCTAAAATTACTACTTTCGGGTTACTGTAGGCTCCCTAGAAGTACTCTACCAAGATTTGAGATGAAGTAATGCTCCTATCGAAACATCTTGAGTGTTAGGTGATATTAGCTCAAGAAATGGTGGCATTACAATTATTGTGATTTTTAGAGTTCTTACTTATACAGGTAACTATGTGATCTAGAAAATACTGGGAAGTGGTTCCAATGATCAAAAACCATCTCATTAATGAACGAGAAAATAAAATGTTATTAACAACAATCTCAAGTTATGAACATTAAACATGGATTAGGAATTTAAGGGTTTCGCTGAGCCAAAATCCCAGGTAAAAGTTACAATAAACTCGATAAACTACTACGGCAGTCAATTATATCAGTCTTTGAGGTTTAACTCAGCTAACTTGGCAGTTCTGCTTCACAATAAAATCACAACAGTTCACCACCTAGCCAGTTTTGTAAATCTATGCTTATTAAATCCTTTCTGTACTGTAGAGAAAAGTGGTATTGCATTTTTTCGCTCTTCAGCCACCGGTTATCGAAATTCTGACGACGCCACGGTATTTAGCACGACATTTTGGATAGGAAAGTGTCAACTTAATTTTTTCCAAATTGTGGGTTAAGCTGTGTTGCTTAACGAAATTACGAAATTGCTTCTGTTTACCTCATCATCAACCGCCTCGTTTTATATTGGTGATAATTTATTTTGTTTGATTAGCTTAGGGCTTTCGTTTAGTACCCAATTCCTCTTTTTTCGATTATTATCAGCATTACTATTCAAAGCGTTATGAAAGTAATAAATTATTGAAGATATGTCAAACCCAAACTGTGAGACTCTGTACAGTAACAATTATAGCCGTTTAGTCTTTCTTGTATGAACTAGTTCTTTTCCTCTTTGAGTTTGTTGGTAATGTCAGATTGGGATTTGAATTGTTGATAACAGAGCTTACTCGACCTAAAACAAGGTAATATTAGGTCCAAAAAATGATGTTGGAATACGAACGCAAATCGTTCTTGTACAAAAGACATATAATTTGGTTTATAGGACGTTGTCTAGATATAATCTAGTTGAATTGATAAGTTTAATTGAGCGTTGTTGATGTTTGTTGTTTGATGTGAATCAAGTAGGATAAAACTTATCAACTTTCCGATCAAAGTAGATGTTTTCGTTGAAGTGAGACCGTTCATATCTTTCTGTAGAAATTACTCCTTTGAGTGCTAGTTCCCATCGCTTGATTATTTTGTATTCTTGAAGTCGACAGGGTAATCAGTGGTCGAATCCACTAAAAATATTTGTGTCTTTGTAAATGTACAGTTTAGACATTCGTTAAGCTCCGCAGACTTGATTGGGCAAATTCTGTCACCATTGCCTTATGTCCTCTCATAGTCTGTTTAAAACTGCTTTAGTATTGTGGCGAGGGGGCCTTAGGGATGGGGCGGACACTGTTGCCATACAGTTGGGCGGTTGATCAAGGTTAGAGAGAAGTAACCCTTGCCACTTTCCCGAGATGTGACAACACAGCAGTAAACAACCCTCGGTCTAGTACCGGAGGGCAAGCAACCCTCAATACTAAAGCAGTTTCAAACAGAGTACAAAATCTGTAGTGATTTTCGCGGCAAGAATACAGTTCTGCTTCAATTGAAATATCCACTTGTTTTAGGTTCCTGCCTATGTAAAGAGTAATAGTAATTGTTATTCTCAATAACTGAAGAATACACAACTTACTGGTTTCCTTCAGCGTTACGTCATTGGAGTGTTCTATAATTTAATTTTAAGAGCTATAAAAAGTCAATATCGAAATGTTATCGACTACCGCTAGATTTTAATTTTACCTCAAGGTGAATAGGCTAGTCTTGCCTTGTCGGGTTACCTGCTGTCGGTGAAGTTAGTGATGAATTCTGTACTTTCAGATTCGAGAGAAAACTTATACTGCAAGACAGCTTGTTGAACATTTCAAGATAAAAAATGATAATATTTAAATAAAATGTAATTATTTAAAAACAAAAAAAAGTCTAGTTAATAAGTTATTTGGATGCAAATTGATGAATGCCGAGCTAAGTAGGTACCTTCTGAAGAGTGACATTTTAATGCCTATTGAGGTGGAAGTGTTAACGTACAGGTGTACCCTGGAAGAAAATTAACTCAATATTGAATATTCAATATGGTACCTTGCTGATTTTCTAGCAGTTGATGTGTTGGATCGATTTCATCTTCCTCACTTATTCTATCTCAATAGGTGTGAAAATTTGAAAGTATTGGAGAAATAACTAGGTTATGTTGATAATCGTGCCTTCCTCTTTCTCAGTTCTGCTGCCCTTTCCCTGGTCACTATTAATCATGCTTACATATAAAACTATAATACTGTCACTTTTTAAAAAGTTTCATTAACGATCCTATCAACATGATCCCAAATCCCTTGAACATTTGGTGAACTCAACAGTAATCTTGTTTCTTTATTTCATTCCAGTTACTGAACCGATTCTTTTATTAGTCCACCGGTGAATTTTTACGGTGATTTACCGACCTTCCCATTAATTATGTGGGTAAAGGACAGCAATACTGAGTCTCCTTCTGTTTCCTTTTTTAATGAATTTTAAGAAGAAGCAAATATCATAGGAAAATACCTATATTTTAATGAGAATAAATGTATAAATGTATTATACACCTAGCGAATGATGGCAAACTAATTTTGTATTCGTGTTAAAGGTAGAGGATACCTTTAAAAAGCAAATTAAAATTTTAAAATAAAAAAATGAAACTGAAAAAAAAATTTTTAAGTAAAACTATTTCCTTAATGCTTAGGCTGCAAGTAGTGAGCCAGTTTTTCTTCCTGGATTGATTTACCATTAGTTTCCAATTGTCCTCTGAAACATCTTGTTATAGAAATAATCGTGGTCTTCTCCCATTTCATCCGTGCTATAATTTGAACATTCGAAAATGTTTCTGATGATGAACCAATAGAATCGGCAATTTCTACTGTTGAAGGTATAATTTATATTGATATTCAAATAATTACCCTCTTAACGACTCATTTCATCGTCCGATTATTTCACCCAGGTCTATGACGACCAGTTCAAGAAAATACGTTTTACATTTGATTACTTATCGAATAAACTATTTATAGTTTCGCCTTTCAGATATTTATAAATGCATATAAATTCGCGTTTGAATAGATTATTTGAAGTAATGGCTTCCGTTTTTGTATACATTGAGAATGCAGCTTCAATTAGAAAGACAACACCTGTAAAAAAAACAAAAAACAAGAAAACATGCATTCTGTAGTAGTTTAAGAACTATTGTTTTTGTAAATTTCTGCTTAGTTCAAATTTTAGATGTCTTGTTCGATAAAAATCCGTTATTTGACATAACATTGTTTTTTTTCTCTATGTAAGAATAATATTGGAATTTTTCTTCAGGCTCCAAGTTTCAGTTTGAGTTCGTGCCCACTATACTCTCTGGTTTCATGGTGGAAAATACTGCTTATGTCAGCTAAGTTCCACTTCAGCTTAATTTTCATATTTTGGTTCTTACGTGTGGCTATTACGTGTTCATAGAATCAAATCATAATGTCTACAGGATTTTTAGATAAGTTTGTTAAACGCCTGTGCTATTTATGTGAATGTTTATAGCTTTACTTTGTAAAAACTATTACAATGTCAAAGGATTAAATAAAAGAGAAAATATTGATGACAATAAGTTGTTGTTATTGGTTTATTTTCAGATCATTCAATACAACCATTCAATTCAACTCGGTTTGAATAGGAGGTACCGTGAAAGTAGCACTCCTCCCAAATATCCCTATGGCACTTGACGTAAATACAAGTTGTTAATGGAAACATTTGTGATGGGGAATATGAGGAAATTAAATTGATGAGTGGGTTGTACGAGTTTTAGCGTATTTTCGAAGAAAAAGGAGGTATTGTTCTCAGTCCAAAATTCTTGTAACTCGAATTTCCAAAACAATTGTATACCAAAATCCGATTCAGACCTGAACTATATAAAGTTATTTCTTGATACCAATCCACGCTCCTCATTCATCGCAACTCACGACAGAATTAAGATAAAGAGTTGAAATTTGCACAAAAAATCTAACTTGACAATCGAAAGGCTAAGTTCGTAGATGGGCAGATTCGGGCCACCCTAAGGGGGGTTTGGGGAGTTTTAAGGGGGGAGGAGGGTTTGGGGAGTTTTAGGGGGAGGGGGTATTACCCATACTTTCAAAAAATAAAACAGGCTGGCAAGTGACGATGGTGAAGTCAGAATTGCGATATCCTAGGTCCGTTCATGCAAAAATCCGCTGTAGCATTTATCCTACTTTTCTATTTCCTCGCATGAATCCACTAGGTACCTCAGTATGTTAAATGCTCGTATTCATTTAACTGATTTTCATCATTAACACTAACGACATTGAGGGAACTGGAAGAACCTTTACTTTCCAAGATGACGAGTAACTATTAAGAAGACTATCGATCTTTGGTCAGAGATCATCACACCTGATGCTTACCGAATTAACTGAATAGCTTCATACTTGAATACCTATAATTACCCAATAAGTTTAAGACTGCCGTTATTTGAATGAGATGTTCCAAACATCAAATTTTACATAAAACCCGTAATTTCTTCGAACATTCGCTCTTGAAGCCATGCTGCATGACTGTAACTGTTTTTTGTATGAAATGTAAAATATGTAAAAAATGTAAAATATATTATCATGGGGTATCTAGTTAGATTTATATTTTACATTTTTACATATTATGTGGTACGAAAAAAATAGGGAATCTTAGGTACTTATAGAATGACCCTCGTAGGTATATTACATTTCAATTACATAATATGTAGATACAAAATCTTGAGATATTACATTTCAATTACATAATATGTAATTGAAATGTAATATCTCAAGATTTTTTATCTAGTGGATTCTCTGAATGAGATGGAGAAATTGAATGGAAGTTGGAATCATCATCTAATCCTGTTGATATTTTGAATAAGTACTTGAATATAATGATCAGTGGAAAATTGAATGGTAGATTACTTACTGAAGATTCAGTTTTCATGTATCCAACTTCAAATCAACTCCACTTTATACTGATTTTGGTCGTTGTACTGACACAATAGGTATTTACCAAACAGGGTAAGCAAATTGACTGTGGTAGAGATCCTGCCGAACAAGCTATGGTTCACGTGTCACGAAATCAGAACAATATCCATTAAAGTTGAATAATCCACAAATTTTGTCGGAAACCAGAACGGGAACTTGCTCTTTGATTAGTTGGTGTCCTGGCCTTGGACCCAAGCTGAAGCGATCATATTATATGGAGTGAGGGTATGGGCTGGGGCCTCGAAGTTGAAAATTATCGAGACCACCTATGGTCAATGTAGAGGAGCGTCTTTATCGTACGGTCTCCTTCACTGCCATAGGGGCCTTTGCTGGAGAGGAAGCGGGTCTACCTCCGACGATCCTCAGAAGAGTCATCATCCCGTATCAGGAACGAAGAGAGAGAAAAACACTGCAGCCGTGGCAAAATGAGTGGGAGTCTGAAGACAGGGTGGTCTGGATTCACGTGATTATCCAACAGGTGCGACCGTAGCTTGAGAGGAGGCACAGGAAAGTGAACTCCTGCACTACAATGTAAGGAAGTGCTGGTACTGCTAGCACTGCAGAACTGGAAGTGCTATGACAGCAGTGCACCAAACGACGATGCCGAGCACACGTTTTTCCACTCGCCACACGAGAGATCCTGGAAGAAGAGAAAGGCGAAATCACACCTGCTAACGTGATCAGTAAAATAATCCCCAACCAGTGACCCTAGGAGAGGATTGTGTTCTACATAGTCCCAATCCTTAAGACGAAAAAGGTTCCTCAGGTTAAGACAAATTGGAGGCTGCGAGAAGACAGCAGAAGAGCGCTTGACATCACCCAGTGACCGACCCCGCTCTGAAGTAATGCTGAATAAGTGATTCCGGGCTGGAATTCGAGGTCAAGGGTTACTGGGTCTTCAGTGAGTGAAACCTCACACGGACCCTCCAAAACGCAAGTCGACTCAGCAGGTCTAAAACTCCACTTGCGCCTTCCTATATCTTCCTGCCTTCATGACTACCCAAGAGCCACCCAGTTCTTTCCACTCAGATACTGTTGGTACCTCCTCGATCGACCGTCATGGTGAGGGTACCAAACTGATCTTTCAGGGTATAATACATCTTCATCTTCCCCTGAATTACAGAAGGGCCAGGTGAAAATTCGGTCTGAAATGGAGACACTCAACCCAATGGTAGACGCTTCATCTTTTTGCCATCCCTTAACACAACTTAACTCTCGAACCTTGGCTTATCCAAGTTGCACGATTTCTTTTGGCAGTTATAAATCGAGTAACTACAGAACTATGATTACAATATCTGTTGGGCCGTGTCTAGTGAATTCACAAAGAAATCCACTCGTCACTTCTATTACTAGGCATGACTTCTCTCCACATACCTTCGTTACAAAACCGGCGCCTATCCATAGGCCCCTTCTTCTCACCAAACAAGAAGCAGTAATTTCTAAAGGGCTCATCCTTAAGGGGCAGTAAAGGCATTAGATCATTGCTCGAAATTACTGTGTGGAATTCATTGAAGAGTGAGAGCAGTGGGGGCTTACGTAATCAATGAGACAACTCTACGAACCTCCTTGGGCAGCGGGATCCCTTTAATCTCTTCTCCTACCTTCACCATCCACCTGACTCTCTTTACAATCTTCTTCCTCAACATTTCTCCGCGACCTTGGTGTTATGGGCCGTCACTTTCTCTGGTTGGAACTTCTTTCCGTGGGTCTTCCCTCGACCTTCGATCAATATTAACTTTCTCCAGTAAGCTAAGTGGAGGATCTTTTTTCGGGGGATAATTAGATTTCATGAGAAGAATTTCGGATGCGGGCATCTTAAGGCCGGGAAATTACTTCCTGAGAGGAACCACGTCACTCCCTGTAAGAAGAAACTCAAGGCCCGCCCCCAATGGATATTCTGTCACGTTATCGATAAAACGTTATCGAAATTAATTTCCGCTATCGAGAACCCTGAACATTTCAACTAGGTAATATTGTAAACCTCTAACTTGCAGCATATTTCATTCAACATAATTTGGTATTGGTAATGAGGTATTTGGTATTGGTCATTTTCGTTTTAGGCACCAAGCCAGAGCATATATAAATAATTTACGTAGTGGATTTTTTGTAAATGGACTAAAACGAAAATTACCAACGATATTGGTACATACTTCTTGGTATAAACCTACGAATTATATCAATGCAAGTACATTATGAATGGCTTATAATTTAAAAAAATAATGGGAGAAAGTTAGGAAGTTGGTTCAGAATTTAGTTGGAAAATTGTCGAGACCATAACTGGGCTAGTTACCGATCCCCTTGTTGGAGAGGACCGTCTGGTCCCTTCTCGAACGAACATAATATTTTAGCTCATTACTCCAATTATAAACTTCAAAAATAAAATAAGCTATACGATTTCAGTCTTAAAATCGAATTAAAAAATCCAGTCATGCAGCATGGCTATAAGAGCGAATTTTCGAAGAAATAACTGGTTTTATGTAAAATGTCTTCATTTTACCGTTTTTCAACAAATGTTGTCTCCTTTTTTGGCCGAGTGACACCTCAGTTTATAGATTTTTCAACGCTGAACACGATGGTGAGGTCAGAAAAGCGTTACCAGATTAGAGTGGATGAACCGTGAAGAGAGTCTCAAGTAACAACCATGTTTCTTCATTTTCAAAGTGCTGCCGTTTGAGGACGGACTAAGATATCGCGGTTCTGACTTCCCCATAGTATTCAGCGCAAAAAAAACTTTAAAATAGGTACCTAAGGTGTCACTTGTCAGCCTGTTTTATTTTTCGAATGTATGGGTAATTAGCCCCCCCCCCCCTCCCTAAAACGCCCCAAAACCCCATTGGGGCGGCCCGATCCTGCCTATCTACGAACTTAGCCTTTCGATTGATATGACAGATTTTTTGTGCAAATTTTAACTTTTTATCTCAAATCTATTGGGAGTTATCGTTTCTAAATTACACATATTAGATGTGTAGTAATATATAATACAATTTGAATAACATTTGAAGGAATTACTGCAGTAAAATAGGAACAGGGAAAATTGTGAAACCAAAGATTACATTTTGAATTACAGACAAGAAACGAGTATAGAAGTTACCAAAAAGTAGAATCCACAATCCTACTTAATGTTCATACTGGCCCAGCTGATTCGAACAGCACAGGGGTTTCAGATATCGAGTTAATTAATAATGATTATTAATCATGAATAATTAATTATTACCAATCTATATAACTAAATTTAGAGACGATTTTCGTGTTCCTTGGGTATTTTGGAAAATTTTCACTAGGTACAGTTATTCGTTTCGCGTGAAATGGAGTCGCACTCTGCCCATTTTGAATTTGGTGTCTGCCTTCAATCACGCGAAAACGGCTCAATGGATCGAACCCTTCTCCCGTATTTAAATGTTTCTGTGACCGGAGAAGGACATAGGGGGGTTCACTTCCACATCCGATGCATAGGGGTGGGGGTTTATAGGGAAGCCGAAATATAAAAATCTTAAATCCTCGAAAACGGCTCAATGGATCGAACTTTTCTCCATATTTAAATGTTTCTGTGACCTGGGGAGGTCATAGGGGGGTTCACCTCCGGATCCGATGCATAGGGGTGGGGGTTTATGGGGAATCCGAAATATAAAAATCTTAAATTCTTCCTTCCCGTGAGACAGGTGAATATTATTTTTGGTATTTAAGATTATAAGGGTTTTTAAAGGGACATGTAACAAGTATAATCCGCAAAGCGACAGGTAAGAGTGGCGTATGGATCCATCCCGAGTACTGCCCATCCGGAACAGGTAGCAGAGGTAGATGGACACACCCCGAGTTCTGCTCGACAGCTAGTATTTAATATTTACGTAAGAAATAGCACCCCAGCAAGTTGTGGGAGCCCTAACGTAGTAGTATCTACCTACTCCTTGTTGACATAAGTACAGAACACAATGAAACGTAAGCCCACGCAGAACTTGGATCAGAAAATTGGGTACCTTGTGAACTGAACATAATCACTAATTAGAGTGGACAGAAGTGGGACCAGGGGCGTTGATTCTCCTCGCGGGACTCGCCTCTTTCTCAAGACTTTTACTCCTGGGCCAATAATGATAATGATGGAAACCTCACGGTTCTCTTATGTAACTCGACCTCTGTGCTCGATGTTCACCGAACCCATGTAACTTCCTGACGCCTCACTTGTCTTCCGTTCGTAAATAATTAATTAGCGGGTCAAAGGGAGAGAAAGAGGATCCGATATAAACATCCGCAGCTATCAGCACCGAAGGTGCTTAGGTCAGATTAGTGAATAATTTGTAGACACTTAGTGGTTTATTATTTTCAGTAAATAACTTTTTAATTTTAACAAGACGAAAATGGAACCCGCTCTCTAAATTGGCTTTTTACATTTCAAGATAAGTACCACCTACTCGTAGAATTCAAATAAAAAAACATTGCTCTAATGTGCTAAAATATTGCGCATTGGGGGTGCGCGTTGTTCCTCTATAACTCCAAGACCAAATTCATCAAAAACCGACTACGAATTGCGGCCAACCGCTGATAGTTGAAGTATCTTCATGTCCCAAGTCATTTGAGGGCTGCAGATATACTGTAAGCCTTTATCTTGTTAACGTCTTGTGCATTTTCTCCTTGGCTTATTGGCCGTTTTTTATTTGGAGGGTTGAGAGGGTTCAGTGAGAAGAAAAAAAGGAACGTTGTCTCCGAGCTTTTGGATTCACTAAGCCATCTTCAGGGATGTAGCACAGAAACGACCACCTGCTGTGAAGACTGACCATTGTCGGTAGCGTTGACGTAAAATTCCAAATAATTTTGAATATAAGCTTACTTAATCGGTAGTAGACGAGGAGAAAATATCTACCGATAAAGTAAGTAAGTGTTATATTCAACCGACAATGGTCAGACCTCACAGCAGGTTGTCGTTTCTGTGTTACAGCCCTGGAGATTATGGGACAACCGAGATTGGAAATTTCACTACATTAAGGACAAATGGCCTTCACGCACACTAAATTCAGGGGAGAAAAATGTCCCAAATGAGGCTCTAGTAGATCCACGTAAGATCCTACTTCCTCCTTTGCATATTAAGCTTGGATTAATGAAGAACTTTGTGAATGCCATGGATCAGGGTGGATACGCCTTCAAATACCTGAGAGCGAAATTCCCAAGATTGATTGATGCAAAGGTGAAGAAGGGAGTCTTCATTGGCCCTGAAATTCGCAAAATTTTGAAGGATCCTCCTTTCGATGAAATTTTGGAGGGAAAAGTTAAAGCAGCCTGGGAAGCTTTCAGAAATGTGGTTCTTGGAAACTGGAAGACAACTACTGACAGTTAGTGAGTGCCAAGATCTTCAAAAGTACCAAGACCTTGGTTGCAAATTCATTTCGTCCACTTCCATCTTGATTTTTTCCCTGGTAATTGTGGGACTGTAAGTGATGAGCACGGTGGAAGATTCCAACAGGATATTTCCGCAGTGGAACGGAGGTATCAGGGTCGTTGGACCGAGTCAATGCCCGCCGACTACTGCTAGACTATCACAAGAGATGCACCTGATATGTCGTACAACAGGCAATCAAAGAGGAAACATTCTCAAGAGGTGGCTCGAACCAACACCTCTACGATTGGAGATAATGAATCATTGGAATCGCCCAAGAAAAAAAATTACCCCTTGTCATATTCGTGTTTCTTGACCCAGAATTAGTAAAATATGGCTCGTAGATCCCAACAAATACCAAAAAATCTGCATCTTGACACAACGGTTCATTATCTTCTTTGTACAGATCACCCTTCTGTCTAGATCACTAGGTCTAAATGTCTAGATCCTAAATGTTAGATTAATTATTATTATCAATTATCACTAATTATTAACAATTTTATCAAGTACCTAGTGAAAATTATTATAATTTATTGTTAGGTATTAATAATTCGTATTTATTATTAATAATAATTATTATTAATTATGATTAATTAATACGATATAATTCTGGGGTTTTTAATACTACGTCGGTAATAATTTTTCTATAAAAGAAGTACCTACCAACAAACATTCGAAATTACCTTCATTTCCGTAGCACGAAACGCACCTCAGAACAACAAACTCGACATCACTTAAGCCATATGATGTTCCAAAGAGCTTGTTAGTATGAAAATGGACCTGTATTTCAACAGTTTGATACACGATCGTGTTGTGAGGCACAATCTTTGAGCCCTCATTGTGAACGAACGGCTGGTCGTACAAAGCTGCGGATGGTCTTAAAAAATTCTACGGAACAAACTCTATCTAAATATGAAATAAAAAACATACCGTTCTATATGAATTTTTCGAGATATGAGATTTTCAAATTTTCAAAATTCGTTTTGAACCCCTTCCCCTTGACCTAGGGTTATGAAAAGTTTCGAGGACCATTGTGGGGTTGGTCGAAACCCATAAAAAAAATTTCGTAATTTTAACTCAACGCTAACTGGGCAAAGTGGCGCGGACGGCGGACGGCGGACGGCGTACGGCGGACGGCGTACGGCGTACGGCGGACGGACGGATTTTTTTTTATTCGATTTTCTGAATCTACGCATCTTGAAACGTAAACCAACAAATTTTGAGGGGGGGTTAAAATTTTTTTTTCTTTGGGCGATTCCAATGGTTCATTATCGAAGATAATAAACCAAAAATAGTTGTTTGTTGGGCAGTGGAATTGGCCTGGAGTTCCTCTGATTGATTTAGAGGCCTTTATTGAGAATTTTTCCCGGTTCTACCTTGTGAATGAATGGCTGATGTTTCAACGGCTTGGAAGGTCTTCAACATTTATCTGGATCAGAATCTATCACTTTCCATTTACCGTTTCTGAGATATGACGTTTGGAAGATTTAAATTTCCATTAATCACACCTTCCTATTAACGTGGAGTCTGAGGTCGCACCCGGATTGTCAATTATTACGGTGGACGGACGGATTTTATTATATTCGATTTTCGGATTCTACGTATCTTGGAAAGGAAACACTAACATTTTGACTGTATTTTCAAACACTTTCTTTTTCTTTCTTGTTCAATTTCATTGATTTTGCCAAGCTCATTTTGGTTTATTATTGAAAATAATAACCATATTAGCCCATTATTAATGGGCTTTCTTTGGATCTAACAAGAATGAACATGATATGTAATATCATAATACACTTATTGTATTGAACCACTGGAGCTTTAGCGTTTTGAACAATTTAACGCTTATTTGATTCGTAATGAAGAGATGCCAGAATTGAAGGATGTCCGATGTGTTGTTGTAGATTATATCGTAGTTTTCCTACTTGTATTGTTCTAAGTACATAAATATGGTCTTTTCTGTTGATTTTTTTTTAAATTGAACACAGTAAAATAACATTCCTGTAGACATGGGGTTACAAATAGACAATTATACTCGTATATAGTATGAATATACACTAAGTAATATATTACAAAGTGCAATACATCAATAGTATTTACTGTTATTATTCGCATGATATTTTTTTTTTACCCACAGGGAACTTCATGGGAATAACATATTGGCTCCCAATAATAACAATTATTATTTCGTAGCTGCGGCCTTTAAAAAGACAACGTCCAAAAATACAACATACTGGACTATCCGGTCACCTCCTCGAACGAACACCCCCTCCCCTCCCCAGATCATATCGTGTAGTTATGGGACTCACAAAGACGTACACAGAACAGGAGATGTATGTCACAGAGATGTAATCCATACAAACAGGCGATCAACGTGTTTTCGTACATTATACTTGAAACAATTTTTCCTTGTAGGTACCTACTGCCCGTACTATACAGCCAGCAGACACATTATCCCAATGTGATCGTCCATCGTCCCAAGTGAAAGTCGGCTACTGTAGGATAGGGATCGCAAAAAAAGCGGGCAAACGAGGACTTCGTAATTTTTGTAACAGAGAAATTCTAATTTGTAGAAAACTGGGTGACAACCGAGGGGACTTACCAATATACTTTCTAGACTCGACTCACGACTGAGTCAATCGGTGGAACTCTCCGACTATCAGAATTGGGAAATACGTTTGAGAAACGTTTTTTTCAGTTATCGGTCGATTCATTTACGGTTGCGTGCTTCACGTTGGAATTTTTCCGAGATAAAATAGAGCTGTTGTTTTTTCACTTGTGAGCTTTCACAATTTCACCTCCTCAGATCAGAGTCGTGCACGGTGGTACAGTTATGAAGCATGATTTAGGACTTGTTGCTTTGTGGTAGTTACGTGTACAATTTACATCTTTGATGTTATTCCTCTCCTTCCCTGGAAGACAATGGACGTGTAAAGTGTTCCCGGAACGAATAGCGGGTTACATCTACAGTTGCCATTATGCATGTGACCTTGTTTGAATTTACATGGATTGTGCCAAATTACATACCATCACCCTCTATGATAATCCTCCCACATTCCCGGCATCTAATATCAGAAATTCCGACGGTAACATAACTTCTCGATTTTCATTCAGTGCTGGACCAATCATACCGACTTGTATGTATTTCACTGTTTCTAGGCCTCCCACCACATTCCCTCACATTTCCCTCCTTCCAGTCTGGTTTCCGCAATAGGGAACGCCAGTGTGTCAAAGAATAAGTCTTTGATGGTCAAAAATCGAAAATTGGTGACTCACAAGACGTGTAAAACAAGTGATTTCAAACAAGAAAATTTCTGTTTAACCACCAGATCGAACTGAAGAATGGCGAATTTGAACTTTTCCCGCTCAACGTGGTCGGACAGGGTTGTAGTTGATGCAGCGGCTGATAGGGGCGGGCAGGGGTGGCTTTCATCCACCGCTTTTGGGAGCCAATCAGAGAGCGGTTTACGGCGCCGGTCTAAGTACTGCTGTCTGATTGGCCTGGGAGGTAGATGACGTACATTGCTTCCCTCTTCCCGCTCAATACGACTTCAAACCTCTCCAGAAAGATAAGTACTTCCTTAAAAAAATTGTTACCGCTGTCTTAATCATTCTGAAGGTGAGTTCGTCTCAGGAGAAAAAAAAAATCACTGTCATTCCCTATTCCCATGTTAGCAGATTCCAAGTAACTCGATCCTCAACTTGAGTTTTCACACTTTTCAGTCGTATCGAACCATCCCAATGCGTATTATACTGTCATTTCACCGTTTCTTCCCAATCAGTGCGCCCCCCCCCCCCCCCCCCGGGGGAGAGCCAAAAATCGGCAAAGTGTAGTGGTCTGACTAAGCGAAGCCAAGACTTATTGCCCGACGGCCACTATAGAAGTTTCATAATAGTTTCATAATAGTGGTTCATTTCAGTGTACCCATTTAACACATAGGAATTCCATTTCATGTTCCATTCTGTATTTGAATTCAGTTATTCATGCGATCGTGATTCCTCAACTCCATTGTTCAACTACCTCTACACACGGAGATTGATTTGGTAGAGATCATTGACTTTCGGTAAAAGGAGAGATCCACGAACAAAAATAAGGACTTCAAAATAAGAAGATGATCATTCTTTGAATCTTCGCACCTAAACGGAATCTATGGCTCACTCGAAAAAACCCACCGTCCTTGAGACGCCCATATGAATACCCTAGAAAGTGATGATCTTAGCGCAGCGAGCTTCAACTTAGGCTGCCGCCTCGTCACGATAAAACACAGAACAAGAACCTTCTTCACGGAAGCAGCTCTACCTCGCTGTCCTTGTAGGCCTAACCATTACCTGGTGATCCATCCCAATCGTTTGTCGCTATTCACTTGCCGTAAATCATCTCATGAAACCACAGATTCTCCAAGGACGTCCTCGTAATTCCAATTTTATTGAGTAATTATAGTAATGGAGTATTGCGCATTACTCGAATTAGAAAGGGCTCCAGACTTTGATAACTGTTGTTTTGAACGATTGGGAAGTGATGGAATGCAGATCAATTTAGTTCAAAAACATCATTAGGTATTGTGTTTTTCAACAATTTAGACAAGAAATTATATTTTCTGACCAAAATCCAACTCTCACCGCGTCTCACAATGTGGTATTCAACGCTATATTTGACACGGTGAGAGTATATGTCATATACTCTGTAATGGTTTGCTGAGCCCCTTTAGTTCTTATGTCTTTTGTTCGACCACTCTGGAGACGGTCAGGACTGTGAAAGCAGATCAGGGCCTCCCTCTGGGTGGGCTGAATTGCCTAACCTCCCCGGGAAGAGGGACAAATCGGTAAACAGTTCATTACATGGTAGCAGACCGTGGTTGGTAGGTACGTGCTGGCTTTGCCTCGGTACCTCCTCCACTATTTTTGGAGCTTCAAGGAGTTGTAAGGAGTTTTCCAAGAAGGGACTCCTATATAGGGTACATACCATTTTGCGTATAAGCATTTATATTTGTATTATTCCATTTTTGGCTACTTTCTACAATGTTTGATTCTTTTAGCGAATTTTCGAAGAAAATGTAGCAATTGTTCGCGGTCCAAAATTTTTAAAACTCGAATTTTTGAAAAAATTTCATCCGCTTCAGGCCATCCTGAATCCACTGCCGAAAGACACCAAGAATGTGTCACATGTGTCATTCCAGACGATAACTCTCCATAGAATTGATATGAAAAGTTCAAATTTGCACAAAAAATCCGTCTTGGGAATCGACAGGCTAAGTTCGTAGATGGGCATAATCGAGCCACTCTAAGGGGGGGGGGGGGGTACGGGAGTTTTAGGGGGGGGGGGATTCTTCATAAATTCCCAAAATCAAACATTCTGGTGAAATTTTTTTATGCTGAACACGATATTGAAATCAGAATCGCGATGAAGAAGCGTGGTTGTTACTTGATATGATCTTCATGTTAACTCTGCTCTAATCGGTTGATGGAATGAAATATCGCAATTCTGACTTCACCTTCGTGTTTAGGTTGAAATGTCCAAAAGCTGAGGGGGGGTTTGGGGAGTTTGGGGGGGGGGGGGAGGTTCTGCTGTGAAAGCAGACCAGGGCACCCCTCCGGGTGGGCTTAAGTGCCTAACCTCGCCGGGAACGGGGGAACTCAGCAAACCATTCATAACAACTCGTAGACCACGCAGGGATATACTCCTAGTTGAATATAGACCATTTTCAATATAAAAACCGGATGAAAAATTTCTCTAAAAATATCTCATAACCTGACACGTTCTGTAAAATTTGGCAATCTGGAGCCACTATTGATTCTGAAGGCCTCATATCATGAGGCTCTGTAAATCCTAGTCTCCACAAATATTTGTTATGAGCTCATCTCTGTGAAAACCCAGCCGATTTGAATACAATTTAGTGGGTTAATAAGGATCGTTCTACAGTTTGGGATCGAAGTATCAGTACCAGGTTCCTAGATAATGTATAGTGAACAAATCTTTCTCCTGAAATTTTAAATCTTCATACCTGATGTACCTAGTTCACATTTTGAGGGCATTGTTGAGGAATGTGGTTCATCTACCATTTCTGTTGAAGAGGAATTTATGAGTGAGCTTGTTGTAATAGGATACCGTTACATAGTGGTGAACTGTACCCACTAATACGGTATGTGTAGAGGTAATATTATGATCAAGAGAATGAAACTAAATTGGAAACTGAAATGATAACAAACATTCTACAACAACTCGGTCAAGTTTCGTATTGTTGGCATATGGTCCAAAAACGTGTTGTCATGATTGGTGATTGTTTATCTACTTCCGGTGGAAGTCACTATTTTGATTTAATGATTATTATTGACCACGCACTTTGATACTTATCAGTTACGATGATATCGGTGTTCCACGTCGTTCAAATGCCGGCTTATGACAGGTGAATGCGTGGGCAGTCTCCTTTCAATCCTTCTGGAGCTGAGCATATTATTATTTTCAGTTCCCGAGGGGACGTACAGAAAGACCCCTCCTCGCCCATTCTTTACATTTTACCTTCCAATCTTCGTCAGACAGAGTTTCCTTATAGCGACTTTCAAATCCTCTCTGCGCTAATGAGGAGGCGTTTATATCCGGATAGAAGAACCGTTAATAGTTGACACATTGAGGTTTGGAGTCGTTGTATATGGATATCAGGACGTTCAATATTCTTCTTCGCCCAACACCTCACTCGCGTGAGAAGGAGTCATCGGCAAATGTGAAATTTTCTCTAGCCTCTAAACATCGTAGCAATGAACCGCGGACATCGAGATGGACGTTGGGAGGAAGGAATATATAGACCAGAAGGCTACGTGGGTTTACCAAATGGCGGTATGGCATCATTGGGAACCATAATAAATCATGATGGCCGAATTTTTCTACTTTCTTGGTTAAGAACTCAGATTTTTGCTGTATGGAGTTTTCTCCTTAATTAATATTCGTTCAGCTTGGATTCTAATAGCTCCAAGATCGGCTATACTATGTATTCACTCAGTGATCGAAGCCACTAGTTTCCCAACGTGACAATAAATTCACCCTGCCACATGGTACTTAGTTAGAAAAATCATGCAACAATTTACCTCATAGGCGTTTGAGTGCGGTCAAATTTGAAGGGTTGGTAGGCTTCTGGTCATATGATACCAGGAGCCCATTAACCCTTTGAATGTTTGTAGCTCGCATTTACAATTTATTGCATCAGTTTAGTTATTTACATGCATGTGCCAATATGAAATTCATAGTATTCAAATATAATACTGATATTAAAATAATATTCTAAGTGTTGAGGGATGTCGAGGGTCGGTCAAAAAAATCACACACACACTTATAATATTTTAAATATAAGTAATATATTAGAATACTATGAATATATTATATTGCTTCGTCTAATAATAAAATGCACAAATTACAAAAGGAAAAGTTGGTTGGTGGTTCAGTGTGTGGGTTATTACAATCCCCCCAAAAACAACTCCGTTGTAAGAACTGGCCCGCCAAAAAACCTCAGCCGCAAAAAGGAATGATATCCATTTTGCCCGCCAGCCACATATATAGGATGCTCAGTGCTTCGCACCTCGCTGTTGAGTGTGCATATAGAAACCTGATCCTCCTACCCCTAACCTCCACCGTCAATGTTTTCCTGTTCCCTGTCTCCCTCCCACAAACCCCTCTCACCCTTAGTCACCCTCGGTTTCACCTAATATGTTTCCTCTGTTACACCAGCGGGGAGCTTTACGCTTCTTTCAATGCTGTTGGCGGGAGCTTTTTGCCAGATGAACAAGCTAACATAAGTATTACTGGTGGTCACGAGTAATCAGCGGTGGTACAACTGTAATGAAGTAATGCTTCAATTCAGGCTTGTTCATCTGGCAAAAAGCTCCCGCCAACAGCATTGAAAGAAGCGTAAAGCTCCCTGCTGGCGTAACAGAGGAAACATATTAGGTGAAACCGTGGGTGACTAAGGGTGAGAGGGGGTTGTGGGATGGAGACAGGGAACAGGAAAACATTGACGGTGGAGGTTAGGGGTAGGAGGATCAGGTTTCTATATGCACACTCAACAGCGAGGTGCGAAGCACTGAGCATCCTATATATGTGGCTGGCGGGCAAAATGGATATCATTCCTTTTTGCGGCTGAGGTTTTTTGGCGGGTCAAAGTATACTCGTAGCTACGAATAACGGGCAGAGCAAAGCATGTGCCCCACACCTTGAAAGATTTTCCATCTTGTTAACCATCTGTTATTAGTTATGAAAAATTCTAATCCGGCTCTTAGAGATGTTACAGGGTGAGAGGGCGAGGGATTGTGGTCAAAGGATTATTCGGATTGTGAGATAATTGAGAATAGAACGTTATAGAGGAAATTTAAATCTCTATAAACCTCGATGTCGTTGAGGATTACAAAATTTGTAATCCTCAACGACATCGAGGTTAATTTAGTTAAGAGTGACAAAGAGTTACGACTTGAACGATAATGATAACGTATACTTGGATAACATATAACAGGAATAAGATATCCATTAATTATTTTTTAAAGGATAGACCTCATTATTAAGCGTCTTTAATTTCACAAGTCTTTGAAATGCTTTCTATGTAAGTTCGACTTGGCTCATTTAAGATGCGGTTGGACACTTTGTGAGAGAGTGAAAAAGATTGAAATCCAACCCGCATCTCCTTTTTTTTATTGATTAACTACTATTTTTTTCTCGCATCAAAACACTCTCGAACTCGTTTTGGACTCGTTGAGTGAACTTTCATTTTTCTTTCAAAGAGTTTTGTCAGTCACTCGTCGTTGCATCAGACCTTGGAAGACTGCGAATTTCAACAGAGTATGCATCTTTGTTATGACCTAACAAAGAGTCGGTAGATAATATAAATGCGTCGTGTCAAAGGTAGAATAACAACGTAGGTCGTTTGTGCAACAACAATTTTCGATTTTT